>OY660865.1:14291910-14891910 GCA_962446985.1 Xyrichtys novacula
CATCCCCCCCCCCCCCCCCCCCATCCCCCAACCCCCATGGCAGGAGAAACAGTCAAGTTTTTCCTGCCCATCACTCAATGGCTCAATCGCATCACTCTCCCGGCAACACCGTAACAAGGAGCAACTTGCCGTTTGGATATATCCTAGCTGTGTTTGTGCCCTCACTCATGGTCCAGACTTTTTTCAAATAGGACATGTAGTTTGTCTGCAGCGAGTGTTTTGGTAGAAACTGCGCCTCCCATTCATTATAATGGGAAATGACCACAGACAAGTGCGCACACCATCTTTGGACCTTGAGTGTGACGCGATCGGGAGGGGGAGGCGGTCGCGCTGGGGGCGGCGCAACGCGGCTCGGGCCCGACAGTGCCCCACCGGGGCCCTAGTTAGGGCCCGAGCGTAGCTGCTAAGCAGCTGCGAGAGCCCTCTTGTTCCTGCATGTTTCCTTCTTTCGTTATTATTTTTCCTCCGCTTTAAACTCGAAAATGGCCCACTTCCCACTGGCGAAAACTCAGGAAATTTGGCAGGACGACCGGGCCTGGTGAAAAATTCGATATTCTGAAGTCGCCCAAACAATAAAATGCAAAATGGCTCCATAGCGCCCCCTAAGGTGAAAATTCACATGACGGCTGTACGCTTTGTCATATTGACACAAAAATTGACACACACATGTATCTCAATAAGATCTACAAAAAAGTCAGTGCGGGCGTATCTGTCAAATGTACGGTTAATGGGTTATTTTGCATTTTTTGCAGATCTGCACACATTGGAATTTCGCTAACTCCTCCGAAGGCTTTCGTTCGACCGGCACCACATTTGCGCAGGCCAATCTACCCCCCATGGCCATTAAAAGTTGTACAAATCATGACGCTGCACCCCACGGTTTACGTTCTAGGGGGCGCCAAAGATAACCCAAAATCCACATTCTTAAAAGTCTTATAACTTTTTATTTTTGTCCTCACTGCCCATCAAGTTTTCTAGGATGATGCAATGTCCAGCCATCAACACATTTGTGAAGGAATTTTTACTCCCCAAAAGAGCGCCCCCCCATGGCAGGAGAAAAAAGGCCATTTTTTCTTGTCCCCTTACATGAAAATACACATTGTTGAGTGTCACGCCTGAACGCTTTGTCATATTGACACAAAAATTGACAATCATGTGTATCTCAATTAGATCTACGAAAAAGTCAAAAAGCGCATATCTGTATAATGTACGGTTAAAGGGCTATTTCGCATTTTTTGCCGATTCGCACACATTGGAATGTGGCTATCTCCTCCTAAGGCTTTCGTCCCACCGATACCAAATTTGCTCAGGGCAATCTACACTCCATGCCCATTCAAAGTTGTAAAAATCATGACGCTGCACCCCACGGTTTACGTTCTAGGGGGCGCCAAAGATGACCCAAAAATCCACATTCTTAAAAGTCATTTTGGCCACTGCAGGAGTACAGAGTACTGCAGTTCTAGGGGGCGCCAAAGATGACCCAAAAATCCACATTCTTAAAAGTCTTTTTGGCCACTGCAGGAGTACAGAGTACTGCAGGATACACACACACACACACACACACACACTCAGAGTCTGTTTTTTAGCACCTGCAAAAACATGCTATTTACATATTTGACAAGAATGCAGAGGCTTCCTTTTGCCCCTGAAAAAAATCAAATTTCAAACACAACTTGACTGTTCATTTCTCCAAAAGACAACCATGAAGCTCCATCCAAACCTGAAGCAGATAGTTGGTGCATGTGTACAGTAACCTGAGGGGAGTGAGGTGACTATTTCTGAGGAGAACATGAGCAGTGAAGATTCACCTTGGAGCTAGAACAGGGACGTGCACATGATTATACAGGGGCAGGGGCTCAAGTTTTTTCCAGTCATTTATACAATATGGAAATTAATGTGAAATTAAACCACAAATATGTGTGATGAACTGTTTTTAAAACTTAAACTTCAAATAAAAATTGTAAACTTCAAAACATATGCAAATTTTTAACAAAGAACATAGTAATTTACCTCTATTTACATCAAAATGCAGGCAATGGCCCAGGCGTTCTTTGTAAAATTATTTACAAAACACTGTTTAGTCTCACAAATGTCACTTTTTATTTATGCCACTACAAAAAAACATGATGCAAATGATGCATGATGTAAAACATGATGTAAAAAACTTGTGTAGATCCTCCTCTATGTCAGTCCATGTGTAATTTTTCCATAATTCTTTGTTTTTTGCAGCATTTTTGTTAGTGTAACTGCAGATTGTGCTGACAGTCTATGGCAAAAAAAAACAAAACTGAAAATGCCTCAACATGAACCCCTGGTGGTCTCTGAGGGTGAAACCTGCTAACTGCTGCAGCTCTGTCAGCTTCAGTCTCCCATGCAGAGCTCTGAGCGCATGTGTGGCTCTGCACCCTTAGCAGCGTTGCTAACTCCTCAGTAAGGAAAGCCTGCTTCATGTCAGAGTCTCTAAACTCCAGAAGAAGTCGATAAAAGTCCCTTTCTTTCTAAAAAAAAGTCGTTAGGGGGTCTGAAAAGTCATTGAATCTAACAACAAAGTCGCTAGGTTTGCAACTACGTGTCCCAGACTGCATCCCTGCTGAGAGTCCCTCCCTCCCTTCTCATGTTGCAGGAAGAACGTAAGCGCCCGCCCCTTGTCAATCAGTCACCATATAATTTTGGATTGGTTGTTGTGGTGAAGTTTTCCACCAATAGGAGAGATGTTGTGGTGTGTTTTTTTTTTCTTTTGGCAAGCCTTTTCCGCCTGTAAGACCTGTCGCTAATGTCTGCATGCTATGTTTTCCTGTCTCATACAGCGCGATCGAGCGCCGAACGTGATCAAAATAAGCAGAAAAAAAGTATCGCGGACATAATTTATCATAACTCTGGTTTTATTTGGCCTATCAACACAATTTAAAAACTGGTATATAGGTTGAGGTCCTCACTTTTGAGATAAGTTGAAACGGAGAGTCAACTGGGCTCCGTCTTGCAGCTACATCCGGTTAAATATGTCATGTGACTTGAACGCACACACAGACACACACACACGCACACACACACACACACACACACACACACACACACTCAGAGTCTGGTTTTTAGCACCTGCAAAAACATGCTATTTACATATTTGACAAGAATGCAGAGGCTCCTTTTGCCCCTGAAAAAAATCAAATTTCAAACACAACTTGACTGGTCATTTCTCCAAAAGACAACCATGAAGCTCCATCCAAACCTGAAGCAGGCAGTTGGTGCATGTGTACAGTAACCTGAGGGGAGTGAGGTGAGTGCTTCTGAGGAGAACATGAGCAGTGAAGATTCACCTTGGAGCTAGAACAGAGACATGCACATGATTATACAGGGGCAGGGGCTCAAGTTTTTTCCAGTCGTTTATACAATATGGAAATTAATGTGAAATTAAAACACAAAGTATTAATAGAAAGGTAATGACTGTCCTGTGTAGGTGACAGTGATATCCAATAGGCTAGGCACTCACGAGGCTGGCTGTGGCAAGTGTAAGTGAAAGCAACACGCACTGGCAAGAAGAACAGCAAACGCCGATGAAGGAAAAGGGTCTTTGCAGTGATGGGCGTTACCAGAGAGGGCGATGGCCAGAGGACACAAATGGGACGGGGAGGCAGCACGTTGGGGGGGGGGGGGGGGGCGACACGGCTCGGGCCCGCCAGTGCCCCAACGGGGTCCTAGTTAGGGCCCGAGCCAGCTGCAGAGCAGCCGGGCGTAGAGCCCTATTATTCCTGTATAGGTTTTTCTTTCTTCTTTCTTTCTTTCTTTCTTCTTATTTTTCCTCCCCTTTGAAGGGGAAAATGGCCCACTTCCCACTGGCGAAAACTCAGGAAATTTGGCAGGACGACCGGGCCTGGTGAAAAATTCGATATTCTGAAGTCGCCCAAACAATAAAATGCAAAATGGCTCCATAGCGCCCCCTAAGGCGAAAATTCACACTATTGACTGTCACGCCTGTACGCTTTGTCATATTGACACAAAAATTGACACACACATGTATCTCAATAAGATCTACAAAAAAGTCAGTGCGGGCGTATCTGTCAAATGTACGGTTAAAGGGTTATTTCGCATTTTTTGCAGATCCGCACACATTGGAATTTCGCTAACTCCTCCGAAGGCTTTCGTTCCACCGGCACCACATTTGCTCAGGCCAATCTACACTCCATGGCCATTCAAAGTTGTACAAATCATGATGCTGCACTCCATGGTTTAGGTTCTAGGGGGCGCCAAAAATAACCCAAAAATCCACATTCTTAAAAGTTTTATAACTTTTTTTTTTGTCCTCACTGGCCTCCAAGTTTTCTAGGATGATGCAATGTCCAGCCATCAACACATTTGTAAAGGAATTTTTACTCCCCAAAAGAGCGCCCCCCATGGCAGGACAAAAAATCAATTTTTTCTTGTCCCCTAAGGTGAAAATACACATTGTTGAGATTCACGCCTGTATGCTTTGTCAAAATGACACAAAATTTGACACACACGTGTATCTCAATAAGATCTACGAAAAAGTTAATGGGCACGTATCTGTAAATTGTACGGTTAAAGGGCTATTTCGCATTTTTTTGCCGATTCGCACGCATCGGAATGTAGCTAACTCCTCCTAAGGCTTTCGTCCCACTGACACCAAATTTTTGTCAGGCCAATCTATACCCCATGGCCATTCAAAGTTGTAAAAATCATGACGCTGCACCCCACGGTTTACGTTTTAGGGGGCGCCAAAGATGACCCAAATATCCATATTCTTTAAAGTGTTAAAACATTTTATTTTTGTCCTCACTAGCCTCCAAGTTTTCTAGGATGATGCAATGTCCAGCCATCAACACATTTGTGAAGGACTTTTTCTCGTTAAAAGAGCGCCCCCCCCCCCCCCCCCCATGGCAGGAGAATAAAGTCAAGTTTTTCCTGTTCATCGTTCAATGGCTCAAACACATCGCTCTCTCGGCAAAAGCGAAAGGAGAAGCAATTTGCCATTTGGATATTTCCTAGCTGTGTTTGTGCCCTCACTCGTGGTCCAGACTTTTTTCAAATAGGACATGTAGTTTGTCTGCAGCCAGCGTTTCGGTAGAAACTGCGCCTCCCATTCATTATAATGGGAAATGACCAAAGACAGGTGTGCACACTATCTTTGGACCTCGACTGTGACGTCACAGTATGACATTCAAATGTTATTTGACCTCTGACCTTTGGTGGAGACGTGAACCTTTCAACCTGCAAAAACAGCGTTTCAATAGCTCTTACGGCTTTTCTACAAATACACTTTGTTCTGCTGCTCCTACTGTCTCTTCAGAGCTGCTTCACAGATCATCAAAGAGTGTGCATGTGTGTAATAATATAATCATTTTTAGTGACAATGATTTTTAGTGACATCATACATTTGTTTTTTTCAGCAGAGGCAGCCACCTTAAATGTTGACGTGTGTTTTCTGCAGTTGCATCACATGGCCACAGGGTGCCAGTGTTGGACTCATTTTCCAGGGTCTATTGTTGTTGCTAACATGTATTTGTAAAATCAAACCCCTATTTTTATAATAGAAAATGTCCTGTGAAGATTTGTCCACTGCAGTGACCGTTATACGTGAAAGGGTTAATTGTGTAGTGGAAGTGTTTAGTGTTTAGGATACACACACACAGACACACACACACACACACACACACACACACACACACACACACACACACACACACACACAGAGTCTGTTTTTTAGCACCTGCAAAAACATGCTATTTACATATTAGACAGGAATGCAGAGGCTTGCCCCTGAAAAAATCAAATGTCAAACGCAAATTGGCTGGTCATTTCTCCAAAAGACAACCATGAAGCGCTATCTAAACCTGAAGCATGCAGTTGCTGCATGTGTACAGTAACCTGAGGGGAGTGAGGTGACTGCTTCTGAGGAGAACATGAGCAGTGAAGATTCACCTTAGAGCCAGAACAGGGACGTGCACATGATTATAGAGGGGCAGGGGCTCAAGTCTTTTCCAGTTCTTTATACAAAATGGAAATTAATGTGAAATTAAAAAACAAAGTATTAATAGAAAGGTAATGACTGTCCTGTTTAGATGACAGTGATATCCAATAGGCTAGGCACTCACGAGGCTGGCTGTGGCAAGTGTAAGTGAAAGCAACACGCACTGGCAGGAAGAACAGCAAACGCCGATGAAGGAAAAGGGTCCTTGCAGTGATGGGCGTTACCAGAGAGGGCGATGGCCAGAGGACGCGAATGGGACGGGGCGTGACACGGCTCGGGCCCGCCAGTGCCCCAACGGGGCCCTAGTTTCTTCTTCTTCTTCTTATTATTTTTCTGCCCCTTTGAACTGGAAAATGGCCCACTTCCCACTGGTGAAAACTCATGAAATTTGGCAGGACGACCGGGCCTGGTGAAAAATTCGATATTCTGAAGTCACCCAAACAATCAAATGCAAAATGGCTCCATAGCGCCCCCTAAGGTGAAAAATTCACATGATTGAGTGTCACGCCTGTACGCTTTGTCAAAATGACACAAAATTTGACACACACGTGTATCTCAATAAGATCTACGAAAAAGTCAGTGCGGGCGTATCTGCCAAATGTACGGTTAAAGGGCTATTTCGCTTTTTTTGCCGATCCGCACACATTGGAATTTCGCTAACTCCTCCGAAGGCTTTCGTTCCACCGGCACCAAGTTTGCTCAGGCCAATCTACACCCCATGGCCATTAAAAGTTGTACAAATCATGATGCTGCACCCCACGGTTTACGTTGTAGGGGGCGCCAAAGATAACCCAAAAATCCACATTCTTACAAGTCTTATAACTTTTTATTTCTGTCCTCACTGGCCTCCAAGTTTTCTAGGATGATGCAATGTCCAGCCATCAACACATTTGTGAAGGAATTTTTACTCCCCAAAAGAGCGCCCCCCCATGGCAGGAGAAAAAAGTCCATTTTTTCTTGTCTCCTAAGGTAAAAATACACATTGTTGAGTGTCACGCCTATACACTTTGTCATATTGACACACAATTTGACAATCACGTGTATCTCAATAAGATCTACAAAAAAGTCAATAGGCACGTATCTGTCAAATGTATGGTTAAAGGGCTATTTCGCATTTTTTGCCGATTCGCACACATTGGAATGTGGCTAACTCCTCCTAAGGCTTTCGTCCCACCGATACCAAATTTGCTCAGGGCAATCCACACCCCATGGCCATTCAAAGTTGTAAAAATCATGACGCTGCACCCCACGGTTTACGTTCTAGGGGGCGCCAAAGATGACCCAAAAATCCACATTCTTAAAAGTCATTTTGGCCACTGCAGGAGTACAGAGTACTGCAGTTCTAGGGGGCGCCAAAGATGACCCAAAAATCCACATTCTTAAAAGTCTTTTTGGCCACTGCAGGAGTACAGAGTACTGCAGGATACACACACATACACACACACACACACACACACACACACACACACACACACACACACACTCAGAGTCTGTTTTTTAGCACCTGCAAAAACATGCTGTTTACATATTTGACAAGAATGCAGAGGCTTCCTTTTGCCCCTGAAAAAAATCAGATTTCAAACACAACTTGACTGTTCATTTCTCCAAAAGACAACCATGAAGCTCCATCCAAACCTGAAGCAGATAGTTGGTGCATGTGTACAGTAACCTGAGGAGAGTGAGGTGACTATTTCTGAGGAGAACATGAGCAGTGAAGATACACCTTGGAGCTAGAACAGGGACGTGCACATGATTATACAGGGGCAGGGGCTCAAGTTTTTTCCAGTCATTTATACAATATGGAAATTAATGTGAAATTAAACCACAAATATGTGTGATGAACTGTTTTTAAAACTTAAACTTCAAATAAAAATTGTAAACTTCAAAACATATGCAAATTTTTAACAAAGAACATAGTAATTTACCTCTATTTACATCAAAATGCAGGCAATGGCCCAGGCGTTCTTTGTAAAATTATTTACAAAACACTGTATAGTCTCACAAATGTCACTTTTTATTTATGCCACTACAAAAAAACATGATGTAAATGATGCATGATGTAAAACATGATGTAAAAAACTTGTGTAGATCCTCCTCTATGTCAGTCCATGTGTAATTTTTCCATAATTCTTTGTTTTTTGCAGCATTTTTGTTAGTGTAACTGCAGATTGTGCTGACTGTCTATGGCAAAAAAAAAAAAACTGAAAATGCCTCAACATGAACCCCTGGTGGTCTCTGAGGGTGAAACCTGCTAACTGCTGCAGCTCTGTCAGCTTCTGTCTCCCATGCAGAGCTCGGAGCGCATGTGTGGCTCTGCACCCTTAGCAGCGTTGCTAACTCCTCAGTAAGGAAAGCCTGCTTCATGTCAGAGTCTCTAAACTCCAGAAGAAGTCGATAAAAGTCCCTTTCTTTCTAAAAAAAAAGTCGTTAGGGGGTCTGAAAAGTAATTGAATCTAACAACAAAGTCGCTAGGTTTGCAACTACGTGTCCCAGACTGCATCCCTGCTGAGAGTCCCTCCCTCCCTTCTCATGTTGCAGGAAGAACGTAAGCGCCCGCCCCTTGTCAATCAGTCACCATATAATTTTGGATTGGTTGTTGTGGTGAAGTTTTCCACCAATAGGAGAGATGTTGTGGTGTGTTTTTTTTTTCTTTTGGCAAGCCTTTTCCGCCTGTATGACCTGTCACTAATGTGTGCATGCAATGTTTTCCTGTCTCATACAGCGCGATCGAGCGCCGAACGTGATCAAAATAAGCAGAAAAAAAGTATCGCGGACATAATTTATCATAACTCTGGTTTTATTTGGCCTATCAACACAATTTAAAAACTGGTATATAGGTTGAGGTCCTCACTTTTGAGATAAGTTGAAACGGAGAGTTAACGAGGCTCCGTCTTGCAGCTACATCCGGTTAAATATGTCATGTGACTTGAACGCTGGGGAGCGTCAATCGAATCGAATCAAACCTAACTCTCAGATGAATCTTCAAAATTCACCTCAGAAATATGATTATTATTCTTCTCAGAGTACTGCAGGATACACACACACACACACACACAGACACACACACACACACGCACACACACACACACACACACACACACACACACACACACACACTCAGAGTCTGTTTTTTAGCACCTGCAAAAACATGCTATTTACATATTTGACAAGAATGCGGAGGCTTCCTTTTGCCCCTGAAAAAAATCAGATTTCAAACACAACTTGACTGGTCATTTCTCCAAAAGACAACCATGAAGCTCCATCCAAACCTGAAGCAGGCAGTTGGTGCATGTGTACAGTAACCTGAGGGGAGTGAGGTGACTGCTTCTGAGGAGAACATGAGCACTGAAGATTCACCTTGGAGCTAGAACAGGGACGTGCACATGATAATACAGGGGCAGGGGCTCAAGTTTTTTCCAGTCGTTTATACAATATGGAAATTAATGTGAAATTAAAAAACAAAGTATGACTGTCCTGTGTAGGTGACAGTGATATCCAATAGGCTAGGCACTCACGAGGCTGGCTGTGGCAAGTGTAAGTGAAAGCAACACGCACTGGCAGGAAGAACAGCAAACGCCGATGAAGGAAAAGGGTCTTTGCAGTGATGGGCGTTACCAGAGAGGGCGATGGCCAGAGGACACAAATGGGACGGGGAGGCAACGCGTTGGGGGGGGGGGGGGGGTGCGACACGGCTCGGGCCCGCCAGTGCCCCAACGGGGCCCTAGTTTATTTTGTTGTTCAGTCAGTCAGTGTAGGCCTATACTTGAAAGCATGTTCAGCTGGCACATTACACACACCAAATCTATCTGTGCTTATATGAGACAGTGTGCAGGACGCCCTCTGCAGCGCTTACAGCGACACTTGTTGAGGGGCTGCCTTCTGTCGCCATTCTGTGGCATTGCTGTCTTCAGACATCTCTTGACCTCTTTGACTACTTCATAAAAATTGTAATACGCCTCGCCGGTGGTGGATTTAAAGCAGAGAAGAGGAGCTTATGTTATTGGTCAATACAGGTCTCGGCTGTGTTAAACCCACTCCACCCCCTCTGTCCTCCCTCCCTACGACACACACACACAGGTCATATACGTAGACCTATATTCAGTCTGTCTTATGGTTGATACAACACAGTATCCCACTGGTCACAATTGTGACCGATCATAAAAAACAAATTTTTTCACACACTTTTTCATGAAAATTTCTATAAATTATGATTGATTATTTCAAATACTAATGGATACTAATGACGCGTGATTTGGATATTTTTGTGTCTGGGAAAAAATTGGGATTAAATGGGTTAATATTCAGCATCTACTGCAGAATTTATGGCTCATTTATCTCAAATGTTTGGAGTAATTTCTTTGTCTTTTTTCCATAAATCCATAACCAGTAAGAATTTCTGATCTACACAAACTGATACACAGTTGGGAGTCCGCATATGGTGTTTTATTTTGAAATACCAGATGACATGCGCAGTTTTCAGGCTTCACATCCTGTCAAGAACTATCTTTTCTGTGTAGATTGATGTGCATTGAACGAGTGAGCAGCAAAAATAGACTCAACGCATATCTTTAGCAGTTCTGCTCCCGATGCTGCGACGGAGCTGATACGCATCCTGTATGTGATGCTGCATTGATAGAATGGAAACCTATTTACTGTGTGATACGCAACGCTGATGCCACACTCCAAATACGCATCCTGTATGTTTTAGCCTTTAGGCGAAACGTCTCAAGTAAGTCCAGTTGTCCTTTCCATGCCTTAATTTCCACTCCAGAGTCTTGTCTGTTTTAAATGCCCTGAAGATCAGGACCATCCAGTCCTGGTTTGCAAAACTTTGCCTTGTCATGTGTCTATGTTAAACTGGGCACTCATTTAGCACTGATTCTAAGCATTATTGTATTCTGAGCGGGATGTAGATACCATCCCAGGCCTCAAACCGCAGGTTTGCAGCCGGGCTCATCTTTAACAACATAAAACCTCTGTGACGAGTTTTTTCAAGAACATCTTAGGCAAATAAATCTGAGATCTTTCTCTGACGGTATCCTGGTTTATATGTTTTATTTAAAGTTTTATTTGTGTCACTTAAAGTTGAGTTTCATCAGAGCCATGTGATCAGACCTTCTCTGTTTTTGAGGACGACTTTAACGTGTTTTTTTTTATAATATTAGTTTCTTGTTTTCTGATCTTCATTTTAAAATGAAGTTTATTTTTATTTGTGCATCTGTACCTTATGTTTTTTCAGCTTTAAAAATCAACCCTGTCACATCCTTACTCCAAAAAAAAGGCTGAAAATAATGAGCCCCGCGTCTCTTCTTATCCAGTATGCTTCATTAACTGCAGGATAAGATTCGTGCGAGTCCACGATCTTAATTAAGTGGAGCAGAATTTACAAGGAATTCTTTATTTCTGTGTGTGTGTTTGTGTGTGTGTGTGTGCACTCCTGTTCATCTATGCACTCCTTATTAACCTTGGCAGGTGTTCTGCAGCCCTTGTGCACAGAAGTCTGTCTTTTTTGCAGATGGATATAAGTCTTGCAATCTTGGAAAAAAAAACTATTTATATCAAAAGTTCAGGGTCTCCTTTGTTTTTACTGCGCATTTTAAAATGCATCAAATGTTTCCAAGTCAGGACGGCATCAGTCCAGTTTCTCAGCAGCAGGACTCTTCTCCTACAGAGCCTTGCTGTTGTAATTCCCTGTTCTCAGAATGTGGTTTGGGATCATATGAAGGTCGTCCCTGAAAAAGTCTTTTTCTGGACGGTCACAGATGTTGCTCCTAAACCTGGAGATATTGTTTAAAACTGAGAATGCAGCATCTAGGATTTCCAATTCTTTATTGTGAAAGGACAACTTGACTTACTTGAGACGTTTCACCTTAGGCCAAATGTCTCAAGTAAGTTCAGTTGTCGTTTCCATAAAACTGTCAGATTTGGATCTTTTAGACCTCAGGACAGTTCTCCTCTTCCCCTTAGTCACAGTCAATGGTTTTCGAATAATTCTGAGTCTATGCGGTAATTCCCACTCCAGAGTCCTGTCTGTTTTTAATGCCCTAAAGATCAGAACCATCCAGTCCTGGTTTTGGTCCTTGTCCCTTTTGCACAGAGATTTCTCCAGATCCTCTGAATCTCTGAATAATATTATGTACTGTAGATGATGAAACCCACTCAGGAACATCATTCTGAATGTCATGTGACTAACCTGTTGGACATTCATCTCCTCAGGTATGTTTAGTTCCCCCTGACCCTTTTTTTGAAACCTGTGTCTGGTATCTAATTTAAAACAAATGTTTTTTCCCCCCATGAATCTCTAAAATGTTCCCTCAGATCATTTGATTTGTTGTCACTGTGTTAGTTTTTCATGTGGATATAAGTACTTGAAATGATTTTCAAACCTTCATAATCAGTTTTTATCCATGTTTTATGAATGCTGGTATGCTATTATTTCTCAGGGAAATGTTTCTGCTCACTGAACTTTGATAGAAGAAATTTATGAGGGAACGTAATTAAGAATACGACATAAAGACAACCACAGGTACTTCCTTTTTTGGATGGTGTGGTGTTCCTGATTTGTCATAGAGATGAAGATGAAAAGATAACACAGTCAAATTATTCAGATTATTCAAGTGTCCTTGTCATGGCCTGATAAAAGATTTGCTTCACTTTAGCACAGCTGCGGTCTGAGGCTCGTCTCCTCCGGTGCATTACATCTCCGAGTCAGCAGATCTGTAAATCCATTCTTCACAGTGTGGTCTGAGGAAATCTCAAATCAAGACGTCCCCAAGCTCATTTCTAACTTTAACGTCTCAGATGGTGTTTCTGCAGAGGAAGAACTTCTCTGAAGTATAGACGGTCCACTTCAGAGCTGTTTCTTCATTCAAAGGGTTTAAACAGAACCACAGTTTAAAACAGAACCAAAGAATCTGACAATAGACAGAATGAGTGAAACGTTTAATCCCAGCGTCCTCTCCTTTTGAAGGCGTACGCCGAATCGTAGAGCTGAGTGAACCTTGTGATGTGTTGTTGCTGCAGGCTCAGTTCTTTGAGAGTTTACAGGAGCCACTCGATGCCTCAGCATGTGGTCTGTACAGCCTTCAGGGAGAGAAAGTGGAGAGGCAGGGAGCCCTGAATTACACAGCCTGCTCCACAGTCTGATTCTCAGTCCGTGCATGTTTCCACAAGTTAAATGTATTAGACCAGAGTCAGATTAGCAGATCTCTGGACTAATTTCCATGTTGCACAGGGAACAAAACTTCATCACTGTTATGTTTATACATATGCATCAAGTTGGATGGTACAGGTAGATTAATGTGACGGTGCAGGTGGAGGTGAGCATAAGCAGCTTAATCATTGTCTTTTTATTTTCAGATCATAATAACCTAGAGTCCCCCCGAGGCACTATTTGGTACTGCAGCGGTATATCATCTCTGGACTCAGTAAGGAAAGTCCTACAGAGTATCTCACAATATTTCAACTTTACCTGTTGTGTAGAAAGAGGGGAAATGGACCAGCATCAGGTCCACATGATGTTAGCTGAACAAAGGGGCCAAGACTGCAGCCCTCATTGGGGCTGCAGTCAGATCTGTTCCAAGGATGGAAAACCTGCTCAGGCAGTTTAATGATATCCAGGCAGATCAGTTTGGTCTAATCCAACAGAAGAGCTACTGGAGCTCAAATGGTTAAAAGGTGACGTCTTGATTTAGTCAGTTGATCGATCAGAGGCTGCCTTAGAAACATGTTTCTGCGTTTTTAATAAGATTCAATAACCACTTCAGCTCCAGCTGTTCAATTGGATCACTCCAGGGGGTCCTGATCATTCCGGGGGGGGGGGGTCCTGGTAGATCCAGGAAATAAAAACGCGTCTGAGCTTGGATCTGTCAGAGTCAGTTTGTTCTGTTTTTCTTTGTGTGCATACATATCCATGTGTGTGAGTGTGTGACCAAAACTCTGCTCCTGTCAGCTGCTGTCTCTGGCAGAAATGGCTGCGTTCAATTTGCTTTTATCATCTTGACGCACCAGGTTGGACAGAGTTAATCACGATGGCTGAGACGGGCCAGTTCAATCCCGGTTATTCATGCTGAACAGGACAAAGAGGGAAGGAGAGAGTAAGACGTCATGGAGGACTTCAGGAGGAAACACCAAACCAGGGTGTTCAGAATCAACACGCGCAGAAAAACTCCAGAGAAAGTTGTGATGGGAGAGTAAAAAGGGCCTCCACATCATCTGCCAGCTTCTCTTGAATCATGCAATGACTCATTCAGCGGGAAGAGAAAAGCCCTGACAGCAGTAGCTCAGCACTTGTTCACCATAAAAATGTATAAGCAGTCAGCAGCACAGAGGCCACCTGCACCTAAAAAGCTTTTCTGCATCAGTGTCAAGGCTGCAAACCAGCCTCTAGAGGGGACGAATGGAAGAGTGACTACAGTTTTATAAAACCTGTGAATCTGACACGGAGCGATTTGGAGGTAATACCATTTAACATTTAAATAGATCACACAGGAGCTCTCAGACCTTTATTACACTGCACTTAATTCATTAGTCAGCGAACTTATCGTGACGACTAATTACGGCATTTTGTGATGACTGGCATCAAAGTCACTGGCTGGGGTGAAGCGTAAATCCAGGTCACTGTATAAGAATTAAAAGGCTCCAAACTGTTCCATCCATTTCCTCATGTCCAGAGACGAAGCAAAAATAGGCTTCATTAGAGCAATAAGGAGAGATGCATTATATTTACATCTTTTTGCATTACATTTGATAGGCTATCATGCATTTTTGATTATTTAACAAGTTTAAATACAAGCTTAGGAGTTTCAGTGTAATACAGTATGAAATGTATAAAATTTAAAGTCTGCAATTACCAGGTCTCACTGTGCAGGCTGCAGTGCACAGTTAACCTGAATGTATTGCAGAATTTAAAACATGCACACACAGGACCCAGGTATCTGTTACAGTAATCCACCACACAAGTCAGAAAATTTAGGAAAACCCGGTTAAATAAAAATAAATAAATAAATTGTAGTCTTGTCTGCTGTGCAAAGAAGTTGCACGTGCCCAAATATAACCACTTAAACAAGTAAATACATTTTTGTATTAGTTGAGGAATCAGTGTGGAATAAAGCTTTAATAATGATGTTTACCTGCTCAACAACAGCAACAACATGTTATTTTCCAGCTAATTTAGTCATGTGATGAAGTGCATGTTTGTTGATTAAGGTGTGGAAGGGGCCATGATAAATGAAGCTACATCCTCCCTCCCTCACCTGCACTTTATCTTCCAGTCCGAGCGTGCATTGTGTGTTTCTGCAAACCTGAGCATTAACATCCGGCTTCTTCACAATGCATGGGTGGAGATTCCCTCAGGGACAGACAAGCATGTTTGACTCAATGAAATAAACATGAGTGGGGTTGTTCTTGAATAATTTCCATCACAAACTGATGTGTCAGCTGTTTTTTCAGAGTCTGAGCCATGACTCAAAAAACGGGTCAGTGGCGGGACAGCTGGAGTCTGCATGTACAGACAGAGAGTGATTTCTGTGACTGAGATGGTTGAAATAATAGTCTGAGCCTCCTGACTTCATTTGTATGTGTTTAGAGCTGCTTTGTTTGCACATGGAGGTTCTGGTTGTGATGATGATGAGCATGAAGGGTGATGAGCAGGATCCTAACATAAATATCCAGGCTGCCCACCGCTCTGTGCTACTGCTGCTGCTGTAATGTATGCTAAAGTCTGCTGCCAGAGTGGATACAGCTGATGAAGGCTGACGGTAATGAAGCAGAACAGTAGACATGTGTTTGCTTCAGCTGTCCGAGCATGAGAGGCATGAATATTAAAGATAAGATGAAGATGCTCCTGAACCTGTTTAAGCCTCTTAACCAGATGCTGACTGCAGCTTAATTGTACTTGTGCTTTCAGACACAGAGCTGCTGTGTACTTTGTCCTAATTTCTCATAGATCAGCTATAAAGGCAGGAGCCCAATTGGCTGGATGAGGTTCGTTTTAGATTATTTTTTTCATATTAGATATAGAAATTTGACAGAGTGAGGATTTTGTTGAGCATCTTTTAAAATGAGGATATGACTTTAAAATTCTCCCTGATACTGATGTTTAAACCTGCAGAGTTTCCTTGCTGTACTTGTACCTTGTCCAGCACTTTGGTTGTTTTTTAAGCTGCACATTTAAGTGTAAACTGCTCTACGAAGTGACATTACCTTCCTCTATACATCTGTACCTTTGACAGAAATGAAAGGCACTGCAGTTTTCAGCTTCCCCAACACTCTTTGGTTTTGCCTTTTACTGAGTGACCCATTGATTGCAGTTGGTTGTTCATCTCCAGTTGATTGAGTAGAGAACCCTGTAAGTGACATCTTCTGCCTCACATGCTCATCAGGTCATCGTTATGGAGCAGATGCAGGAGCACATAAATAAATGATGACAGAAAATCTTGATACATATATTTAAAAGGCATTTGCTGGTGTAACTAGTCTTTGGTTACATGCAGCTGATACCTGCTTCAGATACAAAAGCATGGTAGAAAAATAACTTAGATTACAAAGCAGATAGAGTCACTTCTTTGCTATTTCACTGCATTGAAGCTGATTTCTTACATTTTAAATAATGCTCTGACCCCCTGATCCAGGTTTCTTCATCTGCAGCTGTGCTCTGTTTGTCTGCACACACTTGAGCGGGGCTCATGTTCATCTAAAATGTAAACCACAAAGCCAAGTACAGCTCTTTGTTTAGAAACAGAAACAGTGATTGGCAAACAGTGCACAAACCAATTGTGTACCAGCACGAATAAATACCATGGGCTCTATTTTCGTGCCTCGCCTGAGACGTGCCGCAGGCGCCGCGTAAGTCAGGTCCGCCGCGCCGACAAGGCGTTCCCAAGCACAATTTGGTATTTTGGTGAGCAGCGCAGCCCGGCGTTAGTATCCCCCCTCCCTAACTCAGCTCCTCCCAGTGGCGTAAGTCGTAGTAAGGGAGGAGAAAGGGTGTGGAGTGGATTTAACACGGCCGAGACGTGTTTTCACCAATCACATAAGCTCCTCTCCTTGCCTTTAAATCCACCACAGGCGAGGCGTAATACTATTTTCTTGAAGTAGTCAAAGAGATTAAGAGATGTCTGAAGACAGTAATGCCACATGATGGCGACAGAAGGCAGCTCCTCAACAAGTGTCACTTTAAGCGCTGCATTGGGCGTCCTCCACACTCTCTCATATGAGCACAGATGGATTTGGTGTGTGTAATGTTGGACCCACTGGTAAGACAAACATCCTTTTCCACAAATAAAGACACTCACATAAAGTTGCATATATTTAAACCTCACGCGACAAAGGTGGGTTGTGCACACAGATCACAACATTAACTCCAATAATGGCATTACAATCGGAACCATCTGTGCGTAAATGACGCATCGCGCTCCGTGGCCTGGCTCTTTCTTTCATTGATGTTGGCATATAAAATAAATTTGGCTCACAAAACTGAATATTATAATATCCGAATATCTGAATATTATAATATAATATTATAGTCTGTGAAAAGCGCTTTACAAATAAAATGTATTATAATTATTATTATTATTATCCGTATGTCGGCTTAAAGTAGATAACTCATCTGAGCACTGAAACAAATCATCTGTTCAGCCGCTGCAGGGCGGAGAGAGAACACAGAGACGTGTCCTGGTCGAGCTGTGCAAGAAATAAGAGGAAGAAAGAAAAGGAGGGAGACGAATTACATATCTTGTTAACTTTATCATGTGTGCCTATTTACTAGATATTTAATTTAATTTAATGCGGTTTCAGCTGTGTTGATTTGGTCAGGTTGTGTGTCCAAACGCGTGCCAAACGCGCTCATCAGATCAGATATAGATCAGAATATATCGATACAGATCTAAATGTATGTGCTGACTCCGGTTATTAGTTGTTGAAGATTATTTATTGCACTGAAATGTGCCTGAAACTGTGGAAACCTGCCGGTGAGGCATGTGTGACGTATGCCGATACGCCGCCGGTCTACTAAAATACTACTAGACAAGCTGCGCTCCGCCTGCGCTTAAAACATGACCAGGTTTGAATCGGCGAGCTTTCAGTGCACTTTACATGCCACCGGCGAGCACAAAAATGTCACTGCGCCCGCTGAATCTGTCGACACCTCCCCCTACCACACCCAGCTTGGCAGATCTCAGGTCGCCGCCGTGCGCTTCAGTCCACGAAAATACCAAACCGGCTGTACGCCGGGCTCTGCCAGATGAAAATACAACTGCGCGGGCTCCGCCACCCTCCGTTGCCTCACCAGCGTACACGAAAACAGAGCCCCTTCTCTCAGGTTCAGGTTCGCTGGGTCACCTGATGCTGCTGCTATCAGCCTTGTGCACAAATCTCCTTGTTAGACATTCACTCTGAAGTGAATCATATGCAGAGCCATGTGAGAGACCTAAAAAAATTACAGACTTGTTCCTATGTTAGTCCAGCACAGTGTCAGACAGTAAAAATGGTGCACAAAAAAAGAATAAAACTATCAATTTTTGAGCATGCGGTTGGAGGTCACGCTCCCTTCCAGCTGATGAGAGATGAAACGCTCAGCCGGCAGTCGTCCTCATCCTTTCTCTCGGAGGAGCTCTCAGTGTCAGTGTTGACACTGAGGAAGATAAAAAGACCCTCCTCTCAGACTCTAGTCTGTGACACTCCTCTCGGTGACAGCGCCTCTGTGACCAGTTCAAAGTTTATATTTTCACTCAGCATTAATTTAAGGGGGAAGACAAACTGGAACTGAAAACAGGTATGTGCAGTGGGAAGACTGTAGACTAAATGCTCTGATTGCATCACACGAGCTGAATAAGTGATGAACGCCTCTATTTTCACATTATTCAGTCAGAGGGAGACATGCTGACACTGCTGAGGGTGAACACAACATGAACACATGTACAGTCTAATGAAACCTAATGCAACATCTCTGCAACAAACACTCGCTCTGTGAAGCTAATAATGCTTTTATTTAGACTCAGAGGGAGAGAGACGATGATGCTGCCAGCTTTATATCTGATTCATGGACGGAGACAATCATGTTGAAAAGGACAAAACCAAAAATCAGTGCAGTGATCAGCCATGACATCGCTAACATCTCCATGATGTGATACAATTTAAGTTAACAAGAGACAAAACAGTACAGAAAGGTGAGGCGGGATAAAGTGAGACAACACAAGATGAAACAAAAGAGTAAGTGATATAAGTGAATATTTTCATTCAGTATGAGAGGGTACGAGACAAGACAGATGATACAAAACTATCCAATATGGGATGATACGAGATGATCTGCGATGATACGAGATGGTAGGACACGAGATAATTCAATACGAGATAGTATGGACAAGTCTATGCAGAAGGAGATGATAAGCTGATACATTATGAGATTGTACAAGACGAGAAATATGATATGAGACTATTAAATACGAAATGATTGGATATGATATGAGATGATAGTATATGAGATGATCGAATATAAGATGATGGGATATGAGATAATATATGAGAAGATAGAATAAAATATAATACTAGGGCCCCGGTGGGGCACTGGCGGGCCCGAGCCGCGTCGCTCCGCCCCCAGCGCGACCGCCTCCCCCTCCCGATCGCGTCACACTCAAGGTCCAAAGATGGTGTGCGCACTTGTATGTGGTCATTTCCCATTATAATGAATGGGAGGCGCAGTTTCTACCAAAACACTCGCTGCAGACAAACTTCAAACTCTCCTGCCATGGGGGGGCGCTCTTTTGGGGAGTAAAAATTCCTTCACAAATGTGTTGATGGCTGGACATTGCATCATCCTATAAAACTTGGAGGCCAGTGAGGACAAAAAGAAAAAGTTATAAGACTTTGAAATATGTGGATTTTAGGGTTATTTTTGGCGCCCCCTAGATCCTAAACCGTGGGGTGCAGCGTCATGATTTGTACAACTTTTAATGGCCATGGGGTGTAGATTGGCCTGAGCAAATTTGGTGCCGGTGGAACGAAAGCCTTAGGAGGAGTTAGCCACATTCCAATGTGTGCGAATCAGCAAAAAATGCACAATAGCCCTTTAACCGTACATTTTACAGATACGCGCGCATTGACTTTTTCGTAGATCTTATTGAGATACATGTGTGTGTCGATTTTTGTGTCATTTTGACAAAGCGTACAGGCGTGACACTCAATAGTGTGAATTTTCACCTTAGGGGACAAGAAAAAATGGACTTTTTTCTCCTGCCATGGGGGGGCGCTCTTTTGGGGAGTAAAAATTCCTTCACAAATGTGTTGATGGCTGGACATTGCATCATCCTAGAAAACGTGGAGGCCAGTGAGGACAGAAATAAAAAGTTATAAGACTTGTAAGAATGTGGATTTTTGGGTTATCTTTGGCGCCCCCTAGAACCTAAACCGTGGGGTGCAGCGTCATGATTTGTACAACTTTTAATGGCCATGGGGTGTAGATTGGCCTGAGCAAATGTGGTGCCGGTGGAACGAAAGCCTTCGGAGGAGTTAGCGAAATTCCAATGTGTGCGGATCGGCTAAAAATGCGAAATAGCCCTTTAACCGTACATTTGACAGATACGCCCGCACTGACTTTTTTGTAGATCTTATTGAGATACATGTGTGTGTCAATTTTTGTGTCAATATGACAAAGCGTACAGGCGTGACACTCGATAGTGTGAATTTTCACCTTAGGGGGCGCTATGGAGCCATTTTGCATATTATTTTTTCGGCGACTTCAGAGTATCGAATTTTTCACCAGGCCCGGTCGTCCTGCCAAATTTCATGAGTTTTTGCCTATGGGAAGTGGGCCATTTTCCCCTTCAAAGGGGAGGAAAAATAAGAAGAACTAGGGCCCCGGTGGGGCACTGGCGGGCCCGAGCCGTGTCGCGCCGCCCCCAGCATGACCGCCTACCCCTCCCGATCGCGTCACACTCAAGGTCCAAAGATGGTGTGCGCACTTGTCTGTGGTCATTTAGCATTATAATGAATGGGAGGCACAGTTTCTACCAAAACGCTCGCTGCAGACAAACTCCATGTCCTTTTTGAAAAAAGTCTGGACTATGAGTGAGGGCACAAACACAGCTAGTATATATCCAAATGGCAAGTTGCTCCTCCTTTCGGTTTTGCCGAGAGAGCGATGCGTTTGAGCCATTGAGCGATGGGCAGGAAAAACTTGACTTTTTCTCCTGCCATGGGGGGCGCTCTTTTGGGGAGAAAAAATTCCTTCACAAATGTGTTGATGGCTGGACATTGCATCATCCTAGAAAACTTGGAGGCCAGTGAGGACAAAAATAAAAAGTTATAAGACTTTTAAAAATGTGGATATTTGGTTCCTCTTTTGCGCCCCCTAGAACGTAGACCGTGGGGTGCAGCGTAATGATTTTTACAACTTTGAATGGCCATGGGGTGTAGATTGGCCTGAGCAAATTTGGTGTCAGTGGGACGAAAGCCTTAGGAGGAGTTAGCCACATTCCAATGTGTGCGAATCGGCAAAAAATGCGAAATAGCCCTTTAACCGTACATTTTACAGATACGCGCGTATTGACTTTTTCGTAGATCTTATTGAGATACACGTGATTGTCAAATTTTGTGTCAATCTGACAAAGTGTACAGGCGTGACATTCAACAATGTGTATTTTCGCCTTAGGGGACAAGAAAAAATGGACTTTTTTCTCCTGCCATGGGGGGGCGCTCTTTTGGCGAGTAAAAATTCCTTCACAAATGTGTTGATGGCTGGACATTGCATCATCCTAGAAAACTTGGAGGCCAGTGAGGACAAAAATAAAAAGTTATAAGACTTTTAAGAATATGGATTTTTGGGTTATCTTTGGCGCCCGCTAGAACCTAAACCGTGGGGTGCAGCGTCATGATTTGTACAACTTTTAATGGCCATGGGGTGTAGATTGGCCTGAGCAAATTTGGTGCTGGTGGAACGAAAGCCTTAGGAGGAGTTAGCCACATTCCAATGTGTGCGAATCGGCAAAAAATGCGAAATAGCCCTTTAACCGTACATTTTACAGATACGCGCGTATTGACTTTTTCGTAGATCTTATTGAGTTACATGTGTGTGTCAATTTTTGTGTCATTTTGACAAAGCGTATAGGCGTGACACTCAACAATGTGTATTTTCACCTTAGGGGACAAGAAAAAATGGACTTTTTTCTCCTGCCATGGGGGGGCGCTCTTTTGGGAAGTAAAAATTCCTTCACAAATGTGTTGATGGCTGGACATTGCATCATCCTAGAAAACTTGGAGGCCAGTGAGGACAAACATAAAAAGTTATAAGACTTTTAAATATGTGGATTTTAGTGTTATCTCTGGCGCCCCCTAGAACCAAAACCTTGGGGTGCAGCATCATGATTTTGATAACTTTAAATGGCCACGGGGTGTAGATTGGCCTGAGCAAATGTGGTGCCGGTGGAACGAAAGCCTTAGGAGGAGTTAGCGAAATTCCAATGTGTGCGGATCGGCCAAAAATGCGGAATAACCCTTTAACCGTACATTTGACAGATACGGCCGCACTGACTTTTTTGTAGATCTTATTGAGATACATATGTGTGTAAATTTTTGTGTCAATATGACAAAGCGTACAGGCGTGACAGTCAATAGTGTGAATTTCCACCTTAGGGGGCGCTATGGAGCCATTTTGCATTTTATTGTTTGGGCGACTTCAGAATATCGAATTTTTCACCAGGCCCGGTCGTCCTGCCAAATTTCATGAGTTTTCGCCAGTGGGAAGTGGGCCATTTTCCAGTTCAAAGGGGAGGAAAAAGAAGAAAGAAAGAAAGAAACAAAGAAAAACCAATTGGGGAATAATAGGGCTCTCGCAGCTGCTTAGCAGCTACGCTCGGGCCCTAATAATAATAATAACAAAAGAAGAATCCATCAGGAACAAGAGGGCTCTCGCAGCTGCTTAGCAGCTACGCTTGGGCCCTAAAGAAGAAAGAAGAACCCATACAGGAATAATAGGGCTCTACGCCCGGCTGCTCTGCAGCTGGCTCGGGCCCTAATAATAACTAGGGCCCCGTTGGGGCACTGGCGGGCCCGAGCTGTGTCGCCCCCCCCAACGCGCTGCCTCCCCGTCCCATTCGCGTCCTCTGGCCATCGTCCTCTCTGGTAACGCCCATCACTGCAAAGACCCTTTTCCTTCATCGGCGTTTGCTTTTCTTCCTGCCAGTGCGTGTTGCTTTCACTTACACTTGCCACAGCCAGCCTCGTGAGTGCCTAGCCTATTGGATATCACTGTCACCTACACAGGACAGTCATTACCTTTCTATTAATACTTTGTTTTTTAATTTCACATTAATTTCCTTATTGTATAAACGACTGGAAAAAACTTGAGCCCCTGCCCCTGTATTATCATGTGCACGTCCCTGTTCTAGCTCCAAGGTGAATCTTCACTGCTCATGTTCTCCTCAGAAGCAGTCACCTCACTCCCCTCAGGTTACTGTACACATGCACCAACTGCCTGCTTCAGGTTTGGATGGAGCTTCATGGTTGTCTTTTGGAGAAATGAGCAGTCAAGTTGTGTTAGAAATTTGATTTTTTTCAGGGGCAAAAGGAAGCCTCTGCATTCTTGTCAAATATGTAAATAGCATGTTTTTGCAGGTGCTAAAAAACAGACTCTGAGTGTGTGTGTGTGTGTGTGTGTGTGTGTGTGTGTGTGTGTGTGTGTGTGCGTGTGTGTGTGTGTCTGTGTGTGTGTGTGTCTGTGTGTGTGTTTCCTGCAGTACTCTGAGAAGAATAATAAGCATATTTCTGAGGTGAATTTTGAAGATTCATCTGAGAGTTAGGTTTGATTCGATTCGATTGACGCTCCCCAGCGTTCAAGTCACATGACATATTTAACCGGATGTAGCTGCAAGACGGAGCCTCGTTAACTCTCCGTTTCAACTTATCTCAAAAGTGAGGACCTCAACCTATATACCAGTTTTTAAATTGCGTTGATAGGCCAAATAAAACCAGAGTTATGATAAATTATGTCCGCGATACTTTTTTTCTGCTTATTTTGATCACGTTCGGCGCTCGATCGCGCTGTATGAGACAGGAAAACATAGCATGCACACATTAGCGACAGGTCTTACAGGCGGAAAAGGCTTGCCAAAAGAAAAAAAAAACACACCACAACATCTCTCCTATTGGTGGAAAACTTCACCACAACAACCAATCCAAAATTATATGGTGACTGATTGACAAGGGGCGGGCGCTTACGTTCTTCCTGCAATATGAGAAGGGAGGGAGGGACTCTCAGCAGGGATGCAGTCTGGGACACGTAGTTGCAAACCTAGCGACTTTGTTGTTAGATTCAATGACTTTTCAGACCCCCTAACGACTTTTTTTTAGAAAGAAAGGGACTTTTATCGACTTCTTCTGGAGTTTAGAGACTCTGACATGAAGCAGGCTTTCCTTACTGAGGAGTTAGCAACGCTGCTAAGGGTGCAGAGCCACACATGCGCTCCGAGCTCTGCATGGGAGACTGAAGCTGACAGAGCTGCAGCAGTTAGCAGGTTTCACCCTCAGAGACCACCAGGGGTTCATGTTGAGGCATTTTCAGTTTTTGTTTTTTGCCATAGATTGTCAGCACAATCTGCAGTTACACTAACAAAAATGCTGCAAAAAACAAAGAATTATGGAAAAATTACACATGGACTGACATAGAGGAGGATCTACACAAGTTTTTTACATCATGTTTTACATCATGCATCATTTACATCATGTTTTTTTGTAGTTGCATAAATAAAAAGTGACATTTGTGAGACTATACAGTGTTTTGTAAATAATTTTACAAAGAACGCCTGGGCCATTGCCTGCATTTTGATGTAAATAGAGGTAAATTACTATGTTCTTTGTTAAAAATTTGCATATGTTTTGAAGTTTACAATTTTTATTTGAAGTTTAAGTTTTAAAAACAGTTCATCACACATATTTGTGGTTTAATTTCACATTAATTTCCATATTGTATAAATGACTTGAGCCCCTGCCCCTGTATAATCATGTGCACGTCCCTGTTCTAGCTCCAAGGTGAATCTTCACTGCTCATGTTCTCCTCAGAAATAGTCACCTCACTCCCCTCAGGTTACTGTACACATGCACCAACTATCTGCTTCAGGTTTGGATGGAGCTTCATGGTTGTCTTTTGGAGAAATGAACAGTCAAGTTGTGTTTGAAATCTGATTTTTTTCAGGGGCAAAAGGAAGCCTCTGCATTCTTGTCAAATATGTAAACAGCTTGTTTTTGCAGGTGCGAAAAAACAGACTCTGAGTGTGTGTGAGTGTGTGTGTGTGTGTGTGTGTGTGTGTGTATATGTGTGTGTATCCTGCAGTACTCTGTACTCCTGCAGTGGCCAAAAAGACTTTTAAGAATGTGGATTTTTGGGTCATCTTTGGCGCCCCCTAGAACTGCAGTACTCTGTACTCCTGCAGTGGCCAAAATGACTTTTAAGAATGTGGATTTTTGGGTCATCTTTGGCGCCCCCTAGAACGTAAACCGTGGGGTGCAGCGTCATGATTTTTACAACTTTGAATGGCCATGGGGTGTAGATTGCCCTGAGCAAATTTGGTATCGGTGGGACGAAAGCCTTAGGAGGAGATAGCCACATTCCAATGTGTGCGAATCCGCAAAAAATGCGAAATAGCCCTTTAACCGTACATTATACAGATACGCGCTTTTTGACTTTTTCGTAGATCTAATTGAGATACACATGATTGTCAATTTTTGTGTCAATATGACAAAGCGTTCAGGCGTGACACTCAACAATGTGTATTTTCATGTAAGGGGACAAGAAAAAATTGACTTTTTTCTCCTGCCATGGGGGGGCGCTCTTTTGGGGAGTAAAAATTCCTTCACAAATGTGTTGATGGCTGGACATTGCATCATCCTAGAAAACTTGGAGGGCAGTGAGGACAAAAATAAAAAGTTATAAGACTTTTAAGAATGTGGATTTTGGGTTATCTTTGGCGCCCCCTAGAACGTAAACCGTGGGGTGCAGCGTCATGATTTGTACAACTTTTAATGGCCATGGGGGGTAGATTGGCCTGCGCAAATGTGGTGCCGGTCGAACGAAAGCCTTCGGAGGAGTTAGCGAAATTCCAATGTGTGCAGATCTGCAAAAAATGCAAAATAACCCATTAACCGTACATTTGACAGATACGCCCGCACTGACTTTTTTGTAGATCTTATTGAGATACATGTGTGTGTCAATTTTTGTGTCAATATGACAAAGCGTACAGCCGTCATGTGAATTTTCACCTTAGGGGGCGCTATGGAGCCATTTTGCATTTTATTGTTTGGGCGACTTCAGAATATCGAATTTTTCACCAGGCCCGGTCGTCCTGCCAAATTTCCTGAGTTTTCGCCAGTGGGAAGTGGGCCATTTTCCAGTTTAAAGCGGAGGAAAAATAATAACGAAAGAAGGAAACATGCAGGAACAAGAGGGCTCTCGCAGCTGCTTAGCAGCTACGCTCGGGCCCTAACTAGGGCCCCGGTGGGGCACTGTCGGGCCCGAGCCGCGTCGTGCCGCCCCCAGCGTGACCGCCTCCCCCTCCCGATCGCGTCACACTCAAGGTCCAAAGATGGTGTGCGCACTTGTCTGTGGTCATTTCCCATTATAATG
Source organism: Xyrichtys novacula (assembly GCA_962446985.1). Lineage (NCBI taxonomy): Eukaryota > Metazoa > Chordata > Actinopteri > Labriformes > Labridae > Xyrichtys > Xyrichtys novacula. The sequence goes on from OY660865.1 coordinate 14,318,505, forward strand.
AATGGGAGGCGCAGTTTCTACCAAAACACTCGCTGCAGACAAACTTCATGTCCTATTTGAAAAAAGTCTGGACCATGAGTGAGGGCACAAACACAGCTGGGATATATCCAAATGGCAGGTTGCTCCTCCTTACGGTGTTGCCTGGAGAGTGATGCGATTGAGCCATTGAGCGATGGGCAGGAAAAACTTGACTTTTTCTCGTGCCATGGGGGGGGAGAATGTGGATTCTTTTAAAAATGTGGATTTTTTGGTTATCTTTGGCGCCCCCTAGAACGTAAACCGTGGGGTGCAGCGTCCTGATTTTTACAACTTTGAATGGCCATGGCGTGTAGATTGGCCTGAGCAAATTTGGTTTCAGTGGGACGAAAGCCTTAGGTGGAGTTAGCCACATTCCAATGTGTGCGAATCGGCAAAAAATGCAAAATAGCCCTCTAACCGTACATTTGACAGATATGCACCCATTGACTTTTTCGTAGATCTTATTGAGATACATGTGATTGTCAAATTTTGTGTCAATATGACAAAGCGTACAGGTGTCACACTCAACAATGTGAATTTTCACCTTACGGGACAAGAAAAAATGGACTTTTTTCTCCTTCCATGGGGGGGCGCTCTTTTGGGGAGTAAAAATTCCTTCACAAATGTGTTGATGGCTGGACATTGCATCATCCTAGAAAACTTGGAGGCCAGTGAGGACAAAAATAAAAAGTTATAAGACTTTTAAATATGTGGATTTTAGGGTTATCTTTGGCGCCCCCTAGAACCTAAACCGTGGGGTGCAGCGTCATGATTTGAATAACTTTTAATGGCCATGGGGTGTAGATTGGCCTGAGCAAATGTGGTGCCGGTGGAACGAAAGCCTTCGGAGGAGTTAGCGAAATTCCAATGTGTGCGGATCGGCAAAAAATGCGGAATAACCCTTTAACCGTACATTTGACAGATATGCCCGCACTGACTTTTTTGTAGATCTTATTGAGATACACGTGTGTGTCAATTTTTGTGTCATTTTGACAAAGCGTAAAGGCGTGACAGTCAATAGTGTGAATTTTCACCTTAGGGGGCGCTATGGAGCCATTTTGCATTTTCTTGTTTGGGCGACTTCGGAATATCAAATTTTTCACCAGGCCCGGTCATCCTGCCAAATTTCATGAGTTTTCGCCAGTGGGAAGTGGGCCATTTTCCAGTTCAAAGGGGAGGAAAAATAAGAAAGAAAGAAAGAAGAAACAAAGACTAGGACCCCGTTGGGGCACTGGCGGGCCCGAGCTGTGTCGCGTCCCCCCCCCAACGCGCTGCCTCCCCGTCCCATTTGTGTCCTCTGGCCATCGCCCTCTCTGGTAACGCCCATCACTGCAAAGACCCTTTTCCTTCATCGGCGTTTGCTGTTCTTCCTGCCAGTGCGTGTTGCTTTCACTTACACTTGCCACAGCCAGCCTCTTGAGTGCCTAGCCTATTGGATATCACTGTCACCTACTCAGGACAGTCATTACCTTTCTATTAATACTTTGTTTTTTAATTTCACATTAATTTCCATATTGTATAAACAACTGGAAAAAACTTGAGCCCCTGCCCCTGTATAATCATGTGCACATCTCTGTTCTAGCTCTAAGGTGAATCTTCACTGCTCATGTTCTCCTCAGAAGCACTCACCTCACTCCCCTCAGGTTACTGTACACATGCACCAACTGCCTGCTTCAGGTTTGGATGGAGCTTCATGGTTGTCTTTTGGAGAAATGACCAGTCAAGTTGTGTTTGAAATTTGATTTTTTTCAGGGGCAAAAGGAGCCTCTGCATTCTTGTCAAATATGTAAATAGCATGTTTTTGCAGGTGCTAAAAACCAGACTCTGAGTGTGTGTGTGTGTGTGTGTGTGCGTGTGTGTGTGTGTCTGTGTGTGTGTGTGTGTGTGTGTGTGTGTGTGCGTTCAAGTCACATGACTTATTTAACCGGATGTAGCTGCAAGACAGAGCCTCGTTGACTCTCCGTTTCAACTTATCTCCAAAGTGAGGACCTTAAACTATATACCAGTTTTTAAATTGTGTTGATAGGCCAAATAAAACCAGAGTTATGATAAATTATGTCTGCGATGCTTTTTTTCTGCTTATTTTGATCACGTTTGGCGCTCGATCGCGCTGTATGAGACAGGAAAACATAGCATGCAGACATTAGCGACAGGTCTTACAGGCGAAAAAGGGTTGCCAAAAGAAAAAAAAGAAACACACCACAACATCTCTCCTATTGGTGGAAAACTTCACCACAACAACCAATCCAAAATTATATGGTGACTGATTGACAAGGGGCGGGCGCTTACCTTCTTCCTGCAACATGAGAAGGGAGGGAGGGACTCTCAGCAGGGATGCAGTCTGGGACACGTAGTTGCAAACCTAGCGACTTTGTTGTTAGATTCAATGACTTTTCAGACCCCCCTTACGACTTTTTTTTTTAGAAAGAAAGGGAATTTTATTAACTTCTTCTGGAGTTCAGAGACTCTGACATGAAGCAGGCTTTCCTTACTGAGGAGTTGGCAACGCTGCTAAGGGTGCAGAGCCACACATGCGCTCCGAGCTCTGCATGGGAGACTGAAGCTGACAGAGCTGCAGCAGTTAGCAGGTTTCACCCTCAGAGACCACCGGGGGTTCATGTTGAGGCATTTTCAGTTTTTTTTTTTTTTTTTTTTTTTGCCATGACACTGTCAGCACAATCTGCAGTTACACTAACAAAAATGCTGGACAAAACAAAGAATTATGGAAAAAATACACATGGACTAACATAGAGGAGGATCTACACAAGTTTTTTACATCATGTTTTACATCATGCATCATTTACATCATGTTTTTTTGTTGTGGCATAAATAAAAAGTGACATTTGTGAGACTATACAGTGTTTTGTAAATAATTTTACAAAGAACGCCTGGGCCATTGCCTGCATTTTGATGTAAATAGAGGTAAATTACTATGTTCTTTGTTAAAAATTTGCATATGTTTTGAAGTTTACAATTTTTATTTGAAGTTTAAGTTTTAAAAACAGTTCATCACACATATTTGTGGTTTTCACAGTAAAAATGTTACTTTTTTCCACTCGGATTTTATGTTTTGTGTGTGAATTTGGGTCCATTGTGTAAATACAGTATGTCAAAATGATAAAATAACGGTAAATTAACACAGGTGAGGTTGTGCTGAAAAAAATGATACCAGGCAAGGCAAGGTAAAAAAAAATTTAAGAGGAAATATAAAGGTAAAATCTAAAGTAGTCAAAAACGGCCAATAGTGACCGCCAGACTCCATAGACAAGTCCCTTTGGCGCCACTCAGTGGGCAGAACTACTTTGTCTGCTGTAATGTATATTTGGGTCATCTTTGGCGCCCCCTAGAACGTAAACCGTGAGGTGCAGCGTCATGATTTTTACAACTTTTAACGGCCATGGGGTGTAGATTGGCCTGAGCAAATTTGGTGCCGGTGGAACGAAAGCCTTCGGAGGAGTTAGCCACATTCCAATGTGTGCGGATCGGCAAAAAATGCGAAATAGATCTTTAACCGTACATTATACAGATACGCGCGCATTGACTTTTTCGTAGATCTTATTGAGATACACGTGTGTGTCAAATTTTGTGTCAATATGACAAAGCGTTCAGGCGTGACACTCAACAATGTGTATTTTCATGTTAGGGGACAAGAAAAAATGGACTTTTTTCTCCTGCCATGGGGGGGCGCTCTTTTGGGGCGTAAAAATTCCTTCACAAATGTGTTGATGGCTGGACATTGCATCATCCTAGAAAACTTGGAGGCCAGTGGGGACAACAATAAAAAGTTATAAGACTTTTAAATATGTGGATTTTACGGTTATCTTTGGCGCCCCCTAGAACCTAAACCGTGGGGTGCAGCGTCATGATTTGAATAACTTTTAATGGCCATGGGGTGTAGATTGGCCTGAGCAAATGTGGTGCCGGTGGAACGAAAGCCTTCGGAGGAGTTAGCGAAATTCCAATGTGTGCGGATCGGCAAAAAATGCGAAATAACCCTTTAACTGTACATTTTACAGATGCGTGGCCATTGACTTTTTCGAAGATCTTATTGAAATACACATGTATGTCAAATTTTGTGTCATTTTGACAAAGCGTACAGGCGTGACACTCTACAATGTGTATTTTCACCTTAGGGGACAAGAAAAAATGGACTTTTTTCTCCTGCCATGGGGGGGCGCTCTTTTGGGGAGTAAAAATTCCTTCACAAATGTGTTGATGGCTGGACATTGCATCATCCTAGAAAAATTGGAGGCTAGTGAGGGCAAAAATAAAAAGTTATAAGACTTTTAAATATGTGGATTTTAGGGTTATCTTTGGCGCCCCCTAGAACCTAAACCGTGGGGTGCAGCGTCATGATTTGAATAACTTTTAATGGCCATGGGGTGTAGATTGGCCTGAGCAAATGTGGTGCCGGTGGAACGAAAGCCTTCGGAGGAGTTAGCGAAATTCCAATGTGTGCGGATCGGCAAAAAATGCGGAATAACCCTTTAACCGTACATTTGACAGATACGCCCGCACTGACTTTTTTGTAGATCTTATTGAGATACATGTGTGTGTCAATTTTTGTGTCATTTTGACAAAGCGTACAGGCGTGACAGTCAATAGTGTGAATTTTAACCTTAGGGGGCGCTATGGAGCCATTTTGCATTTTCTTGTTTGGGCGACTTCGGAATATCAAATTTTTCACCAGGCCCGGTCGTCCTGCCAAATTTCATGAGTTTTCGCCAGTGGGAAGTGGGCCATTTTCCCGTTCAAAGGGGAGGAAAAATAAGAAGAAAGAAAGAAAGAAAGAAAGAAAGAAAGAACTAGGGCCCCGGTGGGGCACTGTCGGGCCCGAGCCGCGTCGCGCCGCCCCCAGCGCGACCGCCTCCCCCTCCCGATCACGTCACACTCAAGGTCCAAAGATGGTGTGCGCACTTGTCTGTGGTCATTTCCCATTATAATGAATGGGAGGCGCAGTTTCTACCAAAACACTCGCTACAGACAAACTAAAGTCTGATCCATGAGTGAGGGCACAAACACAGCTAGGATATATCCAAACGGCAAGTTGCTCCTCGTTACGGTGTTGCCGGGAGAGCGATGCGATTGAGCCATTGAGTGATGGGAAGGAAAAACTTGACTGTTTCTCCTGCCATGGGGGATGGGGGATGGGGGATGGGGGATGGGGGGGGGGGGGGGGAATGTGGATTCTTTTAAGAATGTGGATATTTGGGTCATCTTTGGCGCCCCCTAGAACGTAAACCGTGGGGTGCAGCGTCATGATTTTTACAACTTTGAATGGCCATGGGGTGTAGATTGGCCTGAGCAAATTTGGTGTCAGTGGGACGAAAGCCTTAGGAGGAGTTAGCCACATTCCAATGTGTGCGAATCGGCAAAAAATGCAAAATAGCCCTTTAACCGTACATTTTACAGATACGCGCGCATTGACTTTTTCGTAGATCTTATTGAGATACATGTGATTCTCAAATTTTGTGTCAATATGAAAAAGCGTACAGGTATGACAGTCAACAATGTGTATTTTCACCTTATGGGACAAGAAAAAATTGACTTTTTTCTCCTGCCATGGGGGGGCGCTCTTTTGGGGAGTAAAAATTCCTTCACAAATGTGTTGATGGCTGGACATTGCATCATCCTAGAAAACTTGGAGGCCAGTGAGGACAAAAATAAAAAGTTATAAGACTTTGAAATATGTGGATTTTAGGGTTATCTTTGGCGCCCCCTAGAACGTAAACCGTCGGGTGCAGCGTCATGATTTGAATAACTTTGAATGGCCATGGGGTGTAGATTGGCCTGAGCAAATGTGGTGCCAGTGGAACGAAAGCCTTAGGAGGAGTTAGCCACATTCCAATGTGTGCGGATCGGCAAAAAATGCGGAATAGCCCTTTAACCGTACATTTGACAGATACATGCCCTTTGACTTTTTCATAGATCTTATTGAGATACACGTGATTGTCAAATTTTGTGTCAATATGACAAAGCATACAGGCGTGACACTCGACAATGTGTATTTTCACCTTAGGAGACAAGAAAAAATGGACCTTTTTCTCCTGCCATTGGGGGGCCCTCTTTTGGGGAGTAAAAATTCCTTCACAAATGTGTTGATGGCTGGACATTGCATCATCCTAGAAAACTTGGAGGCCAGTGAGGACAAAAGTAAAAAGTTATAAGACTTTTAAGAATGTGGATTTTTGGGTTATCTTTGGCGCCCCCTAGAACGTAAACCGTGGGGTGCAGCGTTATGATTTGTACAACTTTTAATGGCCATGGGGGGTAGATTGGCCTGCGCAAATGTGGTGCCGGTCGAACGAAAGCCTTCGGAGGAGTTAACGAAATTCCAATGTGTGCAGATCTGCAAAAAATGCAAAATAACCCATTAACCGTACATTTGACAGATACGCCCACACTGACTTTTTTGTAGACCTTATTGAGATACATGTGTGTGTCAATTTTTGTGTCAATATGACAAAGCGTACAGCCGTCATGTGAATTTTCACCTTAGGGGGCGCTATGGAGCCATTTTGCATTTTATTGTTTGGGCGACTTCAGAATATCGAATTTTTCACCAGGCCCGGTCGTCCTGCCAAATTTCCTGAGTTTTCGCCAGTGGGAAGTGGGCCATTTTCCAGTTTAAAGCGGAGGAAAAATAACTAGGACCCCGTTGGGGCACTGGCGGGCCCGAGCTGTGTCGCGTCCCCCCCCCAACGCGCTGCCTCCCCATCCCATTTGTTTCCTCTGGCCATCGCCCTCTCTGGTAACGCCCATCACTGCAAAGACCCTTTTCCTTCATCGGCGTTTGCTGTTCTTCCTGCCAGTGCGTGTTGCTTTCACTTACACTTGCCACAGCCAGCCTCGTGAGTGCCTAGCCTATTGGATATCACTGTCACCTACACAGGACAGTCATTACCTTTCTATTTAGGGCCCGAGCGTAGCTGCTAAGCAGCTGCGAGAGCCCTATTATTCCTGATGGATTCTTCTTTCTTCTTCTTCTTCTTATTATTTTTCTGCCCCTTTGAACTGGAAAATGGCCCACTTCCCACTGGTGAAAAGTCATGAAATTTGGCAGGACGACCGGGCCTGGTGAAAAATTCGATATTCTGAAGTCGCCCAAAAAATCAAATGCAAAATGGCTCCATAGCGCCCCCTAAGGTGAAAAATTCACATGATTGAGTGTCACGCCTGTACGCTTTGTCAAAATGACACAAAATTTGACACACACGTGTATCTCAATAAGATCTACAAAAAAGTCAGTGCGGGCGTATCTGTCAAATGTACGGTTAAAGGGCTATTTCGCATTTTTTGCCGATCCGCACACATTGGAATTTCGCTAACTCCTCCGAAGGCTTTCGTTCCACCGGCACCACATTTGCTCAGGCCAATCTACACCCCATGGCCATTAAAAGTTGTACAAATCATGACGCTGCATCCCACGGTTTACGTTCTAGGGGGCGCCAAAGATAACCCAGAAATCCACATTCTTAAAAGTCGTATAACTTTTTATTTTTGTCCTCACTGGCCTCCAAGTTTTCTAGGATGATGCAATGTCCAGCCATCAACACATTTGTGAAGGAATTTTTACTCCCCAAAAGAGCGCCCCCCCATGGCAGGAGAAAAAAGTCCATTTTTTCTTGTCTCCTAAGGCGAAAATTCACACTATTGACTGTCACGCCTTTACGCTTTGTCATATTGACACAAAAATTGACACACACATGTATCTCAATAAGATCTACAAAAAAGTCAGTGCGGGCGTATCTGTCAAATGTACGGTGAAAGGGTTATTTCGCATTTTTTGCCGATCCGCACACATTGGAATTTCGCTAACTCCTCCGAAGGCTTTCGTTCCAAAGGCACCACATTTGCTCAGGCCAATCTACACCCCATGGCCATTAAAAGTTGTACAAATCATGACGCTGCACCCCACGGTTTACGTTCTAGGGGGCGCCAAAGATAACCCAAAAATCCACAGTCTTAAAAGTCTTATAACTTTTTATTTTTGTCCTCACTGGCCTCCAAGTTCTCTAGGATGATGCAATGTCCAGCCATCAACACATTTGTGTAGGAATTTTTACTCGCCAAAAGAGCGCCCCCCCCATGGCAGGAGAAAAAAGTCCATTTTTTCTTGTCTCCTAAGGCGAAAATACACATTGTTGACTGTCACGCCTTTACGCTTTGTCAAAATGACACAAAATTTGACACACACATGTATCTCAATAAGATCTACAAAAAAGTCAGTGCGGGCGTATCTGTCAAATGTACGGTTAAAGGGTTATTTCGCATTTTTTGCCGATCCGCACACATTGGAATTTCGCTAACTCCTCCTAAATCTTTTGTCCCATCGGCTTCAAATTTGCTCAGGTCAATCTACACCCCATGGCCATTCAAAGTTGTACAAATCATGACGCTGCACCCCACAGTTTACGTTCTAGGGGGCGCCAAAGAGGACCCAAATATCCACATTTTTAAAAGTCTTATAACTTTTTATTTTTGTCCTCACTGGCCTCCAAGTTTTCTAGGATGATGCAATGTCCAGCCATCAACACATTTGTGAAGGAATTTTTTCTCCCCAAAAGAGCGCCCCCCCATGGCAGGAGAAAAAGTCAAGTTTTTCCTGCCCATCGCTCAATGGCTCAAACGCATCGCTCTCTCTGCAAAACCGAAAGGAGGAGCAACTTGCCATTTAGATATATACTAGCTGTGTTTGTGCCCTCACTCATGGTCCAGACTTTTTTCAAATAGGACATGTAGTTTGTCTGCAGCGAGCGTTTTGGTAGAAACTGCGCCTCCCATTCATTATAATGGGAAATGACCACAGACAAGTGCGCACACCATCTTTGGACCTTGAGTGTGACGCGATCGGGAGGGGGAGGCGGTCGCGCTGGGGGCGGCGCGACGCGGCTCGGGCCCGACAGTGCCCCACCGGGGCCCTAGTAATACTTTGTTTTTTAATTTCACATTAATTTCCATATTGTATAAACAACTGGAAAAAACTTGAGCCCCTGCCCCTGTATAATCATGTGCACGTCTCTGTTCTAGCTCTAAGGTGAATCTTCACTGCTCATGTTCTCCTCAGAAGCAGTCACCTCACTCCCCTCAGGTTACTGTACACATGCACCAACTGCCTGCTTCAGGTTTGGATGGAGCTTCATGGTTGTCTTTTGGAGAAATGACCAGTCAAGTTGTGTTTGAAATTTGATTTTTTTCAGGGGCAAAAGGAGCCTCTGCATTCTTGTCAAATATGTAAATAGCATGTTTTTGCAGGTGCTAAAAACCAGACTCTGAGTGTGTGTGTGTGCGTGTGTGTGTGTGTCTGTGTGTGTGTGTGTGTGTGTGTGTGTGTGCGCGTTCAAGTCACATGACATATTTAACCGGATGTAGCTGCAAGACGGAGCCTCGTTGACTCTCCGTTTCAACTTATCTCAAAAGTGAGGATCTCAACCTATATACCAGTTTTTAAATTGTGTTGATAGGCCAAATAAAACCAGAGTTATGATAAATTATGTCCGCGATACTTGTTTTCTGCTTATTTTGATCACGTTCGGCGCTCGATCGCGCTGTATGAGACAGGAAAACATAGCATGCAGACATTAGCGACAGCTCTTACAGGCGGAAAAGGCTTGCCAAAAGAAAAAAAAAACACACCACAACATCTCTCCTATTGGTGGAAAACTTCACCACAACAACCAATCCAAAATTATATGGTGACTGATTGACAAGGGGCGGGCGCTTACGTTCTTCCTGCAATATGAGAAGGGAGGGAGGGACTCTCAGCAGGGATGCAGTCTGGGACACGTAGTTGCAAACCTAGCGACTTTGTTGTAGATTCAATGACTTTTCAGACCCCCTAACGACTTTTTTTTTAGAAAGAAAGGGACTTTTATCGACTTCTTCTGGAGTTTAGAAACTCTGACATGAAGCAGGCTTTCCTTACTGAGGAGTTAGCAACGCTGCTAAGGGTGCAGAGACACACATGAGCTCCGAGCTCTGCATGGGAGACTGAAGCTGACAGAGCTGCAGCAGTTAGCAGGTTTCACCCTCAGAGACCACCAGGGGTTCATGTTGAGGCATTTTCAGTTTTTTTTTTTTTTTTGCCATAGACACTGTCAGCACAATCTGCAGTTACACTAACAAAAAAGCTGCAAAAAACAAAGAATTATGGAAAAATTACACATGGACTGACATAGAGGAGGATCTACACAAGTTTTTTACATCATGTTTTACATCATGCATCATTTACATCATGTTTTTTTGTAGTGGCATAAATAAAAAGTGACATTTGTGAGACTATACAGTGTTTTGTAAATAATTTTACAAAGAACGCCTGGGCCATTGCCTGCATTTTGATGTAAATAGAGGTAAATTACTATGTTCTTTGTTAAAAATTTGCATATGTTTTGAAGTTTACAATTTTTATTTGAAGTTTAAGTTTTAAAAACAGTTCATCACACATATTTGTGGTTTTCACAGTAAAAATGTTACTTTTTTCCACTCGGATTTTATGTTTTGTGTGTGAATTTGGGTCCATTGTGTAAATACAGTATGTCAAAATGATAAAATAACTGTAAATTCACACAGGTGAGGTTGTGCTGAAAAAAATGATACCAGGCAAGGCAAGGTAAAAAAATTTTAAGAGGAAATATAAAGGTAAAATCTAAAGTAGTCAAAAAAGGCCAATAGTGACTCACAGACTCCACAGACTAGTCCCTTTGGCGCCACTCAGTGGGCAAAACTACTTTGTCTGCTGTAATGTATATTTGGGTCATCTTTGGCGCCCCCTAAAACGTAAACCGTGGGGTGCAGCGTCATGATTTTTACAACTTTGAATGGCCATGGAGTGTAGATTGGCCTGAGCAAATTTGGTGTCAGTGGGACGAAAGCCTTAGGAGGAGTTAGCGAAATTCCAATGTGTGCGAATCGGCAAAAAATGCAAAATAGCCCTTTAACCGTACATTTTACACTTACGTGCCCATTGACTTTTTCATAGATCTTATTGAGATACATGTGATTGTCAAATTTTTTGTCAATATGACAAAGCGTAAAGGCGTGACAGTCAACAATGTGTATTTTCACCTTTCGGGATAAGAAAAAATGGACTTTTTTCTCCTGCCATGGGGGGGCGCTCTTTTGGAGAGTTAAAATTTCTTCACAAATGTGTTGATGGCTGGACATTGCATCATCCTAGAAAACTTGGAGGCCAGTGAGGACAAAAATAAAAAGTTATAAGACTTTTAAGAATGTGGATTTTTGGGTTATCTTTGGCGCCCCCTAGAACCTAAACCGTGGGGTGCAGCGTCATGATTTGTACAACTTTTAATGGTCATGGGGTGTAGATTGGCCTGAGCAAATTTGGTGCCGGTGGAACGAAAGCCTTCGGAGGAGTTAGCGAAATTCCTATGTGTGCGGATCGGCAAAAAAAGCGAAATAGCCCTTTAACCGTACATTTGACAGATACGCCCACACTGACTTTTTTGTAGATCTTATTGAGATACACATGTGTGTCAAATTTTGTGTCATTTTGACAAAGCGTACAGGTGTCAGGTGAGTTTTCACCATAGGGGGCGCTATGGAGCCATTTTTCATTTTTTTGTTTGAGCGACTTCAGAATATCAAATTTTTCACCAGGCCCGGTCGTCCTGCCAAATTTCCTGAGTTTTCGTCAGTGGGAAGTGGGCCATTTTCCAGTTTAAAGCGGAGGAAAAATAACGAAAGAAGAATCCATCAGGAACAAGAGGGCTCTCGCAGCTGCTTAGCAGCTACGCTCGGGCCCTAACTAGGGCCCCGTTGGGGCACTGGCGGGCCCGAGCTGTGTCGCGCCGCCCCCAACACGACCGCCTCTCCCTCCCGATCGCATCACACTCAAGGTCCAAAGATGGTGTTCGCACTTGTCTGTGGTCATTTACCATTATAATGAATGGGAGGCGCAGTTTCTGCCAAAACGCTCGCTGCAGACAAACTACATGTCCTATTTGAAAAAAGTCTGGATCATGAGTGAGGGCACAAACACAGCTAGGATATATCCAAATGGCAAGTTGCTCCTCCTTTCGGAGGAGTTTGAACACATGACATGTGTTTGAGCCATTGAGCGATGGGCAGGAAAAACTTGACTTTTTCTCCTGCCATGGGGGGGCGCTCTTTTGGGGAGTAAAAATTCCTTCACAAATGTGTTGATGGCTAGACAATGCATCATCCTAGAAAACTTGGAAGCCAGTGAGGACAAAAATGAAAAGTTATAAGAGTTTTAAGAATGTGGATTTTTGGGTTATCTTTGGCGCCCCCTAGAATGTAAACCGTGGGGTGCAGCGTCATGATTTGTACAACTTTTAATGGCCATGGGGTGTAGATTGGCCTGAGCAAATGTGGTGCCGGTGGAACGAAAGCCTTCGGAGGAGTTAGCGAAATTCCAATGTGTGTGGATCGGCAAAAAATGCGAAATAGCCCTTTAACCGTACATTTGACAGATACGTGCACATAGAATTTTTGTAGATCTTATTGAGATACACGTGTGTGTCAAATTTTGTGTCAATATGACAAAGCGTATAGGCGTGACACTCAACAATATGTATTTTCACCTTAGGGGACAAGAAAAAATGGACTTTTTTCTCCTGCCATGGGGGGGCGCTCTTTTGGGGAGTAAAAATTCCTTCACAAATGTGTTGATGGCTGGACATTGCATCATCCTAGAAAACTTGGAGGCCAGTGAGGACAAAAATAAAAAGTTATTAGACTTTTAAGAATGTGGATTTTTGGGTTATCTTTGGCGCCCCCTAGAACCTAAACCGTGGGGTGCAGCGTCATGATTTTGATAACTTTTAATGGCCATGGGGTGTAGATTGGCCTGAGCAAATGTGGTGCCGGTGGAACGAAAGCCTTCGAAGGAGTTAGCGAAATTCCACTGTGTGCGGATTGACAAAAAATGCAAAATAGCCCTTTAACCGTACATTTGACAGATACGCCCGCGTTGACTTTTTTGTAGATCTTATTGAGATACATCTGTGTGTCAAATTTTGTGTCATTTTGACAAAGCGTACAGGTGTGACACTCAATCATGTGAATTTTTCACCTTAGGGGGCGCTATGGAGCCATTTTGCATTTGATTGTTCTGGCGACTTCAGAATATCGAATTTTTCACCAGGGCCGGTCGTCCTGCCAAATTTCATGAGTTTTCACCAGTGGGAAGTGGGCCATTTTCCAGTTCAAAGGGGCAGAAAAATAACTAGGACCCCGTTGGGGCACTGGCGGGCCCGAGCCGTGTCGCGCCCCCCCCCCAACGTGCTGCCTTCCCGTCCCATTTGTGTCCTCTGGCCATCGCCCTCTCTGGTAACGCCCATCACTGCAAAGACCCTTTTCCTTCATCGGCGTTTGCTGTTCTTCCTGCCAGTGCGTGTTGCTTTCACTTACACTTGCCACAGCCAGCCTCGTGAGTGCCTAGCCTATTGGATATCACTGTCACCTACACAGGACAGTCATTACCTTTCTATTAATACTTTGTGTTTTAATTTCACATTAATTTCCATATTGTATAAACGACTGGAAAAAACTTGAGCCCCTGCCCCTGTATAATCATGTGCATGTCTCTGTTCTAGCTCCAAGGTGAATCTTCACTGCTCATGTTCTCCTCAGAAGCACTCACCTCACTCCCCTCAGGTTACTGTACACATGCACCAACTGCCTGCTTCAGGTTTGGATGGAGCTTCATGGTTGTCTTTTGGAGAAATGACCAGTCAAGTTGTGTTTGAAATTTGATTTTTTTCAGGGGCAAAAGGAGCCTCTGCATTCTTGTCAAATATGTAAATAGCATGTTTTTGCAGGTGCTAAAAACCAGACTCTGAGTGTGTGTGTGTGTGTGTGTGTGTGTGTGCGTGTGTGTGTGTGTCTGTGTGTGTGTGTGTCTGTGTGTGTGTTTCCTGCAGTACTCTGTACTCCTGCAGTGGCCAAAACGACTTTTAAGAATGTGGATATTTGGGTCATCTTTGGCGCCCCCTAGAACGTAAACCATGGGGTGCAGCGGCATGATTTTTACAACTTTGAATGGCCATGGGGTGTAGATTGGCCTGAGCAAATTTGGTGTCAGTTGGACGAAAGCCTTAGGAGGAGTTAGCCACATTCCAATGTGTGCGAATCGGCAAAAAATGCAAAATAGCCCTTTAGCCGTACATTTTTCAGATACGCGCCCATTGACTTTTTCATAGATCTTATTGAGATACACGTGTGTGTCAAATTTTTTGTCAATATGACAAAGCGTACAGGCGTGAATCTCAACAATGTGTATTTTCACCTTAGGGGACAAGAAAAAAAGCGACTTTTTTCTCCTGCCATGGGGGGGGGGGCGCTCTTTTGGGGAGTAAAAATTCCTTCACAAATGTGTTGATGGCTGGACATTGCATCATCCTACAAAACTTGGAGGCCAGTGAGAACAAAAATAAAAAGTTATAAGACTTTTAAATATGTGGATTTTAAAGTTATCTTTGGCGCCCCCTAGAACCGAAACCGTGGGGTGCAGCGTCATGATTTTTACAACTTTTAATGGCCATGGGGTGTAGATTGGCCTGAGCAAATGTGTTGCCGGTGGAACGAAAGCCTTAGGAGGAGTTAGCGAAATTCCAATGTGTGCGGATCGGCAAAAAATGCGGAATAACCCTTTAACCGTACATTTGACAGATACGGGCGCATTGACTTTTTCATGGATCTTATTGAGATACATGTGTGTGTCAATTTTTGTGTCATTTTGCCAAAGCGTACAGGCGTGACAGTCAACAATGTGTACTTTCACCTTAGGGGACAAGAAAAAATGGACTTTTTTCTCCTGCCATGGGGGGGCGCTCTTTTGGGGAGTAAAAATTCCTTCACAAATGTGTTGATGGCTGGACATTGCATCATCCTAGAAAACTTGGAGGCCAGTGAGGGCAAAAATAAAAAGTTATAAGACTTTTAAATATGTGGATTTTAGGGTTATCTTTGGTGCCCCCTAGAACCTAAACCGTGGGGTGCAGCGTCATGATTTGAATAACTTTTAATGGCCATGGGGTGTAGATTGGCCTGAGCAAATGTGGTGCCGGTGGAACGAAAGCCTTAGGAGGAGTTAGCCACATTCCAATGTGTGCGGATCGGCAAAAAATGCGGAATAACCCTTTAACCGTACATTTGACAGATACGCGCGCATTGACTTTTTCGTAGATCTTATTGAGTTACATGTGTGTGTCAATTTTTGTGTCATTTTGACAAAGCGTATAGGCGTGACACTCAACAATGTGTATTTTCACCTTAGGGGACAAGAAAAAATGGACTTTTTTCTCCTGCCATGGGGGGGCGCTCTTTTGGGAAGTAAAAATTCCTTCAGGGCTCTCGCAGCTGCTTAGCAGCTACGCTTGGGCCCTAAAGAAGAAAGAAGAACCCATACAGGAATAATAGGGCTCTACGCCCGGCTGCTCTGCAGCTGGCTCGGGCCCTAATAATAACTAGGGCCCCGTTGGGGCACTGGCGGGCCCGAGCTGTGTCGCCCCCCCAACGCGCTGCCTCCCCGTCCCATTCGCGTCCTCTGGCCATCGTCCTCTCTGGTAACGCCCATCACTGCAAAGACCCTTTTCCTTCATCGGCGTTTGCTTTTCTTCCTGCCAGTGCGTGTTGCTTTCACTTACACTTGCCACAGCCAGCCTCGTGAGTGCCTAGCCTATTGGATATCACTGTCACCTACACAGGACAGTCATTACCTTTCTATTAATACTTTGTTTTTTAATTTCACATTAATTTCCATATCGTATAAACGACTGGAAAAAACTTGAGCCCCTGCCCCTGTATAATCATGTGCACGTCCCTGTTCTCGCTCCAAGGTGAATCTTCACTGCTCATGTTCTCCTCAGAAGCAGTCACCTCACTCCCCTCAGGTTACTGTACACATGCACCAACTGCCTGCTTCAGGTTTGGATGGAGCTTCATGGTTGTCTTTTGGAGAAATGAGCAGTCAAGTTGTGTTAGAAATTTGATTTTTTTCAGGGGCAAAAGGAAGCCTCTGCATTGTTGTCAAATATGTAAATAGCATGTTTTTGCAGGTGCTAAAAAACAGACTCTGAGTGTGTGTGTGTGTGTGTGTGTGTGTGTGTGTGTGTGTGTGTGTGTGTGTGTGTGTGTGTGTGTGTGCGTGTGTGTGTGTGTCTGTGTGTGTGTGTGTCTGTGTGTGTGTTTCCTGCAGTACTCTGTACTCCTGCAGTGGCCAAAACGACTTTTAAGAATGTGGATATTTGGGTCATCTTTGGCGCCCCCTAGAACGTAAACCATGGGGTGCAGCGGCATGATTTTTACAACTTTGAATGGCCATGGGGTGTAGATTGGCCTGAGCAAATTTGGTGTCAGTTGGACGAAAGCCTTAGGAGGAGTTAGCCACATTCCAATGTGTGCGAATCGGCAAAAAATGCAAAATAGCCCTTTAGCCGTACATTTTTCAGATACGCGCCCATTGACTTTTTCATAGATCTTATTGAGATACACGTGTGTGTCAAATTTTTTGTCAATATGACAAAGCGTACAGGCGTGAATCTCAACAATGTGTATTTTCACCTTAGGGGACAAGAAAAAAAGCGACTTTTTTCTCCTGCCATGGGGGGGGGGGGCGCTCTTTTGGGGAGTAAAAATTCCTTCACAAATGTGTTGATGGCTGGACATTGCATCATCCTACAAAACTTGGAGGCCAGTGAGAACAAAAATAAAAAGTTATAAGACTTTTAAATATGTGGATTTTAAAGTTATCTTTGGCGCCCCCTAGAACCGAAACCGTGGGGTGCAGCGTCATGATTTTTACAACTTTTAATGGCCATGGGGTGTAAATTGGCCTGAGCAAATTTGGTGTCAGTTGGACGAAAGCCTTAGGAGGAGTTAGCCACATTCCAATGTGTGCGAATCGGCAAAAAATGCAAAATAGCCCTTTAGCCGTACATTTTTCAGATACGCGCCCATTGACTTTTTCGTAGATCTTATTGAGATACACGTGTGTGTCAAATTTTTTGTCAATATGACAAAGCGTACAGGCGTGAATCTCAACAATGTGTATTTTCACCTTAGGGGACAAGAAAAAATGGACTTTTTTCTCCTGCCATGGGGGGGGGGCGCTCTTTTGGGGAGTAAAAATTCCTTCACAAATGTGTTGATGGCTGGACATTGCATCATCCTACAAAACTTGGAGGCCAGTGAGAACAAAAATAACTAGGGCCCCGTTGGGGCACTGGCGGGCCCGAGCCGTGTCGCACCCCCCCCCCCCCCCCCCCAACGCGCTGCCTCCCCGTCCCATTCGCGTCCTCTGGCCATCGCCCTCTCTGGTAACGCCCATCACTGCAAAGACCCTTTTCCTTCATCGGCGTTTGCTGTTCTTCCTGCCAGTGCGTGTTGCTTTCACTTACACTTGCCACAGCCAGCCTCGTGAGTGCCTAGCCTATTGGATATCACTGTCACCTACACAGGACAGTCATACTTTGTTTTTTAATTTCACATTAATTTCCTTATTGTATAAACGACTGGAAAAATCTTGAGCCCCTGCCCCTGTATTATCATGTGCACGTCCCTGTTCTAGCTCCAAGGTGAATCTTCACTGCTCATGTTCTCCTCAGAAGCAGTCACCTCACTCCCCTCAGGTTACTGTACACATGCACCAACTGCCTGCTTCAGGTTTGGATGGAGCTTCATGGTTGTCTTTTGGAGAAATGAGCAGTCAAGTTGTGTTTGAAATTTGATTTTTTTCAGGGGCAAAAGGAAGCCTCTGCATTCTTGTCAAATATGTAAATAGCATGTTTTTGCAGGTGCTAAAAAACAGACTCTGAGTGTGTGTGTGTGTGTGTGTGTGTGTGTGTGTGTGTGTGTGTGTGTGTGTGTGTGTGTGTGTGTGTGTGTGTGTGTGTGTGTGTATCCTGCAGTACTCTGAGAAGAATAATAAGCATATTTCTGAGGTGAATTTTGAAGATTCATCTGAGAGTTAGGTTTGATTCGATTCGATTGACGCTCCCCAGCGTTCAAGTCACATGACATATTTAACCGGATGTAGCTGCAAGACGGAGCCTCGTTAACTCTCCGTTTCAACTTATCTCAAAAGTGAGGACCTCAACCTATATACCAGTTTTTAAATTGTGTTGATAGGCCAAATAAAACCAGAGTTATGATAAATTATGTCCGCGATACTTTTTTTCTGCTTATTTTGATCACGTTCGGCGCTCGATCGCGCTGTATGAGACAGGAAAACATAGCATGCACACATTAGCGACAGGTCTTACAGGCGGAAAAGGCTTGCCAAAAGAAAAAAAAAACACACCACAACATCTCTCCTATTGGTGGAAAACTTCACCACAACAACCAATCCAAAATTATATGGTGACTGATTGACAAGGGGCGGGCGCTTACGTTCTTCCTGCAATATGAGAAGGGAGGGAGGGACTCTCAGCAGGGATGCAGTCTGGGACACGTAGTTGCAAACCTAGCGACTTTGTTGTTAGATTCAATGACTTTTCAGACCCCCTAACGACTTTTTTTAGAAAGAAAGGGACTTTTATCGACTTCTTCTGGAGTTTAGAGACTCTGACATGAAGCAGGCTTTCCTTACTGAGGAGTTAGCAACGCTGCTAAGGGTGCAGAGCCACACATGCGCTCCGAGCTCTGCATGGGAGACTGAAGCTGACAGAGCTGCAGCAGTTAGCAGGTTTCACCCTCAGAGACCACCAGGGGTTCATGTTGAGGCATTTTCAGTTTTTGTTTTTTTTTGCCATAGATTGTCAGCACAATCTGCAGTTACACTAACAAAAATGCTGCAAAAAACAAAGAATTATGGAAAAATTACACATGGACTGACATAGAGGAGGATCTACACAAGTTTTTTACATCATGTTTTACATCATGCATCATTTACATCATGTTTTTTTGTAGTGGCATAAATAAAAAGTGACATTTGTGAGACTATACAGTGTTTTGTAAATAATTTTACAAAGAACGCCTGGGCCATTGCCTGCATTTTGATGTAAATAGAGGTAAATTACTATGTTCTTTGTTAAAAATTTGCATATGTTTTGAAGTTTACAATTTTTATTTGAAGTTTAAGTTTTAAAAACAGTTCATCACACATATTTGTGGTTTAATTTCACATTAATTTCCATATTGTATAAATGACTTGAGCCCCTGCCCCTGTATAATCATGTGCACGTCCCTGTTCTAGCTCCAAGGTGAATCTTCACTGCTCATGTTCTCCTCAGAAATAGTCACCTCACTCCCCTCAGGTTACTGTACACATGCACCAACTATCTGCTTCAGGTTTGGATGGAGCTTCATGGTTGTCTTTTGGAGAAATGAACAGTCAAGTTGTGTTTGAAATCTGATTTTTTTCAGGGGCAAAAGGAAGCCTCTGCATTCTTGTCAAATATGTAAACAGCATGTTTTTGCAGGTGCTAAAAAACAGACTCTGAGTGTGTGTGTGTGTGTGTCTGTGTGTGTGTGTGTGTGTATATGTGTGTGTATCCTGCAGTACTCTGTACTCCTGCAGTGGCCAAAAAGACTTTTAAGAATGTGGATTTTTGGGTCATCTTTGGCGCCCCCTAGAACTGCAGTACTCTGTACTCCTGCAGTGGCCAAAATGACTTTTAAGAATGTGGATTTTTGGGTCATCTTTGGCGCCCCCTAGAACGTAAACCGTGGGGTGCAGCGTCATGATTTTTACAACTTTGAATGGCCATGGGGTGTAGATTGCCCTGAGCAAATTTGGTATCGGTGGGACGAAAGCCTTAGGAGAAGATAGCCACATTCCAATGTGTGCGAATCCGCAAAAAATGCGAAATAGCCCTTTAACCGTACATTATACAGATACGCGCTTTTTGACTTTTTCGTAGATCTAATTGAGATACACATGATTGTCAATTTTTGTGTCAATATGACAAAGCGTTCAGGCGTGACACTCAACAATGTGTATTTTCATGTAAGGGGACAAGAAAAAATTGACTTTTTTCTCCTGCCATGGGGGGGCGCTCTTTTGGGGAGTAAAAATTCCTTCACAAATGTGTTGATGGCTGGACATTGCATCATCCTAGAAAACTTGGAGGGCAGTGAGGACAAAAATAAAAAGTTATAAGACTTTTAAGAATGTGGATTTTGGGTTATCTTTGGCGCCCCCTAGAACGTAAACCGTGGGGTGCAGCGTCATGATTTGTACAACTTTTAATGGCCATGGGGGGTAGATTGGCCTGCGCAAATGTGGTGCCGGTCGAACGAAAGCCTTCGGAGGAGTTAGCGAAATTCCAATGTGTGCAGATCTGCAAAAAATGCAAAATAACCCATTAACCGTACATTTGACAGATACGCCCGCACTGACTTTTTTGTAGATCTTATTGAGATACATGTGTGTGTCAATTTTTGTGTCAATATGACAAAGCGTACAGCCGTCATGTGAATTTTCACCTTAGGGGGCGCTATGGAGCCATTTTGCATTTTATTGTTTGGGCGACTTCAGAATATCGAATTTTTCACCAGGCCCGGTCGTCCTGCCAAATTTCCTGAGTTTTCGCCAGTGGGAAGTGGGCCATTTTCCAGTTTAAAGCGGAGGAAAAATAATAACTAGGGCCCCGTTGGGGCACTGGCGGGCCCGAGCCGTGTCACGCCGCCCCCAGCGCGACCGCCTCCCCCACCCGATCGCGTCACACTCAAGGTCCAAAGATGGTGTGCGCACTTGTTTGTGGTCATTTACCATTATAATGAACGGGAGGCGCAGTTTCTACCAAAACGCTCGCTGCAGAAAAACTCCATGTCCTATTTGAAAAAAGTCTGGACCATGAGTGAGGGCACAAACACAGCTAAGATATATCCAAATGGCAAGTTGCTCCTCCTTTCGCTTTTGCCGAGAGAGCAGTGCGTTTGAGCCATTGAATGATGAACAGGAAAAACTTGACTTTATTCTCCTGCCATGGGGGGGCGCTCTTTTAACGAGAAAAAACTCCTTCACAAATGTGTTGATGGCTGGACATTGCATCATCCTAGAAAACATGGAGGCCAGTGAGGACAAAAATAAAAAGTTATAAGACTTTTAAATATGTGGATTTTACGGTTATCTTTGGCGCCCCCTAGAACCTAAACCGTGGGGTGCAGCGTCATGATTTGAATAACTTTTAATGGCCATGGGGTGTAGATTGGCCTGAGCAAATGTGGTGCCGGTGGAACGAAAGCCTTCGGAGGAGTTAGCGAAATTCCAATGTGTGCGAATCTGCAAAAAATGCGAAATAACCCTTTAACCGTACATTTGACAGATACGTGGCCATTGACTTTTTCGAAGATCTTATTGAAATACACGTGTGTGTAAAATTTTGTGTCAATACGACAAAACATACAGGCGTAGCACTCAACAATGTGTATTTTCACCTTAGTGGACAAGAAAAAATGGACTTTTTTCTCCTGCCATGGGGGGGCGCTCTTTTGGCGAGTAAAAATTCCTTCACAAATGTGTTGATGGCTGGACATTGCATCATCCTAGAAAACTTGGAGGCCAGTGGGGACAAAAATAAAAAGTTATAAGACTTTTAAATATGTGGATTTTACGGTTATCTTTGGCGCCCCCTAGAACCTAAACCGTGGGGTGCAGCGTCATGATTTGAATAACTTTTAATGGCCATGGGGTGTAGATTGGCCTGAGCAAATGTGGTGCCGGTGGAACGAAAGCCTTCGGAGGAGTTAGCGAAATTCCAATGTGTGCGGATCGGCAAAAAATGCGGAATAACCCTTTAACTGTACATTTGACAGATACGCGCGCATTGACTTTTTCGTAGATCTTATTGAGATACATGTGTGTGTCAATTTTTGTGTCATTTTGCCAAAGCGTACAGGTGTTACACTCAACAATGTGTATTTTCACCTTAGGGGACAAGAAAAAATGGACTTTTTTCTCCTGCCATGGGGGGGCGCTCTTTTGGGGAGTAAAAATTTCTTCACAAATGTGTTGATGGCTGGACATTGCATCATCCTAGAAAACTTGGAGGCCAGTGAGGGCAAAAATAAAAAGTTATAAGACTTTTAAATATGTGGATCTTAGGGTTATCTTTGGCGCCCCCTAGAACCTAAACCGTGGGGTGCAGCGTCATGATTTGAATAACTTTTAATGGCCATGGGGTGTAGATTGGCCTGAGCAAATGTGGTGCCGGTGGAACGAAAGCCTTCGGAGGAGTTAGCGAAATTCCAATGTGTGCGGATCGGCAAAAAATGCGAAATAACCCTTTAACCGTACATTTGACAGATACGCCCGCACTGACTTTTTTGTAGATCTTATTGAGATACATGTGTGTGTCAATTTTTGTGTCATTTTGACAAAGCGTACAGGCGTGACAGTCAATAGTGTGAATTTTCACCTTAGGGGGCGCTATGGAGCCATTTTGCATTTTCTTGTTTGGGCGACTTCGGAATATCAAATTTTTCACCAGGCCCGGTCGTCCTGCCAAATTTCATGAGTTTTCGCCAGTGGGAAGTGGGCCATTTTCCAGTTCAAAGGGGAGGAAAAATAATAACTAGGACCCCGTTGGGGCACTGGCGGGCCCGAGCCGTGTCGCCCCCCCCCCCCCCAACGTGCTGCCTCCCCGTCCCATTTGTGTCCTCTGGCCATCGCCCTCTCTGGTAACGCCCATCACTGCAAAGACCCTTTTCCTTCATCGGCGTTTGCTGTTCTTCCTGCCAGTGCGTGTTGCTTTCACTTACACTTGCCACAGCCAGCCTCGTGAGTGCCTAGCCTATTGGATATCACTGTCACCTACACAGGACAGTCATTACCTTTCTATTAATACTTTGTGTTTTAATTTCACATTAATTTCCATATTGTATAAACGACTGGAAAAAACTTGAGCCCCTGCCCCTGTATAATCATGTGCATGTCTCTGTTCTAGCTCCAAGGTGAATCTTCACTGCTCATGTTCTCCTCAGAAGCAGTCACCTCACTCCCCTCAGGTTACTGTACACATGCACCAACTGCCTGCTTCAGGTTTGGATGGAGCTTCATGGTTGTCTTTTGGAGAAATGACCAGTCAAGTTGTGTTTGAAATTTGATTTTTTTCAGGGGCAAAAGGAGCCTCTGCATTCTTGTCAAATATGTAAATAGCATGTTTTTGCAGGTGCTAAAAACCAGACTCTGAGTGTGTGTGTGTGTGTGTGTGCGTGTGTGTGTGTGCGCGTTCAAGTCACATGACATATTTAACCGGATGTAGCTGCAAGATGGAGCCTCGTTGACTCTCCGTTTCAACTTATCTCAAAAGTGAGGACCTCAACCTATATACCAGTTTTTAAATTGTGTTGATAGGCCAAATAAAACCAGAGTTATGATAAATTATGTCCGCGATACTTTTTTTCTGCTTATTTTGATCACATTCGGCGCTCGATCGCGCTGTATGAGACAGGAAAACATAGCATGCAGACATTAGCGACAGGTCTTACAGGCGGAAAAGGCTTGCCAAAAGAAAAAAAAAACACACCACAACATCTCTCCTATTGGTGGAAAACTTCACCACAACAACCAATCCAAAATTATATGGTGACTGATTGACAAGGGGCGGGTGCTTACGTTCTTCCTGCAACATGAGAAGGGAGGGAGGGACTCTCAGCAGGGATGCAGTCTGGGACACGTAGTTGCAAACCTAGCGACTTTGTTGTTAGATTCAATGACTTTTCAGACCCCCTAACGACTTTTTAGAAAGAAAGGGACTTTTATCGACTTCTTCTGGAGTTTAGAGACTCTGACATGAAGCAGGCTTTCCTTACTGAGGAGTTAGCAACGCTGCTAAGGGTGCAGAGCCACACATGCGCTCAGAGCTCTGCATGGGAGACTGAAGCTGACAGAGCTGCAGCAGTTAGCAGGTTTCACCCTCAGAGACCACCAGGGGTTCATGTTGAGGCATTTTAATTTTTTTTTTTTTTGTGCCATAGACACTGTCAGCACAATCTGCAGTTACACTAACAAAAATGCTGCAAAAAACAAAGAATTATGGAAAAATTACACATGGACTGACATAGAGGAGGATCTACACAAGTTTTTTACATCATGTTTTACATCATGCATCATTTACATCATGTTTTTTTGTAGTGGCATAAATAAAAAGTGACATTTGTGAGACTATACAGTGTTTTGTAAATAATTTTACAAAGAACGCCTGGGCCATTGCCTGCATTTTGATGTAAATAGAGGTAAATTACTATGTTCTTTGTTAAAAATTTGCATATGTTTTGAAGTTTACAATTTTTATTTGAAGTTTAAGTTTTAAAAACAGTTCATCACACATATTTGTGGTTTAATTTCACATTAATTTCCATATTGTATAAATGACTTGAGCCCCTGCCCCTGTATAATCATGTGCACGTCCCTGTTCTAGCTCCAAGGTGAATCTTCACTGCTCATGTTCTCCTCAGAAATAGTCACCTCACTCCCCTCAGGTTACTGTACACATGCACCAACTATCTGCTTCAGGTTTGGATGGAGCTTCATGGTTGTCTTTTGGAGAAATGAACAGTCAAGTTGTGTTTGAAATCTGATTTTTTTCAGGGGCAAAAGGAAGCCTCTGCATTCTTGTCAAATATGTAAACAGCATGTTTTTGCAGGTGCTAAAAAACAGACTCTGAGTGTGTGTGTGTGTGTGTCTGTGTGTGTGTGTGTGTGTATATGTGTGTGTATCCTGCAGTACTCTGTACTCCTGCAGTGGCCAAAAAGACTTTTAAGAATGTGGATTTTTGGGTCATCTTTGGCGCCCCCTAGAACTGCAGTACTCTGTACTCCTGCAGTGGCCAAAATGACTTTTAAGAATGTGGATTTTTGGGTCATCTTTGGCGCCCCCTAGAACGTAAACCGTGGGGTGCAGCGTCATGATTTTTACAACTTTGAATGGCCATGGGGTGTAGATTGCCCTGAGCAAATTTGGTATCGGTGGGACGAAAGCCTTAGGAGAAGATAGCCACATTCCAATGTGTGCGAATCCGCAAAAAATGCGAAATAGCCCTTTAACCGTACATTATACAGATACGCGCTTTTTGACTTTTTC
Organism: Xyrichtys novacula; assembly: GCA_962446985.1. Lineage (NCBI taxonomy): Eukaryota > Metazoa > Chordata > Actinopteri > Labriformes > Labridae > Xyrichtys > Xyrichtys novacula. Next base: position 14,343,533 of record OY660865.1, read on the forward strand.
GTAGATCTAATTGAGATACACATGATTGTCAATTTTTGTGTCAATATGACAAAGCGTTCAGGCGTGACACTCAACAATGTGTATTTTCATGTAAGGGGACAAGAAAAAATTGACTTTTTTCTCCTGCCATGGGGGGCGCTCTTTTGGGGAGTAAAAATTCCTTCACAAATGTGTTGATGGCTGGACATTGCATCATCCTAGAAAACTTGGAGGGCAGTGAGGACAAAAATAAAAAGTTATAAGACTTTTAAGAATGTGGATTTTGGGTTATCTTTGGCGCCCCCTAGAACGTAAACCGTGGGGTGCAGCGTCATGATTTGTACAACTTTTAATGGCCATGGGGGGTAGATTGGCCTGCGCAAATGTGGTGCCGGTCGAACGAAAGCCTTCGGAGGAGTTAGCGAAATTCCAATGTGTGCAGATCTGCAAAAAATGCAAAATAACCCATTAACCGTACATTTGACAGATACGCCCGCACTGACTTTTTTGTAGATCTTATTGAGATACATGTGTGTGTCAATTTTTGTGTCAATATGACAAAGCGTACAGCCGTCATGTGAATTTTCACCTTAGGGGGCGCTATGGAGCCATTTTGCATTTTATTGTTTGGGCGACTTCAGAATATCGAATTTTTCACCAGGCCCGGTCGTCCTGCCAAATTTCCTGAGTTTTCGCCAGTGGGAAGTGGGCCATTTTCCAGTTTAAAGCGGAGGAAAAATAATAACTAGGGCCCCGTTGGGGCACTGGCGGGCCCGAGCCGTGTCACGCCGCCCCCAGCGCGACCGCCTCCCCCACCCGATCGCGTCACACTCAAGGTCCAAAGATGGTGTGCGCACTTGTTTGTGGTCATTTACCATTATAATGAACGGGAGGCGCAGTTTCTACCAAAACGCTCGCTGCAGAAAAACTCCATGTCCTATTTGAAAAAAGTCTGGACCATGAGTGAGGGCACAAACACAGCTAAGATATATCCAAATGGCAAGTTGCTCCTCCTTTCGCTTTTGCCGAGAGAGCAGTGCGTTTGAGCCATTGAATGATGAACAGGAAAAACTTGACTTTATTCTCCTGCCATGGGGGGCGCTCTTTTAACGAGAAAAAACTCCTTCACAAATGTGTTGATGGCTGGACATTGCATCATCCTAGAAAACATGGAGGCCAGTGAGGACAAAAATAAAAAGTTATAAGACTTTTAAATATGTGGATTTTACGGTTATCTTTGGCGCCCCCTAGAACCTAAACCGTGGGGTGCAGCGTCATGATTTGAATAACTTTTAATGGCCATGGGGTGTAGATTGGCCTGAGCAAATGTGGTGCCGGTGGAACGAAAGCCTTCGGAGGAGTTAGCGAAATTCCAATGTGTGCGAATCTGCAAAAAATGCGAAATAACCCTTTAACCGTACATTTGACAGATACGTGGCCATTGACTTTTTCGAAGATCTTATTGAAATACACGTGTGTGTAAAATTTTGTGTCAATACGACAAAACATACAGGCGTAGCACTCAACAATGTGTATTTTCACCTTAGTGGACAAGAAAAAATGGACTTTTTTCTCCTGCCATGGGGGGGCGCTCTTTTGGCGAGTAAAAATTCCTTCACAAATGTGTTGATGGCTGGACATTGCATCATCCTAGAAAACTTGGAGGCCAGTGGGGACAAAAATAAAAAGTTATAAGACTTTTAAATATGTGGATTTTACGGTTATCTTTGGCGCCCCCTAGAACCTAAACCGTGGGGTGCAGCGTCATGATTTGAATAACTTTTAATGGCCATGGGGTGTAGATTGGCCTGAGCAAATGTGGTGCCGGTGGAACGAAAGCCTTCGGAGGAGTTAGCGAAATTCCAATGTGTGCGGATCGGCAAAAAATGCGGAATAACCCTTTAACTGTACATTTGACAGATACGCGCGCATTGACTTTTTCGTAGATCTTATTGAGATACATGTGTGTGTCAATTTTTGTGTCATTTTGCCAAAGCGTACAGGTGTTACACTCAACAATGTGTATTTTCACCTTAGGGGACAAGAAAAAATGGACTTTTTTCTCCTGCCATGGGGGGGCGCTCTTTTGGGGAGTAAAAATTTCTTCACAAATGTGTTGATGGCTGGACATTGCATCATCCTAGAAAACTTGGAGGCCAGTGAGGGCAAAAATAAAAAGTTATAAGACTTTTAAATATGTGGATCTTAGGGTTATCTTTGGCGCCCCCTAGAACCTAAACCGTGGGGTGCAGCGTCATGATTTGAATAACTTTTAATGGCCATGGGGTGTAGATTGGCCTGAGCAAATGTGGTGCCGGTGGAACGAAAGCCTTCGGAGGAGTTAGCGAAATTCCAATGTGTGCGGATCGGCAAAAAATGCAAAATAACCCTTTAACCGTACATTTGACAGATACGCCCGCATTGACTTTTTTGTAGATCTTATTGAGATACATGTGTGTGTCAATTTTTGTGTCATTTTGACAAAGCGTACAGGCGTGACAGTGAATAGTGTGAATTTTCACCTTAGGGGGCGCTATGGAGCCATTTTGCATTTTCTTGTTTGGGCGACTTCGGAATATCAAATTTTTCACCAGGCCCGGTCGTCCTGCCAAATTTCATGAGTTTTCGCCAGTGGGAAGTGGGCCATTTTCCAGTTCAAAGGGGAGGAAAAATAATAACTAGGACCCCGTTGGGGCACTGGCGGGCCCGAGCCGTGTCGCCCCCCCCCAACGTGCTGCCTCCCCGTCCCATTTGTGTCCTCTGGCCATCGCCCTCTCTGGTAACGCCCATCACTGCAAAGACCCTTTTCCTTCATCGGCGTTTGCTGTTCTTCCTGCCAGTGCGTGTTGCTTTCACTTACACTTGCCACAGCCAGCCTCGTGAGTGCCTAGCCTATTGGATATCACTGTCACCTACACAGGACAGTCATTACCTTTCTATTAATACTTTGTGTTTTAATTTCACATTAATTTCCATATTGTATAAACGACTGGAAAAAACTTGAGCCCCTGCCCCTGTATAATCATGTGCATGTCTCTGTTCTAGCTCCAAGGTGAATCTTCACTGCTCATGTTCTCCTCAGAAGCAGTCACCTCACTCCCCTCAGGTTACTGTACACATGCACCAACTGCCTGCTTCAGGTTTGGATGGAGCTTCATGGTTGTCTTTTGGAGAAATGACCAGTCAAGTTGTGTTTGAAATTTGATTTTTTTCAGGGGCAAAAGGAGCCTCTGCATTCTTGTCAAATATGTAAATAGCATGTTTTTGCAGGTGCTAAAAACCAGACTCTGAGTGTGTGTGTGTGTGTGTGTGCGTGTGTGTGTGTGCGCGTTCAAGTCACATGACATATTTAACCGGATGTAGCTGCAAGATGGAGCCTCGTTGACTCTCCGTTTCAACTTATCTCAAAAGTGAGGACCTCAACCTATATACCAGTTTTTAAATTGTGTTGATAGGCCAAATAAAACCAGAGTTATGATAAATTATGTCCGCGATACTTTTTTTCTGCTTATTTTGATCACATTCGGCGCTCGATCGCGCTGTATGAGACAGGAAAACATAGCATGCAGACATTAGCGACAGGTCTTACAGGCGGAAAAGGCTTGCCAAAAGAAAAAAAAACACACCACAACATCTCTCCTATTGGTGGAAAACTTCACCACAACAACCAATCCAAAATTATATGGTGACTGATTGACAAGGGGCGGGTGCTTACGTTCTTCCTGCAACATGAGAAGGGAGGGAGGGACTCTCAGCAGGGATGCAGTCTGGGACACGTAGTTGCAAACCTAGCGACTTTGTTGTTAGATTCAATGACTTTTCAGACCCCCTAACGACTTTTTTTTAGAAAGAAAGGGACTTTTATCGACTTCTTCTGGAGTTTAGAGACTCTGACATGAAGCAGGCTTTCCTTACTGAGGAGTTAGCAACGCTGCTAAGGGTGCAGAGCCACACATGCGCTCAGAGCTCTGCATGGGAGACTGAAGCTGACAGAGCTGCAGCAGTTAGCAGGTTTCACCCTCAGAGACCACCAGGGGTTCATGTTGAGGCATTTTAATTTTTTTTTTTTTTGTGCCATAGACACTGTCAGCACAATCTGCAGTTACACTAACAAAAATGCTGCAAAAAACAAAGAATTATGGAAAAATTACACATGGACTGACATAGAGGAGGATCTACACAAGTTTTTTACATCATGTTTTACATCATGCATCATTTACATCATGTTTTTTTGTAGTGGCATAAATAAAAAGTGACATTTGTGAGACTATACAGTGTTTTGTAAATAATTTTACAAAGAACGCCTGGGCCATTGCCTGCATTTTGATGAAAATAGAGGTAAATCACTATGTTCTTTGTTAAAAATTTGCATATGTTTTGAAGTTTACAATTTTTATTTGAAGTTTAAGTTTTAAAAACAGTTCATCACACATATTTGTGGTTTTCACAGTAAAAATGTTACTTTTTTCCACTCGGATTTTATGTTTTGTGTGTGAATTTGGGTCCATTGTGTAAATTCAGTATGTCAACATGATAAAATAACTGTAAATTCGCACAGGTGAGGTTGTGCTGAAAAAAATGATACCAGGCAAGGCACGTGATTGTCAAATTTTGTGTCAATATGACAAAGCGTATAGGCGTGAATCTCAACAATATGTATTTTCACCTTAGGGGACAAGAAAAAATGGACTTTTTTCTCCTGCCATGGGGGGCGCTCTTTTGGGGAGTAAAAATTCCTTCACAAATGTGTTGATGGCTGGACATTGCATCATCCTAGAAAACTTGGAGGCCAGTGAGGACAAAAATAAAAAGTTATAAGACTTTTAAATATGTGGATTTTAGGGTTATCTTTGGCGCCCCCTAGAACCTAAACCGTGGGGTGCAGCGTCATGATTTGAATAACTTTTAATGGCCATGGGGTGTAGATTGTCCTGAGCAAATGTGGTGCCGGTGGAACGAAAGCCTTCGGAGGAGTTAGCCACATTCCAATGTGTGCGGATCGGCAAAAAATGCGGAATAACCCTTTAACCGTACATTTGACAGATACGCGCGCATTGACTTTTTCGTAGATCTTATTGAGTTACATGTGTGTGTCAATTTTTGTGTCATTTTGACAAAGTGTATAGGCGTGACACTCAACAATGTGTATTTTCACCTTAGGGGACAAGAAAAAATTGACTTTTTTCTCCTGCCATGGGGGGGCGCTCTTTTGGGGAGTAAAAATTCCTTCACAAATGTGTTGATGGCTTGACATTGCATCATCCTAGAAAACTTGGAGGCCAGTGAGGACAAAAATAAAAAGTTATAAGACTTTTAAATATGTGGATTTTAGTGTTATCTTTGGCGCCCCCTAGAACCTAAACCTTGGGGTGCAGCGTCATGATTTTGATAACTTTTAATGGCCACGGGGTGTAGATTGGCCTGAGCAAATGTGGTGCCGGTGGAACGAAAGCCTTCGGAGGAGTTAGCGAAATTCCAATGTGTGCGGATCGGCAAAAAATGTGGACTAACCCTTTAACCGTACATTTGACAGATACGCCCGCACTGACTTTTTTGTAGATCTTATTGAGATACATATGTGTGTCAATTTTTGTGTCAATATGACAAAGCGTACAGGCGTGACAGTCAATAGTGTGAATTTCCACCTTAGGGGGCGCTATGGAGCCATTTTGCATTTTATTGTTTGGGCGACTTCAGAATATCAAATTTTTCACCAGGCCCGGTCGTCCTGCCAAATTTCATGAGTTTTCGCCAGTGGGAAGTGGGCCATTTTCCAGTTCAAAGGGGAGGAAAAAGAAGAAAGAAAGAAAGAAAGAAAGAAACAAAGAAAAACCACTTGGGGAATAATAGGGCCTACGCCCGGCTGCTCTGCAGCTGGCTCGGGCCCTAATAATAACAAAAGAAGGAAACTACAGGAACAAGAGGGCTCTCGCAGCTGCTTAGCAGCTACGCTCGGGCCCTAAAGAAAGAAAGAAAGAAACAAAGAAAAACCACTTGGGGAATAATAGGGCTCTCGCAGCTGCTTAGCAGCTACGCTCGGGCCCTGATAATAATAATAATAACAAAAGAAGAATCCATCAGGAACAAGAGGGCTCTCGCAGCTGCTTAGCAGCTACGCTCGGGCCCTAAAGAAAGAAAGAAAGAAAGAAAAACCACTTGGGGAATAATAGGGCTCTCGCAGCTGCTTAGCAGCTACGCTCGGGCCCTAATAAGAAGAAGAAGAAGACTAGGGCCCCGTTGGGGCACTGGCGGGCCCGAGCCGTGTCGCGCTGCCCCCCCAACGCGCTGCCTCCCCGTCCCATTCGCGTCCTCTGGCCATCGCCCTCTCTGGTAACGCTTATCACTGCAAAGACCCTTTCCTTCATCGGCATTTGCTGTTCTTCCTGCCAGTGCGTGTTGCTTTCACTTACACTTGCCACAGCCAGCCTCGTGAGTGCCTAGCCTATTGGATATCACTGTCATCTACACAGGACAGTCATAACCTTTCTATTAATACTTGTTTTTTAATTTCACATTAATTTCAATATTGTATAAATGACTGGAAAAAACTTGAGCCCCTGCCCCTGTATAATCATGTGCACGTCCCTGTTCTAGCTCCAAGGTGAATCTTCACTGCTCATGTTCTCCTCAGAAGTAGTCACCTCACTTTCCTCAGGTGACTGTACACATGCACCAACTGCCTGCTTCAGGTTTGGATGGAGCTTCATGGTTGTCTTTTGGAGAAATGAGCAGTCAAGTTGTGTTTGAAATTTGATTTTTTTCAGGGGCAAAAAGGGGCCTCTGCATTCTAGTCAAATATGTAAATAGCATGTTTTTGCAGGTGCTAAAAAAAAGACTCTGAGTGTGTGTATATCCTGCAGTACTCTGAGAAGAATAATAAGCATATTTCTGAGGTGAATTTTGAAGATTCATCTGAGAGTTAGGAGGGCTGATCATTCCCTTACCCTTTAGATGTCTGTCTATGTCTGTTTTTGTGTGATAATGAAAGAATCCCAACTCAAAAAGGCTCTGTTGATGTTTTTTTTTTTGTTGTTGTTCATTCATATTCAAACCACTATTTTATATCACTGCTAATACGCCAAGACCATTTTATGGAATTTAGCTTTATTATTTCTATACATTTTGCAAGGAAAGAAACCAAGGCCTTCACTAAAATTTCCATAAACTTTAGGAAAGGACCTCTGGTTGTTTAACGGGGTCATTACTGCAAAAACATATTCTTCCTAAATTTTGAAGGTCAAACCTTAGATCTATTAGGTTTAAATAGAAAAAGCATTAAAATATGTTAGGATTGTAGCATATGACAAATATGTGCCTTTCAGTGGCCACAACTACTTTGTCTGCTGGCTCTGCAGTCGATTGACGCTCCCCAGCGTTCAAGTCACATGACATATTTAACCGGATGTAGCAGCAAGACGGAGCCTCGTTGACTCTCCGTTTCAACTTATCTCAAAAGTGAGGACCTCAAACTATACACCAGTTTTCATATTGTGTTGATAGGCCAAATAAAACCAGAGTTATGATAAATTATGTCCGCGATACTTTTTTTCTGCTTATTTTGATCACGTTCGGCGCTCGATCGCGCTGTATGAGACAGGAAAACATAGCATGCAGACATTAGCGACAGGTCTTACAGGCGGAAAAGGCTTGCCAAAGAAAAAAAAAAACACACCACAACATCTCTCCTATTGGTGGAAAACTTCACCACAACAACCAATCCAAAATTATATGGTGACTGATTGACAAGGGGCGGGCGCTTACGTTCTTCCTGCAACATGAGAAGGGAGGGAGGAACTCTCAGCAGGGATGCAGTCTGGGACACGTAGTTGCAAACCTAGCGACTTTGTTGTTAGATTCAATGACTTTTCAGACCCCCTAACGACTTTTTTAGAAAGAAAGGGACTTTTATCGACTTCTTCTGGAGTTTAGAGACTCTGACATTAAGCAGGCTTTCCTTACTGAGGAGTTAGCAACGCTGCTAAGGGTGCAGAGCCACACATGCGCTCCGAGCTCTGCATGGGAGACTAAAGCTGACAGAGCTGCAGCAGTTAGCAGGTTTCACCCTCAGAGACCACCAGGGGTTCATGTTGAGGCATTTTCAGTTTTTTTTTTTTGCCATAGACACTGTCAGCACAATCTGCAGTTACACTAACAAAAATGCTGCAAAAAACAAAGAATTATGGAAAAATTACACATGGACTGACATAGAGGAGGATCTACACAAGTTTTTTACATCATGTTTTACATCATGCATCATTTACATCATGTTTTTTTGTAGTGGCATAAATAAAAAGTGACATTTGTGCGACTATACAGTGTTTTGTAAATAATTTTACAAAGAACGCCTGGGCCATTGCCTGCATTTTGATGTAAATAGAGGTAAATTACTATGTTCTTTGTTAAAAATTTGCATATGTTTTGAAGTTTACAATTTTTATTTGAAGTTTAAGTTTTAAAAACAGTTCATCACACATATTTGTGGTTTAATTTCACATTAATTTCAATATTGTATAAATGACTGGAAAAAACTTGAGCCCCTGCCCCTGTATAATCATGTGCACGTCCCTGTTCTAGCTCCAAGGTGAATCTTCACTGCTCATGTTCTCCTCAGAAATAGTCACCTCACTCCTCTCAGGTTACTGTACACATGCACCAACTATCTGCTTCAGGTTTGAAATGGAGCTTCATGGTTGTCTTTTAGAGAAATGAACAGTCAAGTTGTGTTTGAAATTTGATTTTTTTCAGGGGCAAAAGGAAGCCTCTGCATTCTTGTCAAATATGTAAACAGCATGTTTTTGCAGGTGCTAAAAAACAGACTCTGAGTGTGTGTGTGTGTGTCTGTGTGTGTGTGTGTGTGTGTGTGTGTATGTTGGCGTGTGTGTATATGTGTGTGTATCCTGCAGTACTCTGTACTCCTGCAGTGGCCAAAAAGACTTTTAAGAATGTGGATTTTTGGGTCATCTTTGGCGCCCCCTAGAACTGCAGTACTCTGTACTCCTGCAGTGGCCAAAATGACTTTTAAGAATGTGGATTTTTGGGTCATCTTTGGCGCCCCCTAGAACGTAAACCGTGGGGTGCAGCGTCATGATTTTTACAACTTTGAATGGGCATGGGGTGTAGATTGCCCTGAGCAAATTTGGTATCGGTGGGACGAAAGCCTTAGGAGGAGATAGCCACATTCCAATGTGTGCGAATCGGCAAAAAATGCGAAATAACCCTTTAACCGTACATTTGACAGATACGCCCGCACTGACTTTTTTGTAGATCTTATTGAGATACATGTGTGTGTCAAATTTTGTGTCATTTTGACAAAGCGTAAAGGCGTGACAGTCAACAATGTGTATTTTCGCCTTATGAGACAAGAAAAAATGGACTTTTTTCTCCTGCCATGGGGGGGCGCTCTTTTGGCGAGTAAAAATTCCTTCACAAATGTGTTGATGGCTGGACATTGCATCATCCTAGAGAACTTGGAGGCCAGTGAGGACAAAAATAAAAAGTTATAAGACTTTTAAGACTGTGGATATTTGGGTTATCTTTGGCGCCCCCTAGAACGTAAACCGTGGGGTGCAGCATCATGATTTGTACAACTTTTAATGGCCATGGGGTGTAGATTGGCCTGAGCAAATGTGGTGCCGTTGGAACGAAAGCCTTTGGAGGAGTTAGCGAAATTCCAATGTGTGCGGATCGGCAAAAAATGCGAAATAACCCTTTAACCGTACATTTGACAGATACGCCTGCACTGACTTTTTTGTAGATCTTATTGAGATACATGTGTGTGTCAATTTTTGTGTCAATATGACAAAGCGTAAAGGCGTGACAGTCAATAGTGTGAATTTTCGCCTTAGGAGACAAGAAAAAATGGACTTTTTTCTCCTGCCATGGAGGGGTGCTCTTTTGGCGAGTAAAAATTCCTTCACAAATGTGTTGATGGCTGGACATTGCATCATCCTAGAGAACTTGGAGGCCAGTGAGGACAAAAATAAAAAGTTATAAGACTTTTAAGACTGTGGATTTTTGGGTTATCTTTGGCGCCCCCTAGAACGTAAACCGTGGGGTGCAGCGTCATGATTTGTACAACTTTTATTGGCCATGGGGTGTAGATTGGCCTGAGCAAATGTGGTGCCGGTGGAACGAAAGCCTTCGGAGGAGTTAGCGAAATTCCAATGTGTGCGGATCGGCAAAAAATGCGAAATAACCCTTTAACCGTACATTTGACAGATACGCCCGCACTGACTTTTTTGTAGATCTTATTGAGATACATGTGTGTGTCAATTTTTGTGTCAATATGACAAAGCGTAAAGGCGTAACAGTCAATAGTGTGAATTTTCACCTTAGGGGGCGCTTTGGAGCCATTTTGCATTTTATTGTTTGGGCGACTTCAGAATATCGAATTTTTCACCAGGCCCGGTCGTCCTGCCAAATTTCATGAGTTTTCGCCAGTGGGAAGTGGGCCATTTTCCCCTTCAAAGGGGAGGAAAAATAAGAAGAAAGAAAGAAAGAACTAGGGCCCCGTTGGGGCACTGGCGGGCCCGAGCCGTGTCACGCCGCCCCCAGCGCGACCGCCTCCCCCACCCGATCGCGTCACACTCAAGGTCCAAAGATGGTGTGCGCACTTGTTTGTGGTCATTTACCATTATAATGAACGGGAGGCGCAGTTTCTACCAAAACGCTCGCTGCAGAAAAACTCCATGTCCTATTTGAAAAAAGTCTGGACCATGAGTGAGGGCACAAACACAGCTAAGATATATCCAAATGGCAAGTTGCTCCTCCTTTCGCTTTTGCCGAGAGAGCAGTGCGTTTGAGCCATTGAATGATGAACAGGAAAAACTTGACTTTATTCTCCTGCCATGGGGGGCGCTCTTTTAACGAGAAAAAACTCCTTCACAAATGTGTTGATGGCTGGACATTGCATCATCCTAGAAAACATGGAGGCCAGTGAGGACAAAAATAAAAAGTTATAAGACTTTTAAATATGTGGATTTTACGGTTATCTTTGGCGCCCCCTAGAACCTAAACCGTGGGGTGCAGCGTCATGATTTGAATAACTTTTAATGGCCATGGGGTGTAGATTGGCCTGAGCAAATGTGGTGCCGGTGGAACGAAAGCCTTCGGAGGAGTTAGCGAAATTCCAATGTGTGCGGATCGGCAAAAAATGCGGAATAACCCTTTAACTGTACATTTGACAGATACGCGCGCATTGACTTTTTCGTAGATCTTATTGAGATACATGTGTGTGTCAATTTTTGTGTCATTTTGCCAAAGCGTACAGGTGTTACACTCAACAATGTGTATTTTCACCTTAGGGGACAAGAAAAAATGGACTTTTTTCTCCTGCCATGGGGGGGCGCTCTTTTGGGGAGTAAAAATTTCTTCACAAATGTGTTGATGGCTGGACATTGCATCATCCTAGAAAAATTGGAGGCCAGTGAGGGCAAAAATAAAAAGTTATAAGACTTTTAAATATGTGGATCTTAGGGTTATCTTTGGCGCCCCCTAGAACCTAAACCGTGGGGTGCAGCGTCATGATTTGAATAACTTTTAATGGCCATGGGGTGTAGATTGGCCTGAGCAAATGTGGTGCCGGTGGAACGAAAGCCTTCGGAGGAGTTAGCGAAATTCCAATGTGTGCGGATCGGCAAAAAATGCGGAATAACCCTTTAACCGTACATTTGACAGATACGCCCGCACTGATTTTTTTGTAGATCTTATTGAGATACATGTGTGTGTCAATTTTTGTGTCATTTTGACAAAGCGTACAGGCGTGACAGTCAATAGTGTGAATTTTAACCTTAGGGGGCGCTATGGAGCCATTTTGCATTTTCTTGTTTGGGCGACTTCGGAATATCAAATTTTTCACCAGGCCCGGTCGTCCTGCCAAATTTCATGAGTTTTCGCCAGTGGGAAGTGGGCCATTTTCCCGTTCAAAGGGGAGGAAAAATAAGAAGAAAGAAAGAAAGAAAGAAAGAAAGAAAGAACTAGGGCCCCGGTGGGGCACTGTCGGGCCCGAGCCGCGTCGCGCCGCCCCCAGCGCGACCGCCTCCCCCTCCCGATCACGTCACACTCAAGGTCCAAAGATGGTGTGCGCACTTGTCTGTGGTCATTTCCCATTATAATGAATGGGAGGCGCAGTTTCTACCAAAACACTCGCTACAGACAAACTAAAGTCTGATCCATGAGTGAGGGCACAAACACAGCTAGGATATATCCAAACGGCAAGTTGCTCCTCGTTACGGTGTTGCCGGGAGAGCGATGCGATTGAGCCATTGAGTGATGGGCAGGAAAAACTTGACTGTTTCTCCTGCCATGGGGGATGGGGGATGGGGGATGGGGGATGGGGGGGGGGGGGGCAATGTGGATTCTTTTAAGAATGTGGATATTTGGGTCATCTTTGGCGCCCCCTAGAACGTAAACCGTGGGGTGCAGCGTCATGATTTTTACAACTTTGAATGGCCATGGGGTGTAGATTGGCCTGAGCAAATTTGGTGTCAGTGGGACGAAAGCCTTAGGAGGAGTTAGCCACATTCCAATGTGTGCGAATCGGCAAAAAATGCAAAATAGCCCTTTAACCGTACATTTTACAGATACGCGCATTGACTTTTTCGTAGATCTTATTGAGATACATGTGATTCTCAAATTTTGTGTCAATATGAAAAAGCGTACAGGTATGACAGTCAACAATGTGTATTTTCACCTTATGGGACAAGAAAAAATTGACTTTTTTCTCCTGCCATGGGGGGGCGCTCTTTTGGGGAGTAAAAATTCCTTCACAAATGTGTTGATGGCTGGACATTGCATCATCCTAGAAAACTTGGAGGCCAGTGAGGACAAAAATAAAAAGTTATAAGACTTTGAAATATGTGGATTTTAGGGTTATCTTTGGCGCCCCCTAAAACGTAAACCGTCGGGTGCAGCGTCATGATTTGAATAACTTTGAATGGCCATGGGGTGTAGATTGGCCTGAGCAAATGTGGTGCCAGTGGAACGAAAGCCTTAGGAGGAGTTAGCCACATTCCAATGTGTGCGGATCGGCAAAAAATGCGGAATAGCCCTTTAACCGTACATTTGACAGATACATGCCCTTTGACTTTTTCATAGATCTTATTGAGATACACGTGATTGTCAAATTTTGTGTCAATATGACAAAGCATACAGGCGTGACACTCGACAATGTGTATTTTCACCTTAGGAGACAAGAAAAAATGGACCTTTTTCTCCTGCCATTGGGGGGCCCTCTTTTGGGGAGTAAAAATTCCTTCACAAATGTGTTGATGGCTGGACATTGCATCATCCTAGAAAACTTGGAGGCCAGTGAGGACAAAAGTAAAAAGTTATAAGACTTTTAAGAATGTGGATTTTTGGGTTATCTTTGGCGCCCCCTAGAACGTAAACCGTGGGGTGCAGCGTTATGATTTGTACAACTTTTAATGGCCATGGGGGGTAGATTGGCCTGCGCAAATGTGGTGCCGGTCGAACGAAAGCCTTCGGAGGAGTTAACGAAATTCCAATGTGTGCAGATCTGCAAAAAATGCAAAATAACCCATTAACCGTACATTTGACAGATACGCCCACACTGACTTTTTTGTAGACCTTATTGAGATACATGTGTGTGTCAATTTTTGTGTCAATATGACAAAGCGTACAGCCGTCATGTGAATTTTCACCTTAGGGGGCGCTATGGAGCCATTTTGCATTTTATTGTTTGGGCGACTTCAGAATATCGAATTTTTCACCAGGCCCGGTCGTCCTGCCAAATTTCCTGAGTTTTCGCCAGTGGGAAGTGGGCCATTTTCCAGTTTAAAGCGGAGGAAAAATAACTAGGGCCCCGTTGGGGCACTGGCGGGCCCGAGCTGTGTCGCGCCGCCCCCAACACGACCGCCTCTCCCTCCCGATCGCATCACACTCAAGGTCCAAAGATGGTGTTCGCACTTGTCTGTGGTCATTTACCATTATAATGAATGGGAGGCGCAGTTTCTGCCAAAACGCTCGCTGCAGACAAACTACATGTCCTATTTGAAAAAAGTCTGGATCATGAGTGAGGGCACAAACACAGCTAGGATATATCCAAATGGCAAGTTGCTCCTCCTTTCGGAGGAGTTTGAACACATGACATGTGTTTGAGCCATTGAGCGATGGGCAGGAAAAACTTGACTTTTTCTCCTGCCATGGGGGGGCGCTCTTTTGGGGAGTAAAAATTCCTTCACAAATGTGTTGATGGCTAGACAATGCATCATCCTAGAAAACTTGGAAGCCAGTGAGGACAAAAATGAAAAGTTATAAGAGTTTTAAGAATGTGGATTTTTGGGTTATCTTTGGCGCCCCCTAGAATGTAAACCGTGGGGTGCAGCGTCATGATTTGTACAACTTTTAATGGCCATGGGGTGTAGATTGGCCTGAGCAAATGTGGTGCCGGTGGAACGAAAGCCTTCGGAGGAGTTAGCGAAATTCCAATGTGTGCGGATCGGCAAAAAATGCGAAATAGCCCTTTAACCGTACATTTGACAGATACGTGCACATAGAATTTTTGTAGATCTTATTGAGATACACGTGTGTGTCAAATTTTGTGTCAATATGACAAAGCGTATAGGCGTGACACTCAACAATATGTATTTTCACCTTAGGGGACAAGAAAAAATGGACTTTTTTCTCCTGCCATGGGGGGGCGCTCTTTTGGGGAGTAAAAATTCCTTCACAAATGTGTTGATGGCTGGACATTGCATCATCCTAGAAAACTTGGAGGCCAGTGAGGACAAAAATAAAAAGTTATTAGACTTTTAAGAATGTGGATTTTTGGGTTATCTTTGGCGCCCCCTAGAACCTAAACCGTGGGGTGCAGCGTCATGATTTTGATAACTTTTAATGGCCATGGGGTGTAGATTGGCCTGAGCAAATGTGGTGCCGGTGGAACGAAAGCCTTCGAAGGAGTTAGCGAAATTCCACTGTGTGCGGATTGACAAAAAATGCAAAATAGCCCTTTAACCGTACATTTGACAGATACGCCCGCGTTGACTTTTTTGTAGATCTTATTGAGATACATCTGTGTGTCAAATTTTGTGTCATTTTGACAAAGCGTACAGGTGTGACACTCAATCATGTGAATTTTTCACCTTAGGGGGCGCTATGGAGCCATTTTGCATTTGATTGTTCTGGCGACTTCAGAATATCGAATTTTTCACCAGGGCCGGTCGTCCTGCCAAATTTCATGAGTTTTCACCAGTGGGAAGTGGGCCATTTTCCAGTTCAAAGGGGCAGAAAAATAACTAGGACCCCGTTGGGGCACTGGCGGGCCCGAGCCGTGTCGCGCCCCCCCCCCCAACGTGCTGCCTTCCCGTCCCATTTGTGTCCTCTGGCCATCGCCCTCTCTGGTAACGCCCATCACTGCAAAGACCCTTTTCCTTCATCGGCGTTTGCTGTTCTTCCTGCCAGTGCGTGTTGCTTTCACTTACACTTGCCACAGCCAGCCTCGTGAGTGCCTAGCCTATTGGATATCACTGTCACCTACACAGGACAGTCATTACCTTTCTATTAATACTTTGTGTTTTAATTTCACATTAATTTCCATATTGTATAAACGACTGGAAAAAACTTGAGCCCCTGCCCCTGTATAATCATGTGCATGTCTCTGTTCTAGCTCCAAGGTGAATCTTCACTGCTCATGTTCTCCTCAGAAGCACTCACCTCACTCCCCTCAGGTTACTGTACACATGCACCAACTGCCTGCTTCAGGTTTGGATGGAGCTTCATGGTTGTCTTTTGGAGAAATGACCAGTCAAGTTGTGTTTGAAATTTGATTTTTTTCAGGGGCAAAAGGAGCCTCTGCATTCTTGTCAAATATGTAAATAGCATGTTTTTGCAGGTGCTAAAAACCAGACTCTGAGTGTGTGTGTGTGTGTGTGTGTGTGTGTGTGCGTGTGTGTGTGTCTGTGTGTGCGTTCAAGTCACATGACATATTTAACCGGATGTAGCTGCAAGACGGAGCCTTGTTGACTCTCCGTTTCAACTTATCTCAAAAGTGAGGACCTCAACCTATATACCAGTTTTTAAATTGTGTTGATAGGCCAAATAAAACCAGAGTTATGATAAATTATGTCCGCGATACTTTTTTTCTGCTTATTTTGATCACGTTCGGCGCTCGATCGCGCTGTATGAGACAGGAAAACATAGCATGCAGACATTAGCGACAGGTCTTACAGGCGGAAAAGGCTTGCCAAAAGAAAAAAAAACACACCACAACATCTCTCCTATTGGTGGAAAACTTCACCACAACAACCAATCCAAAATTATATGGTGACTGATTGACAAGGGGCGGGCGCTTACGTTCTTCCTGCAACATGAGAAGCGAGGGAGGGACTCTCAGCAGGGATGCAGTCTGGGACACGTAGTTGCAAACCTAGCGACTTTGTTGTTAGATTCAATGACTTTTCAGACCCCCTAACGACTTTTTTTTAGAAAGAAAGGGACTTTTATCGACTTCTTCTGGAGTTTAGAGACTCTGACATGAAGCAGGCTTTCCTTACTGAGGAGTTAGCAACGCTGCTAAGGGTGCAGAGCCACACATGCGCTCCGAGCTCTGCATGGGAGACTGAAGCTGACAGAGCTGCAGCAGTTAGCAGGTTTCACCCTCAGAGACCACCAGGGGTTCATGTTGAGGCATTTTAATTTTTTTTTTTTTGTGCCATAGACACTGTCAGCACAATCTGCAGTTACACTAACAAAAATGCTGCAAAAAACAAAGAATTATGGAAAAATTACACATGGACTGACATAGAGGAGGATCTACACAAGTTTTTTACATCATGTTTTACATCATGCATCATTTACATCATGTTTTTTTTGTAGTGGCATAAATAAAAAGTGACATTTGTGAGACTATACAGTGTTTTGTAAATAATTTTACAAAGAACGCCTGGGCCATTGCCTGCATTTTGATGTAAATAGAGGTAAATCACTATGTTCTTTGTTAAAAATTTGCATATGTTTTGAAGTTTACAATTTTTATTTGAAGTTTAAGTTTTAAAAACAGTTCATCACACATATTTGTGGTTTTCACAGTAAAAATGTTACTTTTTTTCCACTTGGATTTTATGTTTTGTGTGTGAATTTGGGTCCATTGTGTAAATTCAGTATGTCAACATGATAAAATAACTGTAAATTCGCACAGGTGAGGTTGTGCTGAAAAAAATGATACCAGGCAAGGCACGTGATTGTCAAATTTTGTGTCAATATGACAAAGCGTATAGGCGTGAATCTCAACAATATGTATTTTCACCTTAGGGGACAAGAAAAAATTGACTTTTTTCTCCTGCCATGGGGGGGCGCTCTTTTGGGGAGTAAAAATTCCTTCACAAATGTGTTGATGGCTGGACATTGCATCATCCTAGAAAACTTGGAGGCCAGTGAGGACAAAAATAAAAAGTTATAAGACTTTGAAATATGTGGATTTTAGGGTTATCTTTGGCGCCCCCTAGAACCTAAACCGTGGGGTGCAGCGTCATGATTTGAATATCTTTTAATGGCCATGGGGTGTAGATTGGCCTGAGCAAATGTGGTGCCGGTGGAACGAAAGCCTTAGGAGGAGTTAGCCACATTCCAATGTGTGCGGATCGGCAAAAAATGCGGAATAACCCTTTAACCGTACATTTGACAGATACGCGCGCATTGACTTTTTCGTAGATCTTATTGAGTTACATGTGTGTGTCAATTTTTGTGTCATTTTGACAAAGCGTATAGGCGTGACACTCAACAATGTGTATTTTCACCTTAGGGGACAAGAAAAAATGGACTTTTTTCTCCTGCCATGGGGGGGCGCTCTTTTGGGGAGTAAAAATTCCTTCACAAATGTGTTGATGGCTGGACATTGCATCATCCTAGAAAACTTGGAGGGCAGTGAGGACAAAAATAAAAAGTTATAAGACTTTTAAGAATGTGGATTTTGGGTTATCTTTGGCGCCCCCTAGAACGTAAACCGTGGGGTGCAGCGTCATGATTTGTACAACTTTTAATGGCCATGGGGGGTAGATTGGCCTGCGCAAATGTGGTGCCGGTCGAACGAAAGCCTTCGGAGGAGTTAGCGAAATTCCAATGTGTGCAGATCTGCAAAAAATGCAAAATAACCCATTAACCGTACATTTGACAGATACGCCCGCACTGACTTTTTTGTAGATCTTATTGAGATACATGTGTGTGTCAATTTTTGTGTCAATATGACAAAGCGTACAGCCGTCATGTGAATTTTCACCTTAGGGGGCGCTATGGAGCCATTTTGCATTTTATTGTTTGGGCGACTTCAGAATATCGAATTTTTCACCAGGCCCGGTCGTCCTGCCAAATTTCCTGAGTTTTCGCCAGTGGGAAGTGGGCCATTTTCCAGTTTAAAGCGGAGGAAAAATAATAACGAAAGAAGGAAACATGCAGGAACAAGAGGGCTCTCGCAGCTGCTTAGCAGCTACGCTCGGGCCCTAACTAGGGCCCCGGTGGGGCACTGTCGGGCCCGAGCCGCGTCGTGCCGCCCCCAGCGTGACCGCCTCTCCCGATCGCGTCACACTCAAGGTCCAAAGATGGTGTGCGCACTTGTCTGTGGTCATTTCCCATTATAATGAATGGGAGGCGCAGTTTCTACCAAAACACTCGCTGCAGACAAACTTCATGTCCTATTTGAAAAAAGTCTGGACCATGAGTGAGGGCACAAACACAGCTGGGATATATCCAAATGGCAGGTTGCTCCTCCTTACGGTGTTGCCTGGAGAGTGATGCGATTGAGCCATTGAGCGATGGGCAGGAAAAACTTGACTTTTTCTCGTGCCATGGGGGGGGAGAATGTGGATTCTTTTAAGAATGTGGATTTTTTGGTCATCTTTGGCGCCCCCTAGAACGTAAACCGTGGGGTGCAGCGTCCTGATTTTTACAACTTTGAATGGCCATGGCGTGTAGATTGGCCTGAGCAAATTTGGTTTCAGTGGGACGAAAGCCTTAGGTGGAGTTAGCCACATTCCAATGTGTGCGAATCGGCAAAAAATGCAAAATAGCCCTCTAACCGTACATTTGACAGATATGCACCCATTGACTTTTTCGTAGATCTTATTGAGATACACGTGATTGTCAAATTTTGTGTCAATATGACAAAGCGTACAGGTGTCACACTCAACAATGTGAATTTTCACCTTACGGGACAAGAAAAAATGGACTTTTTTCTCCTGCCATGGGGGGGCGCTCTTTTGGGGAGTAAAAATTCCTTCACAAATGTGTTGATGGCTGGACATTGCATCATCCTAGAAAACTTGGAGGCCAGTGAGGACAAAAATAAAAAGTTATAAGACTTTTAAATATGTGGATTTTAGGGTTATCTTTGGCGCCCCCTAGAACCTAAACCGTGGGGTGCAGCGTCATGATTTGAATAACTTTTAATGGCCATGGGGTGTAGATTGGCCTGAGCAAATGTGGTGCCGGTGGAACGAAAGCCTTCGGAGGAGTTAGCGAAATTCCAATGTGTGCGGATCGGCAAAAAATGCGGAATAACCCTTTAACCGTACATTTGACAGATATGCCCGCACTGACTTTTTTGTAGATCTTATTGAGATACACGTGTGTGTCAATTTTTGTGTCATTTTGACAAAGCGTAAAGGCGTGACAGTCAATAGTGTGAATTTTCACCTTAGGGGGCGCTATGGAGCCATTTTGCATTTTCTTGTTTGGGCGACTTCGGAATATCAAATTTTTCACCAGGCCCGGTCATCCTGCCAAATTTCATGAGTTTTCGCCAGTGGGAAGTGGGCCATTTTCCAGTTCAAAGGGGAGGAAAAATAAGAAAGAAAGAAAGAAGAAACAAAGACTAGGACCCCGTTGGGGCACTGGCGGGCCCGAGCTGTGTCGCGTCCCCCCCCCAACGCGCTGCCTCCCCGTCCCATTTGTGTCCTCTGGCCATCGCCCTCTCTGGTAACGCCCATCACTGCAAAGACCCTTTTCCTTCATCGGCGTTTGCTGTTCTTCCTGCCAGTGCGTGTTGCTTTCACTTACACTTGCCACAGCCAGCCTCTTGAGTGCCTAGCCTATTGGATATCACTGTCACCTACTCAGGACAGTCATTACCTTTCTATTAATACTTTGTTTTTTAATTTCACATTAATTTCCATATTGTATAAACAACTGGAAAAAACTTGAGCCCCTGCCCCTGTATAATCATGTGCACATCTCTGTTCTAGCTCTAAGGTGAATCTTCACTGCTCATGTTCTCCTCAGAAGCACTCACCTCACTCCCCTCAGGTTACTGTACACATGCACCAACTGCCTGCTTCAGGTTTGGATGGAGCTTCATGGTTGTCTTTTGGAGAAATGACCAGTCAAGTTGTGTTTGAAATTTGATTTTTTTCAGGGGCAAAAGGAGCCTCTGCATTCTTGTCAAATATGTAAATAGCATGTTTTTGCAGGTGCTAAAAACCAGACTCTGAGTGTGTGTGTGTGTGTGTGTGTGTGTGTGTGCGTGTGTGTGTGTCTGTGTGTGCGTTCAAGTCACATGACATATTTAACCGGATGTAGCTGCAAGACGGAGCCTTGTTGACTCTCCGTTTCAACTTATCTCAAAAGTGAGGACCTCAACCTATATACCAGTTTTTAAATTGTGTTGATAGGCCAAATAAAACTAGAGTTATGATAAATTATGTCCGCGATACTTTTTTTCTGCTTATTTTGATCACGTTCGGCGCTCGATCGCGCTGTATGAGACAGGAAAACATAGCATGCAGACATTAGCGACAGGTCTTACAGGCGGAAAAGGCTTGCCAAAAGAAAAAAAAACACACCACAACATCTCTCCTATTGGTGGAAAACTTCACCACAACAACCAATCCAAAATTATATGGTGACTGATTGACAAGGGGCGGGCGCTTACGTTCTTCCTGCAACATGAGAAGCGAGGGAGGGACTCTCAGCAGGGATGCAGTCTGGGACACGTAGTTGCAAACCTAGCGACTTTGTTGTTAGATTCAATGACTTTTCAGACCCCCTAACGACTTTTTTTTAGAAAGAAAGGGACTTTTATCGACTTCTTCTGGAGTTTAGAGACTCTGACATGAAGCAGGCTTTCCTTACTGAGGAGTTAGCAACGCTGCTAAGGGTGCAGAGCCACACATGCGCTCCGAGCTCTGCATGGGAGACTGAAGCTGACAGAGCTGCAGCAGTTAGCAGGTTTCACCCTCAGAGACCACCAGGGGTTCATGTTGAGGCATTTTAATTTTTTTTTTTTTGTGCCATAGACACTGTCAGCACAATCTGCAGTTACACTAACAAAAATGCTGCAAAAAACAAAGAATTATGGAAAAATTACACATGGACTGACATAGAGGAGGATCTACACAAGTTTTTTACATCATGTTTTACATCATGCATCATTTACATCATGTTTTTTTTGTAGTGGCATAAATAAAAAGTGACATTTGTGAGACTATACAGTGTTTTGTAAATAATTTTACAAAGAACGCCTGGGCCATTGCCTGCATTTTGATGTAAATAGATGTAAATCACTATGTTCTTTGTTAAAAATTTGCATATGTTTTGAAGTTTACAATTTTTATTTGAAGTTTAAGTTTTAAAAACAGTTCATCACACATATTTGTGGTTTTCACAGTAAAAATGTTACTTTTTTTCCACTTGGATTTTATGTTTTGTGTGTGAATTTGGGTCCATTGTGTAAATTCAGTATGTCAACATGATAAAATAACTGTAAATTCGCACAGGTGAGGTTGTGCTGAAAAAAATGATACCAGGCAAGGCACGTGATTGTCAAATTTTGTGTCAATATGACAAAGCGTATAGGCGTGAATCTCAACAATATGTATTTTCACCTTAGGGGACAAGAAAAAATTGACTTTTTTCTCCTGCCATGGGGGGGCGCTCTTTTGGGGAGTAAAAATTCCTTCACAAATGTGTTGATGGCTGGACATTGCATCATCCTAGAAAACTTGGAGGCCAGTGAGGACAAAAATAAAAAGTTATAAGACTTTTAAATATGTGGATTTTAGGGTTATCTTTGGCGCCCCCTAGAACCTAAACCGTGGGGTGCAGCGTCATGATTTGAATATCTTTTAATGGCCATGGGGTGTAGATTGGCCTGAGCAAATGTGGTGCCGGTGGAACGAAAGCCTTAGGAGGAGTTAGCCACATTCCAATGTGTGCGGATCGGCAAAAAATGCGGAATAACCCTTTAACCGTACATTTGACAGATACGCGCGCATTGACTTTTTCGTAGATCTTATTGAGTTACATGTGTGTGTCAATTTTTGTGTCATTTTGACAAAGCGTATAGGCGTGACACTCAACAATGTGTATTTTCACCTTAGGGGACAAGAAAAAATGGACTTTTTTCTCCTGCCATGGGGGGGCGCTCTTTTGGGGAGTAAAAATTCCTTCACAAATGTGTTGATGGCTGGACATTGCATCATCCTAGAAAACTTGGAGGCCAGTGAGGACAAAAATAAAAAGTTATAAGACTTTTAAATATGTGGATTTTAGTGTTATCTTTGGCGCCCCCTAGAACCTAAACCTTGGGGTGCAGCGTCATGATTTTGATAACTTTTAATGGCCACGGGGTGTAGATTGGCCTGAGCAAATGTGGTGCCGGTGGAACGAAAGCCTTCGGAGGAGTTAGCGAAATTCCAATGTGTGCGGATCGGCAAAAAATGCGAAATAACCCTTTAACCGTAATTTTGACAGATACGGCCGCTGTGACTTTTTTGTAGATCTTATTAAGATACATATGTGTGTCAATTTTTGTGTCAATATGACAAAGCGTACAGGCGTGACAGTCAATAGTGTGAATTTCCACCTTAGGGGGCGCTATGGAGCCATTTTGCATTTTATTGTTTGGGCGACTTCAGAATATCGAATTTTTCACCAGGCCCGGTCGTCCTGCCAAATTTCATGAGTTTTCGCCAGTGGGAAGTGGGCCATTTTCCAGTTCAAAGGGGAGGAAAAAGAAGAAAGAAAGAAAGAAACAAAGAAAAACCAATTGGGGAATAATAGGGCTCTCGCAGCTGCTTAGCAGCTACGCTCGGGCCCTAATAATGATAATAACAAAAGAAGAATCCATCAGGAACAAGAGGGCTCTCGCAGCTGCTTAGCAGCTACGCTTGGGCCCTAAAGAAGAAAGAAGAACCCATACAGGAATAATAGGGCTCTACGCCCGGCTGCTCTGCAGCTGGCTCGGGCCCTAATAATAACTAGGGCCCCGTTGGGGCACTGGCGGGCCCGAGCTGTGTCGCCCCCCCCAACGCGCTGCCTCCCCGTCCCATTCGCGTCCTCTGGCCATCGTCCTCTCTGGTAACGCCCATCACTGCAAAGACCCTTTTCCTTCATCGGCGTTTGCTTTTCTTCCTGCCAGTGCGTGTTGCTTTCACTTACACTTGCCACAGCCAGCCTCGTGAGTGCCTAGCCTATTGGATATCACTGTCACCTACACAGGACAGTCATTACCTTTCTATTAATACTTTGTTTTTTAATTTCACATTAATTTCCATATCGTATAAACGACTGGAAAAAACTTGAGCCCCTGCCCCTGTATAATCATGTGCACGTCCCTGTTCTCGCTCCAAGGTGAATCTTCACTGCTCATGTTCTCCTCAGAAGCAGTCACCTCACTCCCCTCAGGTTACTGTACACATGCACCAACTGCCTGCTTCAGGTTTGGATGGAGCTTCATGGTTGTCTTTTGGAGAAATGAGCAGTCAAGTTGTGTTAGAAATTTGATTTTTTTCAGGGGCAAAAGGAAGCCTCTGCATTGTTGTCAAATATGTAAATAGCATGTTTTTGCAGGTGCTAAAAAACAGACTCTGAGTGTGTGTGTGTGTGTGTGTGTGTGTGTGTGTGTGTGTGTGTGTGTGTGTGTGTGTGTGTGTGTGTGTCTGTGTGTGTGTGTGTCTGTGTGTGTGTTTCCTGCAGTACTCTGTACTCCTGCAGTGGCCAAAACGACTTTTAAGAATGTGGATATTTGGGTCATCTTTGGCGCCCCCTAGAACGTAAACCATGGGGTGCAGCGGCATGATTTTTACAACTTTGAATGGCCATGGGGTGTAGATTGGCCTGAGCAAATTTGGTGTCAGTTGGACGAAAGCCTTAGGAGGAGTTAGCCACATTCCAATGTGTGCGAATCAGCCAAAAATGCAAAATAGCCCTTTAGCCGTACATTTTTCAGATACGCGCCCATTGACTTTTTCGTAGATCTTATTGAGATACACGTGTGTGTCAAATTTTTTGTCAATATGACAAAGCGTACAGGCGTGAATCTCAACAATGTGTATTTTCACCTTAGGGGACAAGAAAAAATGGACTTTTTTCTCCTGCCATGGGGGGGGGGGCGCTCTTTTGGGGAGTAAAAATTCCTTCACAAATGTGTTGATGGCTGGACATTGCATCATCCTACAAAACTTGGAGGCCAGTGAGAACAAAAATAAAAAGTTATAAGACTTTTAAATATGTGGATTTTAAAGTTATCTTTGGCGCCCCCTAGAACCTAAACCGTGGGGTGCAGCGTCATGATTTGTACAACTTTTAATGGCCATGGGGTGTAGATTGGCCTGAGCAAATGTGTTGCCGGTGGAACGAAAGCCTTCGGAGGAGTTAGCGAAATTCCAATGTGTGCGGATCGGCAAAAAATGCGGAATAACCCTTTAACCGTACATTTGACAGATACGCCCGCACTGACTTTTTTGTAGATCTTATTGAGATACATGTGTGTGTCAATTTTTGTGTCAATATGACAAAGCGTACAGCCGTCATGTGAATTTTTACCTTAGGGGGCGCTATGGAGCCATTTTGCATTTTATTGTTTGGGCGACTTCAGAATATCGAATTTTTCACCAGGCCCGGTAGTCCTGCCAAATTTCATGAGTTTTCGCCAGTGGGAAGTGGGCCATTTTCCAGTTCAAAGGGGAGGAAAAAGAAGAACTAGGACCCCGTTGGGGCACTGGCGGGCCCGAGCCGTGTCGCGTCCCCCCCCCCCCCAACGTGCTGCCTCCCCGTCCCATTTGTGTCCTCTGGCCATCGCCCTCTCTGTTAACGCCCATCACTGCAAAGACCCTTTTCCTTCATCGGCGTTTGCTGTTCTTCCTGCCAGTGCGTGTTGCTTTCACTTACACTTGCCACAGCCAGCCTCGTGAGTGCCTAGCCTATTGGATATCACTGTCACCTACACAGGACAGTCATTACCTTTCTATTAATACTTTGTGTTTTAATTTCACATTAATTTCCATATTGTATAAACGACTGGAAAAAACTTGAGCCCCTGCCCCTGTATAATCATGTGCATGTCTCTGTTCTAGCTCCAAGGTGAATCTTCACTGCTCATGTTCTCCTCAGAAGCACTCACCTCACTCCCCTCAGGTTACTGTACACATGCACCAACTGCCTGCTTCAGGTTTGGATGGAGCTTCATGGTTGTCTTTTGGAGAAATGACCAGTCAAGTTGTGTTTGAAATTTGATTTTTTTCAGGGGCAAAAGGAGCCTCTGCATTCTTGTCAAATATGTAAATAGCATGTTTTTGCAGGTGCTAAAAACCAGACTCTGAGTGTGTGTGTGTGTGTGTGTGTGTGTGTGTGTGTGTGTGTGTGTGTGCGTGTGTGTGTGTCTATGTGTGCGTTCAAGTCACATGACATATTTAACCGGATGTACCTGCAAGACGGAGCCTTGTTGACTCTCAGTTTCAACTTATCTCAAAAGTGAGGACCTCAACCTATATACCAGTTTTTAAATTGTGTTGATAGGCCAAATAAAACCAGAGTTATGATAAATTATGTCCGCGATACTTTTTTTCTGCTTATTTTGATCACGTTCGGCGCTCGATCGCGCTGTATGAGACAGGAAAACATAGCATGCAGACATTAGCGACAGGTCTTACAGGCGGAAAAGGCTTGCCAAAAGAAAAAAAAAACACACCACAACATCTCTTCTATTGGTGGAAAACTTCACCACAACAACCAATCCAAAATTATATGGTGACTGATTGACAAGGGGAGGGCGCTTACGTTCTTCCTGCAACATGAGAAGGGAGGGAGGGACTCTCAGCAGGGATGCAGTCTGGGACACGTAGTTGCAAACCTAGCGACTTTGTTGTTAGATTCAATGACTTTTCAGACACCCTAACGACTTTTTTTTAGAAAGAAAGGGACTTTTATCGACTTCTTCTGGAGTTTAGAGACTCTGACATGAAGCAGGCTTTCCTTACTGAGGAGTTAGCAACGCTGCTAAGGGTGCAGAGCCACACATGCGCTCAGAGCTCTGCATGGGAGACTGAAGCTGACAGAGCTGCAGCAGTTAGCAGGTTTCACCCTCAGAGACCACCAGGGGTTCATGTTGAGGCATTTTAATTTTTTTTTTTTTTGTGCCATAGACACTGTCAGCACAATCTGCAGTTACACTAACAAAAATGCTGCAAAAAACAAAGAATTATGGAAAAATTACACATGGACTGACATAGAGGAGGATCTACACAAGTTTTTTACATCATGTTTTACATCATGCATCATTTACATCATGTTTTTTTGTAGTGGCATAAATAAAAAGTGACATTTGTGAGACTATACAGTGTTTTGTAAATAATTTTACAAAGAACGCCTGGGCCATTGCCTGCATTTTGATGTAAATAGAGGTAAATTACTATGTTCTTTGTTAAAAATTTGCATATGTTTTGAAGTTTACAATTTTTATTTGAAGTTTAAGTTTTAAAAACAGTTCATCAGACATATTTGTGGTTTAATTTCACATTAATTTCCATATTGTATAAATGACTGGAAAAAACTTGAGCCCCTGCCCCTGTATAATCATGTGCACGTCCCTGTTCTAGCTCCAAGGTGAATCTTCACTGCTCATGTTCTCCTCAGAAGTAGTCACCTCACTCTCCTCAGGTTACTGTACACATGCACCAACTATCTGCTTCAGGTTTGGATGGAGCTTCATGGTTGTCTTTTGGAGAAATGAACAGTCAAGTTGTGTTTGAAATTTGATTTTTTTCAGGGGCAAAAGGAAGCCTCTGCATTCTTGTCAAATATGTAAACAGCATGTTTTTGCAGGTGCTAAAAAACAGACTCTGAGTGTGTGTGTGTGTGTGTGTGTGTGTGTGTGTGTGTGTGTGTGTGTGTGTTGGCGTGTGTGTATATGTGTGTGTGTCCGGCAGTACTCTGTACTCCTGCAGTGGCCAAAAAGACTTTTAAGAATGTGGATTTTTGGGTCATCTTTGGCGCCCCCTAGAACTGCAGTACTCTGTACTCCTGCAGTGGCCAAAATGACTTTTAAGAATGTGGATTTTTGGGTCCTCTTTGGCGCCCCCTAGAACGTAAACCGTGGGGTGCAGCGTCATGATTTTTACAACTTTGAATGGCCATGGGGTGTGGATTGGCCTGAGCAAATTTGGTATCAGTGGGACGAAAGCCTTAGGAGGAGTTAGCCACATTCCAATGTGTGCGAATCGGCAAAAAATGCGAAATAGCCCTTTAACCATACATTTGACAGATACGTGCCTATTGACTTTTTTGTAGATCTTATTGAGATACACGTGATTGTCAAATTGTGTGTCAATATGACAAAGTGTATAGGCGTGACACTCAACAATGTGTATTTTTACCTTAGGAGACAAGAAAAAATGGACTTTTTTCTCCTGCCATGGGGGGGCGCTCTTTTGGGGAGTAAAAATTCCTTCACAAATGTGTTGATGGCTGGACATTGCATCATCCTAGAAAACTTGGAGGCCAGTGAGGACAAAAATAAAAAGTTATAAGACTTTTAAGAATGTGGATTTTTGTGTTATCTTTGGCGCCCCCTAGAAAGTAAACCGTGGGGTGCAGCATCATGATTTGTACAACTTTTAATGGCCATGGGGTGTAGATTGGCCTGAGCAAACTTGGTGCCGGTGGAACGAAAGCCTTCGGAGGAGTTAGCGAAATTCCAATGTGTGCGGATCGGCAAAAAAAGCGAAATAGCCCTTTAACCGTACATTTGGTAGATACGCCCGCACTGACTTTTTCGTAGATCTTATTGAGATACACATGTGTGTCAAATTTTGTGTCATTTTGACAAAGCGTACAGGCATCAGGTGAGTTTTCACCATAGGGGGCGCTATGGTGCCATTTTTCATTTTTTTGTTTGGACGACTTCAGAATATCAAATTTTTCACCAGGCCCGGTCGTCCTGCCAAATTTCCTGAGTTTTCGCCAGTGGGAAGTGGGCCATTTTCCAGTTTAAAGCGGAGGAAAAATAACGAAAGAAGAATCCATCAGGAACAAGAGGGCTCTCGCAGCTGCTTAGCAGCTACGCTCGGGCCCTAACTAGGGCCCCGTTGGGGCACTGGCGGGCCCGAGCCGTGTCGCACCCCCCCCCCCCCCCCAACGCGCTGCCTCCCCGTCCCATTCGTGTCTTCTGGCCATCGCCCTCTCTGGTAACGCCCATCACTGCAAAGACCCTTTTCCTTCATCGGCGTTTGCTGTTCTTCCTGCCAGTGCGTGTTGCTTTCACTTACACTTGCCACAGCCAGCCTCGTGAGTGCCTAGCCTATTGGATATCACTGTCACCTACACAGGACAGTCATACTTTGTTTTTTAATTTCACATTAATTTCCATATTGTATAAACGACTGGAAAAAACTTGAGCCCCTGCCCCTGTATTATCATGTGCACGTCCCTGTTCTAGCTCCAAGGTGAATCTTCAGTGCTCATGTTCTCCTCAGAAGCAGTCACCTCACTCCCCGCAGGTTACTGTACACATGCACCAACTGCCTGCTTCAGGTTTGGATGGAGCTTCATGGTTGTCTTTTGGAGAAATGACCAGTCAAGTTGTGTTTGAAATCTGATTTTTTTCAGGGGCAAAAGGAAGCCTCCGCATTCTTGTCAAATATGTAAATAGCATGTTTTTGCAGGTGCTAAAAAACAGACTCTGAGTGTGTGTGTGTGTGTGTGTGTGTGTGTGTGTGTGTGTGTGTGCGTGTGTGTGTGTGTGTGTCTGTGTGTGTGTGTGTGTGTGTATCCTGCAGTACTCTGAGAAGAATAATAAGCATATTTCTGAGGTGAATTTTGAAGATTCATCTGAGAGTTAGGTTTGATTCGATTCGATTGACGCTCCCCAGCGTTCAAGTCACATGACATATTTAACCGGATGTAGCTGCAAGAAGGAGCCTCGTTAACTCTCCGTTTCAACTTATCTCAAAAGTGAGGACCTCAACCTATATACCAGTTTTTAAATTGTGTTGATAGGCCAAATAAAACCAGAGTTATGATAAATTATGTCCGCGATACTTTTTTTCTGCTTATTTTGATCACGTTCGGCGCTCGATCGTGCTGTATGAGACAGGAAAACATTGCATGCACACATTAGTGACAGGTCATACAGGCGGAAAAGGCTTGCCAAAAGAAAAAAAAAACACACCACAACATCTCTCCTATTGGTGGAAAACTTCACCACAACAACCAATCCAAAATTATATGGTGACTGATTGACAAGGGGCGGGCGCTTACGTTCTTCCTGCAACATGAGAAGGGAGGGAGGGACTCTCAGCAGGGATGCAGTCTGGGACACGTAGTTGCAAACCTAGCGACTTTGTTGTTAGATTCAATGACTTTTCAGACCCCCTAACGACTTTTTTAGAAAGAAAGGGACTTTTATCGACTTCTTCTGGAGTTTAGAGACTCTGACATGAAGCAGGCTTTCCTTACTGAGGAGTTAGCAACGCTGCTAAGGGTGCAGAGCCACACATGCGCTCAGAGCTCTGCATGGGAGACAGAAGCTGACAGAGCTGCAGCAGTTAGCAGGTTTCACCCTCAGAGACCACCAGGGGTTCATGTTGAGGCATTTTCAGTTTTTTTTTTTTTGCCATAGACAGTCAGCACAATCTGCAGTTACACTAACAAAAATGCTGCAAAAAACAAAGAATTATGGAAAAATTACACATGGACTGACATAGAGGAGGATCTACACAAGTTTTTTACATCATGTTTTACATCATGCATCATTTACATCATGTTTTTTTGTAGTGGCATAAATAAAAAGTGACATTTGTGAGACTATACAGTGTTTTGTAAATAATTTTACAAAGAACGCCTGGGCCATTGCCTGCATTTTGATGTAAATAGAGGTAAATTACTATGTTCTTTGTTAAAAATTTGCATATGTTTTGAAGTTTACAATTTTTATTTGAAGTTTAAGTTTTAAAAACAGTTCATCACACATATTTGTGGTTTAATTTCACATTAATTTCCATATTGTATAAATGACTGGAAAAAACTTGAGCCCCTGCCCCTGTATAATCATGTGCACGTCCCTGTTCTAGCTCCAAGGTGAATCTTCACTGCTCATGTTCTCCTCAGAAATAGTCACCTCACTCTCCTCAGGTTACTGTACACATGCACCAACTATCTGCTTCAGGTTTGGATGGAGCTTCATGGTTGTCTTTTGGAGAAATGAACAGTCAAGTTGTGTTTGAAATCTGATTTTTTTCAGGGGCAAAAGGAAGCCTCTGCATTCTTGTCAAATATGTAAACAGCATGTTTTTGCAGGTGCTAAAAAACAGACTCTGAGTGTGTGTGTGTGTGTGTGTGTGTGTGTGTGTATGTGTGTGTATCCTGCAGTACTCTGTACTCCTGCAGTGGCCAAAAAGACTTTTAAGAATGTGGATTTTTGGGTCATCTTTGGCGCCCCCTAGAACTGCAGTACTCTGTACTCCTGCAGTGGCCAAAATGACTTTTAAGAATGTGGATTTTTGGGTCATCTTTGGCGCCCCCTAGAACGTAAACCGTGGGGTGCAGCGTCATGATTTTTACAACTTTGAATGGGCATGGGGTGTAGATTGGCCTGAGCAAATTTGGTATCGGTGGGACGAAAGCCTTAGGAGGAGATAGCCACATTCCAATGTGTGCGAATCAACCAAAAATGCGAAATAGCCCTTTAACCGTACATTTTGCAGACACGTGCGCATTGACTTTTTCGTAGATCTTATTGAGATACACGTGATTATCAAATTTTGTTTCAATATGACAAAGCGTACAGGCGTGACACTCAACAATGTGTATTTTCACCTTATAGGACAAGAAAAAATGGCCTTTTTTCTCCTGCCATGGGGGGGCGCTCTTTTGGGGAGTAAAAATTCCTTCACAAATGTGTTGATGGCTGGACATTGCATCATCCTAGAAAACTTGGAGGCCAGTGAGGACAAAAATAAAAAGTTATAAGACTTTTAAGAATGTGGATTTTTGGGTTATCTTTGGCGCCCCCTACAACGTAAACCGTGGGGTGCAGCGTCATGATTTGTACAACTTTGAATGGCCATGGGGTGTAGATTGGCCTGAGCAAATTTGGTGCCGGTGGAACGAAAGCCTTCGGAGGAGTTAGCGAAATTCCAATGTGTGCGGATCGGCAAAAAATGCGAAATAGCCCTTTAAACGTACATTTGACAGATACGCCCGCACTGACTTTTTTGTAGATCTTATTGAGATACACGTGTGTGTCAAATTTTGTGTCATTTTGACAAAGCGTACAGGCGTGACACTCAATCATGTGAATTTTTCACCTTAGGGGGCGCTATGGAGCCATTTTGCATTTGATTGTTTGGGTGACTTCAGAATATCGAATTTTTCACCAGGCCCGGTCGTCCTGCCAAATTTCATGAGTTTTCACCAGTGGGAAGTGGGCCATTTTCCAGTTCAAAGGGGCAGAAAAATAATAAGAAGAAGAAGAAGAAAGAAGAATCCATCAGGAATAATAGGGCTCTCGCAGCTGCTTAGCAGCTACGCTCGGGCCCTAACTAGGACCCCGTTGGGGCACTGGCGGGCCCGAGCTGTGTCGCGTCCCCCCCCCAACGCGCTGCCTCCCCGTCCCATTTGTGTCCTCTGGCCATCGCCCTCTCTGGTAACGCCCATCACTGCAAAGACCCTTTTCCTTCATCGGCGTTTGCTGTTCTTCCTGCCAGTGCGTGTTGCTTTCACTTACACTTGCCACAGCCAGCCTCATGAGTGCCTAGCCTATTGGATATCACTGTCACCTACACAGGACAGTCATTACCTTTCTATTAATACTTTGTTTTTTAATTTCACATTAATTTCCATATTGTATAAACAACTGGAAAAACTTGAGCCCCTGCCCCTGTATAATCATGTGCACGTCTCTGTTCTAGCTCTAAGGTGAATCTTCACTGCTCATGTTCTCCTCAGAAGCAGTCACCTCACTCCCCTCAGGTTACTGTACACATGCACCAACTGCCTGCTTCAGGTTTGGATGGAGCTTCATGGTTGTCTTTTGGAGTAATGACCAGTCAAGTTGTGTTTGAAATTTGATTTTTTTCAGGGGCAAAAGGAGCCTCTGCATTCTTGTCAAATATGTAAATAGCATGTTTTTGCAGGTGCTAAAAACCAGACTCTGAGTGTGTGTGTGTGCGTGTGTGTGTGTGTCTGTGTGTGTGTGTGTGTGTGTGTGTGTGTGTGTGCGTTCAAGTCACATGACATATTTAACCGGATGTAGCTGCAAGACGGAGCCTCGTTGACTCTCCGTTTCAACTTATCTCAAAAGTGAGGACCTCAACCTATATACCAGTTTTTAAATTGTGTTGATAGGCCAAATAAAACCAGAGTTATGATAAATTATGTCCGCGATACTTGTTTTCTGCTTATTTTGATCACGTTCGGCGCTCGATCGCGCTGTATGAGACAGGAAAACATAGCATGCAGACATTCGCGACAGGTCTTACAGGCGGAAAAGGCTTGCCAAAGGAAAAAAAAAACACACCACAACATCTCTCCTATTGGTGGAAAACTTCACCACAACAACCAATCCAAAATTATATGGTGACTGATTGACAAGGGGCGGGCGCTTACGTTCTTCCTGCAATATGAGAAGGGAGGGAGGGACTCTCAGCAGGGATGCAGTCTGGGACACGTAGTTGCAAACCTAGCGACTTTGTTGTTAGATTCAATGACTTTTCAGACCCCCTAACGACTTTTTTTTAGAAAGAAAGTGACTTTTATCGACTTCTTCTGGAGTTTAGAGACTCTGACATGAAGCAGGCTTTCCTTACTGAGGAGTTAGCAACGCTGCTAAGGGTGCAGAGCCACACATGCGCTCCGAGCTCTGCATGGGAGACTGAAGCTGACAGAGCTGCAGCAGTTAGCAGGTTTCACCCTCAGAGACCACCAGGGGTTCATGTTGAGGCATTTTCAGTTTTTTTTTTTTTTGCCATAGACACTGTCAGCACAATCTGCAGTTACACTAACAAAAATGCTGCAAAAAACAAAGTCCATGTGTAATTTTTCCATAATTCTAACAGAGGAGGATCTACACAAGTTTTTTACATCATGTTTTACATCATGCATCATTTACATCATGTTTTTTTGTAGTGGCATAAATAAAAAGTGACATTTGTGAGACTATACAGTGTTTTGTAAATAATTTTACAAAGAACACCTGGGCCATTGCCTGCATTTTGATGTAAATAGAGGTAAATTACTATGTTCTTTGTTAAAAATTTGCATATGTTTTGAAGTTTACAATTTTTATTTGAAGTTTAAGTTTTAAAAACAGTTCATCACACATATTTGTGGTTTTCACAGTAAAAACGTTACTTTTTTCCACTCGGATTTTATGTTTTGTGTGTGAATTTGGGTCCAATGTGTAAATATAGTATGTCAAAATGATAAAATAACTGTAAATTGACACAGGTGAGGTTGTGCTGAAAAAAATGATACCAGGCAAGGCAAGGTAAAAATTTTGTAAGAGGAAATATAAAGGTAAAATCTAAAGTAGTCAAAAACGGCCAATAGTGACTCACAGACTCCACAGACAAGTCCCTTTGGCGCCACTCAGTGGGCAAAACTACTTTGTCTACTGTAATGTATATTTGGGTCATCTTTGGCACCCCCTAAAACGTAAACAGTGGGGTGCAGCGTCATGATTTTTACAACTTTGAATGGCCATGGAGTGTAGATTGGCCTGAGCAAATTTGGTGTCATTGGGACGAAAGCCTTAGGAGGAGTTAGCGAAATTCCAATGTGTGCGAATCGGCAAAATAGCCCTTTTACCGTACATTATACAGATACGCGCTCTTTGACTTTTTCATAGATCTAATTGAGATACACATGATTGTCAATTTTTGTGTCATTTTGCCAAAGCGTACAGGCGTGACAGTCAACAATGTGTATTTTCACCTTAGGGGACAAGAAAAAATGGACTTTTTTCTCCTGCCATGGGGGGGCGCTCTTTTAGGGAGTAAAAATTCCTTCACAAATGTGTTGATGGCTGGACATTGCATCATCCTAGAAAACTTGGAGGCCAGTGAGGACAAAAATAAAAAGTTATAAGACTTTTAAGAATGTGGATTTTTGGGTTATCTTTGGCGCCCCCTAGAACGTAAACCGTGGGGTGCAGCGTCATGATTTGAATAACTTTTAATGGCCATGGAGTGTAGATTGGCCTGAGCAAATGTGGTGCCGGTGGAACGAAAGCCTTCGGAGGAGTTAGCGAAATTCCAATGTGTGCGAATCGGCAAAAAATGCGGAATAACCCTTTAACCGTACATTTGACAGATACGCGCGCATGGACTTTTTTGTAGATCTTATTGAGATACACGTGATAGTCAAATTTTGTGTCAATATGACAAAGCGTACAGGTGTCACACTCAACAATGTGAATTTTCACCTTACGGGACAAGAAAAAAATTGACTTTTTTCTCCTGCCATGGGGGGGCGCTCTTTTGGGGAGTAAAAATTCCTTCACAAATGTGTTGATGGCTGGACATTGCATCATCCTAGAAAACTTGGAGGCCAGTGAGGGCAAAAATAAAAAGTTATAAGACTTTGAAATATGTGGATTTTAGGGTTATCTTTGGCGCCCCCTAGAACCTAAACCGTGGGGTGCAGCATAATGATTTGAATAACTTTTAATGGCCATGGGGTGTAGATTGGCCTGAGCAAATGTGGTGCCGGTGGAACAAAAGCCTTCGGAGGAGTTAGCGAAATTCCAATGTGTGCGGATCGGCAAAAAATGCGCAATAACCCTTTAACCGTACATTTGACAGATACGCCCGCACTGACTTTTTTGTAGATCTTATTGAGATACATGTGTGTGTCAATTTTTGTGTCATTTTGACAAAGCGTACAGGCGTCAGGTGAATTTTTCACCTTAGGGGGCGCTATGGAGCCATTTTGCATTGTATTGTTTGGGCGACTTCAGAATATCAAATTTTTCACCAGGCCCGGTCGTCCTGCCAAATTTCATGAGTTTTCGCCAGTGGGAAGTGGGCCATTTTCCAGTTCAAAGGGGAGGAAAAAGAAAAACTAGGACCCCGTTGGGGCACTGGCGGGCCCGAGCCGTGTCGCGCCAGCCTCGTGAGTGCCTAGCCTATTGGATATCACTGTCACCTACACAGGACAGTCATTACCTTTCTATTAATACTTTGTGTTTTAATTTCACATTAATTTCCATATTGTATAAACGACTGGAAAAAACTTGAGCCCCTGCCCCTGTATAATCATGTGCATGTCTCTGTTCTAGCTCCAAGGTGAATCTTCACTGCTCATGTTCTCCTCAGAAGCACTCACCTCACTCCCCTCAGGTTACTGTACACATGCACCAACTGCCTGCTTCAGGTTTGGATGGAGCTTCATGGTTGTCTTTTGGAGAAATGACCAGTCAAGTTGTGTTTGAAATTTGATTTTTTTCAGGGGCAAAAGGAGCCTCTGCATTCTTGTCAAATATGTAAATAGCATGTTTTTGCAGGTGCTAAAAACCAGACTCTGAGTGTGTGTGTGTGTGTGTGTGTGTGTGTGTGTGTGTGCGTGTGTGTGTGTCTGTGTGTGCGTTCAAGTCACATGACATATTTAACCGGATGTAGCTGCAAGACGGAGCCTCGTTGACTCTCCGTTTCAACTTATCTCAAAAGTGAGGACCTCAACCTATATACCAGTTTTTAAATTGTGTTGATAGGCCAAATAAAACCAGAGTTATGATAAATTATGTCCGCGATACTTTTTTTCTGCTTATTTTGATCACGTTCGGCGCTCGATCGCGCTGTAAGAGACAGGAAAACATAGCTTGCAGACATTAGCGACAGCTCTTACAGGCGGAAAAGGCTTGCCAAAGGAAAAAAAAAACACACCACAACATCTCTCCTATTGGTGGAAAACTTCACCACAACAACCAATCCAAAATTATATGGTGACTGATTGACAAGGGGCGGGCGCTTACATTCTTCCTGCAACATGAGAAGGGAGGGAGGGACTCTCAGCAGGGATGCAGTCTGGGACACGTAGTTGCAAACCTAGCGACTTTGTTGTTAGATTCAATGACTTTTCAGACCCCCTAATGACTTTTTTTTAGAAAGAAAGGGACTTTTATCGACTTCTTCTGGAGTTTAGAGACTCTGACATGAAGCAGGCTTTCCTTACTGAGGAGTTAGCAACGCTGCTAAGGGTGCAGAGCCACACATGCGCTCCGAGCTCTGCATGGGAGACTGAAGCTGACAGAGCTGCAGCAGTTAGCAGGTTTCACCCTCAGAGACCACCAGGGGTTCATGTTGAGGCATTTTAATTTTTTTTTTTTTGTGCCATAGACACTGTCAGCACAATCTGCAGTTACACTAACAAAAATGCTGCAAAAAACAAAGAATTATGGAAAAATTACACATGGACTGACATAGAGGAGGATCTACACAAGTTTTTTACATCATGTTTTACATCATGCATCATTTACATCATGTTTTTTTGTAGTGGCATAAATAAAAAGTGACATTTGTGAGACTATACAGTGTTTTGTAAATAATTTTACAAAGAACGCCTGGGCCATTGCCTGCATTTTGATGTAAATAGAGGTAAATTACTATGTTCTTTGTTAAAAATTTGCATATGTTTTGAAGTTTACAATTTTTATTTGAAGTTTAAGTTTTAAAAACAGTTCATCACACATATTTGTGGTTTAATTTCACATTAATTTCCATATTGTATAAATGACTGGAAAAAACTTGAGCCCCTGCCCCTGTATAATCATGTGCACGTCCCTGTTCTAGCTCCAAGGTGAATCTTCACTGCTCATGTTCTCCTCAGAAATAGTCACCTCACTCCCCTCAGGTTACTGTACACATGCACCAACTATCTGCTTCAGGTTTGAAATGGAGCTTCATGGTTGTCTTTTGGAGAAATGAACAGTCAAGTTGTGTTTGAAATTTGATTTTTTTCAGGGGCAAAAGGAAGCCTCTGCATTCTTGTCAAATATGTAAACAGCATGTTTTTGCAGGTGCTAAAAAACAGACTCTGAGTGTGTGTGTGTGTCTGTGTGTGTGTGTGTGTGTGTGTGTATGTTGGCGTGTGTGTATATGTGTGTGTATCCTGCAGTACTCTGTACTCCTGCAGTGGCCAAAAAGACTTTTAAGAATGTGGATTTTTGGGTCATCTTTGGCGCCCCCTAGAACTGCAGTACTCTGTACTCCTGCAGTGGCCAAAATGACTTTTAAGAATGTGGATTTTTGGGTCATCTTTGGCGCCCCCTAGAACGTAAACCGTGGGGTGCAGCGTCATGATTTTTACAACTATGAATGGGCATGGGGTGTAGATTGCCCTGAGCAAATTTGGTATCGGTGGGACGAAAGCCTTAGGAGGAGATAGCCACATTCCAATGTGTGCGAATCGGCAAAAAATGCAAAATAGCCCTTTAACCGTACATTATACAGATACGCGCTCTTTGACTTTTTCGTAGATCTAATTGAGATACACATGATTGTCAATTTTTGTGTCAATATGACAAAGCGTTCAGGCGTGACACTCAACAATGTGTATTTTTATGTAAGGGGACAAGAAAAAATTGACTTTTTTCTCCTACCATGGGGGGGCGCTCTTTTGGGGAGTAAAAATTCCTTCACAAATGTGTTGATGGCTGGACATTGCATCATCCTAGAAAACTTGGAGGCCAGTGAGGACAAAAATAAAAAGTTATAAAACATTTAAGAATGTGGATTTTTGGGTTATTTTTGGCGCCCCCTAGAACCTAAACCATGGGGTGCAGCATCATGATTTGAATAACTTTTAATGGCCATGGGGTGTAGATTGGCCTGAGCAAATGTGGTGCCGGTGGAACGAAAGCCTTCGGAGGAGTTAGCGAAATTCCAATGTGTGCGGATCGGCAAAAAATGCGGAATAACCCTTTAACTGTACATTTGACAGATACGCGCGCATGGACTTTTTTGTAGATCTTATTGAGTTACATGTGTGTGTCAATTTTTGTGTCATTTTGACAAAGCGTATAGGCGTGACACTCAACAATGTGTATTTTCACCTTAGGGGACAAGAAAAAATGGACTTTTTTCTCCTGCCATGGGGGGGCGCTCTTTTGGGGAGTAAAAATTCCTTCACAAATGTGTTGCTGGCTGGACATTGCATCATCCTAGAAAACTTGGAGGCCAGTGAGGACAAAAATAAAAAGTTATAAGACTTTTAAATATGTGGATTTTAGTGTTATCTTTGGCGCCCCCTAGAACCTAAACCTTGGGGTGCAGCGTCATGATTTTGATAACTTTTAATGGCCACGGGGTGTAGATTGGCCTGAGCAAATGTGGTGCCGGTGGAACGAAAGCCTTCGGAGGAGTTAGCGAAATTCCAATGTGTGCGGATCGGCAAAAAATGCGAAATAACCCTTTAACCGTAATTTTGACAGATACGGCCGCACTGACTTTTTTGTAGATCTTATTGAGATACATGTGTGTGTCAATTTTTGTGTCAATATGACAAAGCGTACAGGCGTGACAGTCAATAGTGTGAATTTCCACCTTAGGGGGCGCTATGGAGCCATTTTGCATTTTATTGTTTTGGCGACTTCAGAATATCGAATTTTTCACCAGGCCCGGTCGTCCTGCCAAATTTCATGAGTTTTCGCCGGTGGGAAGTGGGCCATTTTCCAGTTCAAAGGGGAGGAAAAAGAAAAAAGAAAGAAAGAAACAAAGAAAAACCACTTGGGGAATAATAGGGCCTACGCCCGGCTGCTCTGCAGCTGGCTCGGGCCCTAAAGAAACAAAGAAAAACCACTTGGGGAATAATAGGGCTCTCGCAGCTGCTTAGCAGCTACGCTCGGGCCCTAACTAGGGCCCCGTTGGGGCACTGGCGGGCCCGAGCCGCGTCGCGCCGCCCCCAGCGCGACCGCCTCCCTGTCCCATTCACGTCCTCTGGCTGTCGCCCTCTCTGGTGACGCCCATCACTGCAAAGACCCTTTTCCTTCATCTGTGTTAGCTGTTCTTCCTGCCAGTGCATGTTGCTTTCACTTACACTTGCCACAGCCAGCCTTGTGAGTGCCTAGCCTATTGGATATCACGGTCACCTACACAGGACAGTCATTACCTTTCTATTAATACTTTGTTTTTAATTTCACATTAATTTCCATATTGTATAAACGACTGGAAAAAAACGTGAGCCCCTGCCCCTGTATAATCATGTGCACGTCCCTGTTCTAGCCCCAAGGTGAATCTTCACTGCTCATGTTCTCCTCAGAAGCAGTCACCTCACTCCCCTCAGGTTACTGTACACATGCACCAACTGCCTGCTTCAGGTTTGGATGGAGCTTCATGGTTGTCTTTTGGAGAGATGAGCAGTCAAGTTGTGTTTGAAATTTGATTTTTTTCAGGGGCAAAAGGAGCCTCTGCATTCTTGTCAAATATGTAAATAGCATGTTTTTGCAGGTGCTAAAAAAAAGACTCTGAGTGTGTGTGTGTGTGTGTGTATCCTGCAGTACTCTGAGAAGAATAAGCATATTTCTGAGGTGAATTTTGAAGATTCATCTGAGAGTCAGGAGGGCTGATCATTCCCTTACCCTTTAGATGTCTGTCTATGTCTGTTTTTGTGTAAGAATGAAAGAATCCCAACACAAAAAGGCTCTGTTGATGTTTTTTTTTGTTGTTCATTCATATTCAAACCACTATTTTATATCACTGCTAATACGCCAAGACCATTTTATGGTATTTAGCTTTATTATTTCTATGCATTTTGCAAGGACAGAAACCAAGGCCTTCACTAAAATTTCCATAAACTTTAGGAAAGGACCTCTGGTTGTTTAAGGGGGTCATTACTGCAAAAACATATTCTTCCTAAATTTTGAAGCTCAAACCTTAGATCCATTAGGTTTAAATAGAAAAAGCATTAAAATATGTTAGGATTATAGCATGTGACAAATGTGTGCCTCTCAATGGCCATAACTACTTTGTCTGCTGGCTCTGCAGTCGATTGACGCTCCCCAGCGTTCAAGTCACATGACATATTTAACCGGATGTAGCTGCAAGATGGAGCCTCGTTGACTCTCCGTTTCAACGTATCTCCAAAGTGAGGACCTTAAACTATATACCAGTTTTTAAATTGTGTTGATAGGCCAAATAAAACCAGAGTTATGATAAATTATGTCTGCGATACTTTTTTTCTGCTTATTTTGATCACGTTCGGCGCTCGATCGCGCTGTATGAGACAGGAAACCATAGCATGCAGACATTAGCGACAGGTCTTACAGGCGGAAAAGGCTTGCCAAAAGAAAAAAAAACACACCACAACATCTCTCCTATTGGTGGAAAACTTCACCACAACAACCAATCCAAAATTATATGGTGACTGATTGACAAGGGGCGGGCGCTTACGGTCTTCCTGCAACATGAGAAGGGAGGGAGGGACTCTCAGCAGGGATGCAGTCTGGGACACGTAGTTGCAAACCTAGCGACTTTGTTGTTAGATTCAATGACTTTTCAGACCACCTAACGCCTTTTTTTTTTAGAAAGAAAGGGACTTTTATCGACTTCTTCTGGAGTTTAGAGACTCAGACATGAAGCAGGCTTTCCTTACTGAGGAGTTAGCAACGCTGCTAATGGTGCAGAGCCACACATGTGCTCCGAGCTCTGCATGAAGCTGACAGATCTGCAGCAGTTAGCAGGTTTCACCCTCAGAGACCACCAGGGGTTCATGTTGAGGCATTTTCAGTTTTTTTTTTTTTTTGCCATAGACACTGTCAGCACAATCTGCAGTTACACTAACAAAAATGCTGCAAAAAACAAAGAATTATGGAAAAATTACACATGGACTAACATAGAGGAGGATCTACACAAGTTTTTTACATCATGTTTTACATCATGCATCATTTACATCATGATTTTTTGTAGTGGCATAAATAAAAGTGACATTTGTGAGACTATACAGTGTTTTGTAAATAATTTTACAAAGAACACCTGGGCCATTGCCTGCATTTTGATGTAAATAGAGGTAAATTACTATGTTCTTTGTTAAAAATTTGCATATGTTTTGAAGTTTACAATTTTTATTTGAAGTTTAAGTTTTAAAAACAGTTCATCACACATATTTGTGGTTTTCACAGTAAAAATGTTACTTTTTTCCACTCGGATTTTATGTTTTGTGTGTGAATTTTGGTCCATTGTGTAAATACAGTATGTCAAAATGATAAAATAACTGTAAATTCACACAGGTGAGGTTGTGCTGAAAAAAATGATACCAGGCAAGGCAAGGTAAAAAAAATTTAAGAGGAAATATAAAGGTAAAATCTAAAGTAGTCAAAAACGGCCAATAGTGACTTCCAGACTCAATAGACAAGTCCCTTTGGCGCCACTCAGTGGGCAAAACTACTTTGTCTGCTGTAATGTATATTTGGGTCATCTTTGGCGCCCCCTAGAACCTAAACCGTGGGGTGCAGCGTCATGATTTTTACAACTTTGAATGGCCATGGGTTGTAGATTGGCCTGAGCAAATTTGGTGTCAGTGGGACGAAAGCCTTAGGAGGAGTTGGCCACATTCCAATGTGTGCGAATCGGCAAAAAATGCGAAATAGCCCTTTTACCGTACATTATACAGATACGCGCTCTTTGACTTTTTCGTAGATCTTATTGAGATACACGTGATTGTCAAATTTTGTGTCAATATGACAAAGTGTTCAGGCGTGACACTCAACAATGTGTATTTTCATGTTAGGGGACAAGAAAAAATGGACTTTTTTCTCCTGCCATGGGGGGGCGCTCTTTTGGGGAGTAAAAATTCCTTCACAAATGTGTTGATGGCTGGACATTGCATCATCCTAGAGAACTTGGATGCCAGTGAGGACAAAAATAAAAAGTTATAAGACTTTTAAGACTGTGGATTTTTGGGTTATCTTTGGCGCCCTCTAGAACCTAAACCGTGGGGTGCAGCGTCATGATTTGTACAACTTTGAATGGCCATGGGAGGTAGATTGGCCTGCGCAAATGTGGTGCCGGTCGAACGAAAGCCTTCGGAAGAGTTAGCGAAATTCCAATGTGTGCAGATCTGCAAAAAATGCGAAATAACCCATTAACCGTACATTTGACAGATACGCCCGCGCTGACTTTTTTGTAGATCTTATTGAGATACATGTGTGTGTCAATTTTTGTGTCATTTTGACAAAGCGTACAGCCGTCATGTGAATTTTCACCTTAGGGGGCGCTATGGAGCCATTTTGCATTTTTTTGTTTGGGCGACTTCAGAATATCGAATTTTTCACCAGGCCCGGTCGTCCTGCCAAATTTCCTGAGTTTTCGCCAGTGGGAAGTGGGCCATTTTCCAGTTTAAAGCGGAGGAAAAATAACGAAAGAAGAATCCATCAGGAACAAGAGGGCTCTCGCAGCTGCTTAGCAGCTACGCTCGGGCCCTAAAGAAAGAAAGAAAGAAGAAAGAAGAACCCATACAGGAATAATAGGGCTCTACGCCCGGCTGCTCTGCAGCTGGCTCGGGCCCTAAAAAACCACTACAGGAATAACAGGGCCTACGCCCGGCTGCTCTGCAGCTGGCTCGGGCCCTAAAAACCACTACAGGAATAACAGGGCCTACGTCCGGCTGCTCTGCAGCTGGCTCGGGCCCTAAAGAAAGAAAGAAACAAAGAAAAACCACTTGGGGAACAACAGGGCTCTACGCCCGGCTGCTCTGCAGCTGGCTCGGGCCCTAAAGAAACAAAGAAAAACTCATCAGGAACAACAGGGCTCTCGCAGCTGCTTAGCAGCTACGCTCGGGCCCTAATGAGGTGTTAGGATATGAAATAATATGATATGAGTTGATAGGATATGAGATGATAAGGAACAATACAAAACTAGGGCCCCGTTGGGGCACTGGCGGGCCCGAGCCGTGTCGCGCCGCCCCCAGCGCGACCGCCTACCCCTCTTGATCGCGTCACACTCAAGGTCCAAAGATGGTGTGCGCACTTGTCTGTGGTCATTTACCATTATAATGAATGGGAGGTGCAGTTTCTACCAAAACGCTCGCTGCAGACAAACTCCATGTCCTTTTTGAAAAAAGTCTGGACCATGAGTGAGGGCACAAACACAGCTAGTATATATCCAAATGGCAAGTTGCTCCTCCTTTCGGTTTTGCCGAGAGAGCGATGCTTTTGAGCCATTGAGCGATGGGCAGGAAAAACTTGACTTTTTCTCCTGCCATGGGGGGGCGCTCTTTTGGGGAGAAAAAATTCCTTCACAAATGTGTTGATGGCTGGACATTGCATCATCCTAGAAAACTTGGAGGCCAGTGAGGACAAAAATAAAAAGTTATAAGACTTTTAAAAATGTGGATATTTGGGTCCTCTTTGGCACCCCCTAGAACGTAAACTGTGGGGTGCAGCGTCATGATTTGTACAACTTTGAATGGCCATGGGGTGTAGATTGACCTGAGCAAATTTGGAGCCGATGGGACAAAAGCTTTAGGAGGAGTTAGCCACATTCCAATGTGTGCGAATCGGCAAAAAATGCGAAATAGCCCTTTAACCGTACATTGAACAGATACGCTCGCATTGACTTTTTCGTAGATCTTATTGAGATACATGTGTGTGTCAAATTTTGTGTCATTTTGACAAAGCGTAAAGGCGTGACAGTCAACAATGTGTATTTTCGCCTTAGGAGACAAGAAAAAATGGACATTTTTCTCCTGCCATGGGGGGCGCTCTTTTGGCGAGTAAAAATTCCTTCACAAATGTGTTGATGGCTGGACATTGCATCATCCTAGAGAACTTGGAGGCCAGTGAGGACAAAAATAAAAAGTTATAAGACTTTTAAGACTGTGGATTTTTGGGTTATCTTTGGCGCCCCCTAGAACGTAAACCGTGGGGTGCAGCGTCATGATTTGTACAACTTTTATTGGCCATGGGGTGTAGATTGGCCTGAGCAAATGTGGTGCCGGTGGAACGAAAACCTTTGGAGGAGTTAGCGAAATTCCAATGTGTGCGGATCGGCAAAAAATGCGAAATAAACCTTTAACCGTACATTTGACAGATACGCCCGCACTGACTTTTTTGTAGATCTTATTGAGATACACGTGTGTGTCAAATTTTGTGTCATTTTGACAAAGCGTACAGGCGTGACACTCAATCATGTTAATTTTTCACCTTAGGGGGCGCTATGGAGCCATTTTGCATTTGATTTTTTGGGCGACTTCAGAATATCGAATTTTTCACCAGGCCCGGTCGTCCTGCCAAATTTCATGACTTTTCACCAGTGGGAAGTGGGCCATTTTCCAGTTCAAAGGGGCAGAAAAATAATAATAAGAAGAAGAAGAACTAGGGCCCCGTTGGGGCACTGGCGGGCCCGAGCCGTGTCACGCCGCCCCCAGCGCGACCGCCTCCCCCACCCGATCGCGTCACACTCAAGGTCCAAAGATGGTGTGCGCACTTGTTTGTGGTCAATTACCATTATAATGAACGGGAGGCGCAGTTTCTACCAAAGCGCTCGCTGCAGAAAAACTCCA
Source organism: Xyrichtys novacula (assembly GCA_962446985.1). Taxonomy (NCBI): domain Eukaryota; kingdom Metazoa; phylum Chordata; class Actinopteri; order Labriformes; family Labridae; genus Xyrichtys; species Xyrichtys novacula. Next base: position 14,388,230 of record OY660865.1, read on the forward strand.
TGTCCTATTTGAAAAAAGTCTGGACCATGAGTGAGGGCACAAACACAGCTAAGATATATCCAAATGGCAAGTTGCTCCTCCTTTCGCTTTTGCCGAGAGAGCAGTGCGTTTGAGCCATTGAATGATGAACAGGAAAAACTTGACTTTATTCTCCTGCCATGGGGGGCGCTCTTTTAACGAGAAAAAACTCCTTCACAAATGTGTTGATGGCTGGACATTGCATCATCCTAGAAAACATGGAGGCCAGTGAGGACAAAAATAAAAAGTTATAAGACTTTTAAATATGTGGATTTTAGGGTTATCTTTGGCGCCCCCTAGAACCTAAACCGTGGGGTGCAGCGTCATGATTTGAATAACTTTTAATGGCCATGGGGTGTAGATTGGCCTGAGCAAATGTGGTGCCGGTGGAAAGAAAGCCTTCGGAGGAGTTAGCGAAATTCCAATGTGTGCGAATCTGCAAAAAATGCGAAATAACCCTTTAACCGTACATTTTACAGATACGTGGCCATTGACTTTTTCGAAGATCTTATGGAAATACACGTGTATGTAAAATTTTGTGTCAATACGACAAAACATACAGGCGTAGCACTCAACAATGTGTATTTTCACCTTAGTGGACAAGAAAAAATGGACTTTTTTCTCCTGCCATGGGGGGGCGCTTTTTTGGCGAGTAAAAATTCCTTCACAAATGTGTTGATGGCTGGACATTGCATCATCCTAGAAAACTTGGAGGCCAGTGAGGGCAAAAATAAAAAGTTATAAGACTTTTAAATATGTGGATCTTAGGGTTATCTTTGGCGCCCCCTAGAACCTAAACCGTGGGGTGCAGCGTCATGATTTGAATAACTTTTAATGGCCATGGGGTGTAGATTGGCCTGAGCAAATGTGGTGCCGGTGGAACGAAAGCCTTCGGAGGAGTTAGCGAAATTCCAATGTGTGCGGATCGGCAAAAAATGCGAAATAACCCTTTAACCGTACATTTGACAGATACGCCCGCACTGACTTTTTTGTAGATCTTATTGAGATACATGTGTGTGTCAATTTTTGTGTCATTTTGACAAAGCGTACAGGCGTGACAGTGAATAGTGTGAATTTTCACCTTAGGGGGCGCTATGGAGCCATTTTGCATTTTCTTGTTTGGGCGACTTCGGAATATCAAATTTTTCACCAGGCCCGGTCGTCCTGCCAAATTTCATGAGTTTTCGCCAGTGGGAAGTGGGCCATTTTCCAGTTCAAAGGGGAGGAAAAATAATAATAATAACAAAAGAAGGAAACTACAGGAACAAGAGGGCTCTCGCAGCTGCTTAGCAGCTACGCTCGGGCCCTAAAGAAGAATCCATCAGGAATAATAGGGCTCTCGCAGCTGCTTAGCAGCTACGCTCGGGCCCTAATGATCAACATGAGACAGGTGACAGATAGACACTATGATATGAGACGATACCAGAAGACATGAGATGAGATGGTAGGGTATAATACCATTAAACATGAGATAATATGATATGAGACACTTAAGTACATCCAGAGTTATACCAATAAATGAATTACGGTAGAAGAAAACTTGTAGATGTTCTTAAAAGAGACAAGTATGCATGGATATGGGTGGTTCATGTGTGTTAACATTAACATTAACATTATTTTCGTTGATGCGTTCATCTGGAACATGTTGACCCGTCCCATATTTATAGAACTCATCGTTTCGATTGGTTGTCAGTGGTGCACCATGATGATATCTAATCAGAATGATCTGTTGTGCTTTTTGTATCTCTGTGTTCTCACCTCAGATATTTTCCTGCTGACACATGAAAGCATGATCAGATTTTTCTCCCCTGACTCAAACTTGTGAAAGTTTTCTCTGTGACAGTTTCTGTAAGCGAGCTCAGCGCTGCCTCTGAGTGTGAAAGACAGACTCCCGGTGACTATAGATTTTTTTTATAACTTTTATGTTACCCGGGCAATGTTGATGGAAAACACTTGCTTGTTTACAGCCATGCCCCGCTTTATAGCTTCGCGTCTCGGAGCTGCAGCTCCGTGCAACTGCAGCCCTCTGCAGATTGACAGCTCGGGGGATGAAAAACTGTGCGTAGCAATCAGCGAGCAGGTCTGTGGAAGAAAGCAGGCAAGTTTTGTTTCTTGCTGCAGAGGACATGTGGTGAGCGCCTCAAAAAGAGTTTGAGAGTTTGCCGTCAGTTGGATTTGGACCTCCAGAATCAGAGAACAGTAAAGGAAAGACTGAAGGTTTAGATATGGAAGAAATGATTAGGGAAAGGATATGATGAAACCACACAAATCTAGAACATGATGGAGCATGATAGAACAATATCCTGGCTTTCTCAGATTTATAATTTGAGGGTTATGAAGAAGGTGAATCCATCTTCTTTGCAGTTTTTTTTCACCTGCTGTCAGCGATCCCTCAGTTGCATTTGTCCGACCACGGCTACTGCCTCCTTAAATGCAGGAAGAAATGGTTTAAAGGTCGTTGATCGCTGCACTATGGAGTCTAGACTGAATCTGATTTTATTATTTGGTGTGAAATGTTGTGTTTTAACTTGTGCTGAATGTACAACAAATGACCTGAACGTTTCTGTGGACAGAAAAAAAAAAAGTTTTAAGATACACTGACATCATTCTCTCAACCTGCATGTGACAGTTATTGTTTCTATGTATTGTTAATGCTCAAAGATGGCAGGATACCATTGAATCTGATGAGCATGTTTAGAAGGAAACAGAGTTTGCAGTGAGATGACAAACAAATATGTTATGCTCTGTAGTTTTTGATTCATCACTCCTCACCTATTTGAGAGAATACTATTTTAAAAAGCCACCTGCTGGAGAAGACACCTAGTAATCATGAGCATATACTCATTGATGGTGATTGAACTGATTTCTCAGTATCGCAATTTTGTATTCTTGCATTCCTGCGACTCTTAGACTCAGCTTCAGTCCTCCTTTGAGGCTCAGTGGTCTGCACAGGAGATGTAACAGTCTGCTCTGCCCCTCTCCTGCTCTGCTGCTCAGCCACACCCCTCATCAGCTAACTGCTTCCACCTGCTGCTCTCACCTGCTCATCATCTCCAATCAGGCCAGTATATATGCAGCTTCTTTCCCCTCACTCTTTGCCAGATTGTCTTCGCTCTCATGCCTGACTTTCCAGCGTTTATCCTTGGACTGCTTACCTGGTATCGACCTGATCTGCCCCTGACCTTTGCTTCTCGCCTCAGCCCCGGTAAACCTACCTGCCTTCTGTCCTTGACTACGAGCTTTGCCTGCCTGTTTCCTGCTATTCGTCTGCCTGCGGCTGAATGGCACTCAGCCTGTTCCTGCTCTGTTGAGATCCCCCTTCTTGTCAGCTTCACCTCGCAAACTCACCTCCTCTGCCGACGTTGGTCTGCCAGCTCCTCTGCAAGCTCTGGATCCTCACCCAGTCCTCACCTGAACCACTCTCCAAGAAATCTTCCTCCAGCTGTGAGTTGAGCGTTTTCCCCTTCACTACACTCGTGGAGCAAATTAAGACTGTGGACAATTCCCTGCTCACGAGTCCAAAACTCTTGCCTGACCTGTGGTCCACTGCTAATCTGCTCGCCTATCACCCGGAAGACCCGAGTTCGAGTCCTGCCATACTCACCTGCTATACTCTGCTGCTTCATTGGATTTGGTGTTCAATAAAGACTGTTGTTAAAGTGAACCTGCTTGTTTGTGCTGCAATTGGGTCCAGTCAATACCCGTTACAGGAGAGGACAAGATTGTGATGGTTAAATGTAAATGGAGCTTCACACAGAGACAGCTCCCCTCTGCTCATAACACCAGATCAAATCTACTTGGTGCTCAACTTGCACTGTAAAAAAAAAAAAAAAAGCTTGTTCAACTTAAACTAATTTTGTAACCTGGCTACCTTAAAATGTTAAGTTCAGCAAGCAAAGGAATTTAAGTTCTTTCCACTTTTGTCTTAGTTCCTTTAACTTAGTTTTGTTAGATGTGATGACAAAAACAGCGCTAATAAATTAGTCCCATCAATTTCGTACTTTAACTTAAATCAACATGTCTTTTTAGTGAGGCCAACATACAAATTCAAGTTTTACCAACCTAACCTAAGTAGAAACAACATGAAAAACAAATTAGATCAACAAGTTTGTACAGGTATAATGAGTTGTAAAAACATGAAATGTAACTTGCCTAAACTAGGCTTCTTGGTGGATCAATTTATAATTTATACTTGTGCAAACACAAAAAAAAAATTAGCTCAACCAAGGTTTGGTTGAATCAACTTATCTTTTTAAGGCAGCCAGGTAACTTTTTTTCTGACTTCTTCATCTAACTTGTAACATTACATTCATTTAAAAAATAGGATCCTGTAATTCCTTAAACAAACTACGCTTCAATTTTCAAAAATTACCACATAAAAATGATTGCTCAACATGTGACAACATTCAAAATACTTTATTCAATTTCAAAACTGGTACTTCTGCGGTAGTTTGAATGACTTGACATCAAAACGCTACCATGGAGAATGGATCAATGTGGCATTTGCCGTATGTTCCATATTTATGTAAGTAAACACTTAGCTTACAAAACGGTTTCACTATATCAGAACTATGACAGTATACAAACAGAAACCAAGTAATATATAATACAGGTCAAAAGTTTGGAAGCAAAATCAGATTTTTACAAAAAAAGATAATTGTTTCATTAATATCATTTGCAACAAAATAAACATGATTATTGTGTAAAGAGTTACTTATCAGAAGACATTTTGACTATAATTATTAAGTATTTTATTATTGTTGCTTCGACTGTGCTTTCTTCAAAGGACTTCTGCAGTAGTATGAACGCAACTGAGTCTTATTAGGATTTTTGAATGCAGACTCAGAAGCCAAAAAGTTAAAGTGAATAATGCAAACTGTTATTTATTTATTTTTTGCTTTTGCACTGAAGTTGTGACTTTTGCAAATGTTTTCAACCCTTAAACTAAGCCCTTATTTTCTTTTGCTGACATATATTTAGCAATGGTCTGTTAACATCAATGTTTATCTAAAGGTAAATGTAAAGAGTAAAATGGTACATGGAAAATGAACATCTGATTACGGAGAAATACATCCCAAAATACATACAACTCATGCAGGATTAAAAAAAAAAAAAAAAACATTGTGAAATAAAACTTGAAGTTAGTCCCAGCTGTTTGGCCTGTAATGGCCTTGCTTCCAAACTTTTGTCCTATAGTGAAAATGCCTACGAAAATTGCACATTCAGCATTTCTCTTTCAGTAAACACTTACCTGCTGCACATCATGCAGAATAGTGTTAATGCAGTGCTCCCACTCTATACTGTAAGAACTATAATGGTATATAAGCATAAACTGAGGTATAAAAATATATTTGCTGGTTGAGATTGTCATGCTGTTTGACTGTACAGACAACTCTCCATGAGTCAATGAGCTTTTGCAGATCAAATGCCTCTCCCAATGCCCACAAATACTTTCTGCAATACCTCAAGTGTGTACGTCAGGCCTTTAGGATAGTTGATGTTGAGGCAGTAGCGAAGACCCATTAGTGAAGCAAAGGCACAGCAACATCCCCAACCACTTTCTCCAGAGCTTCTTACTTGCCGCCACCTCCCTCTGGAATGATGTGAAGGCCTACATCTACTCCTTTTGTATTCTCCCCCTCCACACTTGGGATCTGAAAAACATTTAAAAGAATTCAGTTATTGGGCTCTATTTTCGTGTCTCTCCGGCAATGCGGCGCATGCGCGGTGTAAGTCAGGTCCACCACACCAACAAGGCGTTCCCAAGCACAATTTGGTATTTTGGTGAGAGGCGCAGCCCGGCGTAAGTATCCCCCCTCCCTAACTCAGCTCCTCCCAGCAGCATAAGTCGTAGGGAGGGAGGAGAGAGGGCGTGGAGTGGGTTTAACACAGCCGAGACATGTATTGACCAATAACATCAGCTCCTCTCCTCGCCTTTAAATCCGCCACTGGCGAGGCGTATTACTATATTGGTGAAGTAGTCAAAGAGATGTCTGAAGACAGTAATGCCACAAGATCGCGACAGAAGGCAGCCCCTCAACAAGTGTCACTGTAAAGCTGCAGAGGGCGTCCTTCACACTCTCTCATATGAGCACAGATGGATTTGGTGTGTGTAAGTTTGTACCCATTAGTAAGACAAACACCCTTTTCCACAAATAAAGAAGTCTAGAGCTGCAAAAACGTCCATGTTTTGTTGATTGTTTTGGTGTGTCCCATAAACGGTTAACTGAGAGATAGTCATACAGGTGGAAGGAGCATAACCCTCTCTAATGTAGCTGTTCTTGCCTAGTGCTTCCATACTGGGACAAAGACTCAAGTCCATTTGTATTGTTACAAGCTTGGCTCATCTCCACTGTGCATGCAAATGTCACTGTCCGCTCTAAGACCTTTAACCATCCTTCTGCACTGATCTCCACTGTTCACCTCTTCAGGGTTTTTCTTCCTTCTGCAGCAGCTTATTGAGTCTGCATTAGTCCGCACAGTTTGGTCACTGAATGCACTTTTTGCACATTTTCATAACTGCAAACTGGCGAGTCTCAAACTTCATCCTGTAAGAGCATGCATGAATGAAAAGAAGAGGACATCTCTGACTTCAGCTGTAAGGACTTATGCAGGATGTTCGACTGCCTTTCCTTCAGTGTGAGCTGGGGTACGCTCCCCTCTCACTCTTGTCCTCATTCTGAGCCAGTCTGGAGAGGAAGACATGGTCTGTAGGATGGCGGAATGATGGGACGAATTTGTGCATCGGAGGGAGAGAGAGAGTGTTTCATGTCACTTCAAGCAACATCGGTCATCTTCTGATCACAAACTGACAGGAGGGCAGAGGAAAAAGTCACCATTTCAGAGCTGCAAGCTTTCATCTTTTGGCTACACTTGGTCTTCACACACACACCCACACCCACACACACTGATACACACACACACACACACACACACACACACACACACACACACACACACACACTGATATATACTCACACACAAGTTTCACATATATACAAACCCACAAGATACAGACTCTGAAGAGAAAAAGAACTAGGGCATCAAAAGTCCCGAAGGCTTTGAGCTACAATTTTTTTGCATAATCAGGAGAGGAGAGGAACTGTGTGTGTGTGTGTGTGTGTGTGTGTGTGTGTGTGTGTGTGTGTGTGTGTGTGTGTGTGGGGGGGGGGGGGGGGGGGGGGGGTTGCTGTAATTAAATTAGTGCATAAAGATAAGGAGGAGGAGAACATGCGAGAACGTAGATATGAGCTCAGTCAGAGAGTAGACATGATTTAAGTCGATTACAGAGATGCGAGATGACTCCTGTTTTCTTCTGAGGAGTGTCAAAACACACACACGTGCGTGCGCGCACACACACACACACACACATACACACACACACAGGCAGCCTACAGTTCAGCCGGTGTCAACAGGGAGGGGGTTCCTCTGAGAGAGAGAGAGAGAGAGAGAGGAGGAGGGGGGAGAGAGAGAGGGAGAGGAACAGGCAGACTGAAGTTCTTCCTCTTCCTTCTTCCTCCTCTGTTGTTCCATGAGGAGACACTTCTCTGTCCAAACTGGAGCCGCTGTGGGGGAAAATGCTTTTTCTTCAGACCATCTTGAAGAGGAGGCTTCTGCTCAAAGGTAAAAACAGGGCTGCGTCTCTTCTTCCTCTCTGCGTTTTCACTTATCCTGCACTTATTAACGGCACTTGAAGAGGGTCTCCCTCCTCTGCTTGTCTGCTGCTGTTATCGATCACCGTCTGACTGATCTCTCTTTCACTTTCTTATGGGGCTGAAGCTAGATCCATATCCTCGGATCAGATGCATGTTTGAAAGACTGAGCTGCAGCTTCTGTCAGTCAGCTCAGACAGGAGACAGAGTGGTGTGTGTGTGTGTGTGTGTGTGTGTGTGTGTGTGTGTGTGAGAGAGACAGAGAGAGAGACAGAGAGAACTCTTTTACCTTTACTATCATCACCTGCAGCTCGCACCAACCTTCTCCTCCATCACCTCCATGCTTAAAACTTCACAGCTCTTAATCGACCTTTGAATCAGCTGTATTAGACTTGTAAGAATCCTGAGTGTTTGCCTGATTTTGACCTATTTTCACTCTAAATGTGCTACATGTTTTTCCACACTCTTTACTGACATCGTATCCTGCTGAAAGTGATTTTCTGAAGCTGAGAAATCGATGAAAGTCAAATTGATTTTTGGACCTGCCGTGTTTGCATGCTGTCGGCTAAAGCCTGATCGCTTTGTGCAAAGCGATTTTGTGCTTTTTTGCAAAAGCTTACAGTTGATGCATACCATTTTTGTGCAAGGAGTCATTTAGCAGATTAAGGGGTGTTTGATTGATCACTTTGACTTTGACCTTAATCAAGGTGTCTGATACTTTGATTTGTAGGAGTTTCAAAGTTTTTCTGGCTCTTGTATGTCTCAAAGATCTTTCCACTCTCACTTTCTTCTGCTGAGTTGCATTGAGAGCTGATTCTCCAGTACCAGGTACTTTCGGGCGTCTTTTCTTGCTCACATAGCGTTTATAATCTGGTAATTTCTTCAGCTGATCTTGCAGTCTAAATGTGGCGCCGCTCCAGTCGCCACTGCCTGTGTTTGTTGGAGAGAAAATGAGCAGTTTTCCCTTTTCCTCCTCCTGCTGATTTATTTATGAAGTTGGGGATCTATCGCTTTGAAGTGCAGCCTGGAGACGCAGTGAATAGGGAGGCAAATTGGGACAAAACGCCGCCTATCGGCCTGTCAGGATCTGCAGTGCAGCCGCCTGAGACTCCTGTCACAATAACAAACTGAAAACCCAAAGGAAGGGCCACTTCAAGTTCTCTATACCAGCACACTCTGACAGAGATGAACCGCTGTCAGATTCACGGCATCTGGTTAGTGTTAGGAGAAGGAAAAATTTACCAGGTGAGAATATCTCAGAAACTGAGCAACCTCTGACTGCTGAGAACAAATCTGACTTGTGCCTCATGTCTGCCATCATAACTCTATAATGCTCGACTGCATAGATGTAAACAAACAGATGACACTCAGGTCACTGGGTTCTAGATAATGGAAAAGTTGTATGTCTGTAGTGTCTGGTTGAACAAGCATGAGGATGTACTGTGCAAAGAGGACCATCAGATGCTAGGGCTAACTCTGCTAGTGTTAGCCACAGAGAGAGTTAGCGAGACTTTCAGAGGGTTTTTACTTGCAGACTCTGGGATCCTGACCGGGGAATGAGCTGCTTTTAGACACCCTGATACTGACAAGCTGCAATTTTATTATTATGATTCATATGTTTCTACTTTTAACAAACTCTCTCAGAAATAAAAATACTACTATTGTTCCTCGAACAAACTCCTAATCAAATGAAACCTAAAAAAAATAACCTAAAAAAGCAGAGTGAATTTTGGAGATTTATATGTTATTATTACTATTAACATTATTATTATTTTTATCATTGTTATTATTATTGATTTTATCATTATTATCATCATTTTTATTATAATCATTATTTTGTAAAAAAAAAAAAAAAAAACTACACCTGTTGTTTTCAGAAGCTGCACACAACCCTTTCCAATCATTTATTTTTAATCAAAATGGTCGCAGCAGCTTAGAAATGACTCAAAACACATCCACAAGTTCCCAGTAAGACAGTTTTGTGTTTCATTGAACTTAGATGTTTATAAAAGCTTTATCAAGGGTTTCTGTTTTCTCAGTTGTAAAATGTAAACACAGCTGGACTGTTAAACTCACTGCTGCTCCTGTTATTTAAATCCTGCAGGAATTAAATGAATAAGACATGTTCAGAACTGTCCAGTCCCCACAATCACTGTACTTTCATAAATCTCTTCCTCTGGAGCAGGGACCTCCTGGGGGGTAAATTAAAAGACAACTCTTCAGATCGACCCAGATCCCTGCCAGCTCTGAATTTCTGAAATTCCCTGAGGACAGCTCACGGTGGAAATGCATCTTTGGTTTGTTGCAGCTTTAAGTGATTTCCTCTGAATGCAAACACACTGGATTTGGTAGTTTGACATGTTGAGATGATTTAAGAAAATATACCCTAAAAAAACTCAATTATATTCCAGAGACACAGAGGAGCTGTGGTCATCAATATGTTCCAGTTCAGAAGTCCTGTTTGTAGAACTGAATTTATATCAGATTATTTTTGTGTAATAAAACAAACCAGACAACCAGGGAGGGCGTGACCCTCTAACATTTACACATTCATATCTGACCTCACACTTAAAAGATATTTTTGACAATGGAAACTCACTTTATTGACATTTAAGAGCCTCACAGATCTGCAGACTGACAGATCTGCTGCACTGAAGTTCAGTGACATTCAAGAGAAAAGGCCGACGGTCAGAGCGACACAGCCAAGTATGCACCAGGAGAGTCCATTCATCTGCACAGGAAGTCTTCACACGGCACAGGGTCACTCTAGGTGGGGGAGGGTTTTAAAAAGCATAAAAAACATCCAGTCACAGAGTTTGATCACAAGGTTTGTTTTTATACACCTAATATGTCCCTGTACATGAACTTTAACTTTGATTTATGCTTTTTTTCCAAAGAGGAGATATACAGTCAGTTCAGGGATGCCAGAGAGAGGGACTGGAGAAGTTTGAATGTCTTACCTGCAGCCAGTGTTACCTTTGACAACTGACTTTCCAATCAAAGTTTAGCAGAGACTTAAAGAGCTTTAAATATCTGTTAAAAACTCACGTTCTGAAGCGTCTGCCCTCTGATACAACCTGGATTTTTCTCAGTCAGTCTCAGCACAAAATGAAGAAACATTCAGATCATCTAAACAGATTTGTTTCCTGCATGTGCTCTTGATTTTTTCACCCAAATACTTGAAAAGAAAGGAAAACTGTTGTCTCTATAATCTAAGAAGTTCACAGAATAAAGCTCGTCCCTGTGAGACTGACTGTAGATTAAAGTGCAAAAAGAAGACAGGTCCACAGTATGCGTTTGCACCTGTTTGTACTAAGAATAAAAAAGGAAAACAAAGCTCTGGACCGTCTGCTGTTTACGGACACTTAGACAAACCTGCTGCCACATCAGAGATGAGGACTGTGCATGTCCTTTATAAGAAAATAGGTCTGAGGTCAGGATGAGGATCAGAAGTTGGTTTTTCCTCTTGTTCCTCCTCCCCTTGAGAAAGTTCTTCTCCTGCCATCATGAAAAAGTTTTTATTCACCTGGAGTCACCGTGCAGCTCCCAGTCAGAGATGTTCCGTTGTTCAGACTCAAAAACACCCAGTCCCCCTAGTTATCCTGCAGAGCTGCTCTGAGTCCACGCTGTACCTCGGCTTTGTACCGCTGCAGGGCTACAGGTTGTCTGTGACTTTCCTCCACAGAGTCCAAGTGTCTGTGAAGCTTAGTAAGTCCAGAGCCTGCAGGTTTGCCTGTGAAGTGACATCAAACCTATTACACAGCGAACCTCTGGGGATGACTAACCAATGGTGGCTTTCAAAGCTGCGGCTCCTCTCTGCAGGCAGCTGATGCTTGTTCTGCAGATTAGCCGCCCTGTCCGCTGGGAGCCTCTCAGCACAGAGAGTGCTGCCTGCTCAGTCTGCACTTTCTCTGCAGGTTTGGAGGGATGTACCTCCAACTCTCAGATTTAACAAAACACTCTCTTTGTCCGAAGTGAGGTGGTTCACACAAACAAACAAATTAGCACCAGCCAGAACTTGGGACTGAATATAGACATTTGTGCTGGTTTCTGCACGTCAGACTGGAATCTTTGACATCCAGGCTCTGAAATACAAGTAAAACCATGATAGTATAAAGAGGAAGCAGGAGTGGTTTACTCATGTATGTAAATGTAAATCACTTGATTGATCCAATGAGTCAGAACAGAGCTTTAATGAGGTTTTTTGCATGATTCAGCATGCAGCAAATGATCATCACAGATATAATGTAGAGCTCCATGAAAGTAAACCTGCATAAAAAAAAAATATATATATATTGTTGTTGTTTTTTTTAAATTCTTTTTGCACACTTTATAACTTTGCGTGTAAAAGCTGCATGCACAAGGCATTATATGTGCGCATGTACACTACAGGCCAAAAGTTTGGAAGCAAGATTAGATTTGTACAAAGAAGGATCATAGTTTCATATATATAATTTGCAACACAATAAACATGACTTGTGACAAGTCTTTTGAGGAACACCTTCCTCTTCCTTTTTTGTCTAGGTATATTTCATTGTGCTGGGTGCAAATCACTTGAGTTGAGATGTTTTCTTCAAGAAATTTGCTACATTTCATAATCTGAATTCACTTATGCGTATACTAAGGCACCAATAACTGTTTCAGGTGTTAGGTAGATGTATTTATGACATTTGAGAAAGAATTTGTCTTGCCAGAATTAACATAGCAGCTTCTACAAGCAAAAACAGCAGCACTATATAATTGTTTTTTGTGTTATTCACATATATGTACATTTCTGGCTGGTCTTTTGTCTCACCCTGTAGAGAAAGCCACTTCCTAATGCTAGTTCTGTAAGTTTCCCAACGTGTCCTTGTAAAGTCAGGAACGTCTTCACTCTGGACAGATGATAGATGCATTTAGCATCGTTTCATTCCTTTTTTATGCACTTTTGAAGGCTGTTTTCTTTTTTCCTTTTCTTTTCTTCCTCTTCGCTTGTCTCGCTGCTAGATGCACTCGTCGCCATGTTTGTGTATTTCTGATACTATGGCAACGAGACTCGGCTCCTATTGGTCCATGTGACAAAAATGGCTTCTGCCTCTGCATATTCAATTGCGCGTGTGCAAGTATCACTACGCCGCAGAAAGGAAATAGTTCGACGCTGAAACATTTTTTTTTAGTACTTACTATCAATAGAGCTATTTTATGAATCACAGTTTATGTTGCCCCACTAAAGTGGAACGAGATTCACTTTCTAGGCACTTTTTCCTCTGTCCCAATACAGCCTAAAGCCCTTATTATCTTTTGCTGACATATATTAAGCAATGGTCTGTTAACATCAATGTATATCTAAAGGTAAATGGAGTAAAATGGTGCATTTCCATTAAGGTAACGTCTGGTCACGGAGTAAATACATCCCAAAATACATAAAACTCATGCTGGATTTAAAACAAAAGCATTGTGAACAAAAACTTGAAGTTACTCCCAACTGTTTGGCCTGTAATAGCCTTGCTTCCAAACTTTTGGCCTGTAGTTGTGTGCCCAAAAAAATTCTGGTTCCGCTGCACAGTTAGAGACATTAAATATGCACAACAGAGGGATGTCCAGCATGCAGCAGGTACGGGACTGACAGCACAATGACAGCGGTTGTAATTGTGGTTGAGCTGTGGATTTCAGGCGGGGGGTTTCAGTTATTCAGCAGCAGAAATGGTCTGATTAACGACCAAACCGAGTGTCCGACCATCTTGAGCCGAGACCACTAATGCGCCTCCAAATTATTCACGGCATTAGAAAATCTCTTTTTGAGCATCATCATCTCAAAGAGTTTGAAACGTCTCTCTCTCTCTCTCTCTGCCTCTTGTCCGATTCTATTTGGCTCTCTTTGTCTCTGTCTTAAATGTAACAGCTCCTCATGTCTTCCTTCTCCCCTCCATCACCTAACCCTTTTCTGTCCATCCCTCCCTGCGGAATCATCCTTTATTCCCCGGTCTTTATCCTGCTGACCCTCACACAGTAATCTCACTGGTTCACCTGGTACTGCTTAAATTCCTGATGCACAACCTTGTGGAAGTGTTGTTTCTAAATCTGTTGCTGCTTTTTTTTGTATTTCCTCCCTCTCCCCTCTTCTTCTTCTCCTCTTCCTTTCTTCCCTCTCTCTTCCTCTGTTGCTCCTCTCAGCAATGCAGATGTGCTTTCTTTGATTTTGTCACCAGAGATTAATTAGCACTTTATTAGTAGTCCTATTTATACCTCCAGCCGAGAAAGAGAGAGAGAGGAACGAGGAGGGGAGGGCAAGTGGGAGTGAGAGAGTGATAGACTGAGGCAGAGGTGGAGGGGAACATGCTGAAAGATGGAACAGAAGAAGAGAAACTGCATGGGGGTGAGGGAAGATGAGACAGATGCGCTGCAAAAACAGAAAGGCAGCACAAGAAAAAAAAGCAGGAACAGAAATGGAAAGAGTCAACAGAGACTGAGGGGGAAACAGAAGAAAAGCTGAAACAATGGGGAGAAAAAATGACACCAGAAAAAAAGAGAAAAATATCCTCCAGAAGGAGAGAGGCAGACAGGAGATAGGGATGAAAGACGTCGGCAGGAACAACAAGTCCTCCAAACTACACTACGAAACAGGTCATTAGGCGCAGGAAGATGCAGGATGTGAATCTGAGGCGTCTCAGAACATCTTACAGTGAAGACATTCACCAGAAAATAAAACACAGGCTGTGAAAATGTTTCCTTACTCTGAGATTTTAGGGAGGAGAAGCTGCAGCAAGAAGAGGAGGAGTAAGATGAACGTGGAGGAGGACCAATGTGAGGAGAGAGAGACAGACATGGATGAAGGGCGAGACAAGGGAGGCGGAAAAAAGGAAAGTAATAGTTTAAAATGCAAAAAGAGGGGGAGATGAGGGGTTAATAGGAGCTGAAGAAGATAGAGTTCAAACTTCACATGTGCAAAAGTCACTTTTCAGGGCATGAAACGTCAGATAGGTGACCTGAACCTCATCATGATGTTGCCAACACCGATCTGAACTCATGCAGCTCCTCGCTCTGCAGCAGGAAACCTGAACAAAGCTGCTGCAGGTTCACCATCACAGACTCAGAAAACACTTCTTAATGCTCCATGTCCAGTTAAAGGCACACAGACTCCACAAGTACTCTTAAAATGAATTGAATACTTTCGACTTCACAGACTGATTGATTACATGTAAGTTGAGTAAAGTTTGTGCTCTCTACCTCCTTATGCTTTTATACCCCTGTAGTCAGAGGACACTTCTTTTAATACAGGGAAAAGAAAACTGCAGCTCCACTACTTTGCGTAAATTTTGGAAGAGTTTGTAGTCCGAGAAGTTTTTTTCTGTGAGGTTCAAAAAATGAAGTGACAGAAAAAGAGGAGCTGAAGTTTATAAAGATAGGCAGCAAATGCTGGATGGGCAGATTGGGAGCAAAAGTTGAATAAATGAACAAAAATCAGTCAGTTTATATAAATAAACCATGAAAAATCTTCATGAGGACTTGATCTGTGAAGACATGACATGAAGAGACTGAAAACCCCAGATCCTGGTGCTTGTTTGTTTGAAGGTGCAGAGGTCTATATTCACAGGACTTGTTCCCAGTGAGCTTTAAGTATGTGAATCTAAGGATCTGTGTTGAATTAAAGAAGACACACAAAGATAATATCGGTGAAACATCCGAGATGATTAAAAAAAATATCTGATGATCTGGATTTTTCTGGTTTCAGGTCTGTTTGGCCCGATTTTATATTACAAACTACAGAAACCATGTTTGTGAATGTAAAAGATCTGAAAGTCTGAGCTGGTCTAAAATCTCCAAGAATCCTACAATCTTTCGAACGATAAGAACGATAAGGATTATTGAACCAAAACACACACACACACACACACACACACACACACACACACACACACACACACACACACTCCCCTGTCAGCCTTAAATCCCTGCAGAGCTCCAGGCTTTGAGACAAAATTGACAAACATGAGAAGATGAGGCTGGTGTTATTGATTTATGTTTGAATAAAATATAACAGAGCCGGCACAGTTTGTGCCATCATCCTCCAGGAGGAGGCAGAGCGGGCGCTCTTCAGCTTTCTTTCTTTTTTCACGATTTCTCTAAAGTACCTGAAAACAAGAGTCTCTGCCTCAGCAACACTTCCCTCCAAGGGCTCTATTTTTGTGCTTCGCTGGAGACGTGGCGTGGTGTAAGTCAGGTCCACCGTGCCGACAAGGCGTTCCCAAGCACAATTTGGTACTTTGGTGAGCGGCGCGGCCCAGTGTAAGTATCCCCCCCTCCCTAACTCAGCTCCTCCCAGCGGCGTAATTCGTAGGGAGGGAGGAGAGCGGGCGTGGAGTGGGTTTAACACAGCCGAGACATGTATTGACCAATAACATCAGCTCCTCTCCTCGCCTTTAAATCTGCCACCGACGAGGTGTATTACTATTTTCGTGAAGTAGTCAAAGAAATTAAGAGATGTCTGAAGACAGTAATGCCACACGATGGCAAGTGTCGCTGTAAGCGCTGCAGAGGGTGTCCTTCACACTCTCTCATATAAGCACAGATGGATTTGGTGTGTGTAATGTTGGACCCACTAGTAAGACAAACACCCTTTTCCACAAATAAAGACACTCATATCAAGTTGCACATATTCAAACCTCACGTAACAAAGGTGGGTTGTGCGCAGAGATCACATCATAAATTCCGATAATTCCGATACTCTTTCTTTCATAGATGTTGGCATATAAAATAAATTTGGCCCACAAAACTGAATATTATAATATTCGTATGTAGGCTTAAAGTAAAAAACTCATTTGATCACTGAAACAAATCATCTGTTCAGCTTCCGCAGCAGCAGCTGCAGCAGGACGGGGAGAGGACACAGAGACATGTCGATCTGTGTGAGAAATTAGAGGAAGAGGAAGAAAGAAAAGGAGGGAGACGAATTACATATGTTGTTAACTTTATCATGTGTGTCTATTTACTAGATATTTAATTTAATTTAAAGCAGTTTCAGCTGTGTTGATTCAGTCAGGTTGTGTGTCCGAACGTGCTCCAAACGCGTTCATCAGATCAGATATAGATCAGAATATATTTATATAGATCTAAATGTATGTGCTGACTCTGAATATTAGTTGTTGATGATTATTTATTGCACTGACATGTGCCTGACACTGTGGAAACCTGCCAGTGAGGCATTGGTGATGTAAGCCGATACGCCGCCGGTCTACCAAAACACCACTAGACCAGCTGCGCTCCGCCTGCGCTGAAAGCTGACCAGGTTTGAATCGGGGAGCTTTCAGCGCACTTTACACGCCACCGGCGAGCACGAAAATGTCACTGCGGCAGCTGATTCTGTTGACACCTCCCCCTGCTACGCCACCACGCCCAGCTTGGCGGACCTCGGTGGGCCTCAGTCCATGAAAATACCAAACTGGCTGTACACCAGGCTCGACCAGACGAAAATACTACTGCGTGGGGTCTGCCACTCTCCGCTGCCTCACCCACGGACACAAAAATAGAGCCCCAAGTGTCAGACAGGATACCAATTAGCATGAGAGCTCAGCATCTCCTGAACAGTAGGTCTTATCAGCTTTTCAAACTGTCTCACAAATGCAATAAACACCCAGTCCACTTTTTTAGAATCAGTCTGCATGAACTGAAACATTTGTTTAGTCATTTTTACATTAAAGTCAGTGTTATGAGAAGATAAAACATCAATGTACAATCATATTTAAACTGACAGATGTTTCTGTGACCTCTGAGGAATCTACTGTCCTACAGATTTTCATTTTTTCAGATACGGACCTAATCCAGCCCTCATAATTGAAGCTAATCAATGACGATTTTGCATAACCATTTTTGTGCAATAACCATCTTTTGCTGGAGTCTATTGACCAATTAGAGGCTGTTTCTACAATCATATGACCTGTGATATGAAGACAAATGGAGTACATACTGCATTCAGACATGGTCTATTATATTTAATGGTGACAATTTCATCTTTAGATGTTTCATCTAAGTCGCTCTACCTTTCTAAAAATAGCATTATTTATCCTGTACTGGTGATTTTTTTTATACAGACACATGTAACTCAATTGCCTCATTAATGGCTGTTTACAGCTGACACCACAGGGGCCTGAGTGTCGGGTAGTTTCATTCTGTGCTCAAAAGTTTGCTGATGACTGTTGTTTACCGGCAAAGAATGATACCCTGTCTTTACATAGAAACAAAAAGTTAGGGGCCCGGCCAATGTTGTGAAATAAGAGAAAATAAGCGTTGACAGGTGTTTACAATGAAAACTAACTATCAACCACGTGTTGGTTATTGTAATTCTGTAATAACCGTGGAAGCATCAGCAGCAGCGTTATTCTGCATCATAGATAGATTTTTTTTTTTCACCGACTTTGAAATCTGTTATTCAGGGACTACTCACCACTTATGGATTTCCTTTGATGAAATTCCTCTCAGAGTTTCTCACAGCTGCAACATGCAAGTCAAAAGAGACGATGATAGTCATTATGAAGTTCAGGTAGAGATGAAACACTGTTTTTCAACAAGGATGCACTCCACCAGAGTTTCTCTGTGATCAGAAAACAGCTGTGAGGTTGGCTTTTTGAGGGAGAAGAGCTGCTGATTGAGTTTCAGGTTTTTCTGTGGTTGAGACAGTGAAAAAAGGATCATGTAATCCCCGTCTGAAAGTGTGTAATCCAATCAAAGAGTGAGGAGTAAAGGACAGGAGTAACTATATTTGATCTCACTGATTCACTGTGTTTGGCTTGGTTTCACCGCTGTGCCGTCATTATATTGATGAATGACTTTTGATGGAGGAGACGACTGCGGGGCTACAGAGACGAGCCAACAGTAAAATGTTAACCATCTGTCAGGGACGAGCTGCAGCAGGACATTCTGTTTCCAAAGATTTGGCGGAGTGGATTTTGGAGACAAACAACAGAAGCAACATTTACTGTTTAATGTACATCAGCAGAGTGAGGCCTAGCTGCAGGACAGAGAGAGGGATGGTTGAATTCAAGTGCAGGCTATAAAAGTTAGAGACACACTGGCACACAGAAGGAATGCAAAGTGACGCTGTATTCACACTTAATGGTGTCCTTAATGCTGGGCCTTGTTCGGCTCAGGTTTAAAGTGAGAGGGACCAGAGTGGTCGAAGAGGACTAGGTCGCTTCAGGTTGCGTTTGGTCTGAACGCGGCTTAACAGGCAGGTGATGATTGGGTGCAAATTTAGTAAACGTCAGAACAAGCAGGAACCTTCTTATTACTTTCAATGAACTTTGTATGAAGTTTTATTGTTGCTGATATTAAAGTCACCATTCCTGCTGCTGTTTGATATCACCTATAAAGGGGTGTTCACACCAAGCATGAGTAAAATCATCTACCCCCTTCATTTCGGGCGTATCTAGACATATGAAAATATTTACTCGCTTCATTCACACAAGTAACTCGATCAATTCGCGTGAATCATTGAGTCCGTGTGCACGATTTGCATGTCAACAGAGTGCTTAATATCCGTGGATAGCCATTTAGGTGAATTTCAACAGTGATTTGTGCCAATTTTACCACCTGGTTCAAGTGATAGACAACAATTTCTTTTTACAACTAACCAGATAACCCGACCTCCTCATCCACCTTCCTGCAGACTGCTAGCCTTGGATATGAGAGAGGAGGAGAGTCTCCATCAAATATGGTAGGAGTGAACTACATTCAGCGGATTGCTGCTTTGTTTTTGATGTGGAAGGCCCACAACTGTCGGAGATGTAGGTGCCGCCGTGTCTGGGTCTCCTCCAATAGCTGCGCCTGGATGACAGCCCTTTCCAGTGGTATTTTCGGGTTACCTGGAGCAAATTTGACGACCTGTTGGTGAGGGTCAGTGCCAGGATATCCCTCAAGGAAACCAATTACAGGCGCTCTATCCTAGCTGCCGAGTGCCTGTCTATCGAACGCAGCATAAAAAGCTGACAGCTGATTCGTTCATGCTCGAATAACCAGTGTGTCTTGGTCTGTGAAGTCGTTTTTAGAAGTGAGAGGGAGTCAGACATCAATCTGAGAAAGTTTTTTCAAAGTCTTTGGTGAATATAGGCCAAAAAAAAAAAAAATCTTTATTTCATTTGAGGGGAGGAAATATTGACCAGTGAGCATAACTAAACAGAGAAGGAAAACGAGGGAGCTAAATCAAGCTCATTCTGAGTCAACATGCAGTGACACGAGCAAAGAGCTGAATAACAGAGAAAAAGTGAATAGGAGGAAATCAGTGAAAAGATAAAATATAGAATGAGAGAAATCAGTGAAAAGATGACAGGTGCTGCATGTTTGGATAAAAATAACATAACAGAGGCGAGCGCAGGTATTGTTCGAGGCCGATGCGCTGACAAGCCTTTTCAGAAACCTTTAAAAAAACTGCTGTTTGGCCTTTCCCAGCTTCCATAGTTGGCTGTCAGTGACAACAATGTGTCGAGAAGAAGAAAATAAAAGCCAACAAATCAGAGGAAGAGAGTGAAAGAGAGAGAGGCAGCCTCACACTTTGGTTGGCTGGCCTCATTATGTCAAGACGGGGTTAGAGCAAAAACGGAGAGGAGAAACAGAGGGAGTCATATTTAAGAGGAAAATTAATGATGGAGACAGGGATAAGGGGAAAATCAGACCAAAGAAATGGATCTGTATTCCATATTTTGTGAACCAATAGATACCAGCTTGAATGAGATGTGTTTTATCATACAGACTGTTCCATGAAATTACTCTGAACCGAAGTGTACAACTTTTACGATGCTGTGGTCAGATCTTCATGCAGCTAACAGTCATGAAGGCAGAAAAGACAGTATTTACTACATGAATGTATTCCCATTAGTTTCAGTTGTGGGGCGAGAAAAGCTTCAACAGATGCAGATGGTGCACAAAAACTGTTTATCTTATTTCAAGAAGACTGCAGTTCTCATAGTGTACCCTTGAGGCTGCAGAAGCACCAGGAAAAAAAGCAGATTTTTTTTTATTTTATTTCTTTGCATACATGTTCAAAATGAACAAATACATAAAAAAATAAATAAATAAAACATTTTAGAGCAAAAATCAAACTGTTGAATGGAGTTTTTATAACACATTCTTTTTTAAGGTTAAAGGACTGGCGAACAAATGACTAAAAGTTAAGTTGTATCAGCGTGAACAACTTTAAGAACTAAAAAAGCTAATGAACTTGAAGAGTATCTGCAGCTTTTAAAGCTCCTGTGAGGAGTCTTCAGCTCCTCAGGTTGGACACTTAAGTTTAAATGAAGTTTTTAAAGTAACACTGATTATACATGTGCAGAAGAAAGTCAGCAGAGAGAACTCTGTCCACAGGGGGTGCCAAAGTTGACACTAGTCAAAAGTTCCCCACGGGAGCTTTAAGGTCTGACCTCATGAATGGGTTTGTTGGACTGGTGTTTATTTAGAGCTTGTTTTGCACTGAAACAAGCTTCACACTTCACGCCAGTTTACTGCCAGATAGTCATGATATAAAGAGCTGTGAAGATTACTGGTCCTAGACTAGATTAAGGACTACACAATCTGGACTAGATTACTGCTGTACCACAAGAATATCATCAGCTCTGGTGTTTAAATGAAGCACAACAGTGTAAATCCTCATTTCTGTGAGGAGTAGCACCTTAACCAGAGACAGAGGAAATACTACTCTGTGTGTAATCTGGATTTTGCGACCTGAATCCAGCAAGAGGAAGAGGAATAAAGGGAACATAAAAGAGGAGGAGAGGCAGGGGTAGATATGAGAGAGTGAATTATGAGAGGACTGACAGGTAGGGGAGCTGGCATGGCAGAGAGCTCTGATTCCACCGAGGAAGAGCGGGAAACAGATTTGGGGTTCATTTGCATTTCAAACCCGCCAACATCCAGAAACCTACTGCTTTTCACCCTCCTCTGTCTCTCACTTCATCTCTACCTCTAGTTTCCTCTCCATCATGCTTCCACTTTTATCTCTTGTCCAAAAATTGGTTTAGTCTTTCCAGGAGTTTCAAATGTGCCATCTTTTTTTCATTACTATCCTGAACTTTAACAGTAATGCTTATGCTTTGACTTGCTTGACTTGGATGAGCACAGCGGCCCTTTACTTTTCAGAGCATCCCTCACAAATAGCTCTTGTCTCATTGCATGTGTTAAACTGACTGTAAGGGCTAACCCTGCAGAGTGGTCGGTTATTTGTGTGTGACCAGGTGGTGCCGCCTTGTAGAGCTGCTATAAAACTGTATGCTGCTCCGAGGTTATGGTTTTTACCTGCCTTGTAAAGACCTGGACTGTCTGGGCGTGCATGCACAAATACTGACTTCTCTTCATGCAATTCAGCCCCATATTTACAGCACTGAATTATGATGTAATTTTAACACAATGGTCACAATGACTGGACCAATAAGTGTCATTTAAAGAGAAAGCAGTGGTAGATAAAGGTGTGTTTCCATCCTATTGCTGTTTTGATATTCTCAATGTCTTTTTTCTCTTCTTACTCTGAAAATGACAAAAACCATGTTCGACTCTCCCAAACAAACAAAAACCCAACATAGAGATCTTGATCTTAGAGTATCTTTACACACTCGATAACTCTGTTCCTGCTGGCTGCCTTAGTAGACTTTAATACTTCTGAGGAATCCATGAAAGTGCCTTCGTTTGCAAATTCATTTTGTAAAAGCGTCCAGAATCATGCTTAGTGATGGCTTCCTGTTAAGCTCTTGTTGTGTTTGCTCCACCTGCTGGATGTGACTGTGCAGTGTAGGTGTCATCAAGTGCTAAAGTAGAACATAATAAGCTGAAGTCAGCCTTTGTCTTTCTTATTTTCTTGGACGTGTTTCTGCGGCTGTGTAGACTTGACTTCTGCTCAGACATTGACACGTTTGTCTTTCCATTGTCTCCTCCACTCGCTCTCTTTCTTCACATCCTACGTTTAACTCACTCATCCTTTTTCTTCAATTTTATTATCCTCAGACTCTTCTTTAGTCTCCATCTGTCCTCATTTGTGTCCTGCCGAGCAGAGAGCTATTAGAGTGATGAAATGGAGATGCACAGCAGGGGGAGGTAGAGAATCAGAGAGGGGGAGAGGAATTAGGGAATCATAGGAGGGAGAGCTACAGTACAGATCACAAGAGACAGAAAGGCAGAGAGGTCTGCAACAAGAGAGAGGCAGAGAAACACATGATAAAACCATTGATACTGTCTTTAAACTACATGTTTCACATTTATTTTAAGGGGGTCCATTTTCACAAAAATGCAAAGTGAAGACTTCCAAATGAAACAGAGCCTCTCCGTTTCAAGTCAGTATCACATTTATCCCAGAATAAATGTCATTCTTTGGTTTATTCTGTTTAAGAGTGCTTGTTTCAGGTCGTTTTTGCAGGTTTTTACATTTTGTCCCTATTGAAACACTCTTAAATGCACAGTCTAAAGCACAAAAACTGGTTTAAACTGCTCTTTGCTAGTTTAGCAGTGCACCATCTGAACACTGTATTAGTAGCAGAGTGCAAAGAAAGATCCTTGTTTTTTTATATTTATCTTTAAATTTATATAATATTTGATAAGCATCAAAATAAAGGCGTGTAGGCGTGGCGCATCATCTGCATACAGCTTATATTTTCTCATTTTGGTGGAATTTTCTTGTTTTGTTCTATTAAAACTAAACTTCGAGATAAATATGAAGGATTTAATAGATAGACTGCAGTGCTGTAAGCGCATTTGTGCAGATCAGATGGCTGATGTCTCTGTGTGTGAGTCTGCGTGTGTGTCTTTGTTTGATTGATGTGTGTGCAGAAGTTCTCTTTAGCAGCTGTCTACTGTGTGTCTAAGTTTCTGCTATGTGCAAAAATGCATGAGTGTGCACATGCACATGCCTGAGTGTGGATGTGTACGTATAGTGTGTGTTGGAGTGCATGTGTGTTTTCTGCACTGAGCCACAGGAGGCCTTCATTTGCCACTTCAAAGTACTTACCCATAATCCTCGGAGTGTGGATTCATTTGCACTTGAAACTCACAGAACGAAACAGCGAAAGGAGGATGAAAAGAGAGCAAAGAGAGGAGAGCAAAGGAGACACAGAGACGAGATGAGAAACACTCCGACCGTGTGCAACATTAAATGTGATCTGGAGTGTCTGGAGACTGTGTGTGTGTGTGTGTGTGTGTGTGTGTGTGTGTGTGTGTGTGTGTGTGTGTGTGTGTGTGTGTGTGTGTGTGTGTGTGTGTGGAGGAGCAGGCTGACATGAGTCATTATCCTGACTGCTTATTTTGCCTCCTTCCACCTCCGTCTCTCGTTCCCCCTCTCTACATCTTTTTTTTCTCTCTCTCTCCTTGCGCCTTGAGGAGATCTTGCTGGGATGTCCAGATACATGTTCAGTACTGCACACTAACACACTCACACTCCTCACTGACCCACTTGCATGCACACAGATGCACCCTCACACATCACACTCTATAACTCAGACACAGATGCAGACAAATATATCTGCACAGACATATTCACCCTAATACAAGCTACACCCTCTGCATGGATGTTACAGTCAATGATTTCTCTTTCACATTCAATTGTAAGACACAAATTTTATCTGGGTTTTGAGAGAGTTAGTAAAAGGTAATTTTGTGCAGAATTTTAAAGCAAACTATGAGAATGAATCACCTGACACTTGATTGAGTTCAAGTTGGGGCTGCACAATTTTGGCCAAAAATAAAATTTCAATTTCTTCTCTGAAAACTCTATTTTTGATTTTGATTTTTTATTCATTGACAATTTCACCAAACTTCACTTTAAAAATAAAAAGGTTTTCTATCATCTCTCAAAATGAAACCACCATAAATGATGGAGTGCATATGCCAAGCCAATAAGTGGCGCTGTACCGCTGCACAGGAAATGCACAAAAGACAAAAGAAGAGTACAGAGCATACGTGTAAAGGTTCTTATAGCCGGACACTTGCGGGCACCATAGAAGAGTTATGTCACATGATCGTTTCCAGAGATGCAGATAGGCATCCACATGGAGATGAAATGGTAGTCGTTTATGGATTTATGCACTCACTGAGCCATTTTCAAAAAGTACCATTTGCAGTCACTCCAAACACCGATAGGACAAAAAACTTTTGTGTTTACTCCTGAATTCGTTTCCATGTGGACAGGTTGATACCGCCCTCAGACAGACTTTGCAGCAGGGAGTGGTTTGTGAGTGTCTTTATTTGTGGAAAGGGTGTTTGTCTTACCAGTGGGTCCAACATTACACACACCAAATCCATCTGTGCTCATATGAGAGTGTGAAGGATGCCCTCTGCAGCGCTTACAGCGACACTTGCTGAGGGGCTGCCTTCTGTCGACATCGTGTGGCATTGCTGTCTTCAGACATCTCTTGATCTCTTTGACTACTTCACGAAAATAGTAATACGCCTCGCCGGTGGCGGATTTAAAGGCGAGGAGAGGAGCTGATGTTATTGGTCAATACAGGTCTCGGCTGTGTTAAACCCACTCCACGCCCTCTCTCCTCCCTCGCTACGACTTACGCCGCTGGAAGGAGCTGATTTAGGGAGGGGGGATACTTATGCCGGGCTGCGCCGCTCACCAAAATACCAAATTGTGCTTGGGAACGCCTTGTCGGCACGGCGGACCTGACTTACGCCACGCCTGTGCCATGTCTCCGGCGAAGCACGAAAATAGAGCCCAGTGACTTTATCAGGGCTCTATAAGAATCAGTCTGCTCTTTAACATCCTCTCAAAAGCACAAGTTCTTTTTGCCCAGTTGCGTGCATTGGTGGCCTTGACTCTGTGATTTTATGGCAGCCCTGTGACTCAGACCCTCTGCTGATGTAAAAGATGTGATGTGGAGCGGTTTTGAATGAATCTAGGTCAGGCAGCACAGGGTGAGAGACCTCCATGATGAGCTGACCATGAGGAAAGAGAGAGAGAGAGAGTAATAAGTGGGGTTATTAGTATCTGCAGACAGATTAGTGTGTGTGTGAGTGTGTGTCTGTGTGGGCGCTCTCGGTGCATTAGTGGATGAGTGTGCGCAAGCATGTCAGATATGTATGTATGTGTTTACTGTGTGTGTGTGTCTGTACTTTGCTTTGATGATTTTAGACAGAGACAACAAGAGAACCTGAAGCAGCTACCTCAATGAACAGAGATGGAGGGATGGAGGAGAAAGAGAAGGAGAAAGGGAGTGCTCGGGGAATTAAAGAGGAGTAAGAGATGATTGGGAGGAGTGAGCCAGTCAAGCTTTGTTGATGTTAATGTTGCAGCCGTAGAGAATCGTGAAAAACATTAATGTTGGTGTGCAAACATCCATTTTACAGAAACTCCATTTGTGTCGTATCTGCAGTTGAATCGTGTTTTTAATGAGAGTTTCAGGACATTTTTCCTAAAGCTCGTGTTCATTTAGAATAAAATATCATTACCATGCTTTGTAGGAAATATCTTAGCCTGAGGAGAAGTTTATATTCAAAGTGTATTTGCTAACAATATCTGTGACAAAAAGAGATTCTGTGGCTCAGTGTTTACTTGACGTGTGGTCAAGGATAAGTATTGAAATCTGGACACAATGATGAAGCTTTGACAGCAAGTTTAAAGAATTACCCTGATAACTTATTATATTTAAAACAAAATATGCTCTGGTATTTTAGTCTAACATTGAATAAAGCTTGTGTACAGGAGGTGATGTTGACTGATCCTCTTCCTCATCTGTCTCATCTATCACACTCTCTTTCTCACCTTCACACACTCTGAAAGCATCTAAAAGCATCTGGAAAATCTGACATAAACTCAATACAACAATGCACAGGAGACAGGATGAGATCTGAGGAACAGCCTGGGCATCTTTTATTGTACAAATGTGGTACAGTACAGATGACAAACAGAGTCTTGACCAAACGTGAGGAAAGCCTCCTTAAGCTTTTCTCCTACTCCCTTTTATACTGTCAGGTGTGTATTTGAATACAGTCATTGTGTACTGCTTGTATCTCTAATGTGTGTGTGTGTGTGTGTGTGTGTGTGTGTGTGTGTGTGTGTGTGTGTGTGTGTGTGTGTGTGTGTGTGTGCGCGCACGCATGAGTCTTCCGTCATCATAGGTACATCATATCAATCCTCCAGGAGGCTACCCATGATGACGCGTTGTACTGTTCTGAAACTTAACACTTTGTATAGATTAGTCTTAACTCTCCCAGAGATTAGCTCTAAATGTCCTGGCAGACACATAGTTTTGGTCCCTGCAAAACAGCCTTGCTTACAACCTCCCAGTTATGAGGCTGCATATGTAGGGCAACCCAGATTATTTGTAACCCCTTAATAAAAGATAATCACTCTATATTTCTTAACCTTAATGTATGGAAAGATTCTACTACACAGTCCCCCCTTTGAAAGTTCTTACTTTCATAAAAATCCTGATTATCATACAGAAATACCAAACATCCTTACGTGATTATAAATCAAATCTGTACACTGAATTCTGAATACTATGTGTGTGATTCGCTGTATCTTAGACTTTATAATACCACATGACATGTGACACATTGGATAGGACAGGAAACAAACTGAAACAAAAAATCAAAATGTACCAGTTATATGAAATATGCAACCTTATCAAACTGTGATATAAATTCCCCAAAACGTCTCACCAAGATCTCCCTCACCTGAGTTCTCCTCCTCTCTTAGACCAGAGATGGCCTTGCATGAATGCATGATGCCACACATGTCCATAGGTGGTGTATTAGTGAACTGGTTCTGCAGCAAATTGATGCACAGTGGATAAAAGTTGCAGTATTTCTATATATGACCATCAGGGCCAGTGTAGAGGAATCTCTGAGCTGATGCTTTTTCTGCCTCAATCTCAGTATTATCATAAGAACAGCCTCCTTAAGTCTTGTCATATTTCCTGTTGTTTATATCCCTGATATCCAATAGTTGCACATAGCCTGATCTCTCTGGTGCGCCATCTAGAGGTAGCCGTCAGTAACATTCGTGGTGCATCAGGTATATTAAAAATTATACTCTTGAAGAATCCAGGTGCATGCACAAGTACAAAATTACACAACAATCTCTCTGGACATGTGTGTTGATGTTAACTTGTCTCTGTGAAGTTTTGATAAATGTCTTGTCGTGGGTTCGACAGTTGAAAATCAACTTTTAATTGTCTGGACTAAAGTCTTCTGTGTCCTCTTAACCCTTTGATGCGCAACATGGGTCAAAAAAGACCCGGCTGAGTTTAAATTTTATATATCTTTTCAAAAAATTAATTCCATCAGTCGGTACTCAAGGAATTCCTCAATTAACTTGTTTTTGACGACCCTACATCCTTATGTTAATTTTTCTTTTTTTACTTTTAGAATAAAAACCGTTTTTGTATCACTACCCCTCTAATGCACAACATGGGTCTAAAATGACCCGTATCCATTTCCAGTGTTATTTCATATATGGCTGAGTGTTTCTATGGTATATCTTTGAAATAAATTAATTTTATCATTTACTATTCCAAGTATGCAATAAAGATCTTGTTTTAGTTGAGCACAAATAATAATTTTTATTTTTCCTTTCTTACGTTATGAGGAAGCACAGATTTTGTATTTCTACATCAAGTTTACATACATGGGTCAGAAACGACCCTCATATAGTGACTGTAGCATTTAGCATGAAAAAACCGTCTAATACATGTAAGTATGGTTTTCAATTGTTCTGACATTATCTTAGAAATTATTTGATGACAATTGTGAAATATAATTGTACATAGATTTGATTTGATTAGGTCTAGGTTACCTTGAGAGTGAGGACATTACATGTTGGAAAGTTACACAGTTACAGGTAAAACAGCTAGCGTTATTTCAGCTAGCTATAATCAGACGCATGTGTATGTGACAAAATGACAAATAAACATGTTGCTGATACAAAATACATAAGTGTTTGGCCCATAGACTGTATATAGAATGGACAGAGTCTGCCTCCTCGCTGGGTGAAGCCACTCCGAGAACAGCACCCTCTGTTGATGGGCTGCAGTATAGGTCATAAATCCCGCCTCCGCCAGCAAAGATTATGGAGCTGTGGACAAACTTTAGAAATTTATTACACAGAACATAAATTTTTATCCCTCCTGATTGTGATGTTGACATGTAGTTACAGTAAGACTGGTTTGTGCTCAAGTCCTCTTTTTTTCTGTGAAGCTCCATTTTTAAAAGTTATTAGGGGTTCATGTTTGCTACACCTGATACAGCCTGGGCGTTCAGGGATTGCGTAGCTCTCCCGGGGGATATGCTGTTTGAGCCGAGTGTCATCACAGTGACTCTCTTCAACTGTGCGGCCAAATGCACGTATTGCTACTGCGCAGCGCTGGTTTCAGGAAATGAAGAAAAATCCTGGAAATATCGAGAGCTATTTGGCTTCAAATCTGTATACAGGCAGTAGGCGGAACAAAGTTGTCCATAGTATATACAGTCTATGGATACAGCCTATGGGCGTTCAGGGATTGCGTAGCTCTCCCGGGGGGATACGCAGTTTGAGCCTAGCGTCATCACAGCGACTCTCAGCGACTGCGCGGCCGAATGCACGCATCGCAACTGCGCAGCTCTGGTTTCAGAAATGTAGAAAAGTCCCGGAAATACCGAGAGCTTTTGGCTCCAAATCCGTATACATGCGGTAGGCGGAACCAAGTTGTCCATAGTATATACAGTCTATGGTTTGGCCCCACTCACTGCTAATTTCATTACTTGAAACAAATTATTGTTATAGTGTTAGGTAATTTAGTATTAAATCACACTTGGATGAATGGGTCATTTTTGACCCATGTGTGTAAACTTGATGTAATAATATAGAAACTATATTATTTCATAAAGTATGAAAAGAAAAATAGAAATTATGATCAGTGGTGATCAAAAACAA
This sequence comes from Xyrichtys novacula, assembly GCA_962446985.1. Lineage (NCBI taxonomy): Eukaryota > Metazoa > Chordata > Actinopteri > Labriformes > Labridae > Xyrichtys > Xyrichtys novacula. The sequence goes on from OY660865.1 coordinate 14,417,765, forward strand.
GATATTTAAAGAATAATTGGAATATTCAATCGGAAAATAAACTTATTTCAAAAGATAGAACAAAGAAAAACTCAGCCAGCATGAAATACCATTGGAAATGAATGCGGGTCTTTTTAGACCCATGTTGCGCATTAGAGGGGGTGTGGATATGTTGCGCATCAAAGGGTTAAACCAAACACTGTTCCTGACTGACTCAGACAAATACTGTATTAACCATAGACTGTATATACTGTGGCCAACTTGGTTCCACCTTCCACCAGTATACAGATTTGAAGCCGAAAAGCTCACAGCAATGCTGTGTTTTTTTCTCCACTTTCTAAAACCAACATTGCGCAGTAGTGTTGTACGCACTCCACCAATTGCGCAGTAGCATTGTGCACATTCAGCTGGAGAGTTGCAGAGAGTCGCTGTGATGACCCTCAGCTCAAACAGTGTATCCTCTGGGTGAGCTACGCTATCTTCATACACCCATAGGCTGTATCAAGTGTCAATCATAGAAAAGGTGAACCCCCTAATAACTTTTAAAAATGGAGCCGTACAAAAAAAAGAGGACTTGAGCACAAACCAGTCTTACTGTAACTACATGTCAACATTGCAACCAGGGGGGAGAAAAATTTATATTCTGTATAATACATTTCTAAAGTTTTCTCCACAGCTCCATAGGGATTGCTGGAGGAGGCAGGATTTATGACCTATACTGCAGCCCGTCACCAGAGGGTGCTGTTCTCATGGTGGCTTCACCCAGCGAGGAGGCAGACGGCGTCTATTTTATAAACAGTCTATGGTATTAACCCAAATGTGAGCCAGGTTTTTCAGTTCTCTAAAACAAATCTTTAAAAAGTCGTTTTGTCTTGTATCCAGGGTTTAATAGTTAACATTATTTGTACTGTTGTAAATACCCTGTTATTTTTTGAGTAATAACATAATCTCTAAAAAAAGGAATGGCAGCATCTAACTGTAAAACCCACTCACTATGTGACACCAGCAGCTTTTAATGGATTAACTCCCTTCATACTAATTAATGTACTAAGACTTTCTGAGCTGCTGTTAATTAGCGGTAATTAGGAGGATCACTTTATATAATATAGTCAATTAAAATAATGTGTAAAGATGTCAAACCCTGCAAAAAAATAAACTTTAAATACTAATACAAACATCAGGCCTTGAGAAGCCAATGTAGTCATGTTGCAGAAAAGAACTGCAGTTCCTGGAGTGTCCACTAGATGCTTGCTACGAAAGCACCAGTATCCACATACACACCCACTCCCAAAAAGTTCAGCCTGATTACAAACAGATTTCGGTGTGTGTCAGTCATTTCTGTGTCTGTGCTTACTCTTTACATGAAGAAAATCATCAGTTTTTAAGATATTAAGGTTCAGACTGCATTTTCAACATGGTGGGTGTCATCTCTGGGCTCCCAACTCCAATGAGTAATAACCCTGAGACTCTGTCCATGTTTTAGACAGTCTTAGTCCAGCAGACCTATGAAAATGTTGTATTTGTGACTAATTACAGCCTGGGAAATAGATCCCAGTAAAAACTTAGACTCTCCTCTTCATGATGGATGCATGTTTTGGTCTGTGTTGGTTGAGCTGTGAGCCAAACTCAGGAAGGAATAGAGAAATCCTCCTGGCTGAGAGTTAGATGAACAGATCGGGTCTGTTCTTTGTTTTACAGAGGTCTGGAGGCAGTGTTGGAGTAACCGTGGCCAAACCTTAAGTAACCCATCCTCTTTTTAACTCCATCCATCTTCCTTTATCTCTTTTTCTCTTCTTTTCCAGCTCAAACTCTCAGCTCCTTTCTCTAGGCTCTACCCTCACCTTCACACTTTCTATCCCTTAAGCTCATCCTTCCCTCTCTTCTCTCTCTCTCTCTCTCTCTCTCTCGCTCTCGGGGGGGGGGGCTGAGCGGTCGTAACGTAAGCGCCTGTCATCTCTTATAATCGCCACTGTGTTCCCAGAGAGTGCGGCAGTCCACATCTCTCCCTCTGTCCCTTCCTCTGTTCTCGGTGCCTCTCCTTCTCTCTCTCCTCTTTTCTGTGGATGTAACTCTGATTCAGAGACCTCCATGTCTGCTGTCATGTTTTGTGGTCTGAGGAGGGACGTTGGAGCAAATAGTGTTGGTAAGTGCTGAACCCTCCGGGGGATTCACTTGCAGTTTGGAGCTTTAAATTTATTGCTTTATTGATCTTATTGTTATGGTTCCTGCAGACTACATTTCCCAGAAATCACTTGTTTGTCAAACACTGCATGAGGCTTGTGGCTTCTTATTGCTCGCTGATGAAAATGAGGCTTCAATAGGTTGTGATCTTAGTTTTTTTAATCTCTGTACTGAGACTATAATTTCTTTCTTTTCTTTTCTTTTTGTACATTTCAAACAAACAAAAAAAACTCTTATATTACTTTTACAGAGATTGATATTGTAGGAAAGATGAAAGACTTGGACTCTGCTTCTATATTTGGAGTTAAATCAGTCTCACTTAGGATAAAAGGCTAATTATGCATGCTTGCTAATAGCAGAAGTAATCACATTGATTTTCTCACTGGAGCTGAGTTAAGGAGTGAAGAGATCATACGTTATTTCCATGAATTCCATGACAAAGATCAGAGATGTTACTGAATCTTTTCTGCTTTTTTTAATTTTTAAACTCGCATGAGGAAGATAAAAAAAAAAGACCTAAAGCAGCTTTAATCCACCAATCAAAGCCTGAAGCCTCCTTAGTTCATGGTGCACAGTATAAACCCAAACCATTATACAGCATATGAGGGGTCAGGGGTCACAGTTTTAAAACCGGTTCAAACAGACATAGGCTGTGTCCCATTTCAGAGACCGCACCGTCGAACGGCGCCGAACGGCGCATTTGAAGCGTGCATGATGTCATCACGCAGCGCGTCCCATTTGGCACGAAATGCTAAGCGTGCTTAGCATTTTTCAAGCGCGCATTTATGCTTATGCTTTCGTGCCGTTGGTATCCCAGAATTCTTTGCGTGCCGCTGCACAGCTGCGCATTTCGGGTGAGAGGCTGGACACTTGGAGACACAGCACGTCTTCAAAGAAAATACAAGAAATCCAAAAATAGCAGACAGTCAGGTCAGGCTGTATGAGCGCATGATCTCTGAACTCACTAAAATCTGTAAATCAAACATTATACTCTTTAGAGACAAACTGATCCGCTCTGCTACAACAATCAAAAACATTAGAAATAAGAAAGTTGACAAAACTACAACAGAGTATCAGGACAACATTGAGGTTTTTTTTTTTCTTTTAAGATTTATATTTATACTAAAGCACAGTTCCTTTAAATGTTTTATGGCCCTAATTTTAACAACTCTCCTCTGAAATAACAGGTTCCGACTTTATTCTCATAAATTAATTACTTCATTCTCGTAAATTCACGACTTAAATCTCAAAGTCTAAAAAAAATTCTCAATATGGCCCTCATACTCCTTCATACAAAACAATCATTGGATGAATTTTGTGGGAATGATCTGTGCTTGTATGTATCTACTATTTTGTGTCTGTGCAAGGTCGCACAATTAAAAAATAAATGCTGCGCTCTGCGGATTTTCTTTAAATCATTCGTGACGTAAGCCCGAGGGCGGGGACATTTGGCGACTCAACCAGGAAGTCTTCCGAAGGTTGACAAATGTCCCCGCCGTCAGGCTTACGTCACGACTGACTAGAAAAAAAGCTGCAGAGCGCAACATTTATTTTTTAATTGTGCGACCTTGCACAGACATAAAATATACATACAAGCAGCTGAGCTGATGCGGTCTCTGAAATGAGACACAGCCATAAAGAGAGCATGAAAACACCTGGATCCTCTGCAGACTGCTGCTGTGAGCTTGAAGCTTCACAAAGAGCATTAAAATAGAAATCATAAACAGATGTTTTATTCTCTGCAAAGACAAAACCCATAGAAGCTGTGCAAACCTGTCAGAGAGACCTCCCTGTGTCTGTTCACCCACCAGCTACGCGAACCGAAGACACCCTTTGGTTTTCTGATGTTTGAAACACCTTCAGGTGTGTGTGTGTGTGTGTGTGTGTGTGTGTGTGCGCTTTACATGGTGTTTTCATGTCTTTATCAGCCTGGGTTCCTGTAGAGAGAGTTAATAGGACTGTTATTGAGTTCCTGTCAATCTGCAGCATGAAGAGGTTCAAGTTTTACTTCCTCTGCATTAAAATATTAAAGGAAAATTAATTCAGTTCCTTTGTTTTTTACTTTGCATTTTGCATGAGATTTGGGTGATCTGTCCTTCTTCTACCAGTCATCTAGAGTCAGTTTAGACTTCCCCCTCACTGGAAATTTATCCGGCTCTTCTTGGGAGACCCTGAGGTGGACAGACCAGCTGAGAGACATAGTCCCTCCAGGGTGTCCTGGGTTTTTCCTCAGGTCTCCTTCCAGTGGGACGTGCCCTGAACACCTCCCCTGTCGATCCCCTTCTCCATTCTTCCCTCACTTGTAAACAAGACCCTGAGATACTTGAACTCCTCCACTTGAACAGGATCTCTTCCCTGGCCCGGAGAGGGCACTCCACCTTTTCTCCATGGACTCAGATTTAGAGGTGCTGGTTCTCATCTCAGCAGCTTCAAACTTGGTTCTGAACCAATCCAGTGAGAGCTGGACCACGTTGGCTCCATACCTCACAATACATGTGGTCCAATCTATGTGCAGTCAATGGTTTAAACCAAGTGACAACCTTTGGTGTGAAGAAGGAAGCAAACACTGATGTGCAGAAAAACTGCAGTTCAACAAGTGTCCACTGGGGGCTGACTCCAAAGGCAAAGCAAATCTTCTGCAGAGTCCAGTGGTGCAATGTTCATTTTTATTTTCAGACACAAGTGCAGCTTCTTAAATTTAGTTTTTTTGTTTTGTTTTGTTTTTTTTCTCTTGAGGCGGCTCCACATTGGGTTTAAATATTACAAAATATTCACAGTTTCTTAGCGTGGATCATTTTGACATAACGAGGGAAAAAAGTGTTTTAAAAGTGGCACCACAAATTTGGCTTTGTGCAGGAGAACATAGGGTTAAAATGTTCAGTGAATGGGTGTGAATGGTCTGCAGTGCAGGATTGAGAGTATTGCACAAAATTGTGTTAGAAGGGGGAGTGGCAAGTTGACCCACAAGTGGATATAAAGCGGTTTAACCCCAGCTACATGCAACCCCAGAGAAATAATTTACATTAAACCAACACTGAACTTTTTTGGAACTTTTTACGCATCTTACAGCAGATTTTCCACAGCAGACATGTCCTTCCTCTTATTTGTAGGTTGTTAGGTAAATGGATTCTTAGCACCTCCACACTGTAGATTGAAATGAGCAGATCTGACAGCAGCACTAACCTTCTCCTTGATAATAAACTGATCTGTAGTAGTTAGAGAGATGCATCAGGGGTATTAATAAGGTGAGCTGCATCCTTTTTCATGTACCAGCAGGCATCGTGGGAGCTTGACTGTGTGCGATGGCCTCAGAGGCTAACTGAGCTGAGAGCAGAGCTGTGGATGTGCAGAGGGGCAGAACTCTCCCCTCATTTCTTTTTGTTTGATGCAGATAAAGGGACTTTAGAGGGCTCACATTATTTCACTGCATGCTTTGTTAACCAAAGCTGTTCTTTGGCTCCATCCTCAGGAGGACTGATTGGAGGAAATCAGAGAGGAGAGCAGGGCCTAAAGATGTATTTAAGATGATTTGAGTTTCAGAAATTGGTAATTTGGGAATGCATTTTTCATATTTTCCGAGAATAGGTGTGTTAAGTTTGCATATGCATTACACGTCATGTCTCAGGGTTTTCTGCAGCGTTTCAAGGTCTGATTTAATCTCAGAGAAGAAATGGAGAACAAATGAATGAGGATTTTATCATCGCCTCGGCTCTCTGCCTGCTGCATTGATCCACTTCATTTTCTGGGCATTACTGAGCTGACCGCAGTGAGAATTTAATAGCGGCTGCTGTGAGGGAGGCAGCCAGTGTGCTGGATGTTCTCATCAGCTGTGCATGACGCGTGCAGTTTTCTCCGCTGTTTCCTACAAACTGCGTTTGGCTCAGCGGGTTCCCACCATAATCCTGCAGGAGGACGTCTGCTGTGTGAGTACGATCATGACAGTGGTGCAGGAAAACAACAACTCTCTGAACTCACGACAGTCGTTCTGCTGAACTTGTTGGGAGAGAGGGTGTTGTAGTTTGCACTTGAATACATTGTCCAAAAAAGTGAAGAATAGGAGACTGAAGGTGGCGGTAAAATGACCTAAATCTACATGATCATGTCGGTCTGCAGCACTTGTGCATTTCCCATTAAATGGGCGCTAACAGACAGATACGATACATGACCATACAACCATACAATCTGATTGAAGTGCATCATCCACCTTTGAAGGGGATTAAATTTGCCAAACTCAAGCAGTTCACAGTCAGTCTACAGGAGCATTATGGTCTAAATCAGAGCAGACCAAAACCATGTGATTTATGAATGAAGGCTCTGGAACCCCTCTCTGTCTCTCCTTTAAGCAGAGTAAACTCAGCGTCATGTCTTTAGAAATATTTGCAGAAAGTTACTTTAGCAGAACTTAAAAGCAGGTTTTGATGTTTTTTTTTTCTTTGACCTTCACCTGCTCAGCTGTTTTCTCCTCATGCATGCTCCATTTCAGCGGTTTTTACCTCTTCAGATGTAGTCCTTTCTTCTTCTGTTATGGTTTTAGTGAGATGTTCTTCCAATTACTGAGACCTTAGTGTTTCTTCTGTATGTCCTGATAGTGAAAAAGAAAATCTTTTGGATCCTTGGTGATATTTGGTCGGGCTTTGCAGAAAGATCCCAAGTTTTTAGAACTTCAGTTTCAGGATAAAATCTGCGTTGTGATGAAGCCAAAAGCATGTTCTGCCTTTGAAACATTCAAATGAACTGTGCAGGTATGAGGGTGTTCAGGCTGTTCAGCCATTATTTACTTACTTCCAGAGTCTGCTGTGTGTCTAAGTTCAGGCGTTTTTTGAAGTGTGTTGGGAAGTTTAAAGAGGCAGCAGGAGGTTCAAACTTCACACACACTTGTACAGAGCAGGAAAAAAAATGAGATGTACGACTTTGTCTATGGGGCCACCAGAATCAAGACAGAATAAAAGTCTTTCACGGCTGTTTTAAGTCAAAAATCAAGAGTTTTTTTTTCCTCTGCAAAATGCTGCAAAGCCATGGGGGTTAGGAGGTGGGTGGAGGGAAAATCACTCCCCTGGCTCTGTGAACCATGCAGTATAAAAACTAAGAAGTGAGTCATTGAATCGGACTTTTTCAGCTTCATGCTCCACTGATGTGCTGTATGAGGAATAATTTTGACAAAAAATCAAAGACTTTTGTTGAAATAAAAGTTTTTAAGCTCTATTTTCATGCCCACCGGTGGCATGGCAGAGGGTGGCGCACCCCATGCAGTGGTATTTTCGTCTGGCGGAGCCTGGCGTATTTTTGTAGACTGAGGCGCACCGAGGTGCACCAAGTTGGGCGTGGTGGCGCAGTAGGGGGAGGTGCCGACAGAATCAGCTGGTGCAGTGACATTTTCGTGCTCGCTGGCGGCATGGCAAGTGCACTGAAAGCTTGCCGATTCAAACCTGGTCAGCTTTCAGCGCAGGTGGGGCGCAGCTGGTCTAGAGGTATTTTAGCAGACCGGTGGGGTAGTGCGCATACTTCATTGATGCTTCCCTGGCAGGTTTCCACAGTGTCAGGCTCATTTCAGTGCAATGAATAGTCAACAACAACCAATATTCAGTGAAACTATCTGAGTCAGCACATACATATAGATCTATATCGATATATTCTGATCTATATCTGATATGATGAGCGCATTTGGCATGCGTTTGGACTTCAAACTGACTGGATTAACACAGCTGAAACAGTCACACATGATGAAGTTAACAAGATATTTGATTCGTCTCCCCCCTCTTCCTCGTCTTCCTCATGCAGCTCGACCCGGAGATGTCTCTGTGTCCTCTACCCGTCCTACTGCTGCAAGGCTGACCAAATGATTTATTTTAGTGATCAGATGATTTATTTACTTTTAAAATTTGAACAGAAAAATAAAAGAAACTTTCATTCAAAATTATCTGTATATCCGCTGATTTTACATCCTTAAAATTCTTTGAATATTAAATCCAGAGTTAGGCTCACATATAAATGTTATAATATTTAGTTGTGTAAGTTCATTTTATATGCCAACATCAATGAAAAAAAGAGCCAGGCCATGTAGCGTGATGCAATCTTTATGCACAGGTGGTTCTGATTTTAATGCCATTATTGGAATCTATGTTGTGATCTGCGCGCACAACCCATCTTTGTCACATGGGGTTTAAATATGTGCAACTTGATGTGAGTGTCTTTATTTGTGGAAAAGGGTGTTTGTCTTACCAGTGGGTCCCATCTTACACACAACAAATCCATCTGTGCTTATATAAGAGAGTGTCCTCTCTCCGCAGCGCTTACAGCAACACTTGTTGAGGGGCTGCTTTTTGTCGCCATCGTGTGGCATTGCTGTCTTCAGCCATCTCTTCACCTCTCTGACCACTTTACAAAAATTGTAATACACCATGCCGGTGGTGGATTTAAAGATTAGGAGAGGAGCTGATGTAATTGGTGAGAACAGGGCTCGGCTGTGTTAAACCCACTCCACACCTTACCCCCTCCCACTCTGCTACTTACACTGCTGGGAGGAGCTGATTTAGAGAGGGGGGATACTTATGCCAGGCTGCGCTGCTCACCAAAATGTGTGCTTGGGCACGCCTCGTTGGCATGGCGGACCTGACTTATGCTGTGCCTGTGCCACACTGCCGGCAAGGCACAGAAATAGAGCCCTTAGTCTTAGAAATGTGCAAAAACATATTTTTAATTGGCTTTATGAACCTCTTAGATCATAAATGAGATTCAACAGCATCCTGGTAGAGAAATATAAAGGAGAAAATCAAGGTTCATCATCTCATCAGCTGATCAAACTGCACAGATTGTCAGATATGAAGTGATGATGGTGAACAAGTCAGGGTATGTTTAACTCAAGTCTGCAAAAGTTCAGTCCACAAGTTCAGGAGGAACTTAGTGTGGTTATGCTCTGTGTGTACGCCATCATGATGCCCACAGAGATGACAGTTGAAAACACTAAACCCAGCTAAAGTCCTGGGGCCTCATTTATAAAGCTTGCTTACGCACAAAACCTGGCTAGAAAGTGCTTAAGCCACTTCTTACGCAAGAGTTGGGATTTATAAAAGAAAAACTAGTGTAGGAATGTGCGCAACTTTAAGCAAACTCCACACCTTGCTTACGCACTTTTTGGAGACAATCGGAGCAAGGTGAGAACAGTCCGGGTGATGCGTTCAGCACAACGGATGACTCGATGCAGAGCCTCTCTGTCCTGAGAGCTGCAGCTGGTGTAACAGGCAGTGATGCTCGCAGAAAGCACAGACCCCACTGTGGCGGTGTAGAAAGTTTGCCAATTTGAATTTACAAATGTGCAAAAAAACAAATTCCATTTACATGCATTTGTTTTAAGATTAATATGACTAAATCTTTTTGGTTTACGAACTTTCACCACATAAGCAGCGGTGGATAACGGAGCAGTTTTTTTTGGAACACATGCATGAGTGTCACATGTGCTTGTGTTTTCTGATCCTCACCTGTCGCTGCCTCGCTCCGACGGTGCAAAGCCACTTTTTTGTTTGCCTCCACCTTTAGATCAGACCACGTCTTCTTGATTTCGGCACAGTGTTGTTTTCGTCAACGTCATCGTCAACGAAAACAAAACTCCACGTGTTTGTGCGCGCGCGCGTGTGTGTCTGTGTGTTGGAGGAGCAGAGCAGGCTGATGAGAGCTGTCAGAGCGGACTGAAGCTGCTCCTATATGTTTAGCGTTTAACTGACTGAGTTTTGCAACTCTGTTCGTCGTTTTCGTCTCGTCCCATCAATGTAAACGCACTTTTGTCTCGTCACATTTTAGTCATCTCCGACTTATGTTTAGCTCGTCAACGTTACGTCTTCGTCGTGGAAGAAAAGGGAAATATTTTCGTCAACGAAAACAACCAGTGTTGTTGACGAAAATATTTCCCTTTTTTGACGCTGGCGTTGACGTAAATATTTGACGAAATATGATGAAAACAACACTGTTTCGGCAACGCTGCGCTCAGTGCCAGCTGCAATTACCGCCACGGCAACGGCGTTTTTATTGGTGATGCCACTCGAATGGCCGCCGAATAAGGTCTCTCGCCTCGCCACCACCACAATTACAAGAACCTCCACCTCGGTCTCTTAAAAGTTTCTTTTTCTACGACTTGCTGATGCCATGGTTAAGCGTGAAATGCCGTGGATCCATCAGCCTTATTTACATGCAAATCACATTCATGAGGTAATTTGCGTGACCATACATGGTGAATTTTGGGTGTGGAGAGGGCGGGGAAGAATCAAATCCCTGCTGAGCAACTTTCCGGCTGGTCTGTGATTTATAAAGGGAAAGTGCGTGCAGGTGTGCGTAGGCAGGGTTTTATAAATCAGATTTTTTTTTTGCCTACGCACTTTTCAGCTTTTCAACTTACGTACACTTTTAGTATGGATCCTACGCCAGGTTTTATAAATGAGGCCCCAGGGGCCTCATTTATAAAACTTGCTTACGCACAAAACCTGGCTAGAAAGTGCTTACGCCACTTCTTACGCAAGAGTTGGGATTTATAAAAAAAAAAAACTAGTGTAGGAATGTGCACGACTTTAAGCAAACTCCACACCTTGCTTACGCACTTTTTGGAGACAATCGGAGCAAGGTGAGAACACATGGTTAATGGAAAGCGCGCATATAAAAAGCCATACAGTGACAGTCGTGCGCAATGCAGCAGAGGTTTCAAGTTTTATTTGTCACATACCTAAATGTACAGGTACAGTGGCAGTGAAATGAAAGTGACGTCTGCGATTGTGCCAAAAAACAGAATAATAATAATGTAAAGTCTGTTCAGAGGGTGTTGTGAAGCCAGTTATGGGGTGTGTGTTATGAGGAGTTAAGGATCCGAGTGGCCTGGGGGAAGCTCCTTTTCAGCCTCTCAGTCCTGGCTCTGATGGAGCGAAGCCTCTTACCCGAGGGCAGCCGCTCAAACAGTCTGTGGTTGGGATGGTGAGTGTTTGATAATCCGTCTTGCCCTGGACCTGCACCGCTGGGTGTAGATGTCCTGGAGGCCGGGCAGTGCAGTCCGGGTGATGCGTTCAGCACAACGGATGACTCGATGCAGGGCCTCTCTGTCCTGAGAGCTGCAGCTGCTGTACCAGGCAGTGATACTCGCAGAAAGCGCAGACCCCACTGTGGCGGTGTAGAAAGTTTGCCAATTTGGATTTACAAATGTGCAAAAAAACAAATTCCATTTACATGCATTTGTTTTAAGATTAATATGACTAAATCTTTTTGGTTTACGAACTTTCACCACATGAGCAGCGGTGGATAACGGAGCTGTTTTTTTTTTAACACATGCATGAGTGTCACACGTGCTTGTGTTTTCTGATCCTCACCTGTCGCCGCCATGCTCCGACGGCGCAAAGCCACTTTTTTCTTTGCCTCCACCTATAAATCAGACCACTTCTTCCTGATTTCGGCAACGCTGCGCTCAGTTCCAGCCACACTTACCGCCACGGCAACGGCGTGCCATTCGGTGGCTTTTCTTTTATTGGTGATGCCACTCGAATGGCCGCCGAATAAGGTCTCTCGCTCGCCACCACCTCATTTACAAGAACCTCCACCTCGATCTCCGAAAAGTTTCTTTTTCAACGACTTGCTGATGCCATGGTTAAGCGTGAAATGCCGTGGAGCCATCAGCCTTATTTATATGCAAATCACATTCATGAGGTAATTTGCATGACCATACATGGTGAATTTTGGGTGTGGGAGGGCGGGGCATGAATCAAATCCCTGCTGAGCAACTTTCCGGCTGGTCTGTGATTTATAAAGGGAAAGTGCGTGCAGGTGTGCGTAGGCAGGGTTTTATAAATCAGAGGGTTTTTTTGCCTACGCACTTTTCAGCTTTTCAACTTACATACACTTTTAGTATGGATCCTACGCCAGGTTTTATAAATGAGGCCCCTGCTCATTTATAAAGAAAGGGTTTGTAGAGGTGTCACTGTATGTATCTGTACTTGAATTTCAAACCAGAAAAGTTTTTTTGACTTTCATTAAACAATCACCATCAGAGTCAACAGAGCTGTAACTTACACCCTGCTGTTACTCTTTGTGATGACTGTGCTTCCTTTATGCACCAAAACTTCCTCATATGATTGGTCAGTATTTTTCATTATGATACCACAGTAAGAAACCAGGGCAGCTTTCACACTGAAATCCAGACCTCTAAATACAAATTTGACATCACCATGGAGGCTTTTATCACATGCAGCCCTGTATCCTTGAACTAGGCTAACTAAAACCTGACTTAGACTTTGGCACTAGGCGGTAGTCGGTTTACCAGAATGGTTTCTTGTCAAAGGCTGTAAACTTGTTCAGTAATCCTCCAAGTTTGAGTATCTGTCCTGATGTGGTCTCCTTGGTCATCTTTTGGTAGATGCATGCAGACATTTAAAACAAAGTTAAGGTATTCACAGATGTTTGGACCCAAGAAAAGCTGACTGTTCATTTAGAGAGTCAAAGAAATATGAACTTTGACATAATTTTAAAGTGACACTGTTTGCATGGGAACAAAAACTGGAGCTGGTTTTTGTAGGATATAATATGTGCAATTATCTTTGAATAATAACAATAGAGACAGCAAAGAGAGGGCTTCACAAACTTTGTCTAAAGTATGAAATCTTATGTTTTGTCGACTCGTACAAAAGCTCTGATTGTCAGACTGATCCTCCTCTGGCGAGGGAGCTGTTTGTGTCATCTGAACTGTAAAAGTTGCCAAAAGTTCAGAGGTCATAAGAGGATACAGAGAGAGGGGGGAGAAACCAGAAGATGATCGCAGCTAAAGCAACGGTGACAGCCCTCTTCCACCCCCTGCCCCCGCCCCAACCAGATCCATACAGGCTGCAATTAAGCACAACAGAGAAAGCATTTAGCAGACTAATTACTGCCTGTTTCCTCCATTGATGTGCTGCCCTGTACGTGTGGGAGGAAAACTTCTGTTTGTGTGTCTGCTGGCAGATAAATGAGGTGTAAAAATGTATGAAGAGTGTGACAGGGTTTGTGTTTGTGTAACTGGGCCTCACATGTATCAGCCGTGGAAACCCCGTCCTAAAGTGTTCAGAGCCCAGAGCAGGTCTGAGGGTTCAGGGTTGTTAGTGAGAGTTTTAACCACAGCGGCTCTGTCTGACATTAGATAATTACACATCCTCACTGCCTGCGGCATCATCATGGCCGTAATCAGATGTCATGGCATCCTGAGACTCGTAGCATGTGTGTGAATGAGTCAAAAATGCTAATTTCTCAAATGAACATAGTTATCAGTAATAGGAATCATATCTGTGGTAATCCCAACCAGCAGGTATCTGCAGAGAAAGGCAGGTTTTTTATGTGCAAAAGTGTTGAGTCATCATGTTTGAGATCCAAGACAGATTTACCTGAGAATTCAAGGTTACACACACCTGAAGGTACACACCTGGTTTCACATCACAAAGAACTCAGGGTGAACTTTTCTAATAACTTCATAGAAGATGTTTCTCTGGACTTTTTAGGTAATTGAGACTGATATTGAGTCTAATGTGACTTTTTTTTCTGGACAGTTTACTGGGCATTTTGGCCCTATAAACTAAGACCATCAGGGCCCTGAAATGACATGATGGGTTCCTGTGGTTCCATTAACCTCTGTCTGGTCTATGAACAGGATGCAGATCTAGTTAAAAATGAAGTTTTTATGAAAGAGTCCTTGTAGTGACACCTTTTAGTCCTTAAACTATCAGAGGCTCCTTGGTTCCAGTTGTTCCTTCTCCAGTCTCTCAGTATCATGGCTTTAACAGAACAGGTGCCTCTGTTTTTATCAGATGTCTTCAGCATCTTCCTCTCTCTATTGTGACGCCTACCTACCGCTTGGCTGAATAGCTGCTTGATTATAATGGTGTGTCGCTCAGCTTAAATACCTCATTCAACAGAGAGAAACGGGCTGAGTGTGTCGCTCCTTCCTATTCAGTCTCTCTGAATGGTGTCCTGTGTTGTCTTTTATGTCTCCAGAGAGGCCTCGCTGAGCATCACTGCTCTTTTCTTTTTTTCTGCATCATCTTGCTTCTCTTTAGCACAGACATCCTGGAAACTTCCCAATACAAACACTGCTCACTCCTATAGTATCAACCCAGTCAAGTGTAGTGTGCATATTAACTCAGACAACAAGATAACAATAGAGAGCATTGTTATGTTAATTTATAGGACTGTGTACAGTGGTTTAACCCTCTGGACTTTCATTCAAGCTTATTATTTGGGGATTTTCATGATGTGTTTTGGTTTTTCACAAAATGATTAATTTGTCAAGTTTCTTTTTCTCAGATAAGACAAACTTTTAAAATGGATCGTAAAAGAAGACACAAAGATGAATTTGCAGAATCACATTCACAGTCATTTACAGCCATTTTTACCAATTTAACACAGCAGAACAAACACAACAAATCTGTTCAAGGTGAAGTTAAAGGGAAATTCCTCCATTTTTAAAATAAAGCTTTTGCTTTTACTCATCTTTGATCCTCTGCTTTGTACGAGAGGTTTTAGAGTTCCTCCTGTAGACTCCCATTATTGAGCAGGTAGGAAACAGTCTGTAATGACTGTAGTGAAATGTACCCAATAAAAACATATCCAGTCAGAGGTTAAAGGGAGGTTTTTTTGGCAGTGACAGCACAAACAAACTGGACTGAAATGGTTTTGCACAGTGACTTTTCAGGTTTGCGCAGTGTAGCTTTGTGGTTTGATGGAGTCTGGTGCATCTTCCTCATTTTAGGATCACACCTTTGTAAAACAAACCTTTTTGTAATGTTTGTGTTGGTACTTGTCAGCCTTTCAGTGACTTAGGACCTCACGGTCTCCACGTTTTGCAAGTAATTCCTCATGAAATAAGCTTGAGATGTTAAACCAAACTTGTAGAATAATTAGGTTCTCGTTTTCTCTCTATGAACCAGTAGCGGCTGGTCGAAAGAGTGCACTAGGGTGCCGCCTCCTCTGTCTCACAGCATGTAGAATCACATAGCCCCTCCTTTTATAAAACATTTTTTACAATGACTTTTACATGAATGTATATCCTATTTTTTTTAAAAGGCAAACTGAAGAAAGGTGTTAAAGTTTTAATTTGCAATAAAAAGTCAGTTTAGAAATGTCCTATGTTGTTACTAACAGTTACTTAAAGTTGACATATCCAGCCAGGCATGCACAAAGTTTTCCCCATTGACTCTCCTTATAACTTTGACATGCGCAGTTTGTTCCTCTTCAATACAGCAGATAGGAGACACAGCCTGACTGCATCCTGCTGTCTCTGTCTGTTCACTTTTCACCACCGGCCATGGGGTGGCAGAAGAGAGCGAGCAGTTTGTCTACTTGCTTGCCTGTGAATAAAACCACCAAGCGAGTGACGTTAAGCGTAGGGTGTCGGCGTAATCAGAGATATATGTATAAACGCTAGATGGTTTATGCACTCTGTTTGCCAATGGAGACCGACGTCCAAGCATGGCAGCCATCTTGCTACAGGCAGCTCGCCCACTCATAACATTACAGTAACATTGCAGTCAACAGTGCATGTAGCATTTTAATAACCATAGATTGCTTAATAAATTGCTTTAAACTGATTTTCAAACAGTTTGGTTTGTAACAAACCTCTGAGTTTTTGTTATGTTCCTGCATACTCAAGAATGATTTTAACCACGGATTATATAAATAAACATTAAGCAGATAGGTAGAGCAATAGTTATAGGCCTACACACGAGGCGGTTATACTAAATCATTTATATGAAAAATGTAATCATTCCATGTATGTTATATTAGCAATATTTCTATCATAGGGATAACCATAATAACATACAACAATAACATACACTACAGGCTAAAAGTTTGGAAGCAAGATCAGATTTGTACCAAAAAAGATCATAGTTTCATACATACAATTTGCAACACAATAAACATGATCATTTTGACTATAATTATTAGGTATTTGAGTTATTGTTGCTTAGACTTTGCTTTCTTTAAAGTAACCTCCTTTGGCTTTAACAACAGCTTGGCATATACCAGGCATTCGTTTCACAGGTTTTTTTTTTTTTTTTTAAAGGTATGTTCCAGGGATTGCAAACCAAGTTTTCTTAAGTTCATTAAAAAGAGACTGATTCGTGGGATGCGTTTTTCTGACCGATCGATTCAATTCATTCCGCACAAGCTCAATTGAGAAAGGTCTGGAGACTGAGGGGGCCAAACCATCTTTTGAAGAACGCCTTCCTATTCTTTTTTGTCTAGGTAACCCTGACAAAGCTTGGCAGAGTGCTTAGGGTCATTGCTGCAAAACAAACTTATGAGCCACAAGTCTGAGTACAGATGGAACAGCATGGTGCTGGAGGATGGAGTGGTACTGTTCCTTCTTCATGATATCCTTTACTTCAAACAAATCTCCTACTCCATCACCTGCAAAAAACATCCCCATACCATGGAACTACCACCTCCATGCTGAATTGTGGGTGTAACACATGGTGCTTTCAGACGTTCACCAGTTTGTCTGCGGACATAGACTCTGCGTTTTGAACCAAACAGTGCAAACTTGTTTCTAGTCATCATAAGTCCAATTTTTATGAACTTTTGCCCACTCATATCTTTTTATCTTGTTCTGTGGACAAAGTAGTGTTTTTTTGCAGATACACAACCCTTCAGACCAGCCTTTCTCAAATGTCATTTCACGGTAGTGGTGGGCAAAACCGTTCATTTCAGTGAACCGGATCATTCCGGGTCGTTCAGTAAAAAGACCCGTTCATTTCGGTCAATGGGTCATTAGTCAGTCCGATCGTTCATGTTGTTCACGTTCGTTCAGCATCTGAACGACCGTGATGAGCGAACGGACTGACTGCACTTCAGACTCAACAGCGCAACAACATGTGAAACATGTAACATGTCTTGAAATCTGAAGCATTACACCCCTCCAGATCCAACATTGAGAGCGTCTCAGCTCCCCGGTCCGACGTTACGACCCCCCCGCGGTCCGACACTGTGACCGCTGCACTTTCCACTTCCCACCCCCGGTCCATCGCTGCGATCGCGCTGCACTCCTTGTAATATAAAATTATAGTAGGAATAACAAAATATATAAGGTTTTTAATGGTTATTTTGAGGTGCATTAAAAACAATAAAGAGTACAAAATGTCAACAGACAGTGCAAATGTGTATTAATAGTTGTCTCTCTGCCTCTGGCTGCAGCAGCAGCAGCTGTGTGCCTTTGTGTGTGTGTGTGTGACTGTCCCGCTCGCTCGGGCTCGGCTGTCGGCTCGTGCGGCGGCCAGTCAACTCGGTCTTTCAGTCAACTCATTCATCGGTCTGGATCTTTCGTTCACTCGGTCTTTCAGTCAACTCGTTCACCGTCTGGATCTTTTGTTCACTCGGTCTTTCAGTCAACTCGTTCATCCGTCTGGGTCTTTCGTTCAACTCAGTCTTTCAGTCAACTCGTTCATCCGTCTGGGTCTTTAGTTCAACTCGGTCTTTCGTTCAACTCGGCCTTTCGTTCATTTAACCCGTTCTTTCAGTCAACTCAGTCATCCCGGTCTTTCAGTCAGCTCAGTATTACTGCTGCTGCTTCTTTAAGCCCCACCCACACACAGAACGAGGCGCGACGATAGGATAAGACAGGCAAGCACAGAGATAGTCCCTCTTCAGCCAATCAAAAGAACTGAACGGACTGAACGGGTCATTTAGGGGGGGAGAACTAGTACATTTCGTTCACCAAAAAGAACTAGTTCTTTTGATCCGTTCATTCAAGACCGAAACACCACTATTTCACGGTTGTCAGAGATATGGGTTTTGACCTTGTATAAGGAGTGGGATGTGAAAAATGGTGGTTGGTAAATAATTATGGATTAGTTCCAGATTCTGTTAATCGGGTGAGAAGACTGACGGTGACAAGTTTAAAAACAGAGGGCGGAGATGCCAGTGCATATACAAGGATTTATTTTGACAGAGCTTATTCTTAAAACGACAGTAAAGACCAACTGATAAAAACCTGCTAAAATGGTTTAAATCGGGGCAACAGGTTAAAAAGCCAACAGGAATATTGTTTATAAAACGAGAAGTCACTGTTTCAAAAAAGAGGGATTCAGCCAGACCCAAAATGGTGCACAGGGTTGGAGGAGGGACTTGTAGCTAGTGTCTTTTTCCAGTGCCTGTTCCTTCCGACATGGAGGCCACCTGGAACACACAAAATTAATGCCAGTATGTTTGTTCCCACAAAATCGACACTCTCCTAGAGATGCCACACCAGAACGCTACTAATTATCCCGAAGGGTACTTACACACCAGGCAGAGCGTTGAAGCCCTGCCGCTGCGAGTGTGACGTATTGTAGCGTTCTGGGTTTTCTGTCGTCTTCTCCTCCGCTCAAAGTTCCCGGTCTACTGTGGCGTCTGCTGCCTTCTCCAACCAAGCTCCGTCTCCCCCCGTCATGGTGGCTCCACGGTCTTTTGTTCCCTTCCCTTTTCCGGTCGGGAACCTCCTCCTCCGCCGTGATCGGGTCTGTGGGGAGAACGGGAGAACCTCGCAGGTGCAGTGCATTTGCTCAAGTGGTGCGTTCACAGGCAGTGGGAAATTTAAAACACAACACAACTAAAAACACAAGAGAATAAAAACATGCAATGATAAAACTCTAAAATATACACACTAAAACAATCAATAAAATCAGTCCCAACTGTCCTGTGACACTTGTCATGTTGATTTCCTCCCTTATTTTTGGTGCTGTCTTTTGCCGATCTCTCTTACTGGTGACAATGCTATTTATCCTCTGCTTTTGTAGTAACTCTTTTGTCCAGGGGCCTCATGTATCAACGCTTGCGGCGCAAGAAAACCTTGCGTACGCCAAAATCGGCGCACACGTCCAGATTTATCATCGCGAAACGAGCGTCGGTTCCAGCGCTAATCAACGCAAAGTCAGGAGGTGGTGTAGAAATTGGCGTTGAGCTGATACTTGCGTTGACTGTGATTCGCACTTTGGCGACGCTGTGTGGCGGTGTTTGGTGACTCACTATGTGACAAGCGTGCACCACATCCCCGTGGCCGAGCAGCACGTCGCCCCACATGACGAACCAGCAGCAGACGGAGGGATGCGAGCTGATCCCTGCCGGGCCGCCGTCCTCGCGCGGGAGAATCTCATCGCCACAGTGTGAATGGGTAAGAAGTGAATACACAGTTCAATGAGCCAAATGAATTTATTTTCTCCACCAGACGCTCGAGGACATTTACGAGCCGGTCCAGCCACTCGTTGATCCCCGCGATCCCCCTGATGATTTCTTCCTTTGATTGCAGGACCCCCTCCGCGAGGACCCTTCCACTGCGTCCGGGTGGTCCAGCGGAAGCGCCGCGGCTGGTGGACGCTCCACCGCTTGTCGGCGCGCTGGTGCTGATGCTGGTGCTGATGCTGGTGCTGATGCTGGTGCTGGTGCTGGGGCCGGGGGCCGGGGTGGCCCGAATGCCGCTGGTCCTGGCCGACGACTCCGAGCTGGCGGACGGGCCGGGGTTCCGCAAGCCGGCGACACGGCCGACACATTGATTTCTGTGACACAATAAAAATATTGGTTCATTTCAATTCCTGCTTCTGTGTATCTGTTGCGTTTACATCTCTCTCCACGGTATCATAGGTAATGTAATCCAGTATTTAGAGGTCAGTTATGCACATTACAGTTGTTTATTGCATAAAAAGTTATCGAAAAAAGAAGTTAAGGGCGAAGTATAAATCACGTCTAAAAATAGACTGAATCCCGACGTTGAAATGAAGTATAAACTTAGACTAGACGTCTAATATACGTCTTTTGCTCAGTGGGATGACAAAGCATGTGGACATTTGTGTGACACGCCACTTACCCTATAATAATAATCGCCACCACCCGCTGCTCAAACGGTGTGAGGGTCTCCTCCCCCGGACCCCCACCTGTCTGGCCAGTACTCCAGCTGTATGCCGCTTGACCTCCACCTTGAGGTCCGACCACTTTTTTTTAATCTCCGCGGGGGTGCGTGTCTCGGAACCCACCGCATTCACCCTCTCGCAAACTTTCTCCCACTCCAAGCATTTTCGTTTTGCACTGACGCCACTGGACAGGCTGCCAAATAAAACACGCTGTCGCTCCTCCACCTCCGCCACCAGCACCTCCACCTCGCACGCCGTAAATTTAGTTTTTCTTGTCATTATGTCTGCGTGCAAGGACAGGGAGACCCCATTTAAATAAATCTGCATATTTATAGGAGGGCGTAACGGGGACGGGCCCAGTCACTCCGACATCTGCGCTCAATTCCACGCTGATTGGGATTTATCAAGGAAACACACGTGGATTTCGGCGCCCGCACACATTGATACATACAGATTTTTTTCAGCGTGACGGACCTTGCGTGCGCTCGTTTCTGGTATGAGTTCCACGCAAGTGTTGATACATGAGGCCCCAGGTCTTTTTCTGTCATCATAACTTCCAGGTTCCTCTAGTCCAGGGGTCGGCAACCTTAAACACTCAAAGAGCCACTTGGACCAGTTTCCCGTAGAAAAGAAAACACAGGGAGCCACAAAACCTCTTTGACATCTAAACATTGCATATATCTTTTTTTTTAACCTTTATACAAAGTATATAAAAAACTGTAGCGAGTTGCATTTATGAAATAAATGAACTATTTCGGCGAGTGTCTGTCTTCTTCTGTAGTTAAACCGCAAGATATCAAAATCTACCCGGATACAGCAATGCTGCTTTTTGATTGGCTGTTCAGTAGATATACTTTATTTGATTGGCTTGTGCGTGGCACGCAGCTTCTGAACTCTCGGAGGAACTCAGTTGATTTCCCCCAGTTCCAAAGTTGAAGAAGTGCAACTTGGTGGACATCACCGTGTTCATTTAAATGTGTGAGAAATACAATGTGTGGTGTGTGAGCGTGTGAACGAGTGGGAATGCGTGTGTCATACGCTGAATGCGTGAGACTTGAGAGCCCTGTGCTCACGCATCATCGATGTACTCCCGAGCCATGCAAAATGGTCTTTGCAAATGTTGCACTGAACGCCTTCCTTTTCAGTCTTGGTGAAGTTTTCCCACACCACTGATGTTTTAGGTCGGGATTTGGGTTGGGTTGTGTCCATGTTTTTCTCAGCCGCTGCCTCGGCCATGGCTGTTTCTTTTCTGTGCGTCCTGCTGATGTTTACACGCCGGTGTCCATGGACATATATAAAGACCCGACGAATCGATTACAGAATTTGTTGGCAACTGATTTTTTCGTCACGACGAATCTACTTAATCGATTCGTTGTTGCAACCTTAATAGTTTATTTAATGTTACAAGAGCATTATAATCTTTGAATTTAGAATTACAAATAATAATAATAATAATAATAAAATAAAATAAAATGCAATTAAGTATTTATTATTTATTTTCCAAATCCACTGGGAGCCGCAGCTTAGGGAAGAAAGAGCCGCATGCGGCTCCAGAGCCGCGGGTTGCCGACCCCTGCTCTAGTCTATTCAGAGTGTAGTGGACTCCTTTGTTAAACACCTTTAGGTGTTTTACAATTTCTCTTTCTGTGTATCCTTCTTTCCTCAGTGTACAAATCTGTACTTTTGTTTCTTTACTTAGTTGCTTCTTTCTAGCCATTTTTGCGGTAGTTTGAACGCAGTTGAGATTTATAATGATTTTTGTATGCAGGCTCCCAAAAGCCACAAAGTTGAAGTAAATAATCCATCTGTGATTTGTTTTTGTTTTTTGCTTTGCACTGAAGACTCTTGCAAATGTTTTCAATCCTAAAAACAAGCCCTTATTATCTTTTGCTGACATATATTAAGCAACGGTCTGTTAACATCAATGTATATCTAAAGGTAAGTGGAGTAAAATGGTGCATTTCCATGAAAGCAACATCTGATCATGGAGTAAATACATCCTAAAATACATAAAACTCATGCTGGATTTAAAAAAAAAAGCATTGTGAACAAAAACTTAAAGTTACTCCCAACTGTTTGGCCTGTAATGGCCTTGCTTCCAAACTTTTGGCCTGTAGTGTATCTGTATTTATTTTCAAAATAAATATTTTCTCATGTTGCCTTTTTGCATATTCGTTCTGTGATATAAATATTTGTGTGTGTGTGTGTGTGTGTGTGTATATATATATATATACATATATATATATATGGATGGATGGATGGATGGATGGATGGATGGATAGATAGATAGATAGATAGATAGATAGATAGATAGATAGATTAGTAAGTAACAAACTATATAATAATTTTAGTCATAATATTGTCATATCTTACAAGTGAAAGCTGATCCCCTTTTTCCTTGTTTCCAGGCACCGTATATTGGAGCATTCAGAGGCTGTTCAAGTCTGGCATTTTCACTCATTTGACATATTTTTGCAAACACAAAGGGCTCTATTTTCGTGCGCGCCGGTGAGGCGGCGGAGGGCGGCGAGCCCCGCGCAGTTGTATTTTCGTCTGGCGGAGCCCAGCGTAAGGCCAATTTGGTATTTTCGTGGACTGAGCCGCACAGAGGCGAGCCGAGATCCGCCAAGCTGGGCGTGGTGGTGTGGCAGGGGGAGGTGTCGACAGAATCAGCAGGCGCAGTGACATTTTCGTGCTCGCCAACGGCGTGTAAAGTGCGCTGAAAGCTCGCCGATTCAAACCTGGTCAGCTTTCAGTGCAAGGCGGAACGCAGCTGGTCCAGTAGTATTTTGGTAGACCGGCGGCGTATCGACATATGTCACTGATGCCTCACCGACAGGTTTCCACAGTGTCAGGCACATTTCAGTGCAATAAATAATCATCATCAACTATTAATCTGAGTCAGCACATATATTTAGATCTATATCGATATATTCTGATCTATATCTGATCTGATGAGCGCGTTTGGCACGCGTTTGGACACACAACCTGACCGAATCAACACAGCTGAAACCGCATCAAATTAAATTAAATATCTAGTAAATAAACACACGATGAAGTTAACAAGATATGTAATTCGTCTCCCTCCTTTTCTTTCTTCCTCTTCCTCTTATTTCTCGCACAGCTCGACCTGGACACGTCTCCGTGTCCTCAGTCCGACTTGCTGCTGCTGCAGCTGAACAGATGATTTGTTTCAGTGCTCAGATGCGTTATCTACTTTAAGCCGATACTTACGCCGGGCTGCGCGGCTCACCAAAATACCAAAATGTGCTTGGGAACGCCTTGTCAGCGCGGCGGATCTGACTGACGCTGCGCTTGCGGCATGTCTCCGGCGAGGCACCAAAATAGAGCCCAAAGTCAGAAATTTCCTGTTTCATCATGTTTCAATATTTTAGATGTTTTTAACAAACCAAAAAGCTTGGAAATCATGTGCAACTTAAGTTATGTTGAAACGAAAAAGCATTTCTGCATCTCCAACTGATGTAAAATTGCTGGGTCAACTTTGTAATACGTACTTGGTCTTACTAGCAGCGAGTCTGTTAGCCAAATTAGACAGCTGATAAACACAAGAACATCCACAAAGACTGTCACTTAGACAAAAAAAAGAAAGATAGGCTGTCATACAAAAAATTAAATTCTCGCAAAGCAATTCAAAGTTAGCCCTTGCACACAAATAGCAGTGAAACAATTGTGCTTCATGATTAAATCTGTTTTTTTTTTTCTCAATTAAAATCTGCCATTTCAATATGTCCAAGCATTCTGACTCCTAGACATTTTAGTAAGGTATGTAATTAACAAAACTATTTGTAAATCTGCCAAGATTTCAGCGAGTTGAGAGTGTTTGTTCATGCAGATTACTCACCTCCCGTCCGCTACCATAGAGCGTACCAGAATGGTATACTGGAGTAAGGTGACTCCACCTCAAGTCATCTAGCCTTTTTTATAGATATCTATGGGAGTAATTAGCAAGCAAGATTTTAAGCAGTCGCAGAGAGAACCAAATGAGCAGATACTAGAGAGAGAAAATAGAGTGAAGTCACTGAAAACAATGCTGTTCCAGAGGAGAACACTGGGAAAATTGGAATGAATGAGCTTGGACCTAACTGGCCGAATGTCGTAATTATACAGCAGTCCAGAGTCAAAGGGAGGAGATTTTCATGGTCTTTTTCACAGAGCTGGTATGAGAAGATGTCTTGCTAACTGGATCCAGTGAGGCAGGTGCTTTATTTTGCTTGACTTGTCTGCTTGTCCAAACCAAGGGAACAGATTTTTTTTTTTATTTTTTTTTATTTTTTTATTTGAGTATGTAAATATAAACACGTTGGTTGTTCCAAACAGTTAGCTAGACAGAGGAAGCCCTTTGCACTCTTGGAAACTGTGAAAATGTTTTTTTTTTTTTCTGCTCTTTTTACTTTTGAAGTAAAAAATATATTTGCACGATTATCCACTCTTGATTCGTATATTGATGGAGAGGAGATTTTAAGGGTTTGAGTACCAATTATAACTAATCTAGAGCAAAACACTGGGGAGATAAATTCAAAATCAATAACTGGTAACATTTATCTATTTGACTCAGCAGTTGTGTTTAGGTGTACCCTAGTAGTTATGCATAACAATAGCACAGCAAATGGTTGTGAACATATTTTACATGAATTATTGAGTTTTGGCATTGCCATCTCTGCTTTTTGATTTGGTAAATGAAGTATGCCCCTCCAAGAGAAAAATTCACCAGCCGCCACTGCTATGAACCCAAAGACCTCAGCCTCTCTTGATCATTATGACTGTCGTATCCTTGGAACAGCTCCTGCTGCTGTATGCGTGTGTGTTTGTTCATTTGAGTCCATCTTGGATAATAATGCAGGTTTGTCTGCACATGTGCTTGTCTTGTGAAAGAATCTCCTCATGCATTAATCTGCAGGCAATTACTGCGGTTTTGTAACATACAAGTTTTTAATTCCGTGGAATGGATCATATAGAGTAAAGCGCGTTAGCCATGTTTCATACAACTGTGCATTAAGGTGTCATTTACAGTACGCACACTTCCGCAGCATTTAATCTTCGACTGTGTGCATCTTTAAAATGAGTGCAGTACAACTTGTCTCATGCATGCGTCAGTGGCTCTGGAACAATCCTGATGGTTAATGTAAGGTCACGGCGGCTGTGGTGAGCAGAGCAGCGCCCTCTGGCATAGTGTGTTTGTGAATGAATAGAGAGGAAAGAGGTTGTGTGTTTGAATGTGTTTGTGCAATTATTTCGCCCTTAGTAACAACATCCTCATCACTCTGTCCTGTTTGGTTCATGTGAAGTGTGTGTGTGTGTGCGTGCGTGCGTGCGTGTGTGTGTAGTTGCCCTCAGCTCTTGCTGTCTCTCTCTGTCTGTCTGTCTGTCTGTGTTTGTCTGTCTAGTAGGTTTCTAGTGACCTGAAGGAGACATGTGAAAAAGCTTAATGCTATGCATGTCAGTTTGTGTGTGTGTGTGTGTGTGTGTGTGTGTGTGTGTGTGTGTGTGTGTGTGTGTGTGTGTGTGTGTGTGTTATCAACTCGTGTGGCAATCAGAGAGGAAGTTTTTCTTGGTGTAAAGGTACGCTGGTCTGTACTGTCAAATCAGGCCTGAACATCGAAGGTAAACTCAGGAGTAGATCAGAATACATCAGTGTATAAAGAAAATTAGGTCCAGGTTATTTGTATTGTAATTTAGCACAAGAGTCAAACCACTGCTGGAAACTTCAAAATAAGGAAAACACCTTTGGATAGGTCAGATGTTACCTAGTCTACTGAACTATGAGGAGTCAGGTTTTTATCCGGGGTCGAAACTCGTGCACGTCCACAAACATCATGAGGTCTGCTGTTTTTCTAAAAGGCTGATGGATGGTATAAGCACAAGCTGACTCCCCTTAGAGGAATGATAGATTTTTCGTTGGTCCAGAGGGTCTGGTGTGTCAAGCAGGCAGGGTTTTCACTTAAGTGTGGACACTTTTAAGGGCTTAAAAGTGGGTCTGAAGGTTCTCAACATAACACTCCCATGAACCCATGAATTGGGTCAGGGTCTGTAGGTTGCTTGTTAAATAGCCCAAGTTTGGCGCTTTACCCTAGAAATGCATTCTTTCACAGGTTATTATTATTTTTGTTTGTTTGTTTGTTTGCAATTGCAAAAAAATTGCCCCGCTTCTCTAATCCCTGTCTCATCTGCACCAAGAGTGAGCGTGGGTGTATGTTTGCAAGAGTACACTGAACGTAAGATATTTGTGTGAGGATTCATGTTTGTGCTAAAAGCTTGAGGGGATCCTATGAGTGTCTGTTGGTATTCCCTTCATGCATGCATGCACACACTGAAACACACACACTCTATCTGTAGATCACACACACTCCTACACAGAGACAAGCAGGTGTTTCTGTGCAGAGCTCTTCATCTGACTGGTGGATGATATTTTCACTCACATCTACTAATATAAGTACATATGTACTAATACATATGTGTTTACTTTGTGATAGTCTGAAGACAATCAGTGCATTTACATGCACAGCTTAATCGGACTAAGCTCATAATTATTTTTTTTTTCCGCTGAATCGGACTTCTCTCCTTGTCCACGTATACATGAAGCTAAGAAAAATCTAATTATTGATGTGAACGTGTCCTCCTCCCCTAATCTAGGGGCAATATGGGTCCTTTTACTGCAGCACTGTTTCCGGTTGACCCCACAACAACAGCAGGTCCGTGCCAGACGTCAGAAGTGGCTACAACTGCTGCTGGGCATTTTCGAGCAAGAAGATGGGGCATTGTACAGAGTTGTATTTGTTGTACATGATGTACGCACTACTTTTTCTGCAGATGAGGTGCATGCTACTCCTCTACTCTGGTGTTTTTGTTACGGGGTTACAGGAGTGTGGTGCATGGGCACATGCATTGTCCTATTATACTGAGACTACGCTGGTTACATGGTTGAGAAAATTGAATTCTAATCGCATTATCTGGGTGTCTTAATCTGAGTTTTGCAACTCCAATCGGAGTTCTTAAACTCTCATTAATGTGTGCAGAGTATTAGCAGTAGCAAGCTATCATCGGCAAACACACAGCTGATTAATTAACGAGTTATAGGACAAATAAAAGCACATAACTGATGCTTCAACCCTGAGGTAACTGCTTAAAGTGAATTAATTAGATATGGGATGCAGGGCGTATGATGCAGCGTTCACCGTGGCGTTTGCTGCACCAGCGGTTTGTTATATGATTGACAGGTCACTGTATGTCTCCTTGAATGAAAGCAGCGTGATCTTGGAAATGTGAACAAGGAAGCCAGGAAGAACACATGCATTGATTGAGAGGAGCTTCTCATAGATCATGCTAAAGTAGGTTTTAAATCAACCCCATTACTTAGAGCTCGTTTGCCGTCCATGCTTCCACCGTTACCTTAAGTAGCCATTGTCTACATCATTATGTGACGTGTCGACGCATGTTTTTTGCGTCAATGAATTTTTGTAGTGGAATACGTCTACTACGTTGACGAATCGTCTCAGCCCTAAAACATACTGAGTATAACTCTGTAGATCAGGTATAAATTTCATGTTTTAAGACTGCTGCCTCTTCATGCAGAGGAAAGATTTTATTGAGGTTTGTATTCTCTTTTAATACAAATAAAGTATTTTAGTCTAAGCGCAGGATACATAAAGTCCTGGCAGCACAGGTGTTCATGACTACATTGTGTAGATGATGTAGATGTGCACCATCATTTAGGTATTTATATCAAAAATCACACATCTATCAGGCTCCAGTCTATGTGACTGTGGAGATTCTACTGTTCCACCAAACCCTAAAACTTTAACTGCTTCATATTCTGTAAGTGATCTGAGCTGATTTTAGTGTTTGCTGAAGTTAAAGGGCAACAAAAGACACCTGATGCACTTGATAGAGAAAAAAAGCAATAAAACTGCCATGCTTTCATCAAGAACTTTACTTTTTTTTAATGAGGCGTGGATCTAAGTCGAGCTTTTGAGTTGTTTTAAGTTTTAGATTTACAATGTGTTTATAAAAAACTCAAAGGGGAATTTACATTTTTTTTTTTAGTATTTGAAACAGACAGATAGTGACTTTAATGGAAAGGAAAGACAGAAAGTGGGGGGTCTATCAGTCAACAGATTTCCATGAGGCTGCTCTTGTATATCCTCTGAATTCCCCCCTCTCTCCTTGATTCTCTCTTCATTGAGCCACTTAGCATGGTAAGTCTGTAGCTGTACTTCTGGTTTGCTCAAGGGCTGAGGACACAGCATTGTATTTTGGGTCGCCCATCTTTATGGAGCAACAGGAAGTGGACTCCTGCAGGGTCAGGCCGTACGCTGTACCTCCCCTCACAGAGAGGAAGCACAGAGGACAGATTTTCCTCCTAAGAAGCCTTGTGTTATCACAGACTAACTTGGTTATAGTTCCTGTCACTGAGCCCCAAGTCTGAACTTTGATGGTGCTCTACAAACTGAGGTGTCTCATCCACCCTGACAACCCGCCCCGCACATTTAGTCGACACTGTCTCAGCTGCTTATAAAGATGCTCTGGCTGTAAGCATTATGCGAGTGCCTCTGCAGCAGGTGGAAAATCTGGCCTGATGCCTCGTCTATAACTCAACCTGTTCAGTAAGCCGACAGCGCCAGGACTCATTAGCCTAATCACATTCAGATTATTCAGCAGCAGATGCTAATTTATCAGGCAGAGTGGGAGAACAGAGAAAGGAGGCAGCCGGAAAAGAGACTTTCAGATGAAAATGTGTCAGACCCGAGCTGCTGTGTGGGTCCATTCAACAAAAATATTAGTATTAACAGATCGTGTGTTGTGCTTCCAAATGCGTGCAGTGACAAACATGTATGCAGAGCACTGATATCTCTGCCTCCAAAAGTCTGGCATGAGGAGTTTGTGTGTTTGGAGGATTCACACCACCGGGAGCCAACTGATGTGACTAAAACAGTTTGTCTTAAACCCAGTAAAACAGACGCAGACAGCCGAGCAGCCTCCAGACATGTTCATGTGTGTGTGTGTGTGTGTGTGTGTGTGTGTGTGCCAATGTTTCTTTACTGTGTGATGAACTTCTGCATTTGTGTTTGTTGGGTGTCTGTACACATGCAGGTGTTGGTTCTGGTATCTCCAGGTTTGCTTCCCTCTGCTGCCAAAGGCAGTGTGTGTTGGTTTGTGTGCATGTTTTTCTGCTTTTGTGTGTATTTATATGTGTGTTTGTGTTGATGAGCAGCCTCTGGGGTCCTTTACGCCTGTGAGAGCCGCACAAGAGGAGAGCAGCCAGCCAGATAAGTTATGAATGCCGTTTAAAGCAAATTTGAATCCACAACTTATGAATTATTAAACCCTGAGTGTTAGCGGAGGGAGGAGCTGCATTTTTCAGGAGGCGACGGGAAAGTGTGTCACGTATGGAAGCTGTCAGTGAAAAACAGTTTGAGGAGAAGTTGTTCAAATGTCTGAAAAATGCTCAGTGCATGACGGGAAATAGCAGATGGATGTTTAAAGTCAAGTTGTGTCATGTTGGTGCCCCCTGTGGACAAAGCAATGTTAGCTCACCTTGTCTTAGTCACCAGACTTTTCACATTCAAACATGTAGATATTTACCATTGAAACCTTCTCAGAGCAGTTTTAACCATAAACAATTACAGTATAAAATCATCTGTTTTATCCCCAGTGTTGCCAGATCTCCTGAGAGAAACAAGCAACCAGCTCAAAGGGTGGGAGAAAAAATTGATACAGCATAGTATCGTGATATTTTGTCTGGTGATATATTGTATCGTCTCATTTGCCAAGTATTGATTTTTTAAAATAATTGTTGATATGAAGTCAAATCTATGATAATGGAAAAATAAAATTAACTGTTTGTACTGTGAGGTTGGCAGAGGTGACATCATAGAGCAGGAGAAAGTTTGTACAACAAATATACATATGAGGTTTGCAAGATGTGCTACATGAAAATGAAATACAGTGTAATAAGACAAACATAGAGGAAAGACAAATGCTAAATGAGCTAAAGTGTAAAAAAAAAAAAATAGAGATATATTGTGTCGCAATACTCACTGTACTGCAAAATGTTAAAAATTGCAATAATATCGTATTGTGGCCCAAGTATTGTGATAATATCATATCCTGGGGCCACTGGTGATTCACACCCCTAACCAGCTCTATGAAAACAGGCCCAAAATAAGCCCAACAGACAACCCACCACATTGTGTAAAACTGGGGCCACTTGTTAATGGTAAAAATACAGAAGAGTAACATCAATACCTGCTTTCATGGCAGAGTCTCCGAACTCCAGAAAAAGTCGGTCAGCACTTTTGAAAATAAGTTGCTAGGGGGGTCTGAAAAGTCTCTAAATGTAGCGACAAAGTCACTAGGTTGGCAACACTGTTTCTCTGTAACTCTACACACTGCCGTACATGAGCATGAAGTGCCCTGTGTGTTTGGGGGAGTGCCAAGTACTCGAGCGGGTGCAATTCAGAAACCCTGCTTATCCTTTATGGTTTGTTTGCTAAAAACACCTCAATATGAATTTCTATATATTTTATAAATGTTGAAAATATTACTGCTGATCACTCATCAGCTGCTCAGGTGTTTATCATCAGCAGGGAAAAAGTGAACCACATCCATGGAGTTCATCCTCATCCGTCATCCTGTAGGTTCTTCTGGTTAACTGCTGCAGATGCTTGGCTGCTGTGGACCCGTCTGCTGTCCAGCTGCTTCAACTATGAGCATTAGTTTCTCCTCTCTCCTCTCTCTTTTTCCATCTCTCTCTCTTTCATCTCTAAACCCAGCTCACTCTCAGCAGACGACTGTCTAACATCAGTCTGGTCCTGCTCCAGGTTTCTGCCTGTTAAATGAAGTCCACCCTCTCCTCTGTAACTCTCTAAATGCTGTAAAACTCTAAAACACAGAAGGTCCAGACGCCCAGGTTATGCAGTGCAGTCAGTTGGGATATAAGCGAGTAAACGCTGTACAGAGAGTTTTAATCACCGAGCTGCAGATGAGGATTTTTTTAAAGTTTTCCTCTCATACAGCATAATGAGTCACAGGTAAAAAGCATAAAGAAACTATTGCAGCTTTTTTAAACTGAGACTTGGAGGCAGTGTTCAGGAACAGGATGAGTAATTAAAGGAAGAGAGAAATGGATGCAGGACTGTAAAGGACTCTCTGTAATTTCAGACTCACAGACCTCACAGCAGATGATGGTAAGCTGCTCCTGGAGGCACAGAAAAGCCTTCAAACTACACATTTATTCTTCATGTTTGGCAGAGACGGTAATGTTGAAGTCATGGTGTAATTGTCCCTGATTAAAATGCCGCTTAATGACACTTCTGGAGTAGGACGTGAATGTGTTTGAGGATTGGTTTATGAATTGTTAAAGCTCCCCCTCCCCTCTGCAAAAGCAGAGGTTGTAAAGTAGGACATATCCGCTTTCCTCAGAGCCCAAACAACAACAGGCTGAGCTCCACAGCTGCTGTCAAACTCAGTTAAGGACTGCGGTGCTGCAAAACACTTAATATCCTGTGCTGAATATAGATGTGGCCCTAAAATATGAAATAAAACCTAATCATGCTCAGAATAAATGCTCGGTTTCTTTCTGACTCAAATGATGAAGTATGAAACACTAAAACCATCAGTTTTCACCTAAAACCAGAAACATAGCTGAAATTTTGTTCTGCCACAGTAAAAACAGTTAAATAGCATTTACACGAGTATGTGGATTACAGATTCAAAACATAGGGTGTCTGAAATTACGCTGAAATTGGATGTTCTCCTAGACGTAAAAACCACCTCAACATCTCTCTGGTATAATGCAGAAAAAGTGTCGTCTGAATGTCCTTCCAGCATCTAAAACTCTAAAAACTGAACAGTTTATGTCAAATGTAAAACCAAGATGTCAGACAATAACAATAGAAGTGTATTTCCATGTGATATGAAAACGTTAGAAAAAGAAACCTCTGGGAACATCATCGAAGGTCTGAACGTAAAACCTTGTCCTCTAAAAGCCCTTCAAGACATGAACAACGTTAACCTTTTCACATATGATTAAAATCAGATATGGAAGATCTGTTTGTTAAAGAGCCACAAAATATATTTTTCTATTTCAGTAAATCAGTTCATTCTACCCGATTAAATCTTATTTAACTTACTTCAAGTTCAAAATTGTTCTTCTGAAGGTCAAAAATTAAGTTAAAGGGGACCTGCCATAAAAATGTAATTTTGTGTGTTTTTTGTGTCAGACAAGGTCCATATTATGTTCGTCTTATGTTGTAAATGTGAAAACAAACCGTTACGTCCTTTGCATTCTGTAAAGGTTTATAATAAAGAAACGGGTAAACCAGGCCAATTGAAAAAGCAGGTCCCTCTGACGTCGCGCTGACCTTGCTCATTATTATTCACGAGCGCGTCCTCGGTGAGCCGCGCCCACTCTCTCGTTCTCGTACTCATTCACAGACAACATCACTCTCCAGAGCGAGACCCAGCTACCACTGTATCCGCTATGGATCTCTTCCAAACGACCGGTGTTTCCTTGGGTTCACTGCCGGGAAAATGAACTTAAAGCTGGGCAGAATGAATGAGAAAACACCACTGGAGATCTCCGGCTTCTTCTTCAACTTCCACCTCCTCTTCGGACTCGGGGTCTAAAATATATGGTTTAATACCTGCCATTTTTAGCCTTTAGCATAAGGTGACCAGACGTCCCCGATTTCCGGGGACAGTCCCCATATTGCATGACCTGTCCCCGGCAAAAGCTGTCCCCGAAAATGTCCCCAATTTAAGCGTTTCATGAATGAGAGCAAAAATGGTGCATGTGGGTTATAATAAAAACGGTTATTACAGTAGCCGAATGGGTAGAAAGCACAAGTTAGCAGTCCTGAACAACAGTTTTTAAGGGGGTTATTACAAGGGGCATGCGCTGCTACTAAATAGTACTGAGATTTTGTCTGTGATCACACAGCCCCTGCAGCCCCTGCACCCGCCGCCGCACCGAATATCCCCGGATATCATTACAGACATCTGGACACCTTACTTTAGCACACATTAGCAAAATGGATAAACCGAAATCCGAACCTCCACTGCTGAGCCAATCAGAGCACAGCAGGCTTCACAGCAGCGATCCAATCAGAGCAAAGCTCATTACCATAAATTTTAATGAGCCAAAATCAGTTGGTTTTCCTATAAGGTTTTTTAGGCATACTAAAACAAACCATCAAATAACTTTTCAGCTAAAATTATGTTGCAAACATGATCAGAGGACATCAAGGATTATGAAAAAATGATAAAAATGGGTATGAAATTCTGATGGCAGGTCCCCTTTAAAAATATTCAAAACTTTTGTTTTGATCAGTCGTTGAGTCACATGGAAAGTTTGTTGGTTGGTCAGTTGGTTGGTTGGTCTGTCAGTTGATTGGTTGGTTAGCTGGTAGGTCAGTTGGTTGGTCAGTAGGTTGATTAGTTGTTCAGAGGTTGGTTGGTGGGTTGGTCAGTTGGTTAGTTGGTTGGTTGGTTGGTGAGTTGGTTGGTTGATTTGGTTTGTTGGTTGTTTGGTTGGTCACTGGTTGGTTTGTTGGTTGGTCAGAGCTTGGAAAGTTTGTGGACTCTTATTTGACATTGTCTTGTTCTTGTGTTGGTAGCTAGTCTCAAATCAAAGTTTTACTCTTTTGTATTTCAAAGTTAAAAACATCACCTGTGCAGAACCTTTGCTGTGGAAATGTCTGTTTCAGCAGCATGAATAAATGAACACTCATTTATCTTAATGGTATTGTTTTCTTTCAGGGGTCAGAGACAGACATTAGCTCCAATTTCAGACCATTTCATGAGCTGATAAATTTTCGTCTCTGCCCTCAAACTCCTCCGTCACTGTGGAGACCTTTACCAACCAGCAGATAGGAAATAATGACCGCTTGTACGCTGCAGTTTATTAAGCAGTTTTAAATGGACAGGCACATGTGGGGATCGGAGCAGAACTGTATTTATGACTTCATCAAATAATAATATCCTCACCTGCCTCTGCCAGAGACAATTAACCCAGACATCTGTTCCCCCCCTGTGATACGTAACAATGCTGGCCCCTGTTTCATCATCCAACCCTTCATCAACCCTCCACCAGGACCTGTTTGTGTGTGTGTCTGCAAACATACCAACTATCTAAATGTAGAGATGGGGGGCACATCCAGGGTTCAAATGGTCTTTGAGGCTCCAGAAACTGGTTTGTAGAGAGACCAGTTTTGTCAGAGGGGTCCACCTTTTGCAGTGGAAACCTGGATCTGAGATGATCTAAACAGGTGTGTCATTATAGGTGCTTCGGCTTGCAGCTCCACTTTGTGACTTTCTGATACACCAAATAGAAATACAGATCTGTGTGTCCATCTGCTTTTGGAGTTTTGACTTTGTCAATAATAGTTTTGTTGTTTTACAACATTAAACTCGCTAAAACAGCCAAACTCAGCACATACTGGAGCTGTTTTAATCCAGTTTTTATCTTTATTTTGTTCCTCTGATAGTCCACTCTGTGGTTTTACTCAACCACTCCATCCTGTCCCTGAGGGTTTTTGTTTGTTTTGATATTTTTATTGAGGAAAAAAAACGTTTTCCTTTTTAGAAATCAGGACAGAAAGTGTCATTGCTGATGTTGAGTGCACTGACAGTTTTTTTTTTACTGTTTTGTGGTTTTGAGTTTTTAAAAACACTGTACCAAAGCAGCCTTTTAACCAAAACTCTGCCTGCTGTGTCTGTGAGACTGAACTTGAGTTGAAGTTGGTAATACTGAAAGACTTTTTTCAGATTTCTACTGTTTGCTTTTGGTATATCGTTGCTGTAAAAGCTCATTTAGTCAGTAAGAAGTTGAATGCTGCATTTATATCATTGTTCTGTCTCTCTGTTTTCTTTAGATGATGGTCCCTATGGGAAAACTAAGGATATATCCGGGCCAGAGCACAACATGGCCTCGAGAAGACACAGTATACCAGGTACGTCCATCTCTGTCTTTATCTGTTGGCTCAGCAGAAAAACTGAAACCAGGGGTATTGATAGAAAGATAAAGCCAGATAGGAAGAGGGCATTTAGTGCTCAGAATAAGTAATCCTCACTAAACGTGATCAAACTTCCAGATGAATTCCCTGAAAGAATTCATCTGGAAGGTGCAGGTTTTTTTTACACCTGCAGGCTGTGTAAAAAAAAAAAAAAATCTAACTGATGTCAAAGTCAGACATGGCTGTGGTGTTGTCCTGGTTTGACTATATTCACATGGACTGGAGGATCAGCCAGAACAGATCGGTCCCCCTCGGGATCTCGACCCTTTTCTTTGTAAATTACAGTATATGTGAATATATGTCTTTTTAGTTTTACTATTGAATATCAGACTGAGGATGTTGTATTTGGTTATTATGGGCCCTTCAATGGAAACACAAAGTTGATATTTTCACGGTTGGATCAGATGATGAAAATATTCCTCTCTCTGTCGCTTCTCTGTGTCTTGGTATCTCTCACTCATCAAATATCCCATTATTGTGTATCTTCGGTGTCAGGTTTCCTCTCCTCCTGCTTTCTTATTACTATAGCTCCCTCCCTCCCTCTCTTGCTCTCTGACAAGATTTCTTTTTTTTCCTTTTGTACTTTCCGTCTTTTCTCCACGCACCCTTACATAACTGCAGCTCTGCTCCCTCCTCACCCTGCTTCAGAGTTAAACAGTTACCTTTTTTTATCCTCTCTCCTGTCCTCTTCGATTCCTCGATGCTGTTTTTTGACATTATCCTGTATTTCCGTGTGTATGAGACTGAAACGATCGTCAGATCACCGCTGAGGGTATAATATCCTTTCTTGGTTCGCTGTTTAACATTATTTCCTGAGTTCCCCCCTCAGTGTTGTAAAACTCCCTTCATGTGTCTCCGGTGCTGCTGCAGCCCCAAATTAAAGAGCTCGATTAAACTCTATGGATCCTGCTGCAGCCGCTTCTGCATCTTTTAAGGAGGAACTCTTTCGATAATGGAATATATTCACGCCATCAAACCACATGTGTAAAAGTTTTGATGCTTTTATGCAAATACGAGTGGCGGCATGCTGACTAATGACTGCAGAGTGCTTCTCTGCAGATAATGCCTGCTCAAGTTTTTGTGTGTTTTCCTGCTGAAGTTTGTGTGTGTGTTTGTGTGTGTGTGTGTGTGTGTGTGTGTGTGTGTGTGTGTGTGTGTGTGTGTGTGTGTGTGTGTGTGTGTGTGTTGTTGTAATACCCACAAGAGATAACCCTGCTCTGAAGCACCTCACTGATCCTCTGTGTCGCCTTACGGATTTACCTAATCTAGCCATCCATCACATCAGAGCTGTATCTCACCTCTGTGTGTGTGTGTGTGTGTGTGTGTGTGTGTGTGTGTGTGTGTGTGTGTGTGTGTGTGTGTGTGTGTGTGTGTGTGTGTGTGTGAGAGAGAGAGAGAGGATGGGAGATCTACAGACAAAATCAGACAGATGCATTTATCAGAATCTTTCTCTAAGTGGTGCAAGCTGCCATGCGTGTGTGTGTGTGTGTGTGTGTGTGTGTGTGTGTGTGTGTGTGTGTGTGTCTGTATAAGTAATGCAATGCAACACTCTCTTCATGTCACATTCAAACATCATAATTATCTTATCTTATATTTGACGCTACCAACATGTTTTAAAATAGCTGTTACAGCGACAACAAAACCCTGATAATGATGTGTGTGACAGAGGTCAAAGTTCATGGCTCGGTATAAAAATAAAGGACTTTTAGGGAGTTTCTTAGAAATACAGGTCAAAACTGAACCATGCAAAGAGGAAACCACTGAAGGCATCATGTGGACTGACAGTCCATACCATGGATGTTTCATAAATAGGGAGGACCACCTAGACTTGTTCTCAGCTCCCAGTGAAAACCCAGCATCCCTGATGGTCTGGGGATCAGGCTCCATTCATGCTGAACAATATCTTCAGGTTTAGGAACATCAGGACTCTGTAGTTGCAGTCACCGCATGGGCTTAATATCACTTGTCTGAAAACTGCCCTGAGGCCTGATGAATCAAAATCTAACACTCTTTTGGAAAGGACAACTGGACTTACTTGAAATGTCCCAAGTAAGTCCAGTTGTCCTTTCAACGAAAGAGCTGGAAATCATAGATGCTGCATCCTCAGTTTTAAGCAATATCTCCAGGTTTAGGATCAACATCTACTGCCATCCAGACAATAGTCCTCATTGATCAAACGAACATACGGCAGAAAGCTGTCCGTACAACCATTTCCATGCAAGGATCGGCATTTATCAATTTGAACGTAAGTGTACGATATGATCAAATCTCACAGCAGGTGTACGCAAGTTTGAGTAAGTGCAGATCTGCGGTGCAGCAAATGTCTGTCTCAAAATAATTAATAAACAAACCATTAAATCATTAAGATCAATCAGCCAGGTTTCATTAAAGATTAAGACGTAAATAAAATAAAATAAATTTGTTATGTCCTTAGTGAATAGGCCTATTTGATAACTCTGCCACAGAGCAGGCGCGCCATTTTAACATTGCGCACATATGCACACGAGCCACTGTGGAGCACTGAATTTGACTCCTAAAGGCAGGTGTCTCTGTCTTGGCCCAGCAGCAGGGACATTGTTGTACACTCCTGAAAGGGTGTGGGACATCATGTAGGCCAGTACAGTTTTGCACAATGTTGCACTGGTGAATGGAGTGCCGTTGGCTGTGCCAGTGCAACGTGAGGATCCGATCCCCGGAGAACAATAACGAGGAGAGACTCCACAAAGGTGCTGTACAGAGGAGACAGGACCTTATCGATGGAGTCTGACATGTAAAGTATAATTTTAGAAAGTGGTCTTGCTATTTTTTCAGTGATAAAAATCCAATAGAAATCCATAAAAATGTTCTTCTGGGGCAGCAACACACCATTTGGTGACGTTAATAATTATTTTTATTAAGCCTCTGTCGGACTCTCCATTCTGCTCTACATGACAAAGACGCAACAATTTAAAACTAAGTACTTTCAATAATAGGAGCAACGTACTCTATGTCATGGCAATAAAAAAATATGAGGCATGTATGAGATATTAATTTATCATCATGAGCAACTTATTGACTAATGAATTATTAAAACTTCAGCCACTGTCCGCTATTCCGTGGCAGCGCTGTTCACCGCCACCATAATCCGGCTCTAGACAGGAGTTTTCTGGACTGCTTTTACACCAGTTTTGATGCTTCCAAAGAGCAAATCCTTGTTAGTTTCCACCACAGATGTAAGGATATCCACTTTCAGCTCAGAAAAGTTACGAATCTTTCTAATATTTCTCCTCCTTCATGTTTGACCTCAGTGGGCGAAGCTTCTGAACCACAAATATTTAAGGGCGTGACATGTTAATGACGATCGATTTCAGCCACCGCATTTATCAAGTACCAAACATACGTATTCTGGGATTGGTCAGATACAAACCCTTTCATAAATCTCACATGCCTATCGTACTATGAATCCCGCGCTTAGATCTGCGCTCAGTTCTACGCAAGATTGATAAATGAGGGCCAATGATTTTTTCAGGGAAGACCTTCATATGATCCCAAACCACATTCTGACAACAGGGATTGCAGCAACGTGGCTCTGTAGCAGAGGAGTCCTGCTAAAAAACTGGACGGGTGCAGTCCTGATTTGAAATCATTTGGACCATCATGATCCTAAAAACAGGACCAAGGAGACGCTGAACTGTTGGGCAGCTGAAATCCTCTATCAGGCCAGAATGGGACAACATTTCACTTTTGTTTAACCCACCAAGGCTTTCCACTAAATCTGAATCAGACACGATCTACAAAGTTTTATTTAACCCTGCATAAAACTCACGATTCACAACAGCACGACTTATCTGCAAACTCGATGGCTTTCAGACTTGCACAGAAAGCAGCTGAACATTTTTTTCTAAAAGCAGAAATCATTGGCTAAACCTCAGGGATAAAAATCATAGTTTAAGGCAGTACTGCTGCCTCTCTGTTCATCGTGTCTCTCCTTTAATGGCTGTTTTACATCACAGACACTCTCTCTTTAATTACACAGTGTAGCAGTCTGAGATTAAACCCCTGGACTTTCTTTCTAAACTCTAAACTACAAAGTTGAAGAAGGATGAAGGTGAACCGAACTCCGCAAGCTCCCAAGTCCACCCATTTCCATTTGGATGTTGGGATGCCTTTGTTCATTCAGGTTTAATGTTGTGTTTAGGGAATATGGAAATGTGAAGTCACACTGGTCCACCACTCACTGACTTCCTCCTTCAGGAGGTTCACCGAGAGGTTAAAGTTTGGACAGAAATCTTTCACTGTGATTAAAAGGAAAACATGACATGTGTTAAAGAGATATTTAAATGTGTCTGTCTAAGCTGCACAACCTTACAGCATGACTGTGTCTCAAAACTAGCTGTTCATTTTTCTTTGGTCCAGGATTTCCAGAAGAGTGTTGTCATGAACCTGTCTCTTAGTGCCCGGCGTTTATTTCCTCCTCAGAGAGTTTTAGGTAGATTTGCACAAAGTTCTGAGGGTTACACAGAAACTAGAGTGCTTTAATTCAGTTTATTATGTTTATATAATTGATACCAATAACCGGTAATCAAGGAAACTGGTAACCGATATTTAGAACTGATTTTCATTTGAATGTACACTCACCGGCCACTTTATTAGGTACACCTGTCCAACTGCTCGTTAACACTTAATTTCTAATCAGCCAATCACATGGCGGCAACTTAGTGCATTTAGGCATGTAGACATGGTCAAGACAATCTCCTGCAGTTCAAACCGAGCATCAGTATGGGGAAGAAAGGAGATTTGAGTGACTTTGAACGTGGCCTGGTTGTTGGTGCCAGAAGGGCTGGTCTGAGTATTTCAGAAACTGCTGATCTACTGGGATTTTCACGCACAACCATCTCTAGGGTTTACAGAGAATGGTCCGAAAAAGAAAAAATATCCAGTGAGCGGCAGTTCTGTGGGCGGAAATGCCTTGTTGATGCCAGAGGTCAGAGGAGAATGGCCAGACTGGTTCGAGCTGATAGAAAGGCAACAGTGACTCAAATAACCACCCGTTACAACCAAGGTAGGCAGAAGAGCATCTCTGAACGCACAGTACGTCGAACCTTTGAGGCAGATGGGCTACAGCAGCAGAAGACCACGCCGGGTGCCAGGAAAAGAATAGGAAACTGAGGCTACAATTTGCACAAGCTCATCGAAATTGGACAATAGAAGATTGGAAAAACGTTGCCTGGTCTGATGAGTCTCGATTTCTGCTGCGACATTCGGATGGTAGGGTCAGAATTTGGCGTCAACAACATGAAAGCATGGATCCATCCTGCCTTGTATCAACGGTTCAGGCTGGTGGTGGTGGTGTCATGGTGTGGGGAATATTTTCTTGGTACTCTTTGGGCCCCTTGGTACCAACTGAGCATCGTTGCAACGCCACAGCCTACCTGAGTATTGTTGCTGACCATGTCCATCCCTTTATGACCACAATGTACCCAACTTCTGATGGCTACTTTCAGCAGGATAATGCGCCATGTCATAAAGCTGGAATCATCTCAGACTGGTTTCTTGAACATGACAATGAGTTCACTGTACTCAAATGGCCTCCACAGTCACCAGATCTCAATCCAATAGAGCATCTTTGGGATGTGGTGGAACGGGAGATTCGCATCATGGATGTGCAGCCGACAAATCTGCGGCAACTGTGTGATGCCATCATGTCAATATGGACCAAGCTCTCTGAGGAATGCTTCCAGCACCTTGTTGAATCTATGCCACGAAGAATTGAGGCAGTTCTGAAGGCAAAAGGGGGTCCAACCCGTTACTAGCATGGTGTACCTAATAAAGTGGCCGGTGAGTGTATATTTTGGTGTCCATTTTTTTTCCTTTTTATGTGTGAATAATTTGTGCATTTATATGTTTTAACCTGTATGTATTCAGTGGGTCTAATGAGATTTACTTCCTACATGAACTCATCTGAGCAGCATTGTTGTTGATGTCAAGTTCAACATAAAAAAATCAACATAGCAGATCACGGTTCATGCATGTACTACTAAACTCAGTCCTGAATGAAGAAAATAAAAACTACGGAAAACAATTTATCCAACCGCTTGTAAAGACAAGACAGTACAAACATGGCGCCAACTTTTTCAGCCTTGGTGCTAATTTTAGAGGCGCTCGGCTATTTGCAAAATATAAAAACAGTGAGGTCCATAAACATTGGGACATCGGCATAATACTCATCTTATTGGCTGTAAACACCACCACAATGTATTTAAAATGAAACAAACAATATGTGCTTTGACTGCAGGCATTCAGCTTTCATTTACGTGTATTTACATCCAAATCAGGTAAATGGTGTAGGAATTACAACAGTTTCTTTATGTCCATCCCATTTTTTAAGGGACCAAAAGTATTGGGACAAACTAAAAATCATAAATCAAACTTTCACTTTTTAATATTTGGTTACAAACCCTTTGCAGTCAGTTACTGCCTGAAGTGTGAGACACATAAATATACTAGAAGCCGGGTTTCATCCCTGATGATGCTCTGCCAGGCCTCTACTGCAACTGTCTTTGTTCCTGCTTGTTCTTGGTGCATTTTCTCTTCAGTTTTGTCTTCAGAAAGTGAAATGCATGCTCAAACAGATTCAGGTCAGGTGATTGACTTAGCCATTACATAACGTTCCACTTCTTTGCCTCTTGGGTTGCTTTTGCAGTATGCTAGGGGTTATTGTCCATCTGTACTGTGAATCGTAGTCCAATAAGTTTTAAAGGATTTCGCTGAAATTGAGCAGATGATATTACCTGAAACACTTCAAAGTTCATTCTGGTGCTTTTGTCAGCAGTCACATCATCAATAACTACAAGAGAACCGGTTCCATTGGCAGCCATACGTGCCCATGCCATGACACTACCATCAGCATGCTACACTGATAAGGTGGTATGTTTTGGATCATGAACAGTTGCTTTCCTTCTCCATACTCTTCTTTTCCCATCACTCTGGTACAAGTTGATCTTTGTCTTGTCTTATGGACATAGGATGTTGTTCCAGAACTTTAAAGGCTTTTTTGGATGTTGTTTGGCAAACTCTAATCTGGTCTTCCTGATTTTGAGGCTCACCAATGGTTTACATCCTCTGTACTCACTCGGGTGAGGTCTTCTCTTGGTTGTTGATTTTGACACATACACCTACCTCCTGGAGAGTGTTCCTGATCTGGTAAACAGTTGTGAAGGGGTTTTTCTTCACCAGGGAATAATTTTTCCATCATTTGCCACAGGTGTTTTTCATGGTCTTAAGGTCTTTGATGTTGCTGCAGTTCTTTCTTTTTAAGAATGTTTCAAACAGTTGATTAGGCCACACCTAGTCTGTGTCTCAATTCAGGGTCGGCACTGTCGAAGTGCGGATCTCAAGGGTGCGTGACATCATCACTAGGTGCTAAGGGTACCCCATTTGGCTCGTGATTCTGAGCGTGTCTTAAATGCAGTCCCAAAACCACCCTGTCCCTGCCCCTTTTTCAAGCGTGCATTTATGCACGCTTTGTGACCTTGGAATCCCCTGAATACTTTGTGTGCCGCTGCACAGCTGTGCATTTCAGGTAAGACATCATATTCGCTTGGAGACGCAGCGCCTCTTAGAAAATAAAGGAAATCCAAAAACACTAGACAGTTAGCTCAGACTCCATGAGCACATGCTCTCCTAACTCACTGAAATCTGCACCTGCAAACCAAAGATGATACTCTTTAGAAAAATACTGATCTGCTCTGCTACCGCAATCAAAAACGATAGAAATATGAAAGCTGCCAAAACTACATTGAAGTATCAGGGCCATATTGAGAATTTTGTATTTTTTTTTTAAAGACTTAGAGATAAAAGTTGTAAACTTAGGAGAGTAAAGTCATAAAGTA
The DNA here is from genome assembly GCA_962446985.1 of Xyrichtys novacula. Taxonomy (NCBI): domain Eukaryota; kingdom Metazoa; phylum Chordata; class Actinopteri; order Labriformes; family Labridae; genus Xyrichtys; species Xyrichtys novacula. The sequence goes on from OY660865.1 coordinate 14,460,698, forward strand.
AATAAAGTCATAAAGCTGCTTTTGTGGAGGGGACAATGGCTGGAACTGGTCAACTGCAGGGTTATCGGCTTCACAGAGCTCTCTCCCTCATTGTGAAGCTGCACCTAGAGTGTTGATTGGCTGTCTGTGTAGCCAATCAGTGGGGACTGTAAACAGGACATTGTCAAACAGCCAAGAGTGGTGACTTCAGGTAGAGAGCAGCGGCTGTGTAAAGGCACATTTTGAAATAAACGTACTTTATCGGTGGAAAAAACAGCCGATGCCGATTATTGTAAATATACTTAATAGTGGCTGTTATTACCCATCTTGCCGATTATTGGTCAATCATTAATTCAAAGGGCAGTGACTAACCGCTTCTTTCTCTGCTGTATTTTGTGTGTTTGAGTGTGTGTGTTTGTGTATTTGTGTGTAATAATGTCCGTCCCCTTTTTGTGTTTGGGTATTTGTCTTTATGTGTGTGTGTGTGTTTCTGGTTAGAAGCTCTGCGGGGGGTAACCATGGTGGAGCTGGTAAAGAAAGAGGGCAGCACGCTGGGCCTCACCATCTCAGGAGGAACTGACAAGGACGGGAAACCGCGGGTATCGAACCTACGGCCCGGAGGACTGGCAGCAAGGTAGGTGGTAAAGAAGAAGAAGAAAAAGCGAAACGACAGCCTTACTTCAGATTTTGGTCACTTCAGCTGTTTGTTTCTCTAACTTTGACTTTTTTTCTGTGCAGGAGCGACCAGCTCAATGTTGGCGACTACATCAAGTCAGTAAATGGCATCAATCTGACCAAACTGCGGCATGAGGAGATCATCAGTTTACTAAAGAACGTCGGAGAGAGAGTCCTGCTTGAGGTGGAGTATGAACTGCCCCCTACAGGTAACTCCATGTCACAACTTTTATGTGTCCATGGTCAAATTAAGAGTCCAGACTTTACTGTGAAGCAGCAGAAATTCATCGACATTTGAGATGAAGAATCACTAACCTCATTCTTCTTCTTCTTCTTCTTCTTCTTCTTCTTCTTTTTTTTTTCCTTGTTTCCAAAGCACCAGACAGCAGCTCAGGGGTTATATCAAAGACAATCGACATCTGTTTGCACAAAGAGGGGAGCAGTTTTGGTTTTGTTATGAGAGGTGAGCATCAGTACAATAACCTGCATGTTTGCAGAAGTGCAGGACTGATAGCATGCTGGTGTCATACAGTACAGAGACTGTCGTAAAAGCACTGGTGTCTCATGATAGCATATAAAAATCAATACAACTGCACATGCATGCCCTACCTCTTCAGAAGCTGTTGATTTTGCACAGATAAAGTAATGCAATGATATCACACTTATTTGCATTAACTTGTATCAGTGTAGTCTTTAACTAGCATGTCCCACAGCTAAGGATACACACTTATTCTAGTTGTTATATCATTCTAAGGACCAACTGCATCAAATAAGTGAGATATTGATTCAAAAGGAAAGTTCATCATGTAAGCTCTAACTGTACTCTGATTTTCAAAGTGATTCCAGACGATTTTAATGCATGCATCCCCTCATGTTGGAGTTTGCCCTTTTGTAAATTTAAAGGTGAGAGTTTTATGTGCTACGTGTAGATGCGTTAGCTTTCTGCTGCCTTCTTACTGCAGGTGGAACACACGAGGACTGGCACAAGTCTCGCCCCCTGGTGGTCACCTATGTCAGGCCAGGGGGTCCTGCAGACAGGTAGAGATGACTGCACTCTCATGTAGACAATAAACCATGTGAATCAGGATCTATATGCACACACACACACACACACACACACATATATATATATATATATATATATATATATATATGTGTGTGTATATATATATCGGCACATACAGTATATCTATATGCACACTTTACTCTGAGAGATGACAAAGAAGCAGTCAGAGAAAGGGGGCGTGTACATTTCTGGTTTTTTAGAGGTTAAAGTTGAAATATCTCCTAGGATGTTTAAGAAAAAACCTCAAACAAGAGAAAAATTGCTTTTAGAGCAGCAGCAGTTTCAGCCGAGACTGAGATTCCTCTGCGCCTCCATGCGAAGACACCCTCGGGATAAGAGTGTCATTTCTCATGTCTGTCACCAGTTTGTTGACAGTTATGTGTTACTCAGGGCTGCAGCAGCATGAATCATTTCATATCCCTTTAATGTTGTCATCCTTTGTCTGTCTCAGCCTCCACGTTTGAGGAATAATCCATGACATGTTCATGTAAATGTCAGCTTTGAGACGGTTAAAGTGATCAGCAGGGATTCAACCTTCTGTGGATCTGATGAGTCAATTCTTAGACGTTTACTCTGCTGCAGAAACGACGCCCACTACGATAGAGAGTACCGGAGGAAACATCCTGCATCATCTCAGAAGATTCTGGACTCTTCTAATCTGTCACCTCATTTAGTTTGCCTTTGTTTGCATTGTCTCTTGAATCCCGGCTCAAATCTTCTCCCATCTCAGGGTTGAGTCAAACAGTGAGTGAGGTCTAGACCTGCTCTTTTGGACAGCATTTTGGCTTCACGATTGTTGTGATTTGGCGCTTTATAAATAAAAACTGATTGATTGATTGATTGATTGATTGATTGATTGATTGATTGATTGATTGATTGATCGATCGATTGATTGATTCATTCATTCATTCATTCATTGATGGCAGATCCTATTTCAAGTCATGCTCAGGGGTTAGTGGTATGACCCCCTGCAGAAACAGGCTCTGAAGGCAGACTTGCTGAGGTTGACTCTGTGCAGGTTTAGGTTGAATGTCACATGAATGTCAAGTTGTGAAAATTCTGGAAAGTTTACAAAAAGCGACGCAAATGTCGGGTAAGAATGTAGATGAATTTACTTCCCTTGATAATTCCCACCCTCTTACACAAATACATGAACCATAAAAGACCCAGAATCCCTCACTGCCACATGCTCTCCCTAACTTAATGACAGCAGCTTTACGAGTTACTCCTGCAGATACCAAAACCTGCAGCAAGAACAAAAAAGGGTCAATAGAGTTTTTAAATATGCAAGGTTCAAAGACCTGGACACATATTTTCAGCTTCTAAATTTAAACTTAGTTTTTGTACACTACAGGCCAAAAGTTTGGAAGCAAGGCCATTACAGACCGAACAGTTGGGAGTAACTTCAAGTTTTTGTTCACAATGCTTTTTTTTTTAAATCTAGCATTAGTTTTATGTATTTTGGGATGTATTTACTCTATGATCAGATGTTGCTTTCATAGAAATGCACCATTTTACTCCATTTACCTTTAGATATACATTGATGTTAACAGACCGTTGCTAAATATATGTCAGCAAAAGATAATAAGGGCTTCTTTTTAGGGCTGAAAACATTTGCAAGAGTCACAACTTCAGTGCAAAAGCAAAAAAAAAAACAAATCACAGTTGGATTATTCACTTCAACTTTTTGGCTTGCATACAAAACTCCTAATAAATCTCAACTGCGTTCAAACTACTGCAAAAATGGCTAGAAAGAAGCAACTGAGTAAAGAAACAAAAGTACAGATTTGTACATTGAGGAAAGAAAGATACACAGAAAGAGAAATTGCAAAACGCCCAAAGGGGTTTAACAAAGGAGTCCACTACACTCTGAAGAGACTAGAGAAACCTGGAAGTTATGATGACAGAAAAAGACCTGGACAAAAGAGTTACTACAAAAGCAGAGGATAAACATAGCATTTTCACCAGTAAGAGAGATCGGCAAAAGACAGCACCAAAAATAAGGGAGGAAATCAACACGACAAGGTCAAAACCCATATCTCTGACAACCGTGAAATGACATTTGAGAACGGCTGGTCTGAAGGGTTGTGTATCTGCAAAAAACCACTACTTCGTCCACAGAACAAGACAAAAAGATATGAGTGGGCAAAAGTTCATAAAAATTGGACTTATGATGACTAGAAACAAGTTTGCACTGTTTGGTTCAAAACGCAGAGTCTATGTCCACAGACAAACTGGTGAACGTCTGAAAGCACCATGTGTTACATCCACAATTCAGCATGGAGGTGGTAGTTCCATGGTATGGGGATGTTTTTTGCAGGTGATGGAGTAGGAGATTTGTTTGAAGTAAAGGGTATCATGAAGAAGGAACAGTACCACTCCATCCTCCAGCACCATGCTGTTCCATCTGTACTCAGACTTGTGGCTCATAAGTTTGTTTTGCAGCAATGACCCTAAGCACTCTGCCAAGCTTTGTCAGGGTTACCTAGACAAAAAAGAATAGGAAGGCGTTCTTCAAAAGATGGTTTAGCCCCCTCAGTCTCCAGACCTTTCTCCAATTGAGCTTGTGAAGGATGAATTGGGTCGATCGGTCAGAAAAACACGTCCCACGAATCAGCAGTCTCTTTTTAATGAACTTAAGAAAGCTTGGAATGTAATCTCTGGAACATACCTTGAAAAACTTGTGGAATGAATGCCTGGTATATGCCAAGCTGTTGTTAAAGCCAGAGGAGGTTACTTTAAAGAAAGCAAAGTCTCAGCAACAATAACTCAAATACCTAATAATTATAGTCAAAATGTCTTCTGATAACTTACTCTTTCCACAATAGTCATGTTTATTGTGTTGCAAATTATATATATGAAACTATGATCTTTTTTGGTACAATTTGATCTTGCTTCCAAACTTTTGGCCAGTAGTGTATGTTTCTTTTTGCTTCAGGAAAATTAATGTAAAGATATAGAGACATTTATTCTTGTTCCAGGTTAGGAAACGAAACAATCACATTTCTAGAGGCTTATTAAAGTGCATGAACGTAATCGAACAAGCAATCAGTCCTTTAGTTGTGCAGACTCTCTGCACCAGCATGTAAAGTCCAGAGTCTGTTAGGGGACACTTTTCTTTGTCCCTCATTAGAGGAAGCTGCTGCTGTGTGTCTCTGCAGACTTTGCAGGACCGAACCAGATTTAGTTTGATTTGTTTGTTGATAGACTGCAGGCCCGCTCTGCACTTTGACCTCCCTCTCCTCATTCCTCTAACCTTTTTTTTTTTTTTTTTTTTTTCTGAGGCTACGCCTCCAAACTTATTTTCTTTAATTACTAAAATGGAATTAATGCAAATGTAGCTTGTTGGTTTTGCATTTGGAGTTGGTGCATCCTGGTCTGACTGTTTTGAGCACGTCTGCCTCCATAAACTGATCAGTACTGCATGTATGTTATTCTCGGCCAGATAGGAAGAAAGTAAGATGGCTCACTTAGACGCTGCTTCTATGCACACTGTCCTCTCATATATCCAATCATGTCCTCTGGTTTGGGTAAAGACACTCAGAGGTTGCCTGCAGGCTGGATTTTGTCTGGGGCTGCAAACCGAATAGCCCTGTATTGTTCCTCTGGATGAAATAAAAATAATATTCAAAAAAAGGAAAGTAAAAACCCAAACCCTTTTCTCTGATAACCAAAGAACTTCAATTAGTTCATGCTTAAGAAGTTGGAGATGCTATTTTTATTCCAGACACAACTCTTTTTTGGAAGAAATAAATTTGGACACGTCTGTGCAATACTCCACGGTTTTGTGTTTCTCATTTGTTATATCACATGCACATCTTTGCACATGTTTAGCTTTGGTAAAGTAAAAGTAAATCAGTGTGAGAGATTGTATGAGTGAAAATCAACACACCATGGCCTTATTCATGTGGATGATTCAGACATACTGTAGGTGCACATGCAGGGACAAAACCAAGATGAAATCCTTTCGTACTGTTCAGTTATTTTGCCCTGCAGCTCATCTAATGCCAGTCTGAAGAAAAGCATCTCCTAAATGTGGGTCATTGTCGGAGAAAGGAATGAAATATTCTGCCGCTTTAGATCCCATTTATATGCCAATTGGAAAAAACCTAATCCACAGCAGTGTGCATTCTCAGGAGCGCCGTTGTTTTTAGCTTTACCCAGTGGGAATTAAACAACAGCTCGGAAAAGTGCTAGACAGTCATGATGTTTTATGCAGGAACACAAAGGAACAGATTTTTCTGTGTCATCATATAAACAGAAGAAAGACAGAGAAGGAGCCTGCAGGCATCAGAGCCGCAGAAACATCAGCAGAGTCCTGGAGACATGGTTTCAACCATCCAGTTAGATTAGAACGATTGACATCCATCCTCAAACCCAGTGTTTAAACTCTGATTAATGGCTTAAATCACAGCTGGAGGGGGCCAACCTGTACACAGAACTCCATGAAAAAAACAAAAGATCAGGTCTCATTTAATCCACCAGACCTCGGTCCAAAGAGTCAAACAGCACCGGGTGATGTGTTTATGCTGCGGGTCTGAAGAGTAATGATGACAGAGGAGAAAAGGAGGGGGATTGCATGCTGAGCTGAAGATATGGATATCAAAACATGCTTTAGCTTTTTTTTTATCTCCTTCATCTGTTCACCGTGTCGATCCAGATCAACTCAAAGTAATTATTTAACCTAATCAAACTTTCAAACTTCCTCCTAACCTGATCCAGTCTTTTCTCTCAGACTCGGTTTATCTTGTGTTATGTTGTTTTAAGAGCTCAGGGGTTATGGGTTCATACTTGAAAACATCTGGCTTATATAATGACAGCTCTGTGTTACTCACTATTTGGCATCCATCAGCTCCTCAATGCAGCACTGTGCATGAAACATTAAAGGGCTGCACATCCATTTGCAGATATAGATAACTGCCTGAAATGTGCTGTCCAGTGCTTTTTGGATTTGAAGCTTGCAGAGTGTGAAAGTGGTTTTGTCATTTGGGGGACGTTTTGTAAATGACTGTGACTTAAGTGGGACCAGATCACATGACAGGAAGTTTAATCTGGAGATTTGGATCACTGTAAAGCAGCAGAATCATCAGAAATCCTGCTGTTTGTCCTCCCTCTGAACTCGAGCAGGAAAGATGCTGCAAAAATCTCAGAGAGATGAAGAAAAGAGGGAAGAGACGTTGAAACAAGTAGGACAGTGAGAGAATGAGTCAGAAGAAGAAATTTAGAGAGAGGAATCTGAAGAATTTATTTATTGAATAGCAGTTAACCCTCAGGCTGCTCATGTTGCCTTGCACTATTATTGCTCATTTGCACACATTGCACTTTTAATTACTTGGTAGTAGTTTTTTCTCCATTTTTGGTATGAGCTCTGGACTGCATTTTAGGTGGTTTTGTGTATGTGTTTCTGATGTTATGTTTTTCATTGTTCTATGTTTTTTTTAATTTATGTTGTCATTGTGTTCTTGTCTTTTGTGAGCCCTGCTGCAAAACTAATTTACCTTTACAGGACAATAAAGAGATTTGGATTCAGATTCAGAAGGGAAAAGTTAGACAGAGGAAAAAAGAGGAAATGAGAAGATGAATAAAACTGGAGGAGGAGGAGGAGGAGTGGACGATGAGATGGGCTGACAGCTGTAGCTGGAGGCTGTCCTTCCTCCCCATTCATTTTAAAACAGGACTTCAGAGAGAGAGAGACTGAGAGACTGAGAGGAAGAGAGATAGATTAATCTCTAGCTTCTGTAAATTCCTGATGTTGGGCCTGGATTGTGGGTTCAGTTCAGATACTTGAGGAGGAAATTGCACAATCTATTCCTGTTATAAATCACATGTAGAGATGTCCCTTTTCTAATACTGACACTCTTACAACACCAATCCTGAGCTAACACTTGCTTTAGTAAATGCATCACATTTAGTTGTATTTTTAGCACACATAGATGTTTAAGAGTGATGGTATTAAACTCTACGTCCTGCCTCTGTCTCTGTTTAGTCATGAGCAATTTGTGCATCAGTGGAAGCTCCTCCAAACATCACAGTTAAACATTTTACTTCTACATCATTTTACTGTTTACAATTTCAGAGCGTTAAACTGACGCATTGGTTTTGTGTGTTCAGAGAGGGAACACTACGTCCTGGTGATCGTCTCCTCAGCGTGGATGGTGTACCTCTGCACAATGCCAACCACAGCGACGCCCTCAGCGTGTTGGCTCAGTGCGGGCAGGAAGCTCTGTTCCAGATAGAGTATGATGTCACAATCATGGGTATGAAACCACAAACACACACACACACACACACACACACACACACACACACGAGTTTCAAGTTTCTGATATTCACTAGAATGTGCAGAAATTAAAAATCCGACGTCTTTTTTTCTTTTTTTTGAAGTGTCGGTATCAGCTGCCTCAGGCTCAAATCTGCCTATTTACTGTATACCACTACTCAATTTGACTTACTCATAATGCAATGCAAAGACTCTCCCGGTTTCTGTGTCTGTTTCCTCTTTCTTGTATGGATGTTTGCCTCAAGCTTGTCTACAAATCTACTCGCAGTGATTCAGAAATGACACATTTAGAAAATCTGATCACAATCATTGATTTATTGATTCTACCCGATCAGACACGGTAACGAACGCCTCTGGTCCGCTATTGGTGGAAATTGCCAAGTCTCCAGGAGCCACGCTGGGTATTACGCTGACGTTAGCCAACCATCGAAACAAGCAGGTGATCGTCATCGACCGGGTGAAGCCTGGCAGTGTGGTGGACAGGTATGACCACACTCTAACGCTCACACTTAGGTTAGGTTTTTAAAGCAGATGTCATCTCCCTATAAAAAAAAAAGATTATTAATAAACATGTATAATACATGATTGCTCCAAGTGTCTGAGAGAAGCAGAGAAGAACTGAAATCTCTCCTTCTCCTCAAATTAAACAGATGCAGTCGGGTTGAGGTTGTGCACATATTTATCCAACTTGTTCTTTCTCCAGTACTCACAGACACACACTTCAGCTGAGTCCAGGCCTGAAACTAACACAGACAGTAGGAGACAGGATCCCGCCTGAAGCTTGACTGTGGCTCTAAAATATACATGAAGTATTTGAACTTAGTGTCAGCACTAAAACCTGCCCTGAAATAACCTCACTTTACTGGACAGGATGAATGTGTCACTATTCATTCAGTTCCACACGGTTACAGATTCAGTTTTAAAATTCAGACTCACCTGAGCATCTCTGCAGCAGGTACACCTATCCGTGTGTAGCTTTAACTGTATTTATTCCTCCTGCATGCTATCCTTCTTCCTTGTTCTCCTTTTGTCTTTGTGTCCGCCAGGTGTGGAGCGTTGCATGCTGGGGATCACCTGCTCTCCATAGATGGGACATCCACAGAACACTGCACAGTCCTGGAGGCCACACAGCTCCTCGCCAGCACAACTGAACTGGTGAAACTGGAAATCCTCCCCTCCCATCAAACACGGCTAAGTGGGAAACAACACGACACAGGTGGGTGTGTTATTTATTATCGTTATTGCAGCCCGGCTGAATCAGTAAGAGCTTTCAACCACATTTCTTACACGCCACGCATAATGCAATCAAGTCGTCAAGGTCACTTTGCCTGTACTTAGAGGTACACTTCGAGATGCAGTTTGCAGGGAGTGAGTCAGCTCTGTCTGCTCATCCAACATGACGTGCAGGTGTTTGGATAGTGTTTTCCAAGCAGTCAGATGGGTTGAGGCTCCCCACTTGACTTCAAGTGAGTGCAAATTTGTTGTAGTTGTCTTTTCCCATCTACGCTGTACATCCCAACATACTCCCACTCAGTTTTTCTCAGATGTTTTGGGGTTCTGACTGCCTGCTCATTGCAGCTCTGCTCAACCTTGTTCTCTATTTTTGTAGAATAACCTCACTGCATTAGTTCACTGGAGTCATTTATTGGTCCTGTTTTTCAACATGACCACGACATCGAGCAAAAAGATGGGACAGACTCAATAAAAGCACGATGAAACCAAGTCAGCAAGGTTTTCACTTATTTTTTGTCTGCAGTGGTAATATGTGTTTGCTAACGGCCGCTGCTTTAGTGGTCTTGTGCATCATTTAGTTGGATGCATTTCATCCACTCAGCTGCATGCATCTGTTTAAAATGGTCCTGCTGTTTCCTGCAGGTGCAGCAGCCTTTGAAGGAACACTGCAGCGGACTTTGGTTTGTTTAGGGTCTGATGCTGCAAAAAACAAACCAGAACCAAAAACTGATGGGTCTGTGGTTTTACTGGGAACAAGCTCTTGGTGGATGTGGGCTCTAAGAGTCCACTATGTAGAAAAGAGGCTATCTCATCCCAGACTTTGAAAAATCACTGACAGAGCAGACAGAGTCTCATCATGTCATAATTTTAAAAAAAGGACATCTATCGTCCTTCATCCCTCACAGATCTATGATTTCATGGTGTGATTCTCAACATCTGCAGCGCTGTCAGACAGATGGTGTATGAGATTTGGATGCCAAATTCAAATTCATGTTTTTTCGTTGACACCTTGCGCTGTCCTCCACAGCAGCTGCTCGCTCCGTTTGATCAGGATGTGACAGATATACAACGGCATAGATCTGCAGCAGATAGACCTGGGGCCTGTTCCACGAAGCAGGTTCGATCTAGTGAGGTATCTTCGGAGCTACCTCGCTCAACTTAGCGTGGTAGCCAGCGGTCTCGCTAAACGGTCTTACGACGCTGGTTAACAACCTCGTAAGTGAATCCAGCTTTGCTATGAGTGCGTGCACACATGTATGGCGGAGCCCGCCGCATTTGACCAATCGTGAACATGGACCAGTCTGGAGTGTCAGAGCAGGCCGGAGAGTGAAGGACCGCGGACTTTACAAACGAAGAGCAGGAGACGATCATGAGAAAGTATGAAGAATTCAAATCTATCATAAACCTCAAAAGCACGGAGGGAATGCTTGCAAAAAATTAATCTTTGATGCCATTATCACCCTGAAATAGCACTGCTCAACATGCGCTTTTAACTAAGGTGACCAGACGTCCCGATTTCCGGGGACAGTCCCTGAATTGGATGATCTGTCACCGGCTAAAGCTGTCCCCGAAAATGTCCCCGATTTAAGCGTTTCATGAATGAGAACAGAAATGTTGCATGTGGGCTAGAACAACGGTTATTACAGTAGGTAGGAAGCACAAGTAAGCAGTCCTGCACAACAGTATTTACGGGGGTTATTATAAGGGGCGTGCACTGCTACTAAATAGTACCGAGATGTTGTCTGTGATCACGCAGCCCATGCCCATTCATTTCCAAGATGAATTCATTCATTTGTTCATTCCTATCGTGTTTACATTTTTTGTGTGATATGCAGGCCATATGAGCCTTTCATAAAGGTGGTCATCCGGAAAAGTAAGTGGGTCTGTGCGGTCCCTGAAAACTCTTGTGCGCCGGGATGCTCCTCATACAATGCGAGCACCGAGGTCTATAGGATCCTCCAAGAACGGACAAGCCATTTATCGAGAGAGCTCATTGGTCCATTGGCGGGGTTTTTATACTTGGTGAGTTCAATTTGGAACCTAACCTGCCCCGGAGCAGGTTAGCCGTTCAGCATACGTTGCCATGGAGACTTGCCTCGCTAAGAAGTGAACCCGCGTCGTAGAACAGTAATCCTGCTTCATAGAACAGACCCCTGACACGAGACTGCTGCAAACCTCGACAAGTGTGTGTGTGTGTGTGTGTGTGTGTGTGTGTGTGTGTGTGTGTGTGTGTGTGTGTGTGTGAGTGTGAGACAGAGGGAGGGTGTGCTTTCATCCTGTCTGCATGCATCAGAGTTTTTATTCCCCAGTGTTTGTGTCTGATCTTAAAGTTAATGACAGGAATAATGAGATGATTAAACTGATTAAGCTTTTGGCTCAGTGGTGTGTGTGTGTGTGTGTGTGTGTGTGTGTGTGTGTGTGTGTGTGTGTGTGTGTGTGTGTGTGTGTGTGTGTGTGTGTGTGTGTGTGTGTGTGTGTGTCTGTCTGAAACATGTACACTCACCGGCCACTTTATTAGGTACACCATGCTAGTAACGGGTTGGACCCCCTTTTGCCTTCAGAACTGCCTCAATTCTTCGTGGCATAGATTCAACAAGGTGCTGGAAGCATTCCTCAGAGAGCTTGGTCCATATTGACATGATGGCATCACACAGTTGCCGCAGATTTGTCGGCTGCACATCCATGATGCAAATCTCCCGTTCCACCACATCCCAAAGATGCTCTATTGGATTGAGATCTGGTGACTGTGGAGGCCATTTGAGTACAGTGAACTCATTGTCATGTTCAAGAAACCAGTCTGAGATGATTCCAGCTTTATGACATGGCGCATTATCCTGCTGAAAGTAGCCATCAGAAGTTGGGTACATTGTGGTCATAAGGGGATGGACATGGTCAGCAACAATACTCAGGTAGGCTGTGGCGTTGCAACGATGCTCAATTGGTACCAAGGGGCCCAAAGAGTGCCAAGAAAATATTCCCCACACCATGACACCACCACCACCAGCCTGAACCGTTGATACAAGGCAGGATGGATCCATGCTTTCATGTTGTTGACGCCAAATTCTGACCCTACCATCCGAATGTCGCAGCAGAAATCGAGACTCATCAGACCAGGCAACGTTTTTCCAATCTTCTATTGTCCAATTTCGATGAGCTTGTGCAAATTGTAGCCTCAGTTTCCTGTTCTTAGCTGAAAGGAGTGGCACCTGGCGTGGTCTTCTGCTGCTGTAGCCCATCTGCCTCAAAGTTCGACGTACTGTGCATTCAGAGATGCTCTTCTGCCTACCTTGGTTGTAACGGGTGGTTATTTGAGTCACTGTTGCCTTTCTATCAGCTAGAACCAGTCTGGCCATTCTCCTCTGACCTCTGGCATCAACAAGGCATTTCCGCCCACAGAACTGCCGCTCACTGGATATTTTTTCTTTTTCGGACCATTCTCTGTAAACCCTAGAGATGGTTGTGCGTGAAAATCCCAGTAGATCAGCAGTTTCTGAAATACTCAGACCAGCCCTTCTGGCACCAACAACCATGCCACGTTCAAAGTCACTCAAATCACCTTTCTTCCCCATACTGATGCTCGGTTTGAACTGCAGGAGATTGTCTTGACCATGTCTACATGCCTAAATGCACTAAGTTGCCGCCATGTGATTGGCTGATTAGAAATTAAGTGTTAACGAGCAGTTGGACAGGTGTACCTAATAAAGTGGCCGGTGAGTGTATGTTTATGTGGTTTTAGTGGCTTCTGTAGCTCAATAATCTGATTTGTTCTTTTTTTATTCCCCACAGATTGATTTTATATCCACATCTTCTCACTGAAGTTCATATAATGTCTCTATAATTCTAATATTGTAACAGGTATTGTATGAACCCAAACGCAGTACAAACAAGGCACAGAATCGATGATCAGTCAATACTTTTATTAACTGGAATCTGGCACACAAACAGTTCAGTGACTGGGCAGGTGGCTTGGTCAGGAAAGGCAAAAGTTCAGAAACCGAGAGGCAAGCAGACCAGGCAGACAATCCAAACGAGGGCAGACAGAGTACGTAGTCGGGAACGAAAGGCTGAGGTAATTTACCAGGAGGCAGATGAAGCAGGCAGGTCATAGTCAGGCAGTCTCGCATGGCAAAGAACAATCTGGCTCTGAGTGAGTGTGAGGCTGGAGAATGTATACTGAGCAGAAGCAGGGGATCTGATTAGTGAGTGAGGGCAGGTGTGCGATTAGTGAGTGAGGGCAGGTGTGTGATCAGTGACTGAGAGTGGGTGTGGTAATCAGTGAGTGGGTGTGGTGTGGTGTGAGCGGAGGCCTGTACTACGAAGCTGGATTAACACATCCAGGGTAACTCTGCGACAACTCGCTCAACTTCACCGGATCTCCGCGATCCCGATCAGCTGTACTACGAAGCCGGTTATCAACTCGATAACTGAATCCAGGTGTGGCCACTTCAGATCTGTGCGCGCACACATAAAGGGGGTGGGGTCAGTTCCACCGGACCAATCTCCACAATGGAGAAGGCTGCACGTCATTTTTCACAGCCGAAAAACAGAGCATTATTTTACAAGGAGTACCGCAACATTATAACAGTGAGGAGCAGGACAGCCACAGCCGCTAAAAACCGGAGGGACTGCTGGCAAAAAAAAATCACCGGTTGTGTAAATTACATTTGTGTGTTCATAAATTTATGGCCCCCTAATATGTTGTCATGCAGCGTGTGTGATCACCTCCATCAATGACCTCATTATTTCAGATACAACAGCAGTGGGGAAAAGAGTACCTGGGAGCAAATAAAAATAAATCTAAAAACATCCTTTTAAGTAGTTTGTAAGTTTATTGGCAGATTTTATTTGTACATATTTCAACGCGTAAACAGTGATTTCCTCACACTGCCTTTTTTTTTTTCCTTCATCATCTGATGGTCACGTCATCTGCAGACACATTTGGGGTTAAGAGGAGTTTTCCAATCTGCTTCAATAAATTCTGAATGATGACTGATATGCTGCATGAAATTGGAACCTGGAGCTTGGCAAATATTAGTGCATTGCTTAGACTTCATGCTACCTGAATATTGAGGCCGTCCGAGGAAAACCTGTAACGTTCATAGAGAACGTCATCAGGTAAATCAAACGGATTTGAACGATCATGAATAAACGCGAAGCGCTCCTCTCACTATCCGTGCAACGATGTCCATGCGATCCGGCAAAAGTGGGCAAGCCATTTTCCAAGAGAACCGATTGGTCAGTGGGCGGTCTTTTATACCCGCTGAGCTCTTATCCTCAAACATAACCTGCTCCGGAGCAGGTTTGGCGTTCAGCGTAAGTAAACGGGGCAACGGACCCGGATAAAAAGAAATCCACCTTCGTAGTACGGAAAACCCAGAAGTTATCCAGAAGTTATCTCGCTAAGACCAAATCCAGCTTTGTAGTACAGGCCTCTGGGCAGTCGAGAATTACTGAATCCATGGAGAAAGGCTGGAACAGATTGTGACAAACATGTTGTGTAATGCCTCACTATTGTAGGTACTAATAGTTTCAAAAAGCATGACCTGTGTGATAAGGAGGCACTGACATTCTGCCGTTGAAAGGATAAAGGAGGGACATTTACATTTACACTTCTGTGACAACTCTGCAGCAGGTAACCACCAAAGCTGTAACGGCAGGGCAAAGTCGAGATGCCTCTGATTAACAGAGGCAGATGGGGGAAGGAGGGGGAGCTGGCAGGGCAGAACAGGAATGTGTGTGTGTGTGTGTGTGTGTGTGTGTGTGTGTGTGTGTGTGTGTGTGTGTGTGTGTGTGTGTGTGTGTGTGTGTGTGTGTCATTCTGAAATTTTTACTGCTGACTGTCTGGACCAATCGTCGTCCTTTATTTAGAAATGGGTTGGGATCTACAGGTAGCGAAACAAGACCGCTACGATGACAGCTTCCATCACAGGGAGGTCTACTGAATGTGCTATTTGTGGTCTGAGCCATAGACTGTATATAGAATGGACGCTGTCTGCCTCCTCACTGGGTTAAGCCACTACAAGAACAGCACCCTCTGGTGATGAGCTGTTGGTGTTATAAACTAAAAGATACAGCCCTGCTATTGTCATCTGTCTGTCAAAAAACACACACAACAAACTCTGATTCCTTAAAAGTTATGAACTGCCTCCAGAACCCAGCTAAGGTACAAAAATCTATTCAACAGAATAGTGATGCAGTGAAAGAGATATTCCGGTGCAAAATTAACTCCAGAGATGAATGTTGCCAACTGCTCGCTTCTCTAGTTGTACCAACTTAAGTAACGACCACACAATACCAATACACAGGGGTTTATGGCTCCACGTGCACACCTCAACCAAAAAGCAACTCCAAAGACACAAATAATGCTCAGAACAGCACCTAACTTCAGCAACAGCACATACTGGGCTCCAGCACATAGTACTAGCCATCAAACATCTTTTTAGCTTTGCCTGGTTTCTTTAGCCATGAGACCAAACACAACTCACCCACTCTCCTCCAGCAGCCGCTGGTTTGTGGGGGTGGCCTGGAGGCACAAGACATGATTGGGAGGAAAAATCAATTGGACCATTTTAATTTTTTTAACATTGTTATAATCAAATAATCCGATTACAATTTAAAACTGATTCATCATGCAGCCTTTTACTGACACTGAACATTTTGCACCCGCACTCCTGAAGCTTCTCTGCGTTTCTATGCCCTCAAAAGCTTCTGGAGAATAAAAACAATGATATTCCCAACATGCAGTGTAAACAGCAGTTAGTGCTAGTGATAACCTGAACTAGCTGTCTGACAGAGTCTCAGTATGGAAGCCACAGATATGTCTATAATGAGGTGAATTCATGAATTCAGCTCATGAAGATACACTATGTGCTGCTTCTGATGAGTCTTGCCGGAGTTATTTGCATTTCAGATTTTCTATTCTTGGTGGAGGTTTTTCAGATTCTAGACATTTGAAAATATTCCAGGAAACGACGACAACACAAAAGTGCTAAAACAGGAACAAATACAGGATTTATTTACAGAATTTTATGGTTTTAATTCCTGAGCTTCCAGCCGTCCCACCTCCCTTCTCAGGAAAAGAAGAGAATTAGTGCACAGTGAGGGGGAAACAGGGGTTTATTAACATGTCTAAGTTTTATTTGGTTGAGACCTGAGTCAACACTCATCCTGGTGTTCTTCTTAATCCTGCTCTTCCCTCTGGAGCACAGATTGAGAAATGTTTTAGCTTTGACAGCAACTTTGTGCTTAATTAACTAAAGGAGTGTTTCTTCACCCGCAGCAGAGTGACAGCTTTTCATCTGCAGGAGAATTAGTGTCAGTGGATTTTGGAGAAACGCTGATTTCTGCAGCTGCCTTTATTATCCAGGTTAATGCTTCACAGCTGAGGGGTTAAGTATGACAAATGTACTCACACATACACCACATGCATGTATGAAAATAGTATGGGTGGGTTTACACACATGTAGATAGATAGATAGATAGACAGACAGACAGACAGACAGACAGACAGACAGACAGACAGACTTTATTGATCCCAAACTGGGAAATTATCTCATGTACACATGTACACATGTAGAGGCTGTGAAAGAGTGGGGGAGTGTGTGTATTGTCAAATCCACTGGCCTGAACTGGTAGAGTGATAGTTGTGTAAATGTGTGATTTAGTGAACTTGTTTTCACCTTCCATCAGAACATCATTTGGGTAACTTGTAACTCTTTCTCATGAGGCGTCCCCCAGGGGTCAATCTTGGGTTCTCCCTTATTCACTGTATACTTGCTTCCTCTGGGGCTAAACCTGTTATGACACTCAGCTCTATGTCCCATCGAAATCTGATGTTACTGTCATCACTCCCAGTTCCAGCTACATAAATAGTCTAGGAGTCATCTTTGTCTCTGACCTTTGACCTCTGGAACACTGCCACTTTTGCAGGGAGTTTAGTTTCTTTTGGGTCTGAAATTCAGTCTATTTGCAGATGAATGTTTCAGTACTCTCTGACCTGATTATAGACTAGTATGAGGTGTTGAGAATGGCAGGATAAAAAAGTGAGGTTGATAGACAGAAAAGAAAGGCAGGCTGAAATAGACTCAGCCATATTGAATTGGAAGGGCGGGATCTTCATCTCAGCCTGATAAGAGGAAGAAGAGAGGGCTGAGGAGACAGATCAATGAGAGCTGAGTGACAGGGAGTGTGAAGACAGGAGGGTATTTAATTAGGTCATTACACTTCTCTTGGTTTGCTGTCAGACGCTGCTTACAGCCTGACACCTCCTCCTCTTCACTCCTAATTTCCTCTCCGCCTCTTCTCCAAATTTCATGTTTTGTTGCCCTCCTTTCTCATCTCGTCTCCTCCCTTTTTTTTTATCTCGGCCTTATTTTTTTGCAGTATGCAGCTGCAGAGTTTCACTTAGAGTTATAGCATGAATAAATGTGCAAAAACCTTTCAGCTACAAAAAAGGATAAAGTCAGGATACTACCTTGTAGAGCAAAACTCAAATTAGATTTTTAAACCTGTATGGATTCTGGTTTTCAAACAGAAAATTCACTGTTATGATAAATCTTTGCAATTACTTTATAATAATTATTACTTTTTATGTGGCATTAACGCCATTGCTCTATAAACTTAGCATGGAATAAGTGACTGTCGTGAGCAGATTTAGTCTTTAGGAATACTGTCAACCAACTAAAGCCCACCTGTGTGTTAAAAAGGAAGCCAGTGCAAAATAGCTGCAGTACCGTGAGCGTCCATTAGATGCTTTTCCCAAAAAGTTATCTCCACTGAGTCTGAGAAGTGTTACTAGAGGTTGTATTTCTAATATTTGGCGTCATGATTCGGCGTCATTTGATTCTGCTTTAACCCCTTTTGTAAAAATCTACTATAAGCCACAGCAGGAATCATCACACACTGATATGTAGCTTTGGTCCTCTCCAGTTTGGATGGAGGATGAGAGAACTCCACTTTTAGCAACAACACCGGACTTTAAAAGTGGAACAATTCATCTTGAGAAGGTTTGAGAATTATTTCTCATCACGCACATGAATTCAAAAGGTCGCCACCCTGTCTTCCATCTCACTCATTTATCACAAAGAAACTTTAGTTGTTCTTTCCCTGGTTTAATCTCTTTTGTGTGTCTGCCTTTGTGTGTGTGTGTGTGTGTGTGTGTGTGTGTGTGTGTGTGTGTGTGTGTGTGTGTGTGTGTGTGTGTGTGTGTGTATACGGTGTCTACGTGAGCAGAAGCTAGTGTGTGTTTGTGTGTGCATCTGTCAGT
The DNA here is from genome assembly GCA_962446985.1 of Xyrichtys novacula. Lineage (NCBI taxonomy): Eukaryota > Metazoa > Chordata > Actinopteri > Labriformes > Labridae > Xyrichtys > Xyrichtys novacula. The sequence continues at coordinate 14,479,196 of OY660865.1, forward strand.
GAGTCTCTCCAGCTGTAATGACTTTATTTAACTCGAGGAGGGGGAATGTTTTCACGTCTCTCAGCTTGAGGACACCAACACTTCTGCTCCTCAGACCTCCCACCATCAGAGCACTGTAGATAAGACGACTCACGTGTCGAGGAAACAAAGAGTCTGCTGGATGGATGTGGCAGCTTAGGATCAGCTTTATGGCTTAGATAATAACTGTGCAGAAATGTGTGTGTTTGTGTGTGGAGGATTTACACTCGAAGCTGTGTCAATTGTGAGAAGTTAACCTTGATTGTCTGATGATGCTCGCAGTGGGATTTTCCCCTGAAGAGGTTCTCCCAGACATCTGAAGGAAAGTCACTTTGGAACAGATGGCAGGCCCATCAGGCTTTGATTAGGGGTGCTGCTGATCCTGTCTGCTGACAATAAAGTTAAATAGCTCCATCTGAAGAGCTTAAGAGTAACCAACTCCGGTTTACTATTATAATGATGACAGATCTTTGGGGTATTGATACCTGATAAATCAATTAGAGTCTGGCATGTTTCACCTATGTCAAAAATGATCGTTTCCCCTTAATTAGTAAGACCTAGCATGTCCATTATAGTGGCCTCTATCTTTAAACTTTGTCACACCTCTTCTTAAATGCTGCATCCATCCTCTAGACTGATTTTTCTTTTCTCATTATTCAGTTTTGAATCTTGTGCCTCAATTTCCAGACGTCTAACCAGAGTCGAGGACTGGGATTTAGCCACAACCAGCAATCCTTCACCACTGGTTGCTCTTTATTTTGATGCAGCAATGCCTGCATGAGTAGTCCCTGTCAAATAAACTGATATGAAGTAGAACTGATAGTAAGGGGTGACAGATGGGTGAAAAACATGATTTGATGAAATAATATGAATATTGTACAATAGGATGGTAGCAGGATAAGAAGTCCAAGATTTGATATTGATCCATCATGAGCGAGCTGCTCTCTCTCTCCCCTAAAAAAATGAATCTAGGTTTAACCCTGTAAAACCCAAATATAGAATAACGCAAAAAAAAAAAAAAAAAAAAATTCAACCATTCAGATGTTGTAGGAGGCCTTTGGGGGTGAAAATGGAGTGTTTTCAAAAATGTTATGTTTTAGTAAGTTTTTACATCCATGAACATTAACACCTGTTCATGAACAATGCCTCAAATGCACCAGGAGCATCCCCCACAACTGCTTTGACTAAGGATTGATAGGAGCATTTTCTTATCCTTAGAGACAAAGGGCTCTATTTTCGTGTGCGCCGGTGAGGCGACGGAGGGTGGCGGACCCCGCGCAGTTGTATTTTCGTCTGTCGGAGCCCGGTGTAGTTTGGTATTTTCGTGGACTGAGCCGCACGGAGGCGAGCCGAGATCCGCCAAGCTGGGCGTGGTGGCGTGGCAGCCCAGCGAGCATTTTGAGGTTGATTATACGTCTAATATACGTCTAAATTTAGACTAGACGTCTAGTCTAAATTTGGTATAACAGAGGTATAGAAATGAAAGTTTTTCCAACGTCGAAATTTATACGTTTTTTCAACGTCGAACTTTATACGTTTTTTAAACGTTTTGATTTATTTGTTGTTTAAACGTTTTGATTTATACGTTGTTTAAACGTGTTTGTTCTTCATTGTTCCGTCTATAACATTGAAATGACGTCCAATAGACGTTTTCATTTAAACGTCTTTATGTTAGACGTTCATATGACGTTCATGCTTCAACCATATATAAACCCAGGTATAGACATAGACGTTGATTAAACGTTTATTAAACATATGGTCTAAATCGGCCGATCCGGCGGGGACTGGGCGAGCCTCCCCGCGCGCGGACGGTCCCGGCAGCGGCGGCCGCTGGAGCCCGCGGGTCCCCGGTCAGCCTACGGCGCCGACCGAACGACTCTAATAAACTTTCATTTCTATACCACTGTTAAACCATTTTTAGACTACATGTCCAACGGACGCCTAAAGGCACAATCATTTCTTGTAAATATTTTAATAAATTTACTCAATATTAACAATGCATATTACCATAAGCATCTGATATATGTAAATTGATGAAAATATTCACAGGAAACATGTAAAACAACGTATAAATCAAAACGTTTAAAAAGAGTAAAGTTCGATGTTGAAAAAACTTTCATTTCTATACCTCTGTTATACCAAATTTAGACCAGACGTCTAGTCTAAATTTAGACGTATATTAGACGTATAATCAACCTCAAAATGCTTGCTCGGACCATCTGTAGAGCCAGATTCTCTACACCAAAAGTTACCTGCTGCTTACCTTGATACACGTACTCCCAGGATGTTCTAATTTGGCAATGTTGCTTCACTTTCTGGACCTTTTAGAATATTTAGCTTCTACAGTCATGCTCATTCATAATTTAACACTGATCTACATTTGGCAACGATCAGTCAACTGTAATTGAAATCACAGTACATTTTTCACTCAGAATATAACCATTACAGTCATGGAGTGGGAAAAACCATTTTTTAATCTGACATCTAATAAAATGAACATTTAAAAAAGAAAAAAAACTATAAATCTATATACAAACATAGCTACAAAGTATGAACAAGAACAACAACATACAGAAATTTTAACTAATTCTAATACTGAAATGAACTATATCAACAATTTTAAGATATATTTAAAAAAAAAAAATAGCAGGGTGGTGTTGTGGTGGTGCCCCTCCCACCTCGTCGAGCTGGGGCTTGTTTTAAATGGTCCCCAATTGATGCTGACAAGTTCCTCCATTGCCGTCAGGAAGTTGATGCGAACAGACTCTGCAAAAAGAAAAAAAAAAGAAACAAGAAACTTGAATCATAGTAAGTGTAGAAATTATCTAGTATTGTCCGGAAGGATTCCTCACTTTTTTACAGCTTCAGGCTTTAAATGAGTCAGTAACATGACCAAGAATAAGTAATAAGTTGCAGAGTTATGACAATCACAGTTAAACAAAAATTTAACTATATAGAAAATAACACTGGATAAACAAAAACAACAGTACTGGCATCAAAATAGACTTCATTGTCTAATTTAAATGGATAGCCTAACTAGCAGCTTTTAATCTTGGCTCCAACAGAGAGAGCAGGCCCTTCTTTACTTTCATGACAACACACGTTAGCATGGACTATCTGATGCTGTTGGGCCCAGGCTGGCTAAATTAGCCACAAGCTAGCCCTCGTAGTAGCAACCAGGCTACATGCGAACTCGAGTTTAACATTTGCCGTAAATGCATTTCACCGTCACGCATCATGATGCACGACGGTGGGAGGACCAAAGCTTGCAAAAATAAACATTTTCTATAATATCTCCTTCAGCACCCACCTCTTTTCAGCAGAATGTATAACTCTCGAACTCCGCGACTCCTGGAACGTCTGGTGTACTCCGACGGTCGTGAGGTCGAGTGTGGACAAAGCGCAATGCTTCAGCCGGATGTTGTGCGGTCCACAATTTGAAGCCGTTTTCAAGTTATGGTCCGATTATGGTACGATCTCCATACAAGTGTTAAGCTGGGCTCTTGCAGAGCTACCAAATACTTTTTTGTCGCTCATCTCGTAGTATTGCGGCTATGCCGATAACTTTTATCACGGACTACTTCGCTCTTGGCAGAATTAGAATCTACCCGAAGCTGTTGCACGGTGGGTCACGTGAGCGTGCTCCACCAATAAGGTGGCTGGATTATTGTCACTGTGGCAGCCGGCGTTACCGAGACGGATAAAACACATGAAATCTAATAATTAAATTGAATTTCAGCGACCAACTTTGTTGTCTAGTGCTCAGCAGGACCCAGGCTTTAAGATCCGAAGTTGTTTTTTATTTTTATTTTTTGCCATATATGCGTTTTGACCGGATATGGTGAAAACACTGGTCACGCTCAGGAGTATGATAGTAGTCCCATAGATTGAGATTAGTTCTGCAACGTTCAGTTATCATTTTAAATAATATATATTATATAATAATACAATAATAAATAATAATAAAATTGTGGATTAAAATCGATTGTCTAGATTCGGTCTATATGTAGATGTTGAAATGACGTATACATTTATACGTCTAAATCACGTCTAAAAATAGACCGAATCCCGACGTTGAAATGAAGTATAAATTTATACGTGTAAATGACGTCTACATCTATACTATGCTGCATATCTCTCCATGGTATCATAGGTAATGTAATCCAGTATTATGCACATTACAGTTGTTTATTGCATAAAAAGTTATTGAAAAATGAAGTTGAGGGCGAAGTATAAATCACGTCTAGAAATAGACTGAATCCAGACATTGAAATGAAGTATAAATTTATACGTGTAAATGACGTCTACATCTATACTATGCTGCATATCTCTCCATGGTATCATAGGTAATGTAATCCAGTATTATGCACATTACAGTTGTTTATTGCATAAAAAGTTATTGAAAAATGAAGTTGAGGGCGAAGTATAAATCACGTCTAGAAATAGACTGAATCCAGACATTGAAATGAAGTATAAATTTATACGTGTAAATGACGTCTACATCTATACTATGCTGCATATCTCTCCACGGTATCATAAGTAATGTAATCCAGTATTTAGAGGTCAGTTATGCACATTACAGTTGTTTATTGCATAAAAAGTTATCGAAAAATGAAGTTGAGGGCGAAGTATAAATCACCTCTAAAAATAGACCGAATCCCGACGTTGAAATGAAGTATAAATTTAGACTAGACGTCTAATATACGTCTTTTGCTCAGTGGGAGGGGGAGGTGTCGACAGAATCAGCGGGCGCAGTGACATTTTTGTGCTCGCCACCGGCGTGTAAAGTGCGCTGAAAGCTCGCCGATTCAAACCTGGTCAGCTTTCAGCGCATGGCGGAGCGCATCTGGTCTAGTAGTATTTTGGTAGACCTGCGGCGTATCGACATACGTCACTGATGCCTCACCGGCAGGTTTCCACAGTGTCAGGCACATTTCAGTGCAATAAATAATCATCAACAACTAATAATCTGAGTCAGCACATACATTTAGATCTATATAGATATATTCTGATCTATATCTGATCTGATGTATGCGTTTGGCACGCATTTGGACACACAACCTGACCGAATCAACGCAGCTGAAACCGCATCAAATTAAATTAAATATCTAGTAAATAAACACACATGATGAAGTTAAGAAAATATGTAATTCGTCTCCCTCCTTTTCTTTCTTCCTCTTCCTCTTATTTCTCGCACAGCTCAACCTGGACACGTCTCTGTGTCCTCTGTCCGTCTTGCTGCTGCTGCGGCTGAACAGATGATTTGTTTCAGTGCTCAGATGCGTTATCTACTTTAAGCCTATATACAGATATTATAATATTCCGTTTTGTGGGCCAAATTTATTTTATATGCCAACATCTATGAAAGAAAGAGCCAGGCCACGGAGCGCGATGCGTCATTTACGCACAGATGGTTCCAATTTTAATGCCATTTTTGGAGTTTATGTTGTGATCTGTGCGCTCAACCCACCTTTGTCACGTGAGGTTTGAATATATGCAACTTTATGTGAGTGTCTTTATTTCGTCTCGGCTGTGTTAAACCCACTCTCCGCCCTATCTCCTTCCTCGCTACGACTTAAGCTGCTGGGAGGAGCTGAGTTAGGGAGGGGGGATACTTACGCCGGGCTGCGCGGCTCACCAAAATACCAAAATGTGCTTGGGAACGCCTTGTCAGCGCGATGGATCTGACTGACGCCGCGCTTGCGGCACGTCTCCGGCGAGGCACGAAAATAGAGCCCTAAGACAAAGGGCAGACATGCACAAACAGAATTGCTTTGTTAGAAAGTCCTGCATTCTGTGACAAGGAGAAAATACTGTTGAAGGTGGTTAGAAATCAATATAAGTAAATGAAAATGGTTCGATACAGCAATATATCTTAATATATAGTTTCTATAAAAATACATAAAAATATGTAATCCAATATAAGGCAAAGGCTAGAATGTGTAAATTAAATATAACTTTAAACTACAAAGTTCCTCTCAAGACATTCCTCTCAAAAACAGGGCTGTTTTGGCAACCACTTTGACCCAACGTTGTAATATTGCAACAATTATAAAACAAGCTCTAAATAAAATGTAGGGCATATTTTCCACAATAACTACATATGGTCATGTTCTACACATTGTAATAAACACACAGATGAATCAGATGAATCCCGTCCAGTGAATTGAAGGGATGTTGCTCGATCAAAAAAATGGAGGTTGTGTGATTTCTTCACCTGAGGGCGGGCCTTATATACAAATGGTGGATCAAATCGCATTGTGAGAACAAACAATAGGACCCAATGATCATGTTAATGTGGTTGAACTAAAAAAAAAAAAAAATAGAGGTTTTTTTGGGGATAACCAAAATTGTTGTAATTCTGCAACACTGGGTCTTACAGGGTTAAACTCCGGTTTGTTCACTAATCCTCTGAATATTTCACTGTCAGTTACAGAAAATGTCTGCAGATGTTTAATGATATATTCAATAATACATCATGTGACCTCTTCAGCTCCTGATCTGTTGTACAGAGTATAATTAAAGTATTAATGTCCCCGAGGGGTAATAATAATACAGTATAAACAATGCAACACACATCACAGCCCCAAATCCATATCTTGATTACATGGTCACCATTGATCGATGCCACCAGATCACAGTGGTCCCAGTTTGTTTAGACGCTGATGCTGATGCCAACAGCTGATTGGGAAGTAAGGCTGTCAGACCTTCGTATCAACATCCACTCTCTCTGGTGGGTGGGTCTGTTTTTGGATGATCCCCTGCTGGTTTAGGGTTTACCAAAAGACTAATCATAGTACTTATTTCAGAAATGGGGTCTTAAAAGCCTGGCTAGATTTCTCTACTTGTATCCTCTCAAATTTTTCAAGGGCAACAATTTTCCGCCCCTTCTCATATTACTTCTGTTCCCTGATGAAGAGGTCAGCACAGTCTGGCATTGTTAGCTTTTCTCTTCTCTGATTTCTTGACTCCAGAGACTGCAGTGCTGTTTGAGCACCTACACTTTGATAATAAACACAAAAAGAGTCTGGATCCCTCTCCTACTGTGTGATGTGGATGTTCTGTTATCAGAGCTGGTGTGTTCAGGTGTGCACAGGTGTTTTCAGGTTTGCACAGGTGTGTTCAGTTGTGCTCAGCGTTGAGGGATCTGCTGGGTTAGGCTAAACTTTGAGGGGTTAAAGCGAGTCAATCACTAATCACACTTAAATCTTTCATGTCCGTTCTAGTGAAGGTTCAGAAATCGGACCACCCCCACTCCTGGGACCCCTGTGTCAACTACTGTCACACTGCAAACTCCACCCTCTGCAACACGAGCGCCACCCTCAACAAGTCATGGACTGCCTCGAATAACAACACCATCAACAACCTCGACTACTGCAAGTGTAAGACTGTGACCTTCTCCACCTCCTTGTCTTTTCCACTGAGGATGATTCATCTTCTTCCTCTTTCTCCTTTTCTGCAGCTCTGGTATCAGCCAGTTTTTCCCCCGGCTCTACAACCACATCAGGCCCCAGCAGCCAGAGCTCTAGCACCCTGCCAAGACCTACAGTTCCCATGAGCCCACGAAACTCCCTGCTCAAACGGCGGCAGAGAAAGAAAGAGCACAAAAGCTCCTGTAAGCTCCACCTGCCTCTCTAAACTGTTAGAGTTATCAGTGATATGGTCATCATGTGTATCTCTGTGTCTTTAGTGTCCTTAGCGTCCAGTTCGGTTGGTCCAGGCGGTCAGGTGGTCCACGTAGAGACCAGTGAGGTGGTCCTAACAGGAGACCCACTGAACGGCTTTGGTGTCCAGCTGCAGGGAGGAATATTTGCCACCGAGACGCTGTCTGCTCCCCCACTGATCAGATTCATAGAGCCAGACAGCTCTGCAGAGAGGTGGGAAAATGGCAGTACAAGAACACACAGCAGAAGACCTTTTCATGGTTCCTGTCTGTGCTTCGTTTACAGTGTAAAAACCACATACTGGAGTTTTATTTGGAGGCAATGATTTAAAGCAGCATCCGTCCAAGTGGACTGATGTCGGCTGTGAATTACCAGCTCTGTCTGTCTGACTGATGTGTGGGTGTATGAATATTCTGAACTAGAAGTGCACATGTACTCGTGTTCTCGTGTTCGAGATCCACTGTGTGTTCGATTCCTCTGGTCCATTTTAATTCATTCATACACCCTAACCACTTCATTTAGCCTCTCCGCATGCCTTTTTGATTTTTCAGCATTCTGCGCGCGCGTGTGTGTCTGTGTGTGTATTTGTGTGTGTGTGTGTGCTGATTTATGTTCCTGTTGTATTAACAGCCTCTCTAAGTGCGGGGTGTGTCTTTGCACCCTGAGGCCACACTCCTTTCTCCATTAGCGCCCACGCTAACAACACTAATTAGCTAGCTTCCCTGCGCCAACGCTGGAGAAATCGATAAGTACCTTCCTTCCTGTTTGACATGCAGAATCTGAATAAACCCGTCACACCGCCTTCCATTACACCTCACCACAATTTATGGTCTTTAAAGTCTGAAGCATGATGTGCACTTCACATGCATCAATGCAAGTAAGAGTTTTTATGTTTCATTTAGTACAGAAAAGTTTTCATCTACACATGCATGTTCCTGCAACCCCAGGAGAAACATCATAAACAATAATATAATCTGCAATATCTGTCCCCATTATGAACTGAAGAAAAACTACAGAAACTGACAACAAAAGAAACTGGAGGAAAACATTTTCTTATTTTGATTGGAAAAAATGAGAAATTTTAAAGTTGAGGTCAAACATTTATGGCCAAAGGAGCCCTGAAATCTGCTCTCCATTGCATAGATGTAATATATATTTAGATTAAAAGTTCCTTTTTTGATCAGAATATTACACTAATCTAAAAATTGAAAGAGAGAAAACGAGGGACTACAAAAGTGAAAAAAGGAGAGCTAGCAGCTGACCAATCAGAATCAAGTATTCAGGTGCTCAATAACCGTAATGACCAGAATATAAGCGCATTTCACTTAATGTTGGGCCATCCCAGCCAAGAGTCTAGATCCACCACCAGATATTCTTCAATCAGTCAATCAATCAATCTTTATACATTCACAACAAGTGCTCCCTCAAGATGCTCAACAAAATACCTGGCCTAGACCAGACTGTTTACAAAGACCCACTGTGAAGATGGGATCAGACTGAAACCACATCCTGTAAGATCAGACCCACTCCACCCAGGAGCTTCTTGTCCTTAAAAGCCACCTTAGCTTTACCAACGGTAGGGGTGAGCAAGGTGGTGTTTCAGTGAAGAATCTCACCTCTGAATATCACAGTTTCTGCCTGAAATTTATACATCTTCAAAAGTATGTTTTGTAAAAATCAGAGCAGAAGAGGGATGAAATTATGAAGAAAGTAGCTTATTTATATATAATACTTATTTTTCTGTTTTGACTTCAGCACCTAAAGACCAAAAACAGGAGAAAGACAAACTTAAGTTAGAATTAAAGACACATTTAATATAACCAAGGAAAATCAGGACGAGTCAGGGAGGCCATTGAACCCTCTGCTAATGATAATGGAGATGTCTGGGTGTATATTAAAACAGGTCACCCACTCATGGCTTACTGGAGGATATATTAGCTTTGTGCACAGTGTGTGCGTGCATACGTGCGTGTGTGTGACATTAAGACAAATGGGAATCCTAACTACCCTAAAATACATTGCCTGAAGGCAAGGTTAAAGTGAGAGTGATCATTTCAGCACTTATTCTCTGTGTGCAGAGAGAACTGTAATCATTTAATTACATACAGCACAGCTTTCACACCTTAACAGTCATGCACTTCAACCTGAAACCCTGCAAGAATGAAAACAGACCTGCACACAGCTGACAACAGCAGAAATGTATGTTCACGACTTTGCAACATTAGCAGCATTACCTGGACGTGTGACTTCAGCAGACAGAGAGCAGCCTGCAAACCACTGCTGCCCCAGTGGCTTTTACAGGTTATATGAATTACTTCCCATTTATCATTATGCATTTCTGAGGTGCAGAGTAGGATGAACCATCAACAGAAGAACTTGTATTTTTGGGCATTGACCTGTGGATATGATGTCAGGCACAGAGTGAGATTTGCTTCCCAACAACAGGCATCTGTAGACATGCTGTTTGGCTGCTGACACACTGATAAACAATCTGTACAGCCTGCTGTCATGTATCTCCCTCTAATCACTTTGGGATGCAACTCTGCTTTTGTGTATCTGTCTTCATGCTGAGCAGAGTGATGAGCTTCTTTAATATACACCCTAATTTCTGTCAAAACTTCATTTTATAAATGCCAAAGGCAGCCACATGAATCACATCCCTGAGAAAAGCAATTGAAGAGACTAAGGAGACAAAAAAGTGTTTGTAAAAACATCCCTAATGGCAGAGACACTGATTTACACTCACTGATAATTGTGGCAGAGGGTTAGTATTATCCATCATCAGGGATAATATCACAAATGAGCAGGTAATCATAGTGACATTACCATGGCTACTCTGTTGTAGGTGCGGCCTGCTGCAGGTGGGAGACCGCCTCCTGTCAATCAATGGGATCCCAACAGAAGACGGCACCCTGGAGGAGGCCAATCAACTTCTCAGAGACGCAGCGCTGACCAACAAAGTCACTCTGGAGATCGAATTCGATGTAGCAGGTTTGTGATGGTCACAAAAACTTGATGATTTAGTCTAATAAAACTCTGATGCATCATCTAATTAGCTGTCTCTTCCCTTTCGCAGCATGGGTTTGAACACAGGCAGATTTGGCTCTTAATGGATGCATGAATACTTTTTATTTAAATGAGTGCCAACAACACTGGTGCACAGTGATGCTTTTAACCTTCTGCTTGCTTTGTAAAGTAGACGAGGTCTCTTTGGTTCCTTCACTCAGGTTGCAAACTATTTTGTGAATCAAGTCCTTGGGGTATTTGTGTGTGAGTGTGTGTGTGTGTGTGTGTGCGTGCGTGCGTGCGTGCGTGCGTGCGTGTGTGTGTGTGTGTGTGCGTGCGTGTGTGTGTTTGTATTGTGTTTGTTATTAGAGATGACAGAGAGCTGGAAAGAATTTAGCAGAGTTGTTGGAGGATGAATGAACAGTGTCTCAGAGAGATGAAGAGGTCATCTTCACTGCTGAGAGCTATGTCTCTACACAGGCGGGGGGGTAGGCAGAATAATAACAGCTCCTCAGTGCAGGGTTAAGCAGTGTCAGTGTGCTCTTAACCCACCTAAAGTAGAACTACGGCACTGATACTTAACCAGTTTACAGGGATATTACCACATACCAAAGACTGTAGGCTTGTGCCTACACCGTTCACAAAGTGAATACTAAATACTAACAATGAAACAATAACAATATAATGTGCACAATATTAACAACTTTTATCAGAAACAGCTTAAAAAGTGCACAACAGTCAAACAATTAAACCAACATAACCATTCAGAACAGTTTTTACGCAGAATGCGCCGCACACATATCAATTAAATTAAATCACAGCCTGAGCAACTTTGAATTACAAAAAAGAGCAGCTTATAAAAAAGTGCAAATACAACAGTGAAACAATAAAATAAACCTGTCCATCCAGAACAGTTTTTGCACAGAATGCTTCTTTTCCACTGTGAGGGAAGAGACCATTTCCTTCAACAAGTATTTTGTCACTGTATCAGTGCAGGTTTTCCAATGGACACGGTCCCTTTTGTAATTCATTGTTTTCCCGAAGGCCCATTATTGTCGGCTGTGTATAAGTGGCAGTGGACTTAGTTGTTGTTGGTCCTGCATGGGTATTAGCGGAAGGCGTTGAAACTGCTGCACTGAGTGAACTCAGGGCCAAATGCATCCTCGCAGCAGTGAGTGGGTGGTTGATTCTAAGATGCATCCTTAGGTTAGAAGTATTTCCATCTCTCATGGTCACTTTTTTATTACTGCTATTTCCTAATGTTTATTACTATATTTAAAGACAAAAAAAACACTAATTTGCTTGCTCTGTCTTACTTCACTCTCTTACTCCACTTTCCCTTCCTCCCTCGCCCCTGTCAAAGTTGCAGTTTTGGTTAAGATTAATAGTTGACAGGTCTATCTTTTTGATCTGTAATGGAAGTGCACTACATTTTCAGTATTTATCTGACAGGTGAATGTAAGCACCTGTGCACTTTGAATCTTCACATCACTACAGTACTTTCCTTGTATCTGCATTTACTCATTTATCAAATCTTTGAAACAAAGATAAGAATTCAGTCTTTTCTACTTGAAATCTGTTTAATAAAACATACTACAGACTCTCAGGAAAATGAGTAAACAGGAGTGTGCATGTTTTCACTTAAACATCTGATTCATCTTTGGATAATGAACTCCTCTTCTTCATACCTCTTGTAGTTCACTATTACACTCTGTCAGGCTGATTTGTTTCATTTCATTTCAGCAGCTTTTTCTCTCTGGGATAACTAATCATGTTTTTTTAATCTCTCTTTGCTTTGCTTTTGCCTTTCATAACACTGCATCATCAAATTACTTGATTTCTCCTGCATATGACAATATTATCATTTCTTCACAGATAAACTCCGGAGGGAAATTAGAGGGTCTTATCATTAACCCCAGGGGCTCGTGCTGCAGAGTCCCTGCCGTAATCTTGGTTTAGATGCACTGAATGGAGTAAAGTCAATCTTGTGTGGCTGCAGAGGACAGCAGTGGTCATTAAATGATATAACTTTGATGTACGAGGAAGTACTCATAGAAATGAAACAATGCAAGTTATTTATACCCAAATCAGGAGGAGGATGGCTTTTTGCAAGGCATGTTAGTAGCTTCAGACAGGAGTCTGGAGTTAAGAGCTGGTCTGAAGTGTCTGCTGTGTCACATGTCTGTTTCTAGATGTGGAGCTCTTTCACTGCTGGAATTAATGTTATTAGTGTTCTGACTCATGCAGGCAAACAGTGAGGATAAGGAGTCTGTGTTTGCCCTGCAGAGGAGCTGTTTTGAGCCGATGAGAATTGCAGCTAAATGTTGTGTAATTACAAGTTTCAAACAGGATGAAAAGAGCCATTTGTTGCTTTGGGGTTGAACGTCTTTTCTGACTCTGATTTACTTTGTCTGTCTGTGTGTTTCTGACCCAGAGTCTGTGGTGCCTAGCAGTGGTACGTTCCACGTCAAGCTACCCAAGAAGAGAGGAGTGGAGCTGGGGCTCACCATCAGCAGTAGGAACACACACACACACACACACACACACACACACACACACACACACACACACACACACACACACACACACACACACACACACACACACACACACCCCAGTTAAAGTTCATAAGGTCTGTATTTTGTTTAGAGAAGCTGCTGTTTAAATGTCATGAGACCATTCTGCGCCTCCACAAACACACACACCTCTCAGAGTTACTGTGGCCTCCAGGAACACTCTGCTATAAACCTAGGCTGTGTTTTAATGTAGTATAGATACCAGGCCAAACAGTTGGTCTGTTTTGACTCTGTTTCCATTTCATCTCCAGCTAGTGGCTCTGTGTTAAAGGCCGGGCAAGGCAAGTTTATTTATATCGCACCTTTGAGACGTAATGCATCTCAAACGGCTTTACTGGGGCATACAAGAACAATAAAAACAACAAACTTAGGGAATAAAAAAGTGATTTAACAGATACCAAGAAAAAATGCACAAAAAAAAAACAGTTAATGCAAGAGGAAGACAATGAACTTTAAGAGCGAAAGTAGGAAAAAAATGGTGTGAAAAGGTGTGAAGTGGCTGTGCGCAAAACTATTCAGAGGCCTGGTCCAAAGAAGATCAAACTGTAGTAAACCACAAGCAGGATGACTCATTTTCAATCTGCAGTAAGACCTTACCCTGAGTTCACAATGGTCAAGTCACTATCAACACCTTCTGTCAAAGACAACAACATCAGATTTGGATTGAACTATATCACATAGCATCTGTTTGAAGTCCGCTCCTGTTTTGTTATTAAATTGGATTGTTTGCATCTCCTCTGGTCTGCTCAGAGCTGCACCGAGAGCTCTATTCCTGATGGCGCTGAGTTCTATGCACTTAAAAAAAGAGCAAAGTGGAGAGGAGAGGACCTTACGATTGTATGGACAGTTAATTTATGACAGATGTGACAAATGTCGCTGTTTATATCCATCCTGGCAAAAAGCAGATTGTCAGAGAATAAATATATGAATACTCCATCATAATACACAGCATGTATTTGTGGAGGGTCTGAGCCACAGACGTCCTCAGACTGATTTGACTCCCGATTGTAATAAAAATTGTAGCATCAAAGTAAAGACTTTGTGTATAGATGTATTGTTTCTAGATCATCCAGAGGAAGAAGTATTTGGCTCCATTTTCGTGTTTCGTCGGCAACGTAGCGCAGGCACAGCGGAAGTCAGGTCCGCCGCACCGACAAGGCATTCCCAAACACAATTTGGTATTTTGGTGAGTGGCGCAGCCCTGCGTAAGTATCCCCCCTCCCTAACTCAGCTCCTCCCAGCGGCATAAGTCGTAGGGAGGGAGGAGAGAGGGCGTGGAGTGGGTTTAACACAGCCTAGACCTGTATTGACCAATAACATCGGCTCCTCTCCTCACCTTTAAATCTGCCACCGGCAAGGCGTATTACATTTTTCGTGCAGTAGTCAAAGAGATCGAGAGATTTCTGCAGACAGCAATGCCACACGATGGCGACAGAAGGCAGCCCTTCAACAAGTCGGTGTAAGCGCTGTGGAGGGCGTCCTCCACACTGTCTCATATAACCACAGATGGATGTGATGTGTGTAATGTTGGATCCACTGGTAAGACAAACACCCTTTTCCACAAATAAAGACACTCACATAAAGTTGCATATATATGAACCGCAGCTGCAGCAGGACGGGGAGAAGACACAGAGACATGTCCAGGTCAAGCTGCGCGAGAAATAAGAGAAAGGGGAAGAAAGAAAAGGGGGGAGCCGAGTTAAACATCTTGTTCATTTCATCATGTGTGTTTATTTACTAGATATTTAATTTTATTAATTCAGTTTCAGCTGTGTTGATTCGGTCAGGTTGTGTGTCCAAACGCGTGCCAAACGCGCTCATCAGATCAGATATAGATCAGAATATATCTATATAGATCTAAATGTATGTGCCGACTCAGATAATTAGTTGTTGTTGATTATTTATTGCACTGAAATGTGCCTGACACTGTGGAAACCTGCGGATGGGGCATTGGTGACATGTGCCGATACGCCGCTGGTCTACCGAAAAACAACTAGACCAGCTGACCAGGTTTGAATCGGCGAGCTTTCAGTTCACTTTACACGCCGGTGGTGAGCACGAAAATGTCACTGCGCCAGCTGATTCTGTCAACACCTCCCCCTGCCACACCACCACACCCAGCTTTGCGAACCTCTGTGCGCCTCAGTCCATGAAAATATCAAACAGGCCCCGCCTGACAAAAATACCACTGTCTGGGGTCCGCCACCCTCCGCCACGTCGCCGGCTGACACAAAAATAGAGCCCATTGTCTACAACGAAGAGTTTGGCTATGGAGGAGCTAAAAAATACAAAACCCAATTCCATTGAAGTTGGGAAATTGTGATAAACGTAAATAAAAACAGAATACAATGATTTGTAAATCCTTATCAACTTATATTCAATTGAATATACGACAAAGACAAGACATTTAATGTTCAAACTCATTAACTTTATTTAATTCACTCTTTCACTATGAAGCCATGCTGTTGTAACACGTGCAGAATGTGGCTTGGCATTGTCTTGCTGAAATAAGCGGGGGCGTCCATGAAAAAGACTTTGCTTGAATTGCAGCATTTGTTGCTCCAAAACCCGTATGTACCTTTCAGCATTAATGTTGCCTTCACAGATGTGTAAGTTACCCATGCCTTGGGCACTAATTTACCCCCATACCATCACAGATGTTGGCTTTTGAACTTTGCGTCGATAACAGTCTGGATGGTTCTTTTCCTCTTTGGCCCGGAGGACACGACGTCTATTATTTCCAAAAACAATTTGAGATGTGGACTCGTCAGACCACAGAACACTTTTCAACTTTGCATGGAGCTCGGGCCCAGAGAAGCCGGCGGCATTTCTGGATGTTGTTGATAAATGGCTTTCGCTTTGCATTGTAGAGTTTTAACTTGCACTTGGAGATGTAGTGATGAACTGTATTTACTGACAGTGGTTTTCTTAAGTGTTCCTGAGCCCATGTGGTTATATCCTTTACACATTGATGTCGGTTTTTGATACAGTGCCACCTGAGGGATCGAAGGTCATGGGCATTCAATATTGGTTTTAAGCCGTGCTGCTTATGTGCAGTGATTTTTTTTCAGATTCAAACCGTGCATGACTCTTATTACTCATATTGGTGCACAGAAACTTTTTGCAACAGGGCTAATTTGTAATTTGCTCCAAATCAAAGCAAAACAGTTTGTCAAAAAAAAAAAAAATAATTGCACAGGGATGATATTTACTCTGCTGTGCAGTTTGAGGATAATTGAACCCTTTGTGCAGATTATGTATATTTGGCTCTTTTGCACATTTATGCCAATCTGCTTTTCAAAAGAACTGACTGTGATTCTGATGAAATAGTGACTGTTTTCTGAGCCAGTCTTTGGCAGGTAGAGTGATACAACTGCGCCATCTTCTGGTGGAAGCTTCCACAGCTGGCATTTAAAAGGGTCTCACAGGGAAAGGAAATATGACAAGTTTACTAACCAAGTAGAGTTTTTTTTAAATTTCTTTACCAGCTGAAATAAAAGAGTTGCCTTTTTTTAATAAATAATTATTTAAACTCTTTTCAGTCATCCGTCAAAGAAGACTAATAATGAGGGATACAGCACAGATTGTACCTTTAACCATACACATCTGAAATAGTGTGACTGCTGATAAGTTACAGAGAAATACTTAATGGACTATTTGTGTATCTCTTCATCATTTATTTTACAATTGTTAAGAAATACAGTGATAGTCTGTTGCTGCTCACTGTGCTGCCTTCTCTTTCCACAGCCAGTAAGAAGCAGGGAGAGCCCCTCATCATCTCTGACATCAAGAAAGGCAGCATGGCTCACAGGTACAAAATCTGCTTTACTCTCATTCTCTTTCATTTTTCATATACCTCTATTTTTCTTATTTGATTCACACTGTTTGTTAATTTTCACCCACAAACTGCATGAAAAACTGATGAAAAGATGTGTCAGGAGAAATGAGTAGGTCCAAGACTCATGAAGATTACCTCATCTAAGCTTAAAGCTATTGCAAACTCAGCCCACGGTACATCATATGATCCTTATTCCTTGTATCAGGTTGCTGACAGCTTGACAGCTTGCCTTCTTTGTATCTAAGTGGCAAACACCAAAATGCCCCCCCCCCCCCCAGGTAGCAAAATAGGGTTGAATCAACGTTGAAAGATAGTCAGGCAGAATGATTGAATCTATGTTGAAACCTAACGTTGAAACTGTACAGAAAGTGCAAAGGAATTCCATCTTGATTCAACATTGGTTTTTCAACCTCTAACTGACACTATATCAACATTGATTCAACCATCATCTAAATGGTAATCTGTGTGCACATTTTAGTTGATTTTTTATTGAATCAACATCAGGAATCAACACTGATTCAACCATCATCTAAATGGAACTCTACATATACATAAATTGATTTATTGAATCATGTTAGAATTCAATATTGATCCTGATCATCCAACAATCTAATGGTAATCTGCATGTACATGTCAAATTATGTTTATGCTGATATACTTTAAGACTACATCTTAATAGCCTGTTCAAAATTACCTTTTCCTAAAATGTGAAAATAAATATTAAAAATGAAATAAAAAATAAAGACAGGCTACATGATTTTAAACTTAAAATCTATTGAACATCAAGGCAATGACAATTGCCGATAACGTAGCCTAAAGAAAAAGTTCAGAGTAGTCCAGAGTAGTAGAAAATGTAGAAAATTTGTAGAAAATCCAGAGTAGTAGAAATGTTGAAAATGTAGAAAATTAGTAGCCTGGCTCGGCCATCCTGTTGCGTGAATCACTTGCCGTTCCTTCACACAACAGTGAATGGACTTCGGCCCATTGGGAGCAAGTATTCCCGAACAGAAAATAAGCGGGCCAATCAGAGACCATGTTTCCACTGTTACCCGGACAACAGGGAAAGGCAGCCCCTGATTGGTCCATGTGTGGACGGTGACGTCTAACACATGCTGCGGGACACCATAGAGTCAATGCTGATTCAATGTTGGCATTTCAGTCATTGAATTTGCACCATAGATTCAACGTTGATTCAATGTTGGCATTTCAATCAGTGAACTGTGCACTACAATATAGCAGTGATTCAATGTTGAACAACCATCAGTCTTCAATCGTAACCAAAAATCTATATTTTCTACCAAAATTCAACGTTGAATAACTATCTTTTGCTATCTGGGTACACACCCTTGTTCGACTGCCAGGTGTTAGTGATGTAAGAAAATAAAAGCAAGATAAATATTTTCACAACTTTTTCCACCTTTAATGTGACCTATAACCTTTACAATGCAAATGAAAAACAAACTGAAACCTTTAAGGGGAAAAATAAAAAATAGAAAAGTTAAAATAACCTGGTTGCGTAAATATGCATACCCTTAAACTAATACTTTGTTGCAGCACCTTTGTTTTTTTTTACAGCACTCAGTCTTTTTGGGTAGGAGCCTATCAGCATGGCACATCTTGATGAGGCAATATTTGCCCACTTTTCATTGCAAAACCGCTCCTAATCTGACAGATTGTGAGGGCATCTCCTATGCACAGCCCTCTTCAGATCACCCCACAAATGTTCGATGGGATTCAGGTCTGGGCTCTGGCTGGGCCATTCCAAAGTCTCAATCTTATTCCAGTGAAGCCATTCTTTTGTTGATTTAGATGTGTGCTTTGGGTCATTGTCATGCTGAAAGATCAAGTTCATCTTCATCTTCAGCTTTCTAGCAGAAGGCTGAAGGTTTTGAGCCAACACTGACTGATATTTGGAACTGTTCATAATTCCCATAATTCCACCCTGACTAAGGCACCAGTTCCAGCTGAAGAAAAACAGCCCCAAAGCAGGATGCTGCCACCACCATGCTTCACTGTGGGTATGGTGTTTTTTTGGTGATGAGCAGTGTTTATTTTGTGCCAAATATACCTTTTGCAATGATGCCTAAAAGTTCAACTTTGGTTTCATCAGACCATAACACATTTTCCCACATGTGTTTGGGAGATTTCGGTTGTCTTTTTGCAAAATTAAGCCAGGCTTCGATGTTTTTCTTTATAAGATAAGGCTTCTGTCTTGCCACCCTACCCCAAACCCCAGACATATGAAGGCAGCGGGAGATTGTTGTCACATCTACTACACAACCAGTACTTGCCAAAAATTCCTGCAGCTCCTTCAGTGTTGCTGTTGGCCTCTTGGTAGCCTCCCGAACCAGTTTTCTTCTTGTCTTATCAATTTTGGACAGATGTCCTGTTCTTGGTAATGTCACCATTGTGCCATATTTTCTCCACTTGATGATGATGGTCTTTATGTGTTCCACGGTATATTAAATTCCTTGGAAATTCTTTTGTAGCCCTCACCTGACTGATATCTTTGAATAATGAGATCCCTCTGATGCTTTGGAAGCTCTGATGTGGCTACAATATTGTCAGGAAAAGCCTACAAGAACAGCCAAACTTTATTTGGGGTTGATCAGAGGCACTTTAATTGGTGACAGGTGTGTGCTGACTCCAGTTTAACTTGAGTTTGAATGTTATGGGTTAAATCTGAACACAGCCACATCCCCAGTTATTAAAGGGTGTGCACACTTATGCAACCACATGATCTCAATTGTTTATTTTTACTTCATCTTCTCGAAAGATTTCTGTTTGTTTTTCAATTGTGTTTTACAGTTTATAAGTCACATTAAAGGTGGAAAAAGTTGTGAAATCATCTATCTTGATTTAATTTTTTTTACCTGACAAAAACCTGGCAGTTGAACAGGGGTGTGTAAACATTTTATATCCACTGTACCTGTACTCAAGTTCATCCCTCTCAGACACACACCCAAAAATGGCTGTGCCATCTGAGATGTAAGAGAAGATAAGGCTAGCTTTCAAAACAAACAAAGGCTGGCATTAATCGGAGTGCAGCCGGTCAAGTGATAACTGGGCAGACCAGCAGCATAGTGCGCACATGTCACCAATGCCTCACAGGCAGGTCTTCACAGTGTCAGGCACATTTCAGTGCAATAAATAATAAACAACAACCTGTATTCAGTGCAACTATCTGAGTCAGCACATGCATTTGGATATACAACTTTATATTCTGATGAAGCTTATATCTTATCTGATGAGTGTGTATGGACGCTCAACCTGACCGAATTAACACAGCTGAAACTACATTAGATTAAACGTCAAATAAATAGTCACACATTAAGGAGTTGGCAAGATACTATTTTTTATTTTTTTTGACAGTTTTTTGTTGACAGAATCAGCTGGCACAGTGACATTTTTGTGCACGCCGGTGTTGTGCCGTAGAAAGCACCCCCGCCATAGAATGCACCCCCTGATGACATCCCCTGAAGGGAGCGCGCCTACGTCACTTGGTTCAGCAACTAGCTTGAGTTGCCACAATATAAAGCGGAAAACTACTTTGTTTTTTAAACTTTTTTGGTGAAGGGACTGCTGGGGAAAGGAACAGATATGTGTGCATTTGAAATAAGTCACAAGAACAAGATTCATAATGACGAACACATTGCCATTATTTCTTCTTCCACGAAACCGCATTCTGTAGTAATAGTAAACTCAGCTCTAATGACCCAAGGAGCCGGTTGTAAGTGCATAACAAGGTGAAATAATCCAAGTTTTCCATACCACTGGATGGATTCAAAAGCGTGTGCCTTTAATGATTTCATTCAGGCTATTCAGAAAGACTGAAAATAATAGCCCTCAGATTCGGAATATTTGCTGTCCCGAAAATATAATGTTCTCTACCTCGACAGCTTGCTGTACAGTTTATATACCCAAGTATTCTTAAATGTGTACATTTTTGAGAGACAAAAAAACTGAAAGAATATTTGACATGTTGTCATGATCCGATACTTACTTTTTTAAATATAAGATGATTTTCTTCCACTTTAAGAAGCTCGTGAGTGGATGGATAAATAAATAAATGACTGAATCAGATATCGACAAATGACAATTCAGTTTTCAGACGCATCAAATTTGAATGTACACAAAGTTCGGCACCAAGAGTATCCAATTAAATGTGCCTGATGCTGAGGTATAATGTAAGGAGAATACATTTCATGGCAGGCTGTTCAGGCCATTGCTCAGAGATGCACCCACTGTTTATCTCTGGCTAGGAAGGTCAGAGGGCCATGAAACTCACCCTAGTTACTCATACTTATCATCTTTTTATACTGTAAAAATCATGTGATGCAGGGTCCAACAGAAATGCATTTATGGTGGGGGTGCATTATCCGGCAGGATGTCTTTGCTTACTGCCTGAGACTGCACCCCCTATCTTTCTCTAACTAGGAAGGTCAGACGGCCATGAAACTCACCCTGCTTACTCCTCTTAGTCCCCTCTGTATACTGTAAAAATCATGTGATGCAGGGTCCGACGGAAATGCATTTATGGTGGGGGTGCATTATCCAGTAGGATGTCCTTGCTATTTACCTGAGACTGCACCCCCTGTCTATCTCTGGCTAGGAAGGTCAGAGGGCCATGAAACTCACCCTGGTTACTCCTCCTAGTCCCCTCTGTATACTGTAAAAATCATGTGATGCAGGGTCCAACAGAAATTCATTTATGGTGGGGGTGCATTATCCAGCAGGATGTCTTTGCTATCTACCTGAGAAAGCACCCCCTATCTATTTCTAGGTATGTACAGTGTCCCCAGCTAATGCTACGTGGGTCTTTACTCACAAAGTTTACCTTACAATAGAGAGGAAGTCCCTGTCACACAAAACATCATAAATAAATCAGCATCATGATGATTGTATCTGAAACCTATCTTGTAATTAAATAAAAACTTCAAAGGTCGTCGGAGAAGAAATGTAATGTCTTATCAAACAAGGCTAAATATTTAAATTTATTAAAACCAACAAATAATAAAAGTCATGAATAATTAAATAATTGAAATGTAGAATATTTAAAGTCAAACATAGTTAAATAAAGGGAACACAAAGCTATTAAATAAAATAGAACAAATGCCTTTTATAAAATCTAACTCTTTATAAGAAAGAAAATGTCTATGAACAGGAATTATAATAAATACTGGGCAGAAGGTCATGCCATAAATACAGTAAAAGAATCTGAGGCCCCCATCCCGAAGAATCCAGGGTTCAAGTTTTAATTATGTGCATGCAGGGCAAAGGTAATCCCCTTTAATGTCTGGCCTCAGGACACACTCGTGGTGAAACCATCTGTCGCAGATGTCACAGCAAATCTTAATAGACAGAGAAGTTCTTCAATTGGTGACATCCTTATCATGTACATGCAATTTAATTTTGGCACCATTACTTCTTGGCCATTAGTAGGTTACATCAAACATAACAGTTCTTTCTGATTATACTTCCATGTAAAATTCCTGTTTCAAATATTTAATTCCAGGTCCTCTTATTCCATTATTTATACTTGTACTGTTAAAAACTTAACCATTGCGGGTTATTCCTCTCCTCCAACCCACAGCTGTGGCAGACCTTGCTGAGATCATCTGTTCAGAAAAAGAGTATGCGTCAACATTCACTCTCGAATTTCTTCCAAAATGTTGCAGAAATTAAATTAAACTCCAGTAGTATGTAATTGTATTAGGCTGTCCTGATTATTTGATATAAATTGTGTCATCAATGTTTTTTATGGTTTAACTGAGTTAGTGGAAAACCTCATTTGAGATCATTTACCAAAAGATATTTATATGTTAGAAACTGTTTTTAAATTAGTTAAATAAAGTAAGGTGTAATGTTAAGCAATCAACCAATTTTCAAATACACTTGATTGAAACTGTCTTGTATTTCCTAGAGGGTTAAAAGAACGTGAGACAGGAGGACCCCCCCCATCCCTGAGGACCCCCTCCACACATGCACTGTTTATGTTACTTAATGAATTCTTAGCTGTGGCTACTTAATGATCATGTAAGAAAACAGGTTAATAGGTCATGGTTTTATTTAAAAAAAAAAAAAAGTTAATGACCCTTAGGTTGTCCACATTGTTTCAATGGTGTATTGTACACTCACTTTTAAGGCCAGGACACCACATGATGTTTCGTCTTGCTGGTGTGCATGAGTCAGGGTGCTGCATGTCCACCTTGAGACATTGCAGCCTTTCTTGCGCAAAAAGGCCCTTAATAATAGAAATATAGTTAGTGAAAACTATTGCACCATCATCATTTAGCAGCTCTTAGAACTGCTTTTTTTGTCTGACATCATAGTGCAAGTACTGTGTATCAGGAAATATCAGTTTATGGAAAAAAATTACCTTGTTGACTCCAGGCATCTCTGCATGTTCCTGTCAGACTCACCCAATGGATCCAAAAAAAGGCATCTCCTCTCATGTGGGTAGATGACCTTTGTGTTTTTAACATGGAAACAAGATAAGTTAGGCACAAACCTACCATTGGACGGATTAATCTCTAAGATTGGATGGGTACATGTATATTTTTTATACTTCAGAAATGGCCTTTGAAAGGGAGTTCAAACCTTGAAAATACAGAGGGCCTTCATAACCACAGATACAGATCTTAAAAAAGCAAGGTTTGCACAGTACTCAACATCCTCTCACCGTCAACATCCAGTGGTGGTGTTCATTTACTATTCCCATGATGACAGAGAACGCCATTAGATCAAGCTGAAAATAGGAAGAACTAATGAACATCAATTGCATAATCAGAGAAACAAATTCCATGTGCATACGTTAACAGTCCACTACATACAGTCCTGAGTCTTGGTGTTTTCCCTTGCCAAATTGCAGTCATCGTAAAGCTGTCGATGACCTCAGCCTTATCCACATTGATCTTGTTGTAGTCCCGCACAAGCAGGGTCAGGTAGGCATTGATTACCTATGAAAGATTGAAAAATGAATTCATTGTGTGTGAGACATGCAGTTCCACATACTGTTGACTGACTCAGTGTAACAGCTACATAGATTCAGTATGGAGGATGAGCGAATAATTTCGCAGGTCACTGAATTGCAATTTACACGCCATTAACTTCATTGATAGAAACAAATCCTTGTCAAAATGTGTATAGTAAACTATATAACGTGCTGTACTCATTAACCATTTAATTACAACATATAAACCCTTTTCAAAAACATGATTGTCTTTCCTACTGAAAAATATTGTTTTAGTTCATTCTGTATCAATGCAAAAAAGGAGTTACAATCCTTATGTTCATATCTTTATAAAGAAAGCAAGACTATTTTTGATTGAATGTGTTTTGTATTTTGGAGTTGCTGGTGCAGATGGAAGCGCAGAGGCTGGTGCGGATGGAGGTGAGGAGGCAGGTGCAGCTGGAAGAGCTGAGGCTAATGCAGATGGAAGAGCTGAGGCTGGCGCAGGTGGAAGTGCTAAGGCTAGTGCAGCTGGAAGTGCTGTGGCTGGTGCAGCTAGAGGAGCTGTGGCTGGTGCAGATGGAGGTGCTGAGGCTGGTGCAGCTGTGGCTGGGGCAGCTGGAAGTGCTGAGGCAGCTGGAGGAGCAGAGGCTGGTGCAGCTGAAGGTGAGGAGGCTGGTGCATGTGGAAGTGAGGAGGATGGTGCAGCTGGAGGAGCTGTGGTTGTGTGTTTTGCCAAACGAATGACAGAAGGTGCTGAGGCTGGTGCAGCTGTAGGTGAGGAGGCTGGTGCAGCTGGAGGAGCAGAGGCTGGTGCAGCTGCAGCTGAGGAGGCTGGTGCATGTGGAAGTGAGGAGGATGGTGCAGGAGGCGGTGCTGTAGTTCTGTGTTTTGCCAAACGAATGACAGAAGGTGTTGAGGCTGGTGCAGATGGAGGTGCTGAGGCTGGTGCAGATGGAGGTGAGGATGCTGGTGTAGATGGAGGTGAAGAGGCTGGTGCAGATGGAGGTGCTGTGGCTGGGGCAGATGGAGGTGCAGTTGCTGTGGATTTTGCCAATTGAATGACAGAGGGCTGGTCTGTCTGGGGTGCAGATGCAGCAGCAGGTGTCTGAGTTTGTGTAGATGGGGCCACGGAAGATTTTATTTTATGTGGTATAAGTGTCTCTTCCTGTCTAACTTGATGAGGTGGTCAACATTTACTTTTGGAAACACTGAACCACTTACTCCTTTGAGATCAGCACTTTTCCCTGCAGTGCTGTGATGATAAAAGGACCAAGGAAGTTTGCCTCCAGATTTCCACCCTTCCTCTGCTGGTTCCTTACATTCTGCCGCCAGACCTGGGGCCTCATTTATAAAACCTGGCGTAGGATCCATACTAAAAGTGTACGTAAGTTGAAAAGCTGAAAAGTGCGTAGGCAAAAAAAAAATCTGATTTATAAAACCCTGCCTACGCACACCTGCACGCACTTTCCCTTTATAAATCACAGACCAGCTGGAAAGTTGCTCAGCAGGGATTTGATTCTTCCCCGCCCTCTCCACACCCAAAATTCACCATGTATGGTCATGCAAATTACCTCATGAATGTGATTTGCATGTAAATAAGCCTGGTGGATCCACGGCATTTCACGCTTAACCATGGCATCAGCAAGTTGTAGAAAAAGAAACTTTTCAGAGATCGAGGTGGAGGTTCTTGTAAATGAGGTGGCGGCGAGACGGGAGACCTTATTCGGCGGCCATTCGAGTGGCATCACCAATAAAAACGCCATTGCCGTGGTGGCAATTGCGGCTGGCACTGAGCGCAGCGTTGCCGAAACAGTGTTTTTTTCGTCATATTTCGTCAAATATTTTCGTCAACACCAGCGTCAAAAGGAAATATTTTCATCAACGAGAACAACACTGGTTGTTTTTGTTGACGGAAATATTTCCCTTTTCTACCACGACGAAGACGTAACGTTGACGAGCTAAACATAAGTCGGAGATGACTAAAATGTGACGAGACGAAAGTGCGTTTACGTTGATGGGACGAGACGAAAATGACGACCAGAGTTGCAAAACTCAGTCAGTTAAACGCTAAACATATAGGAGCAGCTTCTGTCCGCTCTGACAGCTCTCATCAGCCTGCTGTGCTCCTCCAACACACAGACACACACGCACGCGCGCGCAAACACGTGGAGTTTTGTTTTCGTTGACGAGGACGTAGACGAAAACAAAACTGTGCCGAAATCAAGAAGAAGTGGTCTGATCTAAAGGTGGGGGCAAAGAAAAAAGTGGCTTTGCACCATCAGAGCGTGGCGGCGACAGGTGAGAATCAGAAAAAAACATGCACGTGTGACACTCGTGCATGTGTTCAAAAAAAAAAAAAAACGCTCCGTTATCCACCGCTGCTTATGTGGTGAAAGGTCGTAAACCAAAAAGATTTAGTCATATTAATCTTAAAACAAATGCATGTAAATGGAATTTGTTTTTTTGCACATTTGTAAATTCAAATTGGCAAACTATCTACACCGCCACAGTGGGGTCTGTGCTTTCTGCGAGCGTCACTGCCTGGTACGGCAGCTGCAGCTCTCAGGACAGAAAGGCTGCATCGAGTCATCCGTTGTGCTGAACGCATCACCCGGACTATTCTCACCTTGCTCCGATTGTCTCCAAAAAGTGCGTAAGCAAGGTGTAGAGTTTGCTTAAAGTTGCGCACGTTCCTACACTAGTTTTTCTTTTATAAATCCCAACTCTTGCGTAAGAAGTGGCGTACGCAATTTCTAGCCAGGTTTTGTGCGTAAGCAAGCTTTATAAATGAGGCCCCTGGTCTCCAACTTTGAAATCTACTTTTGGAGCACCTGATTGTAGTCTCCGCCGCGTCTTCTCCTGCTGCTTCTCCACATTTCTTTGGACAATATCCCTTACACTTTCCAGCTGCTTAATGTCCTCCGACAGCTTCCTCTCCCACAACAGCCTCAACACTGCTGTCCAACTGTGAAAAAAAATCATTTTGCAGGAGATTTTGTAAAATGTCTTTTATAGGAGACAATATAGCTTGTTTTGCTTTGCATTGACACTGCTTCCGGTTGCATTTACAGAACAGAGTTTCCATTAAAACTTGTAATAAAATCATTTTAGGATTTTTTTCACTAATCCTGTAGTGCTCAGGGATCTCCGATGGATAGCGGGCCTCTCTCCCAAACATCAGAAAGTAAGGGGAGTATGATGTAATTTGTTTTTTTGTTCGGAGTCCAAACATCACGGCATCCAAATACTCATCCCATGTTTCTGGCTTGTTGCCCACTAGCTTGCCGAGAGCCCTGAAAAAAAAAACACATTTAAATTTCAAATTAAAATTTGCATTTGTCGAAAACCCCTCATTTATATTGTACTAATGTAAACTGAAGACCACATAGGTCATATTAAATGAATAGATAGACCCTTGAAAATGTATTACCTATATATTCCTCACCTTTGGATGGTCCCATTCATCCTCTCTACCAAACCATTTGTTTGGGGATGATAGGGAGCACAAAGGCTCCATTGGATCCCCAGCTTCGCACACTTGTTAATCTGTAAATGTAGAGTGCACACAAGTCTTAAACAGTAAAACATAGTGTGGATTAAATATTTTGTTTGGAAGGTGCAGGATTATAAAGGGAAGCATTTTTACAGGATATGTACCATTTTGTTTCAACCACAGGAAAGTTGATATTTAAAAATGAATGTGGGAATACTTATATTTAGAAGCTGTTATAACACACACAGTTAAATTAATTCTGTCAAAATAGTTGTCAAGGTTTCCATATTTACCTCATTCACAAATTCTGTCCCTTGGTCAGTTAGAATCCTTTTTGGTGCCTCGAACTGATGGAAAAATTTTACAATACACTCTGTCACCTCTGCTGCATTTTTTGTTTTCAAAGGATAGGCATGTGGCCATTTTGTAAAATAATCAATAATTACACAAATGTATTGATTGTCATTTTTTGTTTTAGTCAATTTCCCGACCAGGTCCATGCCTATGAGCTCAAACAGGTGCTTGACCTAAAAAAGCATAAAAAAGAACATCAGATTAGGAGCAGCATCCCTGGGGACAATTGAATTAATTATTGGGTGTAAATAAAAACAAATGCCAACTTCTATGTTAATATGTTTACATGCTGTTGTGTAGAAATAGTAATTAACCTTTCTAATATATTTTAATTGACATGTTTTTAGAGCGTCCTCTGTGACCCTAGGACTCAGAGCAAAGCCGCGGAAGAAAATGATGATCTAAAATATGTTTACCTTTATAGGGGTATACTCCACGTCCTTTTTGATCATTTGCCGGCCGGCCTTGCAAACTATACGTTCGGACACCTGCAAAGACCACATTTCACATAAACAAGTTTCCCATCAGCTGGCAACATTTTTGTTACTGAAATTTCATATTCTGTGAAATAACAAAAGCACCAGTCCTCCAAGCTGTGTAATAAAACAAAGTTCTGGTAGGATTATATAACAAGCAAATTAGCTTCCAGTGTCATTTAATTACCCATTTATCAATGTCTGCAGCCATTCCAGGCCAGAAAAATCACCTGGAAATGGCCTCCTTGGTCTTTCTCTATCCAGTGTGGGCTCCTGTAGCAGTGGTATGAAAATATATAAAGATTTCATTGGCCTCTTTCTGTCCACACACTACTTTGGTTTTGGATGATCTGGCCGCACCTCTGTAGAACAGTTCCTCTCCTAAGAAATAAATTGGAAAATACATTAACCCCAAGAAACATTTTCTTGTGAAGGTTGCTACAGCTGGATGTTTTTTTTATTTTTTTATCATGTTTAGACTTCCAATGTTAAAGATGAATTGGATAAAAAAAATTAGCCAAGGAGGCTCCATGTTCAGCTACAACTACATGAAATGTTTAAAACTTCCTGAAGAAAAGTTGTATCATGCAAAATGATTTGCAGAGAAATCTGTAACAAAGAAGAAGAAAAAATGGACAAGGCAAAGCAAGTATTCCCACATAAGGGATTATTGTGTGAGATTTCCCGCAATAACCATTGTCCCTTCCCTATGGCGCTACTTACCCCTTATCAGGGTCACAGGTGGTGCTGGAGCCTATCCTAGCAAATATTGGGCAAGGCAGGAATACGTCCTGGGCAGGTAACTAGTCCATGACAGGGCACACACACGATTGACTCACACATTCATACCTAAGGGCCTATTTTAAATTAGACTCTTCAATTCAAATAATGTGCAGGTTTTGGAAGTGGATTTAAAATACAATGACAGGGAATCTAAGAAAACAATAAAAATGTCTGTGAATGATTGATAACATTATTATTGTTATAACAGGGAAAGTTCTATATCTGTGAATGTATTACTCGTTTTCATGTTTTTTCACGTTCCCAGAGGAATAACATGAGCACATGTCAGAAAGAACATGGGATCAGCAGCCAAACTTGTCAGGTAAGCTCTCTAGCGCCACCACATCTCGTGCAAGGTAGTTTGCTACGTGTCTTGGATAATACTTGGGGAGACACCCTCGCATAATTACATAATTACAAGTAGGCCTATACGACATATGCATAAAAAATTTTGTAAGTTGTGGGAATAGGTTTATGGGTCGTCCCAATTATTGTACCTTTCCTTTTCTTCCAGCTTAGGAAGCATTCGGAAAGATAAATATATTCTGTAAATCTTATTTATGCCGTCTTCACAAGTTACATTAGAAAGACATAAGCAAAGTGCGTGCGTGATCTTTAATTGAAGAATCTGTACAGAAAACTCACTAGGACGATTTCTTGAAATCTCCTGAATATAAAAGTACATGAAAATGTCACTCACCTTCAACGTTGTATCGCGCAGTCTTTCAGTGAATTTCGTTTTTGTCTGATTTTAAGATGCCCGCTGAATACAGGCCTTTTGTTTTGTAATCGAGAATCGCCTTGGAAAGTGTAGGATCCATTTTCACTATTTAAGTAAAAGGGGAAAAAAACACTTGGCCTATGTTTGCGTCAAAGGATAGACAATCAACACTTTTGTAACAAAATGTGTTAAAGGGCGTTTTAATTTTGTTTTAAAAACATACATGCTGACACAAATTAGAAAACTTACCAAGCAATTGTTTTTCCTACCGATCTGGAAGCAATCTATCAACTGCTACCGCGGATTGAAACTTGGCAATGGAAAAACACCAGATGTCGCTTTCTAACAATTTGATAATCACAAAGGGCTTTGGATGATATTGTTAATTAAAGTTTACTCTAGAGTTTAATCTAAAAAATGTGCCGTTAATTGTGAGAATATAACATGCCTTCCCATTACGGTCTTTGACAAATAAAAACAAACACTGTAATTTTGGTATTGAAGTTTTCATTTTATTTTTATTGTGTTATATACAATTGACAATGCACTTCTTCTGACATCCATAACTGGTATAACGTGTGTATCCGAGTATCCAGACATTCAAACCAAGGCCTTAAAAACAACCACACCATTTCAATGAAAAGAGATTTTGTGCTTTCTAAGAATGGAACCCAGAGGAAGTAGATATAAAGTGAACAGCATGGGCCCTAGGATTGAGCCCTGTGGAACCCCATTAGACAGAGGAGCGGGGAACAACCAGCAAGGCTTACACACATAGTTCTGTTATTATTGTGGTCCACTGTATCAAATGCTGCAAGTCCAATAGGACAAGAATCACGTAGTCCCCAGAAACATTTGTCAGGAGGATTTAAAAACCCTTTTTAAAGCAGACTCAGAGCTGTGTATGGTTTAAAAACCTAATGGAAAGACCTCCAAATTATAATGTTCATCCAGATATGATTCAAGCTGTGTATGACAATTTTCCATAAGATTTTTGAGATAAATGGCAGCTTGGAGATGGGCCTGAAATTGGCTGGTATATTGTAATGGAGGCCGGGTTTTCTAAGTAGGGGTTGAAACTTGCAGGTACAACACCAGAACAGACATCCTGCCGGATAATGCACCCCCATCATAAATGCAGTTGTGTTGGACCCTGCATCACATGATTTTTACAGTATACAGAGGGGACAAGGAGGAGTAAACAGGGTGAGTTTCATGGCCCTCTGACTTTCCTAGCCAGAGATAGACAGGGGGTGCAGTCTCAGGTAGATAGCAGAGACATCCTGCTGGATAATGCACCCCCACCATAAATGCATTTTTGTTGGACACTACACCACATTATTTCTTACAGTATACAGAGGGGACAAGAGGAGTAACCAGGGTGAGTTTCATGGCCCTCTGACTTTCCTAGCCAGAGAAAGACAGGGGGTGCAGTCTCAGGCAGTAACCAAAGACATCTTGCCGGATAATGCACCCCCACCATAAATGCAGTTGTGTTGGACCCTGCATCACATGATTTTTACAGTATACAGAGAGGATAAGTATGAGTTACCAGGGTGAGTTTCATGGCCCTCTGACCTTCCTAGCCAGAGAAAGATAGGGGGTGCAGTCTCAGGCAGTAAGCAAAGACATCCTGCCGGATAATGCACCCCCACCATATATGCATTTCTGTTGGACCCTGCATCACATGATTTTTACAGTATAAAAAGAGGATAAATATGAGTAACTAGGGTGAGTTTTATTGCCCACTGACCACTTCCTGGCCAGAGATAGACAGGGGGTGCATCTCTGAGCAATGGCCTCAACAGCCTGCCATGAAATGTATTCTCCTTACATTGTACCTCAACATCAGGCACATTTAATTGGATACTCTTGGTGCCAAACTTTGTGTATGTTCAAATTAGACACGTCTGAAAACCAAATTGTCATCTGTCAATATCTGATTAATTCATTTATTCATTTATCCATCCACTCATGAGCTTCTTAAAGTGGAAGAAAATTATCCTGTTGAAAAAAAAAAGTATTCTTTCAGTTTTTTTGTCTCTCAAAAATGTACACATTTAAGAATACTTGGGTATATAAACTGTACAGCAAGCTGTCGAGGTAGAGAACATTATATTTTCGGGACAGCAAATATTCCGAATCCGAGGGCTATTGTTTTCGGTCTTTCTGAATTGCCTGACTGAAATCATTAAAGGCACACACTTTTGAATCCATCCAGTGGTATGGAAAACTTGGATTATTTCACCTTGTTATGCACTTGCAACCGGCTCCTTGGGTCATTACAGCTGAGTTTACTATTACTACAGAATGTGGTTTCGTGGAAGAAGAAAAGAATGGCGATGTGTTCGTCATTATGAATCTTGTTCTTGTGATTTATTTCAAATGCACACATATCTGTTCCTTTCCCCAGCAGTCCCTTCACCTAAAAAGTTAAAAAAGCGAAGTAGTTTTCCGCTTTATATTGTGGCAACACGAGCTAGTTGCTGTAGTTTTCGAACCAAGTGACGTAGGCGCGCTCCCGTCAGTGGATGTCGTGCAGGGGTGCTTTCTATGGCACAACACCGGCAGCACAGAAAGTGGGCTGAAAGCTTGGTGATTCAAACCTGGTCAGGTATCGGCAAAGGTGGAGCGCAGCTGGTCTAGTAGTATTTTGGTAGCGTATTGCGCATGTGTCGCCGATGCCTCAGCGGCAGGTTTCCACAGTGTAAGTGTCAGTTTCAGTGCAATAAATAATCAACAACAACCAATATTCAGTGCAACTATCTGAGTCAGCACATACATTTAGATCTATATTGATAAATTCTGATCCATATCTTACTTGATAAGTGCGTTTGGTATGCGTTATGGACACTTAGCCTGACCAAATTAACACAGCTGAAGTGAACAAGATATTTGATCCGTCTACCCCCTTTTTCTCCCTACCTCTTCCTCTTTCTTGCGCAGCTCGAACCAGACATGTCCCCGTGTCCTGTCCCCGTCCTTCTGCTGCTGCAGCGGCAAAGCTGACCAGATAATTTATTTTAGTGATCAGAAGTTATTTACTTCGGAAATTTGGGTTGTGGGTTGTGTGCACAGATCACGTCATAAACTCCAATAATGGTATTAAAATCGGAACCATCTGTGCGTAAAGCACGCATTGCGCTCCACGGCCTGGCTATTTCTTTCATTGATGTTGGCATATGAAATAAATTTGACTCACGCAACTGAATATTATAACATTTGTATGTAGGCTTAAAGTAAATAACTCCTCTGATCACTGAAACAAATCTTCTGTTCAGCCGCTGCAACAGCAGGATGGGGAGAAGTCACGGAGACATGTCCAGGTCGAGCTGCGCGAGAAATAAGAGGAAGAGGAAGAAAGAAAAGGAGGGAGACGAATTAAATATCTTGTTCACTTCATCATGTGTGTCTGTTTACTAGATACAGTGGGATGTGAAAGTTTGGGCAACCTTGTTAATTTTCATGATTTTCCTTCTAGCTGGGCAGATAACTGTAATAATCGTTCACTTGCGGATAAAAGCACCAAAATTGGCACACGTACTCCTTAGAAGTTGCTCTTTTGATATTTCCGTCTGGCCAAATGAAAATTCAAGATGGCAGCCATTTTTGAAGATGGCCACCAATGAAAATACAGTAATATTGCATTTTGCAATAAAATTCCATAGACTTGTCCTATTTGGATGAACTTGGTGTCATATCATACATTTTCCACTATGCAG
The DNA here is from genome assembly GCA_962446985.1 of Xyrichtys novacula. Lineage (NCBI taxonomy): Eukaryota > Metazoa > Chordata > Actinopteri > Labriformes > Labridae > Xyrichtys > Xyrichtys novacula. The sequence continues at coordinate 14,512,802 of OY660865.1, forward strand.
AATCCAAATATGGACCCATGGACTTACTTACTGGCTTCCTTGTACCATATTTCAGTCCCGGAATCCTAATATTCTGATCCTAATTAGGTCTACATCATGTAAGACTCGAGTAAAATGGTTGGTAACCTATATCTTAGTGTTGTTAGCGGTCTAGTGTGTGCTGCACATGTGTGTGTGTGTGTGTGTGTGTGTGTGTGTGGGGGGGGGGGGGGGGGGGGGCAAGGAGGTGCAAGGAGGGCAAGTGCATGGGCAAGGGTGTGTCCTCACTGCACATATCAGTCCCAGAATCCTAATATTCTGATAAATTTGAATTTCATCTAAAATGGATGGTAGCACCATGGGATCACTCTTTGTCTGGTCTCTATCCTTTGAGCTGTTTGGCGTGGGTGACCCTGCCAGGAGTACAATACTCCAGCCGGCATAGCTCAAGGGGTCATGGAGACACACAAACTGCCCCACCACGATAAGGTGGTGATCCCACCGAGGCAGTTTTTTTTTTTTTTTTACATGTAGGCTGTTTGGATGAGTAGGCTTTTACTACAGCGTTTCTAAACCTCACACCTGCAGCTGCACAGTGCCGTGCAGGTCAGACCAAAGCAGTAGCATTTGCATCGACCGCAGCATTCCGACTTGCATCCACACTTGGTCAGCTGCTGGCAACTCTCTGCAATGGGTGGGAGCTCTGTCCAAACAATCTGCCACAGATCTCCTTTCTTGGTCCAGCCCCAGTTGGCAGGACTATGTGTTTCTGGTTGACATACTATTGACTGACTCCAGATGCAGCCCGCTTGGTAGGATGCCCGCATGACATGTTGCTTAAGTGGTTATCGAGTTGGAGGAATGGCTTCGTACGGCCTCTGCTTCCGAGCAAACATGTCCAACCTTGTATTGTCGACACCTTCAGCTGTGCTGGATCTGTCGTACAACATGACCACAAACATCTCCAGGGTTTTCAGGTCTTCATCATCCAATACAGGTGGGTAATGGTTGAGTTTGCTGAAGACACTGGAAGCCTCATCACAAACATTCCAGGTTTGCCAAGCAGACTTCTTCTCTTTGCCACGGAATGCTGAGACAACATCGCAATCAGTGAATGCATGGAAGAAGAGCATCCCTTTGCTCTTTTCTGCAAGAGTGCCACACAGGTCATGAACAGGAATCCACTTCAGGTTCTGTCTTTGGCCAAAGGCAACCTACAACTGCTGCAGACCCAGGTTCTCAAGTGCCTGCAGAACACTCACTGCGATGACAACAACATCTGTGTCGTTGGCTTTGACCATGATGACCTTGCTGCCTGCTTCTGTGGCATGCCTGGCATGCACAAAGATCCGGGTGTCAGCTTCTTCATGACTGCATGGTGCCACCCCAGCCAGATTAATTGTACTGTTGCTGATAACATCATCTTCTTTGGTCACAATGACCACATTTGGTGAGGCCACACATTCTATCTGATCAGCCAGAAAGCTGAACAGCTCCCTCTCTTTCTTTCTCTCTCTCTCTCTCTCACACACACACACACACACACACACACACACACACACACACACACACACACACACTAAACCTCTAACAACACTAAGATATAGGTTACCAACCATTTTACCCAAGTCGGACATAATGTAAACCTCATAAATACCAGAATATTAGGATTCCGGGACTGAAATATGGTACAAGGAAGCCAGTAAGTAAGTCCATGGGTCCATATTTGGATTCTGCATAGTGGAAAATGTATGATATGACACCAAGTTCATCCAAATAGGACAAGTCTATGGAATTTTATTGCAAAATGCAATATTACTGTATTTTCAATGGTGGCCATCTTCAAAAATGGCCGCCATCTTGAATTTTCATTTGGCCAGACGGAAATATCAAAAAAGCAACTCCTAAGGAGTATGTGTGCCAATTTTGGTGCTTTTATCCGCAAGTGAACGATTCTCCTGTAATATGCTATTATCCGCCCCACTATTCATAAATCATTGGTTCTTAGGATAAAAAAAATCAGTTAAATCATATAGGAGACAAACACAGTGATATTTGAGAAGTGAAATGAAGTTTATAGGATTTACAGGAAGTGTGCAATAATTGTTTAAACAAAATTAGGCAGGTGCATAAATTTGGGCACCACAATAAAAAAATTAACGCAATATTTAGTAGATCCCCCTTTTGCAGAAATAACAGCTTCTAAACACTTCCTATAGCTTCCTATGAGTGTCTGGATTCTGGTTGGAGGTATTTTGGACCATTCGTCCTACAAACTATCTCTATTTCATTCAGGTTTGATGGTTTCCGAGCATGGACAGCTCTCTTTAAGTCACACCACAGATTTTCAATAATATTCAGGTCTGGGGACTGAGATGGCCATTCCAGAACGTTGTACTTGTGTAGGGTCATTGTCTTGTTGAAAGATCCAGCCCCGGCGCAGCCTCAGCCTTGTCACTGATTCCTGGACATTGGTCTCCAGAATCTGCTGATATTGGGTGGAATCCATGCGTCCCTCAACTTTAACAGGATTCCCAGTCCCTGCACTGGCCACACAGCCCCACAGCAGGATGGAACCACCACCAAATTTTACTGTAGGCAGCAGGTGTTTTTCTAGGAATGTTGTGTTCTTTTTCCTCCATGCATGACGCCCCTTGTTACGTCCAAATAACTCAATTTTAGTTTCATCAGTCCATGGCACCTTATTCCAAAAGGAAGCTGGCTTGTCCAAATGTGCGTACCTCAAGCGGCTTTGTTTGTGATGTGGGCGGAGAAAAGGCTTCCTCTGCATCACTCTTGCTTACAGCATCTCCTTGTGTAAAGTGCGCCAAATAGTTGAACGATGCACAATGACTCCATCTGCACCAAGATCATGTTGTAGGTCTTTGGTGCTAGTGTGTGGGTTGACTTTGACTGTTCTAACCATTCTTTGCTTCTGTTTATCCGTGATTTTTCTTTGGTCTGCCACTTCGAGCCTTAACTTGAACTGTGCCTGTGGTCTTCCATTTCCTCAGTATGTTCCTAACTGTCGAAACAGACAACATAAATCTCTGAGACAGCTTTCGGTATCCTTCCCCTAATCCATGATGGTGAACAATCTTTGTTTTCAGGTCATTTGACAGTTCTTTTGAGACTCCCATGTCGCTACTCTTCAGAGAAGATTCACAGAGGAGGGAAACTTACAATTGCCCCCCTTAAATACTCTCTCATAATTGGGTTCACCTGTGTATGGAGGTCAAGCGTCACTGAGCTTACCAAACCAATTTTGAGTTCCAATAATTGGTTATTAAGGTTTTGAAATTAGTAAAATGACAACAGTGCCCAAATTTATGCACCTGCCTAATTTTGTTTAAACAATTATTGCACACTTCCTGTAAATCCTATGAACTTCATTTCACTTCTCAAATATCACTGTTTGTCTCCTATATGATATATTTAACTGATTTTTTTTTCTATCCCAAGAACCTATGATTTATGAAGGAAAATCATGAAAATTATCAAGGTTGCCCAAACTTTCGTATCCCACTGTATTTCATTTAATTGAATGCGGTTTCAGCTGTGTTGATTCGGTCAGGTTGTGTGTCCATACACATGCCAAACACGCTTATCAGATCAGATAGAGATCAGAATATATCTATATAGATCTAAATGTATGTGCTGACTCAGGATATTAGTTGTTGTTGATTATTGAATGCACTGAAATGTGCCTGACACTGTGGAAACCTGCCTGTGAGGCATCGGTGACGTATGCGCATTACGCTGCCGGCCTACCAAAATACCACTTGACCAGTTGCGCTTCGCCTGCGCTGAAAGCTGACCAGATTTGAATCGGCGAGCTTTCAGCTCACTTTCCACGCCACCGGCGAACACGAAAATGTCACTGTGCCAGCTGATTCTGTCGACACCTCCCCCTACCGTGCCACCACGCCCAGCTTGGCAGACCTTGGTGGGCCTCAGTCCACGAAAATACCAAACTGGCTGTGCACTGGGCTCCGCCTGACAAAAACACGACTGCGTGGGGTCCGGGCTCAAAAATAGAGCCCTAAGAGTAGCTCAAATAGACTCCTTATGATAAGTATGCTTTTTGGTAGCAAGTTTCCCTCACCCAGTTGCAGGTCACTGCATGACCTTGAAACAAAAACTTTAATAAACTGATAAAATTACATTTCTCTTATATGGTTGAATTCCTGTGTAACACGGTAAAATATTTTTCATACTGTAGTTTTTTTAGTAATATGGTGTTTATAAGTCAAATACTGTGTTCGCAAAGTGTGTTTTGAGAGGACCAAGTTCAAGTTTCTACATGTATGAAAGTTTGGGACGAATCAAAGTACAGGACTTGTCATTTTGGGTTTGAAGAGTTGAATACTACACTTAGTGGAAATTTTAATTAAAAACTTATCTAATATTTGCAAACAAGAGGATGGCAGTAGCTTAGGAGGTAAAGCAGTTGTCAAACAACTAGAGGGTTTGTGGTTCAATTGCCCCAATCCTTTTTCTGTCCATCGTGCCCTTGGGCAAGACATTGGCCTACCTTGCACCCAGTGTGTGTGCTCCACTGGTGTCTGATTCGTATAAGAATGTTTTTACCTGATCCTCTGCACGTTGTCTGTAAAAATGCCGGGTCACTTTGTGGACAAAGACAGTCGATGGACCTCCTCTGAAGTTGGCTGTAGAGCATGTCTACATGAGGCAAGATGCAGTGGAAAAGTCTTTGTGCTGTCTTTGTGCTCAAACACAGTATTCACAGCCAGGCTGTAGAAGTTCCACCTTACTGTGCTTGCTCTTGGAAGCCTGTGTTCCACCACTCTATCAAGCACACTGGTTCTCTTGAGAGATTTTGAGAAAAATCCTGAAAATCAAGCCTGACTAATTTTTGGGATGTGGAATGTCACATACTGCATGATGATGCTGAGATGGTGAGCATAGCAGTGGACACAGTGTCCCTCATTTATCAATCTTGCGCAGATCTGAGCGCAGGATTCATCCTACGATAGGACACACATAAGATTTATGAAAGGGTTCGTATCTGACCAATCTCAGCGTACGTATGATCGGGTCTTGATAAATGCGGCGGCTGAAATCGATAGTCATTAACATGTTTACGCCCTTAAATATTCGTCGTTCAGAAGCCTCACCCACTGAGGTCAAACATGAAAGAGAAGAAATATTACAAAGATGTGAAACTTTTCCAAGCTGAAAGTGGATATCCACAAATCTGTGGTGGAAACTAACAAGGACTTTCTCTTTGGAAGCATCAAAACTGGTATAAAAGCAGTCCAGAAAACTCCTGTCTGGAGCAGGATTATGGTGGCGGTGAACAGCGCTGCCGCGGAATAGAAAAACAGTGGCTGAAGTTTGAATAAATCATTAGTCAATAAGTTACTCATGATGATAAATTATTATCTCATACATGCCTCATATTCTTTATTGCCATGACATAGGGTACGTTCCTCCTATTATTGAAAGTATTTAGTTTTAATTTGTTGCGTCTTTGTAATGTAGAGCAGACTGGAGAGTCTGACAGAGGCTCAACAAAAATAATTATTAACCTCACAAAACGGTGTGTTGCTGCCCCTGAGGCACATTTTTATGGATTTATATTGGATTTTTATCACTGATTAAATAGCAAGAGCACTTTCTAAACTTATACGTTACATGTCAGAATCCATCGATAAGATCCTGTCTCCTCTGTACAGCACCTTTGTGGAGTCTCTCCTGGTTATTGTTCTCTGGGCATTGGGTCCTCACGTTGCACAGCCAACGGCACTCCATTCACCAGTGCAACATTGTGCAAAACTGTACTGGCTCAAACGATGTCCCACACCCTTTCAGGAGTGTACAACAACGTCCCCGCTGCTGGACCAAGATAGGGACAACTGTCTTTTAGGAGTCATTCTAAAAGTTATCAAATAGGCCTATTCACTAAGGACATAACAAATTTATTTTATTTTATTTACGTCTTGATCTTTAATGAAATCTGTCTGATTGTGCTTAATGACAAGTTTGAGGTTTGTTTATCAATTATTTTGAGACAGACATTTGCTGCACCGCAGATCCACACAGACTCAAACTTGCGTATACAATGTCAGACCTGTCGTGAGACTTGGTCGTAGCGTACGCTCACGTGCAGATTGATTAATGCCAATCCTCACGTCAAAATTTTCGTACGCAAGGTGTACACAAGTTTTCTGCCGTACGCCTGCTTGATAAATGAGGGCCAGTGTGTATTCACATACACATAGCTCACTTTCTTCTGTACACCACCTGTGGCTCACATGACACTTGCACCATCATAGGCCAGGGAGATGAGCTTGCTCTTCTGGTCATCGGGGAGAATAAGGCTCAGCCTCTCCAAAAGTGCTGTGGCAATGGAATCAGCTGTGGCAGATTGCAGAGGTATAAAGTAAAAAAATCCCCCCTGCACTTCATTCACTCTGTCTATGTAGTGGACCACAAGAACAAGCTGACACTGAGAGGAGATGTCCATTGTTTCATCAGCCTGGATGGATAGGAATTCTGCACATTTAACTTCCTCAATAATGTACTCGCTCAAAACTGCCAGCATGCAGTCAAGGAGTTCACTCTGCACTGTTTTGGATGTCCCTTTAAACACAGCCGCAGTCTGAAGGTGTTCATGGACAGCTGCATCTACTGTAGTGATGATACACAATCCACCAGTCCTCTGAAAACACCTGGATTGTCTGAGCTTCCACTCTTATCATGGCCTCTTAGGGCGAGCTCAAAGGCACCACAGAACTTTATGCAGTCTATTATTTTAGATATGACATGCCTGTTTTTGTCGACCTCATCATTATGTTTACAGATTCCTCTCCTGTGGCCTTCATCAATTTATACATAGAATTTTCCATGTGGCTCTTGGCTTGCTCGTGCCATTTGACTTTCTCAGAAAAATGCTTTAAATCTGCCATACCTGTCTTGAATCCAAGCTTTATCAGTTCCCTTGGTTTGAAAAAGCAGACAAGTGAAGCAAAATAAAGCACCTGCCTCACTGCATCCAGTTAGCCAAGACATCTTCTCATCCCAGCTCTGTCATAAAGACTGTGTATAATCTCCTCCCTTTGTCTTCGGACTGCTGTATAATTGTTAATTCGTCTGGCCGGTCAGGTCCGAACTCCTTCACTCTAAATTTCTCCTTCAATGTTCTCCTCTCAAACAGCATTGTTTTCAGTGACCTCATTGAATGTTCTCTCTCTAGTTTTTCCTTTTTTGCCTCTCTCTGCGGGTGCTAAAAATCTTGCAAGCGAATTACCCCGACACTACGCACAACGCCACTCGCTTGGCAGTTTTATTTACAGGAAAGCGGTTGAACAGACTGCTAGCTCTCTGCTGCCACCCCATGGCGGGTGGTGAAAAGCCATAAAGTAAAGCGACTGGAGGGAGACAGCAGGTGCAGTCAATAGTACATGTCTGCAGAGCTGGAGAGCCAAGCAGATCCACAACCGTGACAGATCCACAACCCTCTTTGCACGCCTGCTGGACAGAGTAGGTCATTGCATGACAGATCCACAACCCTCTTTTTAACTGCAGTTCCACATCCGTTTTTGTGCCCAGAAATTTAATTTAATAAACACGTTAATAAATAAAAAAGTGACCACAGCTCCATATTGTTATCTAATCAAGATAACTCTTTGAAACTTGTGAAGAAAGTGTTCAGTTCTTGGGACTCTGCTCACTTCCTTTCAAGGTTTTGGAATCTATTTTGAAAATAAATAAGTGCCCACAGTCACATATTTAGGTATTAATCTAGATTTTATTACTTATTATCATCTTTTTATGTATTGTCTGTCTACCTATAATATTTCGGGTTTATTCAACCAAAATATCAACTTATATTATCCTAATATCTAATTATATATCTTAATATTTAATATATAATACATCATAGAGATTAGCCTTGCTTTTATACTATTCATTCCTTGGCGATGATTTTGACCCCCTGAATGCAGTAGTTTATGTCTGCAGATGAATGAATGAATGAATGAATGTGATATTTTGTGGGTTTTTCTTGTATATTTTCATGTGCAATCTCATGCACATTATTACTCATCGCATTTCTGTTTCATTCACTACAATGCTAGTAGCCCATGGGTCAAATAGCACATTTCCGACTTTCGACAAGCTAATGTTAGCATTGCCCCCATTATCAACCAGCCGCCACTGCTAGATTTCCGAAGTCATTCAGGGTCCATCTGACAGTAAATTCAGTACTGCTCTATATCAGACCACTCTTCATTAAACCATTCTATATCAGACTGCTTTACATTTGACCACTCTACATCAGACCACTCTACATTGGACCGCCCTAAATCAGGTTTTTCAACTTTCTCCCTATTCCCGTCTCTTTGCTTCTTCCAGAACAGGAACTCTGGAGCCTGGTGATAAACTGCTGGCCATCGATAACATCCGACTGGAGAACTGCTCCAGAGATGATGCAGAGCAGATCCTGCAGCAGTGTGAAGAGCTGGTCAAACTAAAGATACGCAAAGACGAGGACAATTCAGGTACATGTGTGTGTATTAATCTGCAAAGGGTGAGGTCTTGACAAATTTCCTTTTTTTAATTTGAGTGAATCAGTTAAAAAAAGAGGTTACTCATGCCCCTCGTATCTAGAGTAATAAGTACTCCTCATATTTTATCCAAGTTATCTACAGAGTCCTGCTCACCTTGGATTCAGTTGTTTTTCTCAGTCTATTTGATCAATCCCTCTACAGGTAAAAAAAAAACAGATTCAGTGTGCAAAGACCTTTTAACTTATCAAGCTTAAATGTCCTTAAAGATGCAGTTTTTGGTAAAACACAGAAAAACATATCATACAAACAAAGAAAATAATGTCTTTTATTCACTGCATTTTTAATATATTTTTTATTTTTAATATTTTCTCTGTCTATGACCCTGATGGTGCACAAATCCCAACTCTAAAATGAATAACAAATACACAACATTGAGCATCACTTAGTGCTATCAGCAGTAGAGAAAAAGCCTTCTGGGTTAGACCTGCTCTAATTTCGTAGTTTAACTGTGGCAGGAACAAACAGTTATCTGAATCTCAGACTGCAGCAGAAAATTACATACAATAAACAATGCATACAATAAAATTACAAAGGTTAAAAAAAAAAAAAAACACACCATAAAAATGTAGAATAAGAGAATGAAACAGTTAAAAAGTAGACCATACCATCACAATATACTCAAATAAAATAAAAAAATAAATTAAAAAAAAGATACACCAGAATTAAATAATAAAGCACATCAACGATAATGAAGCTGGAGAATAAAAATAAATTACTCATCAAAACAGACTAAAATTAAAAATTAATGTTTAACAAGTATACAGTTTAATGGTACAATGAACGGGTGGGTCTTAGTTTTACATTTTAACACATAGTTAAATACGAACAGTAATGTCAATGTCAATGTCAATGTCAATTTTATTTGTATAGCACATTTAAACAGCCAGTGGCCTACCAAAGTGCTTTACAATAACGAAGCAGTAGCAATAAAAGCAAGTCATACACAACAAACAGCAGCAACAAAAGACATGTAACATATAAATGAAAATAAAAACAAATATATAACCAATACAAGTATCATACTCCGTCGAAAGCTAAGGTGAACAAGTGCGTCTTCAGTTGAGTTTTAAAAGTAGAGAGACTATTTGCAGTGCGCACACTTAGGGGTAGTGCATTCCACAAAGTGGGAGCTGCAACCGCAAACGCTCGCTCCCCTGTGGATTTTAAAAACGAACGAGGCACGTCTAAAACGACTCGGTCAGCAGACCTAAGGGCTCTGGAGGGTTGGTGTAGCTTAACCAGGTCAGCCAGGTACTCCGGGGCCAGCCCATTCAGAGATTTAAAAACAAATAAAAGAATCTTAAAAACGATCCTGTGCCTAACTGGAAGGCAGTGTAGAGAGGAGAGCACTGGAGTTATGTGCTCACGCTTCTTGGTACCAGAAAGTAGGCGAGCTGCCGCATTCTGCACGAGCTGCAGGCGGTTGAGCTCAGACTGGTCAATTCCAAAGTAAAGGGAATTGCAGTAGTCCAAGCGAGACGTAATAACTAAAATGACTTAAATAATAGTGAGTCAAAGTTGTCACTGCAGTGCAGCTCTGTGTTTCCCTTTAAGGGAGTCAATAAAGATGTTGAAATTGAATCAAATTGAACCGTTACAGGATCACAGGGTCACAAGAGGCACCAGCACTTTAAATCCACAGGGTGGTGCTGTTGTCTAACTCATATTGGGTCTAGCTGCTGCTGCTGCTGCTGCTGTTCTGAATTCGTATCCCAAATGCTCTAAGATGAAGCTGTTATGGTGCCAGTGAAAAATGAAAATCATTATTATTTTCATAAAGTATTCAGCTGTAAAACCAAACAATAATCAAGAATAAAAAAAGAAATAAAGAGGAATGGAAAGATGAGGACATGTGATAACCCTGATTTTAAACAAACCACAGACCCTCATTTCCAGTATAACAGCCACCATCTTGGATTTCTGTGACCTGATGAATGATTTTAACAGCAGCCTGAGGTTACGGTGAAGAAACGTCATCTCTTCCCCTGTGTGTGTGTGTGTGTGTGTGTGTGTGTGTGTGTGTGTGTGTGTGTGTGTGTGTGTGTGTGTGTTTGATGTGAAGGGATGTGATTACATAACAGAGCTGGATTATGACTCAGAGGTCGTATTCACACGCTCACAAACATACACACACTCACACGGGGCTTCAAATGTGGCGATTATGACGATCATGATGACGGTGCACACTTCTCCCCAGTTACCATGGAAACCCAGTCTTCCTCAGCGGTGTTGTCTTGATGAGAGTTTTGACCTACTTCTGGAGTGAAACATGTTTCTGTGTTTGAGAAAACAGGTGATGCATGAATAAGGCGGTGTTACTGCTTCTTATAATGTGAACATGAGAATAATCTGTGTGTGTGTGGGTGGGTGCGTGTGTGTGTTTGTGTGTGTGTGTGTCTGTCCCAGATGAGCAGGAGACGTCAGGCAGCATCATCTACACAGTGGAGCTGAAGCGGTACGGAGGCCCTCTGGGTATCACCATCTCAGGCACCGAGGAGCCTTTTGACCCCATCACTATATCAGGCCTCACCAAGAGAGGGCTGGCAGAGAGGTACAGCACTCTGCTCTGTCTCTCACACACACACGCACACACACACACACACCCATCGTTCTCTGGAAATCTAGGTTACCAAGTAAAGCACTGCAGCTGCAGGTTAACGATCATGCACTGCATTATTTCCCATCAATAGCAGAGAAACCTCTCAAACTTTAGAAGGTTTAAATCTTGATTGGGAAGTTTGCAGAAAACAGTCAATTTTAGAAAAACGGATGCAAAATCAAACGTTTCATCGTTTCTTGTTTGCCTTTGTTGTCATGTGACTCCTAAGGTGGTTTTGGCAGATTAACAGCAGCTTCAGTTTCTGCAGGTGGTTGGAAAAACAATAATATGTGCTAAGATAGAAGCAGACGAAGTAATGAACAATTATCTGGTTTAAATGCATGTGTAACAGCCCGGGATTAAAGTGGGACAAACAGCGTCAGCAGCAAAAACTGTGACATCACATGCAAAAGGTCAACAGCTAAGCAGCGGTTGAATCCCTTCAGGATGAAGAAAACCCCTCTGGGTGACTCTGGGAGGCCTTGTAGTTTGCATTTTCCTAATAATGTGCATAGATGGCTGAGTCACGTGGAAGAAAAGTCGTAAATCACAAGAAACATGCCTGACCATGATGGTCCAATTTGTGACTGGAATAGCAATTATCCCCGCTGGTGTCAAAGGTCATAACTGAGGTTTAAAGGTCATGACCTTTTTTTCTGTTTCCTCTCCTGGGAGCTGAAGCTGAATTAGAAACCTAGTTGAAAGGTCAACCGTGTTTCAAACAGTCTGTTTGGAGCGAGTCATTCATTAGCTGGTGTGTCTCAGGTCCGTGTTAATCTTCAAAAAGCTGGAACTCATCATTAAGAGTTCATGTCCCGATGGAAACACGTGCTGGAGTCCAACCAAACCCAGCAGATAAAGAGCGGATTTCAGAGGCCTTATTTGGTCTTCTCTGTCTGCAGGCTAAAACCCTTTATAGGAGAAATAATAGAGGAGGCCTGGGGCAGTAAAAAGAGGGACTCCCACCAGCAGCTGAATGTGCAGCTGAATGTGCAGCAGGTGCAGCGCTGAGGGATGAGTGAATGAGAAACATGATGCTGTTTAAAGACAGACAAGCAGAAAGAGAGGATGACATAGGAGTTTTCCTGGGTCACAATCATCTGCCGGTGAATCCAGCCTATCCAGTCCACTACAGGTGTTTTTTTTACACATAAATGTCATTTTTCTAATCCAAACACACGCAGGGAGGTGGCTGACGGCTCAAACCTCCAGCTACACATGAACACACACACTCTGTGGCCCTGTTTCTTGGAGTCTGTGATGTAATTGTTCTATTTCCTGTCCCACACTGATGTCGATAAACCACTTTGCCTCAGACCTGTTGGCTAAAAGCGCTCTAAAAATAATGCTGGCTCGGCTTTACACAGGAGAAAACACAGGAGTGCAGATGATATGAGGTGTTCTGGCCAACCCACTTTTCTGCTTCAGATGTTTTAGTCCTGGGATTTTTGTGGAGCCGAAACTCAAAACTGGACTCAGAAGACCTCTTTGAAACTCACCTCTTCATGACTGTGACTTTCTGCCTCAACATTAAAGGGACATTTCAGTGTTTTTGAACCCCTGATCTTCTGCTAGGCTACAGTTTCCTGCAGACAGAGTAAATACTGCCTCAAGATTTCAATCATTTTGAGAAACTCTGAGCATTCAGAGACGACAGCTCTGTGAAGGACGGCTCGGAATCCTGTGATAGTGGGATGTAATGGAGTTGGTGTTGTTCATTCAGGAGTCACCTTGTTTTTCTGTCCTCAGATTAGTCATGACGTTGTTTACATGATTTTATTAAAACAGTTTTATCACTGAAATGAGACCCTGACCTCAAACCTGACCTGAAAAGAGAGACAGCATCACTGCAGCACTTCAGCGGCTCATTTGTATTCATCGCTGTGGAGTTTTTATGAGATCTGTATGACTAATTTGCACCAGCAAATGTATTTAAGTGGAAAAATACTGATTCAGTCTTAAGAAGCCAAAAACACCACCGGCACAGACTCAAAGATTTAGGGTCTGTTTCTGTTTTTCTCCACATGCTTGTGCACACAGTCTGCAAAATTGGCCTTCTTTGCCCATAATGCAGCTTTAATGAGGCTCTACTATGGCATATACTGAACCTATCTTAATATCCATTAGATGAAACACAGCTCTCCATGTCTGTTATATGTTAAATGTATAAAGACTTTGTAATAATGCATGTTGTAGCTGTCAACACAAAAGCATTGTGGGACCACATTTATCTGCTTACATGTCTATTTGAACAGCATGGCTGCTAAATTAACATCTCAAAAAATGGAGATAGTCTGGCTTTAGAAGAGCTGATGATGATTGGAGACAAAACTTTTAAAGAAAGAGTAAGTCCAAAAATATGCACTCTAGAAACCTGCTTTCAAAGTGTTTGGAAGTTTAATTGTCTTGTTGTCTTATTTGCATACTTACACATTTACTACTGTAGCGTAGGGGTTCAAAAAGAGGGCTCAGGTTAGGTTTGGAGTTGGGCGCCAGACAGGGGAACTAATCATCCTATCATGAATTTATAAAAAATCAAAATACCCTGAGACTTAATCTACAGAAATATTCTAAAGAAAATACGACTAGCTCGATCGATACCCCTGCTACAAAATTTCAACAAAAGATTCGAGAGTAAAGAAAAAATACTTTTTATCAAAGTTAAATGTTCAATAAAGCAAAAAACAAACAAACAAATTAATCAAAACAGCACAAAACCGCATTCAACAAAAACCAAATACAAATTTAAATAATAGTCCCAAGATCCTTAAAAAATAGCAAAATTGAGAAAATAAATGAAGGTGTGTGTGTGAAAAGTCCAGTTCGTTTGTATCTGTCCAAAATGTGAGAGTGTGAGCGATGTGTGTGTGTGTGTGTGTGTGTGTAGGGGGGGGAGAATGGTGTGTGGGTGTATGTGAAAAAAAAAAGAGTCCAGTTCAAGTTTGTTGGTATGTGGTGTGGAGTGTTGTAGGTGTATGGGGGGAGGGAGGTGGAAGGGAACAGGGAATCCAGACAGGGACCAAGAGGACGGGGAAAGCCGGGAAACAATTAACGTCAACTTATCTGAGCTGGTTTAACAGTCAAGGTTTTACTCCAGAATGAGGAGGCTCCGAGTGCCTGACCATTGACCCTTGAGACGGTCGGTTCCACACACTCCGGGGGGGTTTCTCCGTTGCTGGTGTCCTTTCAGTTTTATTTCTCCAGTCAGCTCACAAACTTTTCTTTGTCTCACTTTCCTGTCACCTCTCTCCTGGCCCTGCACTGTCTGTCTGCTCTCTCCTTCTCTCAGCACTCAGGTGCATTCACTTACTCTGATGAGTGGCAAGCCCCTCCCCTTACCTCTGAGGAGGGAGGGCCTGCCTCACTCTCCTTCTTGCCACACTCTCCCCCCCTTGATGAGACCGTGTATACTGGAAACTCAGTCTTCAAACTAAAACCCTAAAAAATCTTCTTCTCCTGAGCTTTCCTGTAGCAGGTCCATTATTCTTTTCCTTTCCATGACCTCCAAGTCCTCCGCACTGGGGTAGAAAGGTTTCAGGTTGCAGACATGCACAGTCCTTGCATCCAAACCTGTGTCCTCCAGAACAACTTGGTAATTCAGAGGGCCAAGCTGTTGAACTACACGGTAGGGACCTCTCCACTTTTTTGCTAATTTAGCTGTGAATTTGTCCTTAGCCTTAGACAGAGGGAAATTCCTAACCCACACTCTCTGTTTGGTTTTGAAATCAACGTGGCGGCGATTTTTATTGTAGTTCCTCAGTTGCCTCTTCTTTGCTTTTTTCATGTTTTCCTCCACGTCTGTTTTCAGTTGTGTGAGATGATGCACAACGTCATATGCAGGCTCATCAGGGGATAAAATCCTGCCTTTCAGAACTTTATCCATCGGACTATTCAGCTTCCTGCCAATCTGCAGTTCAGCAGGTGTTACACCGGTAGTTTCCTGAACAGCGGAGTTTATGGCAAATCTGAATTCCGGAAGGTATTGATCCCATTTACCATGATTGTCATCCAAGTAAGAGGCTATCATACTTTTTAGAGTACGATTCACTCTTTCCGTCATATTGGTCTGTGGATGATATGCCGTGGTGAGCTTGGGAATCACAGTCCACTGGTTACAGAGTTCACGAAATATAGAAGACACAAATTGAGGTCCTCTGTCCGACAAGATGTAGTCAGGTATTCCCCATCTTGTGAAAATATCTTTCCTCAGGTAGCGTGCTATGGTCGTGGCTGTAGCTGTTCGCAGGGGGGTGAATTCCACCCAACAAGTGAAATAATCCACGATCACAAGCAAATATTCATTCCTTTCTGAACTTCTAGGTAACGGACCCATGAGGTCAATCCCAAGCATTTCATTCAGGCCATTGACAGTGGTTTGTTGCAACTTTCCAGCAGGTTTTTGGTTATCTGCTTTCAGACTTTGACAAACAACACATTGCTTGATAAAGTGTTTCACATCAGTCCACATTCCAGGCCAATATGCCACTTCATATAACCTTTTATAGGTTTTGAAGATTCCAGCATGTCCACTCAAGGGATTTTCATGATAGTTCAGGAGCATTTGTTGAACCAGACTACGGGGAATGCAAAGCCAATAATGGAACTGGTTTTCAGATTTTTGGGTTTTATGATACAACCTATCCTCCCGGATCACAAAATCCTGCTCCACTTTGATATCTCCTTCAGCAAGCTGTTTCATAACTTGCTCTAAGTTAGTGTCCTTATGTTGTTCTTCACCAATGGTTTTAAGGGATATCGGAGTAATCTCATCACCATTTGGAGAGTACAGACAAAAACCAACCTTAGATGGAATTCTTGAGAGGGCATCAGGAGCATCGTTCAACTTTCCTTTTCTGTACTCCACAATAAAGTCAAAACGTTGCAACCTCAGTGACCATCTAATCAAGCGACTTGTGGTTTTTGTTGATGAAAGGACCCACTTCAAGGCAGAGTGATCGGTAATGACAGTGAATAGCTTCAGTTCAAGATAATGCTGCCATTTTTCTAGAGCCCAGATGACGGCAAGGCACTCTTTCTCTGTAACTGAGTAATTCCTTTCCGCTTGATTCAGGGTTCGACTTGCATAAGCAATAACTTCCTCAGTTCCATCGTCTTTTTTCTGAGTAAGCACAGCTCCAAGACCCATATCACTTGCGTCAGTATAGACTAAGAATGGATGGTCTGGATTAGGATGACCAAGGACAGGTGGAGAAATCAAGCTTGACTTGAGTTTGTCAAAGGAATACTGACATGCTGAACTCCAGATGAAAGGTTTTCCTTTCTTCTTTAGGTCATTCAAAGGCTGAGCAACTTTCGAGAAGTCTGGCACAAATTTATGATACCAGCCTGCCAGCCCCAAAAATCTCTGGACTTCCTTGAGATTTGTCGGCACCGGATAGGACCGAATTGCCTCGACCTTGTCAGGATCAGCGCTGACACCTTTACCAGAGACAATGTGTCCAAGAAATCTGATTTCTTTCAGACAGAACCTAGATTTCTTAAGATTAACAGTCAGATTTGCTTTGCAGAGACGATCGATTACAGTATGTAACCTCTCAAGATGTTGAGTCACAGATGATGAGTACACAATGATATCGTCTAGATAGACTAGACAGATATTTCCTCTGAGCCCTTCCAAGACTTTCTCCATTAGTCTTTGGAAAGTGGCGGGAGCATTTTTGAGTCCAAAGGGCATCACATTGAAGTGATACAGTCCACGATGGGTAATGGAGGCAGTTTTTGCTTTGCTTTCAGGATCCATGGGTACTTGCCAGTATCCACTGTTCAAATCAATCGTAGAGAAGATTGTGGCTCCAGAAAGTGACTCAAGGATTTCATTGATGTTTGGGAGAGGATAGGCATCAGTTTCAGTGACAGCATTGACTTTTCGGAAATCAACACAGAATCTATGACCGCCATCCCTTTTTGGAGGTAAGACAACAGGAGATGCCCATCCTGAGTGAGAGGGTTCAATGACTCCAGTAGCCAGCATCTCACCTAATTGTTCTTCCACGATAACTTGCTTGACAGGTGAGAGTCTATAAGGTCTTTGTTTGATAGGCACACAGGCAGTGGTATAGATGGTGTGCTGCAAAACATCAGTCTTACCAGGCTGGTTAGTACAAACTTGTGGGCTAGACTCAAGGAGATTTCTTAACAGTTTCTTGTCACTGTCCTCCAAATGAGCATCCTTCACAGCAACATCGATGTAATCTTTCACATCCATTCGAGCAGGCTCCAGAGAGAGAATGGGAGGTGGAACAGAACTTATCAGTGAAAGATTCAGGGCTGATCTGTTGGGGGTCATTTGAGTGACTTTTTTGTCACGGTCTCTTGTCTGTGTGTAGTGGGCACTGCCAGGCTGGAATGGGTAAGCAACAGAGGGCATTGACTTAAAGCTATACTCCTTATCAGCCACATTGATGATCATTCCAACACTGGAAATGAGGTTCAGGCCAAGAACAACACTATACGCCAGAGCGTTTGGTCCCAATACCGCTACAGGTAAAGTGGAGGCATATCCATGGAGAGCCATGGTGAGGTCTCCCCGTCCAATGGGAGTAGCCGGTTCACCATTAGCCAGATACAGTGGACCTTCTGTCCAAGGTCGAAGGATGTCTCTGGTACCCTTCAGTTCCCGCCAAAGATACTCATGAATGAGAGTGTAACTGGCCCCAGTGTCAACTATAGCTTTTCCATGCCATGAATTTATGGAAAGAGGCACAATAAGTTGTAGGGGACTAGAGGAAGAATCGGGTGGAGGGCCAGAACTCTCTGAGGTGGATCCATTCCTCTGTGTTTGCCGAGTTGGCTGCTTTCCAGATTTTCTTGATTTTACAAGGGGGACAGAGCCATTTCCAGGCAGAGCTTTTGTCTTTGGTGGGCGTGACAAGTGTTTAGGTATCCTGGGAGAATGACTGAAAGTGTCTTGTGTGCTGTAATGTGGACAAGAGCCAGGAAGGTGGTTACCTTTACATCTCCAGCATAAGACAGGTGGTCTGTTCTTTTCAACAGGTGGACCTGAGTGCATGGTTTTAGAAAGAGGATTAATGGTTTTAGCACACCTTCTTGAATTGTACTCAATCTGCTGTTCATGATCTTTTTCAAGTTGATGACCAAGGCGCACCAGATCTTCCACAGTGTCAACACGACCCCGGAGTTGACTAGCAAGAAAAGGTTTGATGTTTTTCAGAATCATCTTAACAATATTAGCTTCTGTGAGAGAGGGTTTCCATCTTTTACAAAGAGCTCTATATGAGAAAGCAAAGTCTCTGATAGTTTCATTTTCATGCTGTTTCTTGGTTCGAACACGCTCTGCTAATTCATCCTCATAATCTTCTGCAAGGAAAGCTGCAAGGAAAACTGTCTCAAATTGATTCCAAGTAACAACCTTAGATCGGGCAATTTCCCACCAGTCGCGGGCTGTTCCCCGGAGAACAGTTCTGAAAGTGGCAAGAATATCAGCATCTGACAAAGGATGAAGAGCTAGAAAGTCATGACACTTTGACAGATAACTGAGGGGATCAGGATCATCATGTATCCCACCATATGTAGGAAAGGTTAACTTAATGTGATCACTCTTTGTAACCGCTAAATTAGGGGCTGCAAGTGAGGTTGGAGTTTTCTCCCCTGAACAAGGACTGGAACACGGATAAGCAGAGGTAGATTTACCTTCTACCAAAAAAGATTCGAGTCGTCTGTCCAGTAAGATGATTTTCTGTTCAAGGTTTTGCATTTGTTCTTTCCTCTCCGTTTCTTCTTTTCCAAGTTGGATGGTCAGTTTTGTGATTGCAGAGCTACTTTCGTTAACTGTGTCCACCAATTGACAGATACTTTCCTGAGCAGTAGTGTGAAAGCATTTCATTTCCTTCTGAAGTTCCACTTGAAGTTGTTCGACCATGAAGCAATTTTCTGAAAGAAGAGATGTCTCAGAGTTTTTCAGCTCTTCGTCCACAACCATTTTAATTCCTTTCACAAGTTTATCCATTTCCGTTTCCACACTTTCCTTATGAGAAATGATATGTGACAGAAGCAGACGATGATTGTCACGGGTTTTATTCATTAGATCTTGAACGTGTTTAGTAGAAGATGTTTGAATTCCTTCAACACACTCTGTCAGGTGTTTCATTGCAACACTTTGTGTTTCCATTTCTTTATGGATCCTATCCCAACCTTCCTGGGTTTTTTCTGCAATTTGGTTTAAGTTCCGTGCAGGAGTGGGGATGGTTTTTGGGAGTTCGCACTGAGACTGAGACAGTGAATATGGGGACGAGGCTGAAAACGCGAAATGGCCTCCTCCTGGGTCAGGCAAAGAAGGTACCGCTTCTGTTTCCCAAGTAAGTGACTGGTTTATTGACTGGGCAGGTTCAAAGTGGGAGGGAAATTGGGCAAGGTCATGAGTTTCAGATGCCTTTACTGAAGGGGGCAGTGGTGTCTGAAAATATGTTTGCAAGTGTGCACTAAATGCTGTGTCTGTGCCATAAACACGTACAGGTGTCTGCACATCAGGAGCTTCTATATCAAGGTCACCAAGAGACTTCTGATTAGACATTTTGTGTTAAGCAGAGAATGAATTACTTTTTCAAGAAATGACCACATTCAAGTAGAATTTGTCACCACAATCAAAATCATGCCACAAAAACAGTTACTCAATCAATTGATTCAATCAAAGTTCAATCAAGATTCAATATTCAAAGCGATCAGGTGTAATTCAACCCCAATTAATGGTAATAGAATAAATGAAATAATGAAATAATCACATGGTTAGAACCGAAACAATTAACTCAGCACATTTCGTGGTTTAGGGCCCCACATTGGGCGCCATTTCTGTAGCGTAGGGGTTCAAAAAGAGGGCTCAGGTTAGGTTTGGAGTTGGGCGCCAGACAGGGGAACTAATCATCCTATCATGAATTTATAAAAAATCAAAATACCCTGAGACTTAATCTACAGAAATATTCTAAAGAAAATACGACTAGCTCGATCGATACCCCTGCTACAAAATTTCAACAAAAGATTCGAGAGTAAAGAAAAAATACTTTTTATCAAAGTTAAATGTTCAATAAAGCAAAAAACAAACAAACAAATTAATCAAAACAGCACAAAACCGCATTCAACAAAAACCAAATACAAATTTAAATAATAGTCCCAAGATCCTTAAAAAATAGCAAAATTGAGAAAATAAATGAAGGTGTGTGTGTGAAAAGTCCAGTTCGTTTGTATCTGTCCAAAATGTGAGAGTGTGAGCGATGTGTGTGTGTGTGTGTGTAGGGGGGGGGGAATGGTGTGTGGGTGTATGTGAAAAAAAAAAAAGAGTCCAGTTCAAGTTTGTTGGTATGTGGTGTGGAGTGTTGTAGGTGTATGGGGGGAGGGAGGTGGAAGGGAACAGGGAATCCAGACAGGGACCAAGAGGACGGGGAAAGCCGGGAAACAATTACGTCAACTTATCTGAGCTGGTTTAACAGTCAAGGTTTTACTCCAGAATGAGGAGGCTCCGAGTGCCTGACCATTGACCCTTGAGACGGTCGGTTCCACACACTCCGGGGGGGTTTCTCCGTTGCTGGTGTCCTTTCAGTTTTATTTCTCCAGTCAGCTCACAAACTTTTCTTTGTCTCACTTTCCTGTCACCTCTCTCCTGGCCCTGCACTGTCTGTCTGCTCTCTCCTTCTCTCAGCACTCAGGTGCATTCACTTACTCTGATGAGTGGCAAGCCCCTCCCCTTACCTCTGAGGAGGGAGGGCCTGCCTCACTCTCCTTCTTGCCACACTACAATATCCTACTTACTGTAAAATCAGGTCTGTGTAAGGTTCACTCTGTTTTTGGAGGGAAAAAAGCTTCAGTCTGTGATTCTGTGTTCAAACTCCCTGTGTGTTCAGCAGTGTGCACTTTTTCTGCAGCCATTAACTCTTTAAACCTTACCCTCTGTGTCTATCTGTGTCTGTAGCACTAATATTGGAACACTAATGCTTTTGCCACAGTGTCAAAAGGCAGAAGATCGATTTGAATTAATGTTTCAGATCAGGTTTTTCCTGCATGGTGTTGCTTTCACTGTAATGTGGTTTTGACCAATCAGACTGCAGTATTTGGGTACCTTTTGTCAAGCAGTGTCTGATTATGTGGGTTTTTCTGTGTCCAGGACAGGGGCTATTCATGTAGGTGATAGGATCTTGGCGATTAACAGCGTCAGTCTAAAAGGGAAACCTCTGAGTGAAGCGATACACCTGCTGCAGATGGCCGGAGAGACGGTCACTTTAAAGATTAAAAAGCAGCTCGACAGTAAGTGTGGAAACTTTGATTCTCCGCGAACTTCCATGTCTTTGTGTTTGATCACCAGAATCAGCATTCATTTCTGATGACTGATTTATCTGTCCTTTTCAACTCTTCCTTCCAAAGATTTAGAGGAGAGGAAAGCTGTTGAAGTAGAGGACACGACCGAGAATGAGATCAGCGACACTGAGGAGGAGGATTTGACGGACAGCCAACAGACCAATAAGCTGTCAGAGCTTTACTCTACTACCATCCCCAGCGTGGACTCTGCCATGGAGTCATGGGATGGCTCAGGGCTGGACGCTGGCTATGGTAGCCAGGGTGAGCTTTGGCTTAACACTTGTAGCATGGGATGAAAAATAGTTTCAATTTAATGTTGAAGAAAAAAATCCCAACAGTTTAATCTGTAATCCAAAAGAATTTACCCACTCCAACCTGTAAAAGAGTCTTCATCAGTTCCCCTTCACTCCTCCTGCAGGTACATACAGTCACCAGGCAGCAGGGATCACCCTCCACCCACATGAGTGGCGCAGCGTCAAGCAGCAGCGCAATACCACGCCCCCTCCTGGGCGCAGAAAGAACTACCCTTTCAGTGACGGAGGCTTCAGCGAAGACGACTGGGACAAACCACCAGGGTAGGACTGAACCTCATTTCAGTTAGGACCCCTATTGCCAAAGAGAACTGTTTGTTAGAGAACCCTGGCATCTGTGTATGTGAAAAGTCTGAGGCAGGCAGGCAGAGCAACAGCAAAGACACTGAGGTACAGGGCAGGACCGGCTCAGGGACACTCCATAGGAAACTGACAAAAACAGACCCAGCTGAAAACGGAGGAGCTCTGTTGGAGGCGGGGAGAGCACCAGCAAAGACCATCAGGGTCCTCATTAGTCCAGGATCTGTATTTAATCTACCAAATACTTTTGTACTATAAACACGTGTTTCAGTTTGAAATGAAAGGAGCGGTGTGTGTGTGTGTGTGTGTGTGTGTGTGTGTGTGTGTGTGTGTGTGTGTGTGTGTGTGTGCATGCGTGTGTGCGTGTGTGTGTCAGTGTTGCTGTCCTCTCAAGGCTTAACCTCCTGACTCATCACACACTGAGGTTATATAATACTAATGGGGGTGGAGCGATGAAAAGAGAGGGTGGTGAGAAAAAAGGCAGCTGCTCAGTGAAAGTGAATTCATCTTGTCACTGAAGGACACCCAGTGTTCAAAGATCACTGCTGTTGGATTTAGGTAAAACCAAACGGCTTTTCCTGAACTGACACCGAACTCTGCTCTCACACGTAGGCTTCACTGAAGATACATGTAAAAGAGCAGGGGGAGTTTCTGCTGTCTGTGCTGCAGACAGCTTCACTGACTCTTTTTTGTGTCTCTGTGACAGATTTATAGGCCAACAGCCAGATGGGATCCTTCTGGATCCAGATGACAGTTTCTGGTGTCAGGCGCTGGAGGACCTGGAGACCTGTGGCCAATCAGAACTCCTCAGAGAGA
Organism: Xyrichtys novacula; assembly: GCA_962446985.1. Lineage (NCBI taxonomy): Eukaryota > Metazoa > Chordata > Actinopteri > Labriformes > Labridae > Xyrichtys > Xyrichtys novacula. The sequence continues at coordinate 14,535,724 of OY660865.1, forward strand.
TAGAGGTTAGTGGGCATCCTAGTAATCTCCCCCCTGCCCTGATTACTATTGGCAAAACACTACATCACAAACAGGTGGTCTGCTGGTGAGGAAGGTACAGTGCCTTGAGCATTCATACCCCTTGAACTTTTTCACATTTTGTCACTCTACATTCACAGACTTAAAAGTATTTTATTGAGATTTTTTGTGTCATAGACCAACACAAAGTAGCACATAATTGTGAAGTGGAATGAAAATGTTACATGGTTTTAAAAAAATTAAACAAATTAAAATCTGAAAAGTGTGGTGTGCATTTGTATTCAGCCCCCCTGTGTCGATACTTTGTAGAGCCACCTTTCACTGCAATTACAGCTGCAAGTCTTTTGGGGTATATCTCTACAAGCTTTGCACATCTAAAGATTGAAATTTTTGCCCATTCTTCTTTGCAAAATAGCTCAACCTCAATTAGATTGGATGGAGAGCGTCTGTGAACAGCAATTTTCAAGTCTTGCCACAGATGCTCAATGGGATTTAGGTCTGGACTTTGACGTGGCCATTCTAACACATGAATATTCTTTGATCTAAACCATTCTATTGTAGCTCTGGCTGTATGTTTAGGGTCATTGTCTTGCTGGAAGGTGAATCTCTTTCCCAGTGTCAAGTCTTTTGCAGCCTCCAGCAGGTTTTCTTCCAGGATTGCCCTGTATTTAGCTCCATCTGTCCTCCCATCAACTCTGACCAGCTTCCTTGTCCCTGCTGAAGAAAAGCAACCTCACAGCATGAGGCTGCCACCACCATGTTTCACAGTGGGGATGGTGTGTTCAGGGTGATGAGCAGTGTTACTTTTCCGCCACACATAGCGCTTTGCATTCAGGCCAAAAAGTTCGACTTTAGTCTCATCTGACCAGAGCACCTTCTTCCACATGTTTGCTGTGTCCCCTACATGGCTTGTGGCAAATTGCAAACTGACTTTTTATTTCTTCCTGTCAACAATGGCTTTCTTCTTGCCACTCTTCCATAAAGGCCAGATTTGTGGAATACACAACTTATAGTTGTCCTGTGGACAGATTCTCCCACCTGAGCTGTGGATTTCTGCACCTCTTCCAGAGTGACCATGGGCCTCTTGGCTGCTTCTCTCATCAGTGCTCTCCTTGCTTAGTCTGTCAGTTTAGGTGGACAGCCATGTCTTGGTAGGTTAGCAGTTGTGGCATACTTCTTCCATTTTTGGACGATGGATTGAACAGTGCTCCTTGAGATGTTCAAAGCTTTTGATATTTTTTTATAACCTAACCCTGATGCTCTCTGTTGACTAGTGTTCTCTAACAAAGCACTGAGGCCTTTACAGAACAGTTTTATTTATGCTGATACCAAATTACACACAGGTGGACTCTATTAACTAATTAGGTGACTTCCGAAGGCAATTGATTGCACTGCGTTTTATTTAGGGGTATCAGAGTACAGGGGGCTGAATACAAATGCACACCACACTTTTAAGATTTTTATTTGTTTAAATTTTTGAAAACCGTGTATCATTTTCATTCCACTTCACAATTATGTGCTACTTTGTGTTGGTCCCTAACAAAAAACCTCAATAAAATACTTTTAAGTTTGTGGTTGTAGAGTGACAAAATGTGAAAAAGTTCAAGGGGTATGAATACTTTTTCAAGGCACTGTATTTTAGGAGTACTAGGTTTGATTTATGTCTCGTTATAAGGTGGGCGTCAAAAGAGCTCCATTTACATGTCATAGTTTAATCCTCCCAGGGAGGGTCCAACATCCCAACTAATCCAAGTGGGACCTCCATGGAAGCCAAAGTTACGAATGTAACCACGGTTCTATGAATCCGGGATGACCGCCAGAGGGCGGTGCTGATAACACTGAATGTTCCCTTTGCGCATGCGCAGTTCGAGTATGCATAACAACAATGTCACTTCTGACTCCTGGATGACCCGAGAAAGGTAATAAGTTCCGGTGTCACCTCAGGTTTTTTTTTTTTTTTTTTTTTAATAATCAGATTTTATTTTATTTTCAGAATTTACATCAAAACAAACATTTTAATTCAAATAAGGTCGAAAATAACAAGAAAAGGAGAAAACATGAGGGTGAAAACAACAACAACAACAACAGTGTGTCCTCAATTAAAGAAATATCTGTCCTAATATTTATTAAAAAAGTATTTTTTATCGTTAGCTCAGTCTGTGACCCCCTAAACCACCGTCTCCCCTCTGTATAATTTCACTTTGACCTTTAGGAAAGTAACCAATAAGGAGCCTCTGTGTGTCCATAACGATATTATTATTCCATTTGAATTTGGCTCTTATCCTTTCCATCAATAAACATTCTTTGTACCTCTGAGTCACAGTGGAGGTTTGTTTTTTTTTTTGTTTTTTTTTTAATCCAACTTAATGTTCTCTAGAGTTTGACATTCACACTTAATCTAATTTAGAAAGGGGGTCTTATATAACATACAAACAAAACAAAACAAAACAAAAACACAAAAATAGTGATGGTGGGTACATATACAGACAAGACAGAAACAAAAACAGTTAACAGTATCTTAAAGTAGTGTGTGTATGCATGTGAATGTGTGCATGTGTGTGTATGAAGCTTTTGTTTCATTTTCCCTTCGGTCGTTCCCCCCCCCCCATTGCTCCAAACCCCCTTCTAAATCAAGGAGACCCCTGACCGACCAGCGTAAAAGCTGTAAGCTCAAGTGGAGAGCGGGTCCGGCAGGATGTCAGATGTCATGCATGAGGGCAGATGCAGATGTGTTGATGTGTTTGTGCTGATTATGTGGATGTGAGTAAGATGGGGCCAGATTTTATGGATGCTGTGGTTTGGGGGGTCCGACGATCGTTGAAAGTCAGTTTATTAATAAATGTAGACCAGGTTTTATTAAAGCAAGGTGTGTTATGATTAAGTGATGCTGACATTTTTTCTATTGAGATTTGATCTACGAGTAAGTTCTTCCAGTGGGTGATGTTTAATTGATCTCTTGCTTTCCAGTTTAGAAGGATGGTTTTCTTGGCGACAGCTAGAGCTGTGTACAATGTAGTTTTAGTGTATTTATTAAGTTGTAAAACTGACATGTCACCTAGAAGGCAAAGTTTGGGGGACAGAGGGATGTGGCAACCTAGTATGTGTGATAGATGCTCTGTGACCTGGACCCAAAATTGCTGAACCAATGTACAGTGCCAGAAAGCATGAAAATAATTGTCTATGGTGTTCTGTGTACATTGAGTGCATTTATTTGATGTGATGAAACCCATTTTGTTTAACCTCTCACCCGTGTAATGTGTCCTGTGATTAACCTTAAATTGAATTAGTTGTAAATTTGGGATTTTACAGTAGTTGAAGTTATTTTTGCAAATTTGTGGCCAGAAGTCTGCATCAGGAGTAGTGGAGAGGTCCTGTTCCCATTTTGAGGCTGGGAGTGAGATGGAGGTGTCAGAATTATTTAGAAATATGTATATTTTGGACAAAAGTTTATTACAACCAGAGATTTTCAAAAAGTCGTCTATAATGGTGGACTGGTCCTGGGTGTTGAAAGTATGTGTAAGTTTTGAGTGCATGGTGGACTTAAGCTGTAAATAGTGGAGATATTGATTATCACCAATGCCAAATATATTAATTAATTGTTGAAAATTGATGACTTTTGATTCCTTAATGATGTGGTGAAGATGTGTTATCCCTTTATCTTTCCATGAACTGAAATTCAGTGGTTTCCTATTTATTGTGAAATCTGGGTTGTTCCAAATCGGTGAACGAGTGGATGGTGCAACCGTGGACCCTTTGATGTGAATGGTTTTCCACCAAGCTGTCAGGGCTGATGCTATGGAAATATTTTGGAAGCATTTATTATGTTTGATCGACTGACTGATAAATGGCAAATCTGAGAGATTTATGTCATTACATAGTGCTTGTTCAGTTTCTAGCCAGTGTGCGTCAAGGTCTGAAGGTGTGATCCATTGTTTTAGATGTTTTAACTGACTTGAAAGGTGATATAGTTCGAAGTTTGGTGCTTCCAGTCCTCCTAGAGATTTGGGTTTTTGTAGAGTTGCCAATTTGATACGGGGTGTTTTGTTTTTCCAATAGAACTGGGAGATTGATGTGTTAAGAGAACCGAGCCAGGGTGGGTTTGGAAGGGAGGGAATCATCGTGAATAAGTAATTAATCTGGGGGAGGACTGACATTTTTGTTATTGAGATTCTTTCCAAAAGTGAGATGGGTAGGTTTGTCCAGCGTTTGAGGTTGTTTTGTATTATTTTAAGTAATGGTGTGAAATTTAAATTGAACAGCTCTGACAGCTTGGAGGATATATGAATTCCTAAGTATCTGATGTTTCCTACAGGGAGGTGAAATTGTGAGGTGAGGGCTGCCACATCCCTCTGGTCCATACATAAGGGTAAAACAGTGGATTTTGTCAAGTTGATCGAGTAGTTGGAGAGAGATGCAAATGATTTAATGACGGAGAGACATTCTGGTAATGATGAATGGGGTTTTTGAAGGAGAATCAACACGTCATCTGCATAGAGGATTAATTTGTGTTCTGTGGATAATGATGTAATACCTTTGATGTTATTATCTTGTCGTATTCTAGCTGCAAGAGGTTCTAAGAAAATTGCATAGAGTGAGGGAGAGAGTGGACATCCTTGTCTGGTACCATTGTGAAGCGTGAATTGTTGTGAGATTAACCCATTAGTTATGATAGCGGCTGTTGGTGAGGTGTATAGAGTTCTGACCCAGTTAGTGAATGACTCCCCAAAACCAAATTTTTGTAATGTTGTAAATAAAAATTGCCAGTTTACTCTGTCAAAAGCCTTCTGTGCATCTAATGAGAGGATTATCGTTTCAGATTTTTTATTGTTTGAGAGTTGCATTAAATTAAATAATTTCCGAGTGTTATGGGATGATTGCCTTCCTTTAATGAAGCCAGTTTGATCCGGGTGAATAATAGATGAGATTACTTTTTCAATCCTATTTGTCAATACTTTACTTATGATTTTAATATCTGTATTGATCAGAGAAAGAGGACGATAACTAGATAGATGTGTGGGGTCTTTATCGGGCTTTAAAAGCAAAGTGATTAAAGCAGTATTCATAGAAGGAGGGATTCTATTGGTTGTATGAAATTCATTAATCATTCTGAAAAAGAGGGGGGAGATGGTGGGCCAGAAATACTTGTAAAATTCAGCAGGATAGCCATCTGGGCCGGGTGCTTTATTGTTTTGCATTTCATTTAAAGGCCTCTTGAAATTCACGTGGGGTTAGTGGTTGTTCTAGGGAATTAGTTTGTTCTGATGTTAATTGAGGTAAACTGATATTGTTCAAAAATGTATTTATCTCTCGAGTATCTGGGTTATGAGATAATGTATACAGGTCTTCATAATAATTCTTAAATATATTGTTGATATCTTTTGGGTTTTGGTATGATGTCCCTGCTGAATCCTTAATTACAGTTATGGTTGTTTTTTCTTTATTTTGTTTAACCAGATTTGCCAGATATGCTGTTGACTTATTGCTGTGGTGAGATGTGTTGAGTCTGAGTCTTTCTATAAGAAATTTAGTTTTTTTGTTTATAAGATCGCTCAGCTCCATTTTGTATTTCTGTAATTCCCCATATATATGGTCGCTAGGATTACTTGCGTGCTGGTTTTCAAGTTCTTTAATTTTTTCCTCCAGTTCAGATTGCAGTTCTGTATCTTTCCGTTTTTTGTATGATGAATTTGAAATTATTTTGCCTCTTAAGACAGCCTTCCCAGTTTGCCAGAGTAAAGTAGCAGGTTTTTTTCCCACAGAATCCTATCGCATGACCATTCTGAGGATTCTGAGTGACAGAACATTCCAGTGGTCATTAGGGATTCATAGAACCATAGTTACATTCGTGACTATCATTTTATTTCATCCCTGCTGACCACCAGAGGGCTCTGCTGAAAGCACTGAATGACTTATACAAGCTAGGTCAAAAGGAATCCCAGATCCCAACCTCAATGGGAAGCCTCTGAAGATTGAAAGACTACACCCAGTGGAAGGGGAGTGGCGACATTCACATTATAGAATCTGGAAAATGTGCTAGGTGTCATCCACAAGGCCACAGCACATATTTCCTCCAGTGGTACTCCCCTCAGGGCAGCCCAAGATGTGGACACACTCCTGGTAGAGTGAGAGCACACACCTGATGGTAGTGAACGGTCTGACACCTTATATGAATTGCGAATGGCATCCACCATCCAGTGAGACAAACGCTGCTTGGACAGAGCTGAGCTCCTGTTAGGGCCCCCATAACAAACAAAAGCTGTTTAGATGTACGAATGCCTGCAGCAGCTTTGATATACTGTAATCTAATCCAGTCCAGTCTGCTCCAATTCAGTTCACTCTAACTGAGTTATATCCAATCCAACCCAACCCAAACCAGTCTAATCTGATATAATCTGATATAATATAATATAATATAATATAATATAATATAATTTAATATAATAAAGAATTATATAATGTAAAATAAAATAATAAAAATTATATAATATAATATAATACAACTGCAAACTCCAGCCCAATCCAGTCCAATTCAGTCCAGTGTAATTCTATCTAATCCAATTTAATCTCATCCAGTCCATTCCAGTCCATGTCAGCACTCCAGTCTTGAGTCCTGCAGTCAGCCTGATGACTCCTTTTCTCTGCAGAACAAAGTCACTTAAGTAGAAGTAGATTAAACTAGGAAATGTAAAGAGTGGTGATTTACAGATGCAGCCACTCTGTCCCTGATCTAAGTGACTGTGGGCTTAAGTTTGGAGGTCTCTGTGTTTTTGTTCATGCAGGCGTCCATCATGACAGGAACAGCCATCAGTCTGGGAGTTGATGGTGTCAACAAGCCTCTGCCTGAGCCCATTATGAGCCACAGTAGGTTGAGTCCATTAAGGAGAAACTCCCTCCTACACCAGGCCAACCTCCTCCACCAGAATACACACCTACACCAGGGCGCCCACCTACACGAGGAGGCCCACCTGCATGAAGAAGCCCAGCTGCACCAAGGTAATCCAGAGCAAACGTGACAGAGCTGTGGTAGTCATCAAGCCAATGATGGAGGACTAAAAAAAACACAAAAATGAATAGTTTATTTAAAATCCAAGGAAATGAAATCATTTCAAACTCACGTGTTTGTCAGTACTGTTCCAACGTGGTACTGACACCATCCATTCCACCTAGACGTCCACTTCCACCAGGAGGCCCTTTACAACCATGAGGCCCACCTGCACCAAGGGGCCCACATCCACCCAGATAACCACTCCCCTCTTTTGCACCACGACTCCAAACCCAAGGCCTCACTAAGAGTGTCGGAGAGGACGTGGGAGTCTCGACGAATCAAAGAGGAGATGCAGGGGATCTTGTCCCCGACCCCCCTAGAGCTGCACAAAGTGAGTCAAACCCTGAATTTTGGTTCAAGTCCATACAGATGATTTTTTTTTTTTTTTTTTTTGGATTACCTCTTTAAAATCAACATTGTGTTCAGCTGTGCAGTTATTATGTAACACAGTATAGGGTGTAATGTATAACCCCCCTTCCCCCCTTGGGTCATGGTTAGGCTTTGGGCCACATGTCCCACCCCCCTCTTTGGATTTACAACACTGATTTCATGTAAGTGTCTGTTTAATCAGGTTCAGCGTGGGAGGGGGGCAGGGGGTTAACCCCAGGACAGAAAAAATTAATGAAATGTCTGATTGGTTTAATGGCCACCAGCCAAAATGTTAGAGCAGCGTCTAAATGGTGGCTCATTAAAAGATCATTCATAATTCATCCATGATACAGCGCTGCCTGTTCAGGTTTTTGTTCAGCCATGGAAACATCTGGCAGGCATTACCAAACAAACTCCTCAAAATCTGAATCTGAATCTCTTTTTTGTCAGAAAAGGGAAATTAGTATTGCAGCCAGAGCACACAAAGTCAGGGTACACAGTGACATACAGTAAGAATAGTCTAAAAGTCAAACACAATAAAAACAACACAATAAAAGAAACACCATACATACACACACGGTCCCTAAAAGATAATGTTCAATCCAGAGCCAAAACCAAAAGTGGAAAGGATAACTGCCTTAGTAAGCTGTGAAAAAGTGCTAAATGCGGATGTGCAAAAATGCAATAAAGTGATAAAAATTGTTCAGTGGTTTCTTGAGATTACAGTGATTGAAATCAACCAAAATAAAATTAGGGGCATTGGAATTAGGAGAAATAGATTGCAGGTCGTGTGTCACTTTAAAGATAGTATCAGAAGCAGCTCTGACATCAGCATTGGGGTGGATGTACACAACTGTGACAAACATTTGAGGAAATTCCTTTGGGAGGTAGAACGGCCTCAGTGACAGACAGAAGCTCAATGTCAGGTAGACACAGTCACTCACACACTGTTATATGACCGCACCATCTGCGGTTTATGTACAAGCATACTCCTCCTGCCTGAGTTTTACCTGTAGTTTTACTGTCTCGATCCAGATGCACAGGAACACCAAAGCTGCAAATTTCCAGGCAAGATTTACAGTCCAAATCAGAGAGCCATGTCTCAGTAAATGCCAAGACACATGGGTCCCTGAACTCCCATAAGTGAAGAACGTTTCCCTGAAGTTCATCAGTCTTATTTCTCAGAGACTGGACATTTGCCATGATCATAGAGTGCACAGGAATACATCCCTTCCCCTGTAGCCTCCTGATGCGCTCACGCACACCAACTTTACTACTGCGTTTCTGACCTTGCGACCTCCTAAAGTTCTCCCTAGTTATAAAAGGTAAGTCCTTTGCAGAGCTCCTGTCCAGCTCAGAGTGTAAAGGATCAGTCCCAGCAAGGTAGCTCCATCTTAATGCCATGAGAGCCTCCCGCATATAAGTGATTGTTTGACAGTACTTGCCACTCCAGGTAGTGTTCACAATAAGCAATGCAAATAAAAAGTAGGTCAGCTCCATATTGGCAGAGGCTCTTTTAAAACAAGTTACAAAATTTTGATTACAGATCAGACACTTAAAACGCACATATGGACAGAATTGCGGTGAAAAACATGAGAGTAGCAGAGCAACAAACTCTGGCTGCATGTCGCCACAAAGGCAGCGCCATTCAAGTAATGATGCTGCGTGGAGCTGCGGTCAGTTTGTTGGAGCGACTTGCCAAGGATTTATCACGTATTAAATCAAGTCCAAGTCCACGTGTGATGGCGAAAGTAAAGTTAAACCTTAAAGATCTGGTAAACTCAACCCCCTCTTCTGTGTGGTCATCTGTAGGTGACGGTGATTAAGGACCCAGAGAACGACGACTTCGGTTTCAGCGTGTCAGACGGCTTTTTGGAGAAAGGAGTTTACGTCAACATGATCAGACCTGATGGACCTGCTGACCGATCTGGGCTCAAACCCTACGACAGGATCCTGCAGGTACAGATATGGGAAATCCTTTAACCCATCAAGACCTTCTGAAATCCTGAGTGCCATTTTGAGAAGGGCCCCCCTTTCTGAAGTGTTGAGGTTTACAAAAAAACAGATATCTTGGCCTCTGTAGCAGATAGAAACAAAATTCAAAAAATATTTGAAAGCTTATACATGTGGCTTTCAAGATAACTATCTGTTATTTTTCTGAACTTTGATCATATTATTGAAAACCTTGAACAAACAAACTCAAATGAAATAAAGCAGCTGTATAAATAAAAGTAAAGGCTCTGCACTGGAGAATAACAAACTATTTGCTTTCTGTAAAACAAGTGGCAGTCATGATAAAAGGTCCATTCAACACAAATGTAAATATAAACAATAAAGTGTTGAAAGGGTATGCAGCTGCCGTAGAATAGTGCCAGTACAAAAGCAGCACTAAAAACTAAAAAATGAATAAATAAATACGTTGCTGACAGTGTGTTCATCTCTGCGCTCACCCAAAGTCATGCAACACTCACAGAAAACGCCAATAGTGTGAGCCAAAGCACTCAATATGAAGAGGATGTTCACACTGCTGGATTCACACTGCTGGATGTGTCTCCTCTGAAGCTGCTATCTGCCTCCATTATTGTTTACTTTACTCATGAAGCACATAGCAGTATCTGAGCATGAATCCAGTCCTTTTATTAAGCCTTATTAGCCTATCAGAGGCAGGTGATTATGATGATTTGATTCGCCACGACTCCAGAAATGATTAAAAAAATACAGAATGTTACAAAATGACATATCCACACTCCCGGCATTCCGAGTACAAATGCACAGCCGTGCTCCTGGCTTGGAAGGATGAAATGCGGACATGCTGTCCCGGCTTGAATGGGTTAAACCTCCTCTGAGGAACTTTTGAGTCTGTGTTCATTTTGGCACCATCTATGGACAAAGACCTCACTTTGCTTCAGTTAAACACTCATACTTATCTCATCTCAGATTTATTTACCCTGATAAAAACAACAAAAAGACTGAAATCTGTGGACTGGGACTGATCTGAACTGAAATTACAGAGACAAGAGAATTACAAGAGAATTTCCCAGTTTGGGATCAATAAAGTATATCAATCTATCTTTCTATCTATAAATAGTCTTTTATTGCTAATGGTCTACTCATATCTGGTTTCAGTAAAAAGAAATATTCTTTAATGTCCGTTTAAAAACCTTGTGTTGATGTCTGGTCGTTTGTGATTCAAGTAAAATTAAGGGGCTCTAATTTCGTGCCTCGCCAGTGGTGTGGCGCAGGTCCGCTACGGCAACAAGGCATGCTCAAGCACACTTTGGTATTTTGGTGAGCGACGCAGCCTGGTGTAAGTATCCCCCTTCCTAACTATGCTCCTCCCAGTGGTGTAAGTAGCAGAGAGGGAGGGGATAAGGCGTGGAGTGGGTTTAATACAGCCGAGTCCTGTTTTCACCAATCACATCAGCTCCTCACCTTTAAATCTACCACCAGTTAGGCGTATTACAATTTTCGTGAAGTAGTCGAAGATATCAAAAGATGGCTAAAGACACCAATGCCACATGATGGCGACAAAAAACAGCCCTTCAACAAGCGTCGCTGTAAGCGCTGCGGAGGGTGTCCTCCACACTCTCTCATATAAGCACAGATGGATTTGGTGTGTGTAAGGTTGGACCCACTGGTAAGACAAACACCCTTTTCCACAAATAAAGACAATCACATCAAGTTGCATACATTTAAACCACACATGACAAAGGTGCGTTGTGCACACAGATCACAACATAAACAAATGCCAATAATGGAGTTAAAATTGGATCCACCTGTGTGTAAAGGACGCATTGCGCTCCGTGGCCGGGCTCTTTCTTTCATTGATGTTGGTATAAAAAATGAATTTGGCTCACACAACTGAATATTATAATATTTGTATGTGGGCATAACTCCGGATTGAATATTCACAGAATTTTAAGGCTGTGAGAACATCAGATACACAGGTAATTTTGAATGAAAGTTTCTTTTATTCTTTTGTTTAAATTTTTGAAGTAAATAACTCATCTGATCACTAAAATAAATCATCTGGTCAGCCGCCACCGCAGCAGCAGCAGCATGGAGGGGGCAGGACACGGAGACATGTCTGGGTTGTGCTGCGCGAGAAATAAGAGAAAAAGGAAGATAGAAAAGGGGGGAGATGAATTACATATCTAGTTAACTTCATCATGTGTGTCTATTTACTGGATATTTAATTTGATGCGGTTTCAGCTGTGTTAATTTGGTTAGGTTGAGTGTCCAAACGCGTGCCAAATGCGCTCATCAGATAAGATATATAGATCAGAATATATTGATATACATCTAAATGTAGATGTGCTGACTTAAATAGTTGCACTGAATATTGGTTTTTGTTGATTATTTATTGCACAGAAATGTGCCTGATACTATGGAAACTGCCTGTGAGGCATTGGTGACATATGCACACTATGCCGCCGGTCGACGTAAATACCACTAGACCAGCTGTGCTCCGCCTGCACTGAAAGCTGACCAGGTTTTAATCGGCGAGCTTTCAGCCCACTTTCTACGCCGCCAGCGAGCACGAAAGTGTCACTGCAGCAGCTGATTCTGTCAACACCTCCCCCTACTATGCCACCACGCCCAGCTTGGCACACCTCAGTGTGCCTCAGTCTACAAAAATACCAAACGGGCTGTGTGCCGGGCTCTGCTAGACAAAAAAAAAAACACTGCGCAGGGTGCGCCACCGCCCGCCAGTGCTGCAGGCGGGCACAAAAATAGAGCCCAAGGTGTCAAAAGTGGGGTAGGCAGGAATCCGTTTTTTTTTTTTGTGGTGTATATACAAAAAAGCTTTTGATATCAGTCAATAGCTACTAGTTATTGATGACATTTGGTAATTATAACGATATTGCTGTGTTTTGTTGTATCTGTGTAGTCAACATTTTTAATTTTTTTGAGCAGTCTGCTTTTTCTGACTCTAAACAAAGGAGTTCTCCACCTCCCTGGCCTGATTGGTTGTGAGGCAGGCACTGCTGACTCATGTTGTGAGGCATGCTCCAAGAATAACGTGTACGAGCCCAAAGTTAGCATGCTACAAAATCAGACAGTAGAAACCAACCAGAAAGTACAGAATCTTGTCTGAATCCTCCTTTGGCCACGTCTGCCAACACAAGCAAGAAAACAAAGTAAACACAGGAGACTCTGGCAGAAAATAGGCACTTTTAAAGTAGGTAGACCACCCGGACAAGAACTAAAAATCCGGGTCAACATCAATGAAGCATAAACGATGGGGGACACTTCGGGGTCTTACAGACCCTGTAACCTTTCCGCTGGACAGTTAAACCGCTTGAACAAAGTAAGCCAAGTGTCTGTAACAGAAGTGTTTCTTGTCAAATGGGACCTGCTGTGTGCTGTAGCGCACAAATGCTTTTTACTTTCACATTGACTGGGCCCCATTCGTATTTATCTGAAGTATTTATCTGCATTATATCTGAATTTAATTGAAACCATACGAGCGAGCAGGAGCGTCTGTTTGTGGGCGGAGCTTGCTGGAGCAGAGAGGGAGGGAAGAGGAAGAGCTGAGGGAAAAACTGGTTGGGAGGGGTAGTGTTTTTTAAAGGGGACCTGCCATCAAAATTTCATACCCATTTTTATCATTTTTTCATAATCCTTGATGTCCTCTGATCATGTTTGCAACATAATTTTAGCTGAAAAGTTATTTGATGGTTTGTTTTAGTATGCCTAAAAAACCTTACAGGAAAACCAACTGATTTTGGCTCATTAACATTTATGGTAATGAGCTTTGCTCTGATTGGATCGCTGCTGTGAAGCCTCCTGTGCTCTGATTGGCTCAGCAGTGGAGGTTTGGATTTCGGTTTATCCATTTTGCCAATGTGTGCTAAAGTAAGGTGCCCAGATGTCTGTAATGATATCCGGGGATATTCGGTGCGGTGGCGGGTGCAGGGGCTGCAGGGGCTGCGTGATCACAGACAAAATCTCGATACTATTTAGTAGCAGCGCATGCCCCTTGTAATAACCCCCTTAAAAACTGTTGTTCAGGACTGCTTACTTGTGCTTCCTACCTATTTGGCTCCTGTAATAACCGTTGTTTGAGCCCACATGCAACATTTTTGCTCTCATTCATGAAACGCTTAAATCAGGGACATTTTCGGGGACAGCTTTTGCCGGGGACAGGTCATCCAATTCGGGGACTGTCCCCGGAAATCGGGGATGTCTGGTCACCTTATGCTAAAGGCTAAAGATGGCAGGTATTAAACCATATATTTTAGACCCCGAGTCCGAAGAGGAGGAGAAGTCTTTAAGTTTCTTTCACTTTCATTTTAATATAAATTTAAGTAAATTTAAATTTAATTTAAATTGAAGATTTAAATTTGTTTGATTTGAATTTTTAATTCTGGTTTTTATTATCACATTATTCATTCTAGTACTAATTATTAATTGCATGTATTTTTTGCATGTATTTGATTATTCTTTTTTATAAATTTTATTTATTTATTTTGTTTCATGTGCTGTTTGTTTTTAACAATTTATTATTATATTTCAGTGTCAGTGTTTTTTTATATAGCACCTTTCAGGCAAAAACAAATCCAGCACAAAGTGCTTTACATGTTAAAACAAACACACACACACACACACACACACACACACACACAGATAACGCAATCTTAAAAGCATGTGGTTGAGTACAGAGGAGCCAGGAAACGTCCAAGGGCCGACTGCACTGGACACTGCACAGTGCAGTCATAACTACAGTGTAGTCATAACTACATAAACTAAATCAGCTAAAAAACATCAAACTAGATAAAATTATAAAATACTGATGAATAGCTAAAATACCATTAAAAATATGTGAATAAATAGAATAAACATAACATGGAAAATGAGGACTTAAATATATAAATGAAATAAAATAAGATAAAAATAGGATAAAAATATAGATTTAAAAATAAGACATTAGTTAAAAGCCAAATTAAATTGGTGAGTCTTGAGCTGGCTTTTAAAAACATGAACATTCTCTGTGGCCCTCAGATCCTCCGGCAGGCTATTCCAAAGACAGGGGCCATAGTGCTGGAAAGATGTCTCACTGTATGTTCGTGTGCTCACTTTGGGTATTATTAAAGGCTAGTGCCAGAGGATCTCAGGGTCTGCAAGGGTTCATATTGTAAAATCAATTCTGAAAGATAAGAAGGTCCAAGACCCCTAAGACATTTAAAAACCACATTTAAAGAACCTTATTATAAGAAGTAGTATTTATTTTCATTTATAATCATTTATTAAAAATGGAGATAGACAGGAAATGTGAGGGAGAGAGGGGATGACATGCAGCATTTGGTTGGGGCTGGGTCTTAAAAACCGCAACCGCTGCAGGGAGCATGGCCCCCATGAGTGGGGCACATTAACGAGCCTGGCTCTCTGCACGCTTTATGATTATATCTTGTTTTAATTTTTCGTCTCATTTTCCTATTCATTTCTTGTATTAGTTGAATTTTCGTTGTTTTTCTGTTCAGGTGAACCACGTAAGGACGAGGGACTTTGACTGCTGCCTGGCGGTCCCCCTGATCACAGAGGCTGGGGACAGACTGGAACTGGTCATCAGCCGAAACCCCATGGCCAACGACGAGGACATAGAGGACAATAACAACACTTTAGACCACCTGCCAGATCTGTAACACACACACACACACACACACACACACGCACGCACGCACGCACGCACGCACGCACGCACACACACAGAGAAAAACTCCAGTGGCTGGCAATAATTCCTCTTAGACACACACACACGTCACTCTGCATGCTCACACAGCCCCCCCTCCATCCACACTGGATTAAACTGCTCTCAGATGACATGTTATGTTTCTATATGGAAGTACTGCATCAGTTCAAAAACCACCAGAGACCCTCTTCAGAAGGCTGACTCACTTTCCTCACTGTATCGCTCCAACAAAAACAACCATTACTTTGGCACTTTAACCCTAACCCAGTTTAACCAATGGACACTCTAATCCTGTTTCTGCTAAAAACAAAGTTAGGATGAGGTCACTCTGGCTGTTATTCATGCCAGGCCACAGGTTTACAGAAACCACCAGAGGGATCTGCCTTATTACATAACGCTGCGAGTGATACTGAGAGACTGCCTTGTTTAATGTGCAGAGATGATGTGTTTCAAAACGATTGTATACGATGGAGGAGACGGTTTTAAAAGGATGGAGGTTTATACAGATGAAGCCCTGGATGGAGTCTATGTTGCTGCTCAAACACGGCTGCTCTTGTGCAAATTCAAGAGTTTGGCATGAAAATCTGCTCAATTTGACAACTATGCGCGACAAAGTTTCCTGCAAATTTGTGCCATTACAGAAAACTCAAGTTAATGATGAAAATGAAGGGTTAGGAAAGAAAAGGAGGAAGCTTCATGCTATTACCGCACAGCAGTGAACAGCCCTGGAAAAAAAAAAACTGCGTCGCCAAATGAAGAACAAAGTCCTGCAGAGATCATCTCTGTCCTGTTGTCATTGCTTGTTGCCGGTCTAACCCTGTGCTTGTCTCAGAGGGCTGGATTCACCTCTCCTAAGCTTCTTCTAAACCGGGGCACTCCTCATAGCTCTGGTGATAAATATAAAATATGATAAATGTTGTTATTAGAGCATGATGGAGTGGGCTTCTTCACTGTGCATTTATCTTTTTCATCCTTCTCTGTTTATGTCAAATACAGAGGCTCAAACATCAGCTGCTTTCTGAGCGTTTCAACAAGCAGAAGTCATCATTTTGCTTCACACTCCTCTGAAATAATAGCTGTTTGTGCAGTCGAAGGGTGCTGTTGCACAGCAGAGATATTCAGCTACAGGCATTAGAATGATTGCCATCAACAAACAAAACACCTGACTGGAGGAAAGCAATGATCTTCAGCTCCAAAGAGAAAAGCTAAAGCTTGCAGACTTCAGAAGCAAACACAGAGGAAGTTGTGAAAAGTTGACGTAAACATTTATCCAGCAAAGTCTGTCTTTACAGTAAGCAGACTACTGTGTTAAAGAGGAGTCATCAGTCACTCTTACAGGCTATGATCACTGTTTTCAAACAGCAGAGGTATTGTGTTATAGTTATCACAGCTCTGACTCCAAGAGACGCTATTACAGAAAAAAGTGTAAAGACAAAAACTTAAGTTTACAGACTGAGAGAAACACTTACAATGAGGCCTGAATCAGTTATAACAAGCAAAAAAGCAAGAAATTGACTTACTAAAGTCACAGTAAGGAATTTCTAACTGGTTATAAAACAGGCTGATATTATTGGTCATGTCTTGTGATGCACTGGCAAGCTTCACCATCAGTGAAAAGTCTGAATCCTTTAAAGCCTTTTTTATTGCCTGTAAAATCTGCAACTGAACAATGTCAGACGTGACAAGACTATTAGAGGTTCTCTGAAAAAAGTTTTTATCTGCAGGAAATTTCAACAACTGATGATCTTACAAGGTCAGACTTTAGACCAAAAGTTGTTGCATTGGTACTTCATCTCCTCTTCAGATTTTAACGGACTGGGATAAGATGTTAAATCTGAAGAATGTGTGGTTGAAGTAGATAATGGATATTTTGACCAGAAATTTGGTAAAATTTGACAGAATGCAAGTCTATTTCTCCACTTATCATTTTAGTGCAAAAGCAAATAGAGTTGACTCTTATTTCTCATTTGTAATCCAGGTTTTGGGCTTCTTCAGATGTCTTATTTGAAAGGTTAGGACATCAGATAGAGCTGGAAACTGGGAGGAGAGGGCATGAGAGTGAATTTCTGAGCTAAATCCCAAACCCAAAACTTTTATAGTAATATCTTCATGAGGAACTGCTGCTTTAAACTTGATGAACTTCATGCATAATTGAGCTGCAGATGTGCACCAACTGATAGACAGCCAAAACTGCCCCATTTACCATGCAACTCCTGCAAAAAGCTGCAGAAGTGAGACGATTCTGAGGGAGTCTTACTCTCATTCTGCTCCACTTTGAGCAGCAGACATTCCTTGATTTCCTGCTGAAAAAGATTTTCTCCTCCTCAGCAAAAACTCTCTGCCCGAGTCATTTGAGGGTTCACCAAAACGAGTGTGCTGTGCAGAGAGAAGAGTGTGCATACAGGTGGAGAAGATGAATGTGTTTGACTTCATTTAAGCACAAGAAAGAAGCTGAATGAGGAGGTCTGAGTGTTCGTGAGGAAGAGTGGATAACAGGAGGATAATATTAGTGAGGATAAAGGTGAGAAAGTGGAGGAACAAGAGGATCGCCTTTGTGCTCTGAAGGAGGAGGAAAAAAAGGAACAATCACAACCTCTGTTATCTCTCTCTGTATGTCTCTCGCTCTTTCCTCACATCGTTACATAACACACCATCAGAATCCAGCTGCCCCCTTCGAGACGGCCGAGTGTGTGTGTGTACGTGTGTGTGCGTGTGTGTAGTGTTTCTATGTATACTATACACGTGTGTTTACATGTATGTATTTAAGGATGTATGTTCTTTTCCACCATTGGATGCATGTATGAGCATGTGTTTGTGTGTGTGGCAGTGTAACAGAGTGGGAGCTCGGTGGTGTACATTTCATTGTACAGCGGTGATTTTTCCTTGGGGATGTTCACATTTCCCTCCTCCTGAAACTAAAAACAGACTTGTTTTTTTTTTTCTGTGAGCGCACCGGAGAAACTTTTTCATTAACACACAAAGAAGAAAGAAGCACACTGTTGAATACCATGCACTGTAAGTATTATCATGTACAACAGAAACAAACATGTCTGAGTGTTTGTTTACACAATGTCAAGTGGCCAAAAAAAAATTTTTGTAATGCAACAAAAAAGGTGAAAAAAATGAGAAAAGCCTTCCTAATGTTGGGTTCATTTTTATGTATGTACGTATGTATATGTGGTCATCCATACTCCCTATGCATTTCTGGGTCAAAGGTCAGTTTAAAGCCCAATCCAGGAACGCAACTAAGTCCCACAGATGAGTTTGTGAAAGAAAAATATAACAGATACACAAGCTGAGAGACGAGACAGACAGAAGAAATACCTAACTGTGAAAACGAAGGTCTGTTGTCGTCAAATCCTCCAAAAATCAAACTGGTCTTGGCTGTTTGTTTGGACCACGCTGGGTTTAGCTGACGTCAGCAGGTTCATATGACATAAATAAAATAACCTCTCAATAATCAACTTCTGTTTGGATCTGGATTCAGTCATTGTTTTGTGCATAAGCTTGTGATGAGGTTGGCAGAGTTAAAGGTCACTTTTGTGTTAGACTGGGTAAGATCATTATCTGGGATGCCTTCACACTTTAGTCTACTGTCCATAGACTGCAATAAAACTCAGATAATTAAACAGTAGGCATTTAAATGAGTCCACAGGAAGTCTTGAACACTACAGGTGCTGTGTCCACTGCTGGTGTTGTGTGCTCTTGCACAAGCTGGAGCAACTCTGGCCTGTGCAAATTCAGTCAATATCACAATCAAAATCAAGAAGAGGCGGGACTTCAAAGATGATATCCTAACTTCCTTTTTCATTGTTTATTGCACATGCTTTCAACCAGTCTTGAGCTGCTGCCAATGATGGGACAAGATTTTGATTCACTTTTTATTTTCCAGTGTTTTCTTTGTTAAAAATACCCAAATGCAAGTGAATATGAAGCATGAAAACAGACTTCAATTACTGCCAAAAAAAGTCAGCTTTCATAGTCCAGCAACAGTTAGCACCGAGGAAACAGAAGATCCGAGACAAGCCTTCTGTACTCCTGCAGGTTAATGTTCACATGCCTGTCCTGGTTACACAGCTCTCCAGCCGTGCGGTTACAGGTCAGTTTAAACAGATGAAGACAACGTATGACTTTATCTGCATTTTCTGCATCTAAACTGTTTGTTTACATCCGGGTAGTAGAGCTTTATAGGATCATAGCGCGATGACAGGAACTGTTAGCTGGAGCCACAACCTCGGCTCGTAACTGTGATTGAACTTAGAAAACAAATATTAAGTCATCTAACTGGCTTGTCATTAACTCTCTGGTTAGATATGTCCATTTAATCTTTATTTTTCAGTCTGTAAAAGATTCAGAAATTCGAAATAAACTCACAGGTGTGGTTGTGACTAAATTTATTGACCATAAAATATGATCTTAGGCGTCTATAGCTCCAGTCAAAGATGAGTTGAAAATGATGTCTCACAGTATCATTTCTAGATTTCTGTCTTATGACCGTTGATCTCGTGGTTCTCAGTCTTTTTATCACATTCCTTATAAAATGGAAATTTTCTACATCAACTGAATATGTGGATTCATGCAGACCTCTGACATTTGGATCCAGTTACATCATTCTTTGAAAAAGTGGGATCAGACTTAGTTACGGTTCTGGATCGGGCTTTTCACATGTGCGTTGATTTTGTGTAGTATCCTTTTCTTCAAATTGTGTAAAGGTCTAATTTATGTAAGATAGTATTTTTCTATGATGATAAGACTCTTCCAAAAAGCTGGGAGAAAATACAAAACAAAATGATAAGAAGCAAATTCAAATGTATAACTTTGTTGTTGTTGTTGTTGTTGTTGTTTTGTTTGATTCATTTTTTCTATGAAATAAAGACTGTACTGCTATACTTCTCTTTTTGAGAAGAACATGAGAAAAAAGACCAAACGAAAATAAAACCTCTAATTTTAGAGGTTTGGACCTTTGTCGTTATTCGGTCTTCATCTTTGGAGGTACTCGTCCTGCAGCTGAATTAACTTTGTTTTCAGGTTTTAAATCTGAAGCATCATCAACATATTTACACTTTTTTAAAATCCAGGATGCACAAATAGTTTTGGTACTTTTTCCTCTTAATTGAAGGGATTGTAGCAGAGAGCAACAGCCATGCAAAGAGACAGATGCGTGCACAGAGTGATCTGTGGTGTGAGTCATGTTCAGGGTTAGATTTGAAAAGAGAGAGGTTCAGAGTACTTCCTCCTGTTTCTGGAAAATCACATCCACACGTGACCTTTTTTTCCCTCTCTCTCTCCCTGTGTGAAATGACATGATCTAGCCTGTGTGTTTCTGTTACTGTACATCCTGCATCTGCTGACTTAATTATCCCCAAGTGTTTACTAATCTTATGTAACAGGCCCAACACACAAAGCACGTTTAATGCATGCACAGGCACGGCAGTAACATGTGCAAAAGAAGTTATTCACATTTTTTTAATGAGCATTCAGACCAACGGCAGGATTACAGCAGAGAGACGGGTCATTGTAATTGCACCAGAGATCAAATTGAGGCCTGTTGTTAGCTGCCTACAGCCTCACAGATAAATCACAGCCGTGGACAACAAAGCTGGTTCTAAGGATTTCACCATGATGAGTTTCAATATAATCGAGTTGTCACTAAAGATGCAGGAATAAAGGTTTCTTAAATGTAGCTGTCCAGTGTGTCATGTCACTCTGTTGAGGCCTGGTTGTCACGAGGACAGGTGTAAACAAACGATAATCTTGCACAACTTTATTTAAGCTCACAACCAAAAACCCAGGCTAATACTTGACTCGCAATCAATGCCCTGCTAGCTAATCATGTCCACTTTGAAATCTTGCATGGAGGAAAACTAAGGCAATAATGTGATTATTATGCATCCAGTTTTTGTATATCATTAGTCATATTTTATAAATTTCTACAGATAATAAAAGCCACCAAAAGAAAAAGCTTATTTTTACAGCATACACTAGGGGGACTCAAAGAACCCCTGCATCCCTGTAGGAATAAGCTCCAAGTATTTAGAAATGCTCAGACAACAACAAAGATACAGATATTTAGGGCCTGAGCCGACGCAGCAGGTGAGAGCCCTATTAAGTAATTCACATAAGGACACTTATAGTATGTCGGACCCCAAGACAAAAAAAAAGCCTTTTGGATCCATGGGCCACACCCAACCGGTTGTTTGTCATTTTGGTTTGAATATTGGTGTTTTGAGAGTTTTCGCCCACTTTTTAAGGTCTTTTTACAAATCCTCCTGAGGATTTATTCATAGAAAGCTGAAACTGCGGCCAGAGGTACCCACAATAGTCTACTTTCAGAAAGATGTACAACTTTTCGCGACGAGGCTTAGTCTGGCAACAGCGCCCCCTCAGAGACAAGTAGGGCTTTTTGCGGGTGCCTAAAATGGCTTTCTCCAGAGCAAACCTGTCATAATTTTGATGTTATTTCTCTTCCAGTCTGATAGATAGACCTTGTTGAGGCGGACAATATCAAAAAAAACATCTGTTTAGGTCAAAGGACATGGCCATGGCGTCCTTTCAAACTGATGTATTTTCACAGTAAATGACATAAAACACTCAAAGGTAGTCACAAAAACCAACCATCGTAATATCAAGGGCTGCTGTGACAGCATTGCACCAAGGATGGCAGGCGATATGAAATGGTGGCAGTGCACTGGGGAGGTGGTTAAAACAGGTAGGTTTTAATCATAATATACTTTGACATTTTAATTATACTTTACTGTGATATTTTTATCAAACTATTCTAGTGTATTTTCATCAAACTATACGATGATATTTTTATCCTACTATACTATGACATTTTTTAACAAACCATACTGTGAAATTTTTTATCACACTATACTGTATAAAATTAAATTAGTGCCAAAACCTCACAAACACAAAAACTGTGTTTTATTCACGGCCAATGATTCACAAACAAACTCAGTGTGATTTGCAAAAGCAAAACATCATTCACAACTAATGCATTTAGTTTTGTTAATAAAAAAAATTCTCTCCAACAAATACATCATGCTTCACAAATACAGAAAAATCTATCTTCACTTACATAAAAATATCCTTCAGGCGCAAAAATAAAATCTTTCAAGTACAAAAAAATATAATTCAAATACGAATCTTAATCTTAATCTTAAGATTTTATTTTTTCTTCTCGAGTTCAAAAAAAATTCTGCGAGTAGGAGAAAAAATTCTGTGCAGAGACAGTTCCACAAGTCGGAGAAACAGTTTTGGCATGATTCGCCATGACAGCAGGTGGCACTGTTGATGCCGTTTAAGACCATAGATCTATATCATAGATACGGCCAGGAGGCCAGGACAGAGGACAGACCAATCACTCGCCCTGGACCGCACGAAACCAATGGCAGCATGAGCAGCCAAGAGGTGAGTTTGGGGCCATGGCTGATGAAATTTTTGATTTTACTGACATTTCCTCCGTGGATATATGTAGTTTATGGCACTGCTGGAGCTAACCTATCAAGCTAACTTAACCTTATATATGTTTTCTCACTAAATACGTCTTGTTGGCCGCGTCAATCGCCTCACATGTTCATGAAATGGCTCAAACTGGATCAGTTAGCCAGCGTCGCCTCGCTCTGTGACATCCATAGACTGTATAGGTCAATATGATAAACATGGACGGAGCGGTTTCAACGCGAACTTGTCCCAAAGTGGCAGTGACTTGCTGAGATGGCTTGACTAGGTAGCAAATACGTAACAAATACATTGCTAGGTAGACTGAAATAATACAATATTGCCAAATTGTTCGTCATTAAATGTCCATTATAGTATGAACTGATAACATGACATGCAGAGTCTTTCCTATGGATATTTGATACACACTTAAATAATCTTTTTAGGCTCCCACTTAGTACATTGTATTAACTTTTCTGTAAACTGGTTTCATGCTCATTATTGATGAACAATAACAATTCTTTATTCGTGTTTGTATGCATGTGTTTGCAGAAGTCAGACTATTCAAATATTGAGAAAGCAGCACAGAATTTGCTGTCCCTATTATCATCAGTCCAAGAGAAGGTTGAGGTTCCAGGCCAGAGCCATAGCCCACATCCCAGCCAGGGATCTTGTCAGCCAAATGTACCAAGACCAGCCAGTGTGCAACAGGAGATGTCAAGGTTAGAAAAAGTGCAATGTGGCAATAATATATATAGTTTGTGGGCTGTTCAGTTTTTGTATGACATGCCTTTCAATTTACTTTGCAGATCTTTTCCTGCTCTTTTCCAACGACGACAGAAATATGGGAAAAGGCGATTTCCATCACCTTTTAAAATAGTGTCGAAAGAGTCTACAAAGACCATAAATATACAATATTATCTTCTCCCTAAACCAATGTCCAGAACCCCCCAGGGGTCTCAAGAACTAAGTCTGCTAATGGCAGGCTTAGGGAAACGTCAGATTGCATTGCCTGAAAACAGCAACCATGCAGAGGAATGCATTGATAAAATTATGTACTAAAGATGTAATTTGGAGTGATCATTTCTTATTAAGAATTGCTCATGGTTGGTTTTATATGGCCCTAATAAGATTTCAGATATGCTGCAGCATAGATTTCCCAAGTTGCAGACTTTGTCTGGTGGATGGCTTTTTTACAAGGCAACTGGTAAGTGAACAAAAACGTCTGAGTTGCATGATTGATAAGTACAGGCACATTAGGTGCATGATTTAATAAGTATAAGTTAAATAGGTAAATGATTAAAAATATATTGTTCAAAAATGTATTGTTCTGTAATGAGGTAAATATAATAGCAATTGGGATATGGCGCTCAAAATTTGAAATTTGAAATCATCACATAAAGCAAACTAAACATTAAAACATTTCAGACACCAGGGGCCTCATTTATAAAACCTGGCGTAGGATCCATACTAAAAGTGTACGTAAGTTGAAAAGCTGAAAAGTGCGTAGGCAAAAAAAAAATCTGATTTATAAAACCCTGCCTACGCACACCTGCACGCACTTTCCCTTTATAAATCACAGACCAGCTGGAAAGTTGCTCAGCAGGGATTTGATTCTTCCCCGCTCTCTCCACACCCAAAATTCACCATGTATGGTCATGCAAATTACCTCATGAATGTGATTTGCATGTAGATAAGCCTGGTGGATCCACGGCATTTCACGCTTAACCATGGCATCAGCAAGTCGTAGAAAAAGAAACTTTTCAGAGATCGAGGTGAAGGTTCTTGTAAATGAGGTGGCGGCGAGACGGGAGACCTTATTCGGCGGCCATTCGAGTGGCATCACCAATAAAAACGCCGTTGCCGTGGTGGCAATTGCGGCTGGCACTGAGCGCAGCGTTGCCGAAATAGTGTTGTTTTCGTAATATTTCGTCAAATATTTTCGTCAACACCAGCGTCAAAAAGAAATATTTTCATCAACGAGAACAACACTGGTTGTTTTTGTTGACGGAAATATTTCCCTTTTCTTCCACGACGAAGACGTAACGTTGACGAGCTAAACATAAGTCGGAGATGACTAAAATGTGACGAGACGAAAGTGCGTTTACGTTGATGGGACGAGACGAAAATGACGAACAGAGTTGCAAAACTCAGTCAGTTAAACGCTAAACATATAGGAGCAGCTTCTGTCCGCTCTGACAGCTCTCATCAGCCTGCTCTGCTCCTCCAACACACAGACACACACGCACGCGCGCGCGCAAACACGTGGAGTTTTGTTTTCGTTGACGATGACGTAGACGAAAACAAAACTGTGCCGAAATCAAGAAGAAGTGGTCTGATCTAAAGGTGGAGGCAAAGAAAAAAGTGGCTTTGCACCATCAGAGCGTGGCGGCGACAGGTGAGAATAAAAAAAAACATGCACGTGTGACACTCGTGCATGTGTTCAAAAAAAAAAAAAACTGCTCCGTTATCCACCGCTGCTTATGTGGTGAAAGTTCGTAAACCAAAAAGATTTAGTCATATTAATCTTAAAACAAATGCATGTAAATGGAATTTGTTTTTTTGCACATTTGTAAATTCAAATTGGCAAACTATCTACACCGCCACAGTGGGGTCTGTGCTTTCTGCGAGCATCACTGCCTGGTACGGCAGCTGCAGCTCTCAGGACAGAAAGGCTGCATCGAGTCATCCGTTGTGCTGAACGCATCACCCGGACTATTCTCACCTTGCTCCGATTGTCTCCAAAAAGTGCGTAAGCAAGGTGTGGAGTTTGCTTAAAGTTGCGCACATTCCTACACTAGTTTTTCTTTTATAAATCCCAACTCTTGCGTAAGAAGTGGCATACGCAATTTCTAGCCAGGTTTTGTGCGTAAGCAAGCTTTATAAATGAGGCCCCAGGACATTTATTCAGTCATTAACTCTCCAGGCTAGAAAAACTTTCCTTACTTTAACCCTTTTAATTTATCTCTTTCCCACTGTCCAAAATGATGAAGGTGGAAATGGCCAGAGAAAGCTTACATTGGTGCCGCCTGAGTCTGAAGGATACAACTCAAAATTGCTTAAGACTGCATCCAACTCTGGAAGAAACATGCTTTTCATCATTCCAATACAAGATGAATAACAGGGCCTACGCCCGGCTGCTCTGCAGCTGGCTCGGGCCCTAAATAGACACTACACCACTTCCTGCTGATGCCCCTGAGTTCAGCAAAATGCCAAAGTCACAATGCAAGACCTGCGGAGAAATATTGCCAGTACTGGCTCTGCATGTAGAAGGCTGCAGGAAATCTTCAGCTGAGGAAGTTAAGTTTCTCTATCATCACACAATACAGAGCTTAAGCCCTTGTTCTTGAAATCGTTTTCATTTACAGTGAAATCTTTTTCATTTACAGTAATTGTATATCAATACAGTGACATCATTGATATTGTTAACCTGGTCCACTTAACAGGAAAGCAATGAAGTACTTGTTGGAGATACATTTTTTTTTATTAACAAAACTAAATGCATTAGTTGTGAATGATGTTTTGCTTTTGCAAATCACACTGAGTTTGTTTGTGAATCATTGGCGATGAATAAAACACAGTTTTTGTGTTTGTGAGGCTTTGGCACTAATTATATACCATAATACTGTGACATTTTTATCATACTATACTTTAATTTTTTTAAATGCTATTCCATGACATTTTATAATGTTAGATTTTGATTTCTTAACATACTATACTACTACATTTTTTTTATTTTACTGTACAATGATATTTTCATCATAATATCATTTTTTAACAGTGACATTTTTTTCATCGTATACTTTGTTTTTTTAAGTACAATGACATTTTATCATGCTAAATTATGATTTCTCAACAAAATATACTACAGTTTTTTTATACTGCACAATGATATTTTTATCATAACATCCTATGACATTTTTTTATCATACTATACTATGACATTTTTATCATACTATACTTAAAATATTTTTATCATACTACACTATAAGAAATATTAACATACTATACTATGATATTTTAGCATACTTTTAGATTTTTTTTGTCATACCGTCCTATGACATTTTTATCATACTATACTAAGACATTTTTATCACATGATTCTGATATTTCTATCATGCTATACTGTGATATTTTTAAACGTACAATAATATGAAATTTTATATACTACACCATGACATTTTTTATCATACTATGCTATGACATTTTTTGACATACTTTGCTATGACACTTTTTATTTTACTATACAATGTTTTTATTTATATTACATTATATAATGACATTTTTATCACACTATAAGATGACATTTTTTAACATACTATTCTATGACCTTTTTTCAAATACTATGCTATGTGATTTTTTTGTCATTCTACTCTATGACTTTTTTTTAAACATACTTTCCTATGCAATTTTTATCATTCATTTCTATGACATTTATTCAACATACTATAATGACTTTTTTTATCATACTATAATATTACATTTTAATATTATTAAATATTATTCTATGACCTTTTTTAACATACTATTCTATGAACTTCTTTAAGACACTACACAATGACATTTTTTATCACACTATACTTTGACATTTTTTAACATACTATACTATGACATTTTTTTTTTACATTCTATACCATGACAATTTTAACATACTATTGTTACAGCCTAGGTAGAGGCCTTATCCTTGTTTTAACCCTTCCTTCTTGCTGGCTGAGTTCTGTGTTGCAGGTATTGGGGGAGAAGCTTACAATCACTGCAGCACACCTGAGCAGGCTGGAATCAGGAGGCTATAAAGCAGCCCTTCTCAAGGAGCTCACTCTCTCTCTCTCTCTCCATGGCCTGCAGACTGCTTCAATGTTTTGTAGCTTTGCCTTGCTGACTCACACACATACAATCACAGACATCCAACACCACAGGCACACTGACAACCATAGTTAAATATTCTTATAAAAATTCTTTCCTTAAATTTTATCTTAACTTTGCAACCATGTGCAGTCTCCCTCTTTGTCACACACACTTGAGCCTGGTTGTGACACTATACTATGACATTTTTTTTAACATTCTATACTGTGACATTTTTTAACATACTAAATTGTGGCATTTTTTTTTAACATACTATCCTATGACATTTTTTATCATACTTAACTATGAGATTTATTAACATACTATATGGACATTTTTTATCATTCTATACTATGACATTTTTTTTAATCATACTATTGGGGAGAGTGGGTTAAGATGAATTATTTTTCATATTTCGGATCACTACATCAAGGAAATCATGGTTTTGTCTCTTACTAGTATATCTGCATATTTTTCAAGATGTTTTGCATCTCTGCAAACCAACAGAATTTATTAAGAATTAACTGCCTTGATAATATAGCATATCAAAAAATAGTGGTCTCCTATGGTCAACTTACCCCGTGTATGGGGTAAGTTGACCATAGGAGCGGGATAAATTGAACATTTTTTTCATACTTTAATATAATATTTTATCATAAAATAAAAAAATTAAACTACATAATGACATTTTTGTTATACTATTATATGGCATTTTAATAATACTATACCATGACACATTTATACTATGATTTTTTTTATCATACTAATTTTCAGTTAAACTATTCTATGACATTTTATCGTACTATACTATTAATTTTATTTTTATAATACTATACAAATATTTTCACATACTACACAATGGTTTTTTTATAATAATTAAGTAGGATTATTTTTCATACTTGAATATCTATCTATCTATATCGCCCTATACTTTTATATTTTATAATACTTATCCATGATTTTTTAACATACTATACTATGATATTTTTTATCATACTTTACTATTTTCATTTTATTATACTATATCAAGATATTTTAATCATAGTTTACTTTGATATATTCATGATGCTTTACAATCATTATTATTTCTTATCATTCTATACCATGATACTTTTATCAGACTATACTATGACATTTTAAATACTCCCTGCAGGGAGTTTGACCAGTTTGTCTCTGACCTCAGACACGAGAAAGCGTAGAATCACCTACTCCAGGGTTTCATGATGTGTGAAGTGAGGGCCACTGGTCAGTAGTTTTTGGTACTGGCACAATGCAGGATGTTTTC
Source organism: Xyrichtys novacula (assembly GCA_962446985.1). Taxonomy (NCBI): domain Eukaryota; kingdom Metazoa; phylum Chordata; class Actinopteri; order Labriformes; family Labridae; genus Xyrichtys; species Xyrichtys novacula. Next base: position 14,564,419 of record OY660865.1, read on the forward strand.
CACAGAGTAGGTACCCGCCCCAGCTGTAGACTCAGGTTGAAGATCTTGTGGAGAGGTTGACACAGTTCTGCAGCACAGTCTCTAAGCAGCCTTGAACACATACCATCTGGACCAGCTGCCTTCCCAGGACAAAGTCTACCAAGCTCCATCCTTACCCCTGTTTCAGTGACAGACAAGGACTGGTGTTCTAGGAGGGAGGCAGTTGAAATAGTTGAAACATTTGAACAAGATAGAGGAGGAAGGGGAGAAGTTGTAGTGGAGATTTGTTGCAGAAAGGAAGGTGGAGTAGCAGTGGAAGTGGGTGTGATAGCAGTGTCAAATCTGTTGAAGAACAGGTTGAGTTCATCAGCTCTTACCACATCACCCACCACTGGCTGTCTTTTCTTTTTATTGCTGTGTCCAGAGATGGTACTGATTCCTCTCCACACTTCATGGATGTCGCTGTGTCGTAGATTCTTGTCTATCTTCTTTTTGTACTCCAGCTTTGCTATCTTCAGTCTCCTCTTTAACTCTTGTTGCACTTGTTTGAGTCGTTCTCTGTCACCATCTTTAAAAGCTTTCTTTTTCTGGTTAAGGATTGCTTTTATGTCACTTGTGATCCAGGGTTTGTTGTTGGGGAAACAGCGAACAGTGATACTTATCTGGGATTTTTAATACACCTTTCATTTTAATTTATTGTGATATTGCTTTCAAATCATACTTTGACAATTTTATATTTTTGTTATTTTATTTTTTCTTTTATATCTTTTTTTAAATTAGAATTTGACATTTTATAATGCTATATATAATCTTTTTATACAATTATATAAAATTCCCAACATACTAGATTATGATATTTTTAATACTTAATAATTTTTTAACTTAATATCATATGATATTTTTATCATCCTATAAAATGGCATTTAAATCATACTTTACTATGATTTTTTTTAACATTCTTAATTATGACATTTTTTTCGTACTACAATCTAATATTACATTACAATGACAAATAGTTTTTTCAAACTATATTACGAAATTTTAATCCTCATTTTTATCATACTATACTATACTTTACTAATATTTTCACATAGTATACAATGATATTTTTATCATAATTAACTAGGATAATTTTTCATACTTGAATATTACATCTTTATCACACTATACTTTGATATTTTATGATACTTATATATGATTTTTTATCATACTATAATATGACATTTTTATCACACTTCACTGTCATTTTTATCATACTATATCAAAATATTTTTTCGTAGTTTACTTTGATATATTTATCATGCTTTACTATGATTTTTTTATTATACAATACCAAGACATTCTTTATACCATAAGATACCATCATTCTATACCATGATACTTTTATCATACTCTGCTATGACATTTTTATTATACATTACTATGACATTTTTATCGTTCTATACTATGACATTTTTATCAAACTATACTGTGACTATTTTTTCCTTCTTTAATATGATATCTTTATCACACTGTACTTTGACGTTTTTACGGTACTATACTAGGATGTTTTTATCAGTTAGTTGTTCAAAACATCTTGCAATGCAAAATCTTGGACACATCATCAGTGATAGTACCTGGGGTCACGGGGGTCACGGGGGTTTCGGGTCTTTCAACTTCAGACCCCCTCACCCAGGCGACCTGACCGAGAGTGATCAGTTCCCGGCCTGTGTCCAAGAAGCGCTCATCCACGCCTTATCCCTCTGAATCCACAGCCATCGTGATGCTTTCTCAGCTGGTTCTGAAGCTGAGCAGATGGCTCTCCTCTTATGTGCCCCTGTGATGCCTAGGAGACTGTAGGCCCTGCAGAGTGACCCCCCTGCAAAGCCCCTTCCCCCGACCTCAATGGGCAGGCGTCTTGCACGCCACCCCCTGTTGCGGCAGTCCTCCACCAGCTCGGCATACTTCTCCCTCTTCCTCCCGCTGGCTTCCTCCATCCTCTGCTCCCAGGGCACTGTCAGCTCCAACATGATGACCTGCTTGGAAGACTCTGATTGTAGGACTATGTCTGGTCTCAGGCTGGTTTCCGTGATATTCTCAGGGAACTTAAGCTGTTTTCCTAAGTCCACCCTCAGCTGCCAGTCCTTTGCTGTTCCCAGAAGTCCTGTTTGGGCCTTTGGTTGGGGAGGAGGTTTTTCCCCAGCCCTCACAAATGCTGTTCTGTGCCTCAGTGGTTGCAGGTGCTTGCTGTGGTCAATGGCAGAGTGGATGGACTCAGCAACTGCCTTCAGCACCTGGTCGTGGCGCCAGCGATAGCAGCCATCTCCAAGTGCCTTAGGACAGCTGCTGAGGATGTGCTCTAGTGTTCCCCTTCCCTGGCACAAGGTACATGATGGAGCTTCAGCCTTGCCCCAAAGGAAGAGGTTTGACGGGCTAGGCAGGACATCATAGACAGACTGGATGAGGAATTTTATGTGGAGCGGTGTAGCCTTCCACAACTCCGACCATGAGATCCTTCTGTCCATGGCTTCCTCCCATCTGATCCACGCGCCCTGCTGCCTTAGCCCCACCCACCGGCTTGCACGCTGCTCTTCGACTCCAGCCCACACCTCGAGTTGGACCCGGTCCCGCCTTTCCTTGCCCTTGAGCCTGCTGAGGTGGGTTGTTTGTACAGTCTCCAGTCCTGCTCGACCGGTAGCCACAGATCCCACAAGCTCTTTGTGGGACAGCCGACCTTCTGCCTGTCCTCACCTCTATGCCAGCTTGAGCAACCTTTGGGTCCTTCGATTCCCTGTAATGGAGAACCTTCCTTGCTCTGGCAACCATAAACTCCTCGGTGAGGCTGTTGATTGGTAGGGTCAGCTTGTTGTCATAGCTGTAGAGGGCGATGCTGCTGAGACTCAGAGGAAGCCCCAACCAGCGCCGGAGTTGGCTGCTGACCCTCCGCTCAAACCCTTCCACGGTGGACATGGGAAATTCATATACCAGCAATGGCCACAGTATCCTGGGCAGGATGCCATGTTGCTACACCCATGCCTTGAACTTCCCCAGGAGACCAGATTTGTCCACTGCAGTTAGCCAGCCTTCCAGTTGTTCGTTGGTAGCCCGAATGGAAGCTGTATCCCTCAGGGAGCAGTCGAAGATCTCCCCCAGGCTTTTAACAGGCTTCTCTGTGACTGATGGGATCTAAGAGCCTCCTAGGAAGAAGCTGAACCGGTCGGTCACCTTCCCTCCCTTCAGGAGACATTTTTACGGTACTATACTAGGACATTTTTATCACACTATATCATAATATTTTTTCATGGTTCACTTTGATATATTTATCATGATTTTTTTATTATACTATACCAAGACATTCTTATCATTCTATACCATGATACTTTTATCATACTCTACTATGACATTTTTATTAAACTATACTGTGACTTTTTTTCCTTTTTTAATATATCTTTATCATACTGTACTTTGACATTTTTATGGTACTGTACTATGACATTTTTATCATGCAGCACTATGATATTTTTACATATTATACAATGATATTTTTATCACACTTAACTACGATTTTATTTTCTTACTATACTGATATTTCATCATACCATACTGTATTTTAACATACTATATTATGACATTTTATAATATAAAATATATAATATATAATTTTTTAATACACTATACTATGATCTTTTTGTCATACTCAACTAGGATTAATTTTGTTATACTTTACTGTTATACATTTTTTAAAATTTACTATTACACTTTGTAATACTATACTATGATATTTTTATCATACCTAACTACAATTTTTTTTTAACATACTTTACTATGGCTGTAATGATTAAAAATGCAAATCTGATCCTGGTCTTATGAAATACCAATAATCTGTCTGCCCAGAATGGCCCAGTTTGGTCGACTTGCCACACACCTGGTCACACCTCTGACGGAGCACCACGCTCCTATTAGGTTAGGAAAGATGGAGGATAGAGTGAAGCTTGGCGCATCATTTCCACCTGAATCTAACCGCTCACATGTTTAAAAAAGGTAAATGTTTTTTTTAAAAAGTGCTGCGTATCTCCAGAAAATCAAACCAATCGCATGGTTTCAGCGTGGAGGACTGGACGTGCTGACCAAAGAGGGAAAATCTGCAAAAACAACTGGAAAAACAAAGTCCCTGCGGCCTTCTCTGAGAAACCAAAACATCCTGGGATCAGAACATCTGACTTTCACATCATCCCTCTCTCACTGTCTTTGCTGTTTTTCTGTTTCCTCTTTGTTTCTATTTTTGGCTGTAGAACAAAAGGCGAAAGTCCCATGATGCACTAATCTAAAAAACACTCTCTTTTTAAAATATTTGCACCGTGTGATGGCCAAAAAACATGTCATGTGGATAAATCGAGGAAGATTTCTCAGCAGAAAAGTCTATTTTCAGAGCTGCCGGGGTGAGAAAGGAAATGTAAGCGCTTTTACTTTCTCTGTTTTTCTGGTTATTTGAAGGCTTGGGCTGTCAGAATGAAACAAACACTTCTACTTTTCAGCAGCAGGTTCAAACCACCAGCATCATGAGTCAGTGCTGAACAGAGGAGCTTTGTTTGAGAATAATCAGAATAATCATCATAATAATCATGCTGGTGTTATGGACTTAACATTGCATGCCTCTAAATAAAGACAGAAGTACTGATGGGCTTTGTTTGCTGCAGAAAAAGCCTCCTGGCCATACTTATTGTTTACTGTGATGCACAAACAGGGTCCATGAAAATAGTACTTTGTGCAACGTTCATGTCGACTTGGTCATGGGAATTGGTTCATGCAAAAAAAAAAAAAAAAAAAAAAAAAAGGAAAAAAGCATCATGTGAGAGCTGTGAGGGAAATTACTGTGTGGGAAATTTAGCTCCTGATAATCAGCAGCATGTCTGAGCCTTTTATTTCCTCATCGTGAAACACGTTTGGGTCAAAATACAGTATTTTCCTGTAGATCTGCTGAAGGCCTTCATTTCAAAGTGTGCAGCTTACCTTTAGAGAGCTGTATTGTTTGTAGTTTTCATCTGTTTTTCCAAAAAAAAAAAAAAAAAAAAAAGTAAAAGGCATCCCTTCTTTGGTGAAAAACACTCTGCAGACAGAGGTTTTAGAATTACACCATTTTAACCTGGACTCTTAAGAAAACAACTCCAACAATGACAGCCAGATAAAGGAAACATGGTTGGAGCTCGATTTTACCCCTGAAATAGCAATCACTTCCCAGGAAATAACCTGGACAATCATGCAAACCAGCTAATCAGAGCAGCACTCCAGGCAGGAACACCAGGTTTGAGAGACAATAAAACAAGCTTTTGTTGTTTGACTGCAGCAGTTGCATAATTTCAATACATTTCATCCATCATATAAATTCAAAAAACGGCACATAGCATGACCTTTAACACATGAAAAGGTTCCCTGTAGATAATTTTTACTGTTAAACCTAAAAAAGGTCTTGTTTAGATGCCTCATCAGGGTCTATGATAAAGAATAAACTTACAGCATAATATGAGACATGAAAGGGTTCCCTAGATGATTTTTCAAAAAATAAAAATGCGGGAAAAGTTTCTTTTTTATGCACTTTTGACATTTTTAAAACAAAAGACGATCTTCTAGAGGATCGTCAGTTTTTTTTAACAGTTTTAAAATATGTGGGAAACATGCCCTCTGAATGCTCTTCGAGCATATACAACCTCAAAAGTACCCTCTGGATACCCTCCAAGCATGTAAAACTTTAGAAAAGTGTAGATCCTTTTCCACCAGAAAATATGATTAAAAAAAAAAAAGTGCTTTCTGGAGGCCCTTCCAGCACATCACACATTACACATGAAAAACTGTCCTCCAGAAGTCCTCCCAGTAAATAAACGGTGCAAAAAAAGTGTCCTCTGAATACCTGTATTGTATGTTAAGGCTTTTTAAAAATAAAAATAAAAAGTAATTTAACTGCCTCTTCAGTACATAAAAAGTACACTTTGTGTGAGTGTAAAACCCCCCAAAATGACTTTTGACACTGTTCCATTTTATAGAAGCTGAAAAAGTTAAATTTAAATATCTTTGCAGTGTTACAATGTAGAAATAGTGTCCTCTGGATCTTTAAGTGATGAAATCTCATTTATGAAATTAAACTTGTATATCTGGGTTTAACGTCTAAGTTCACACAAAGACTGAATTTAGCCTCTAGGGCATGAAGCCTCTTCCTCTTTCTCACCTTTTCTGCATGTAGATTTCCTGCTTTTCACTTTCACTGACGCTCTGTAGCGTGTGATTATTTTGTTGTTCTTTTGCAGGTCAGCTCAGGATGGTGACCTGCTCACAGTGAAATCAGATGCAGGTCAAATTTACAAAGTGATGTTAGCAGCCAATCAGAGAAGTCAAACCTGAGCTGCCATCCAGAACTAAGGCCTTCAGGTCCAAACATGGTGCATCTGCAAGGCCAATCCTTTTGATTGTAAATCAGGGAGTCTGATGAGCGGTGATTTGGTTTTTATCCGCAGAATTTAAATCTCAGCATGTTCAAATGTTTTCAGTTTCAGTTCCAGAAGTAAATTTTCAGAGTTCAAGCAAAGTAAACTGTTCAAAGCAGATCTAGTTGATAACTTTGTGATCTAATAATGCATAAATACAGACAGACATGCTCCACTACCATAAACTTCAGGAGGCCAGCAGCTCGGTTCCTCAGGAATGCAGCCTCCTGCGTTGGCTCCAGTACCTTCAGTCTTGTATTAAAAGCTTTGTAGGATTAGACTTTATTATGTTGTCAAGGGGATTTAGGTACATAAGTCCCTGGAGTTGGGAAATTGAACTTGAATAAAGGAATCTGTGTGCAGCTGATGTCTGTGCACGTCACACAGTCAAGGTAAGCAAAAGCCCAACACACATTTTGTGAAGACAAATTTTTTATTAAGAAATAAAAAAAGTTTTACACTGTGTAAAACCTGTTCAAACACATATTTTTTTCTCTTTTTTCTAGCTTACAGGTTGGCAATAGAAATAAAAAATTAAAAGCTTTCAAATTCTTTTTTAAAAATGTTTTTTCTCTTCACCAAGAATTAAAAAAACATTTTCCCATGTACATTCTCAAAAAAGGAAGGGCTGGTATACAGTATAATGCAGGAAAGACAGAGGCATTGTCATTGGAGACCATGATCAGAATGAAGCAGGGAGAGCGGGACTCCATTTCCCGGAGGCCTTACTGCAGAGATCAGGTCATTTTATCAGGTGTGTTTTATTTACGGCCTGGTAATGGAGCCCCGTCTGTCTTCCTCTATCACTTAAGTCATGAGGTTTCGTCCAAACCCACATCTGCAGACTCTCTTACATCTTTAACAGAAACAGACCATCAGATTCGGACTCCTGCAGATATGTCAGTGTTTTTAGACCGGGTATGACCAGGACATAGGCAACATGAGATTTAAAATCAGGCTATCTGCTCTCGTGTGGATGGAGTTTGATTCCTATTTTCTATTTTTTGGGATAAAGCACAAAGGTTTCAGGGTTTGGTGGAGTCAAGTTGAAATTCAAAAAAGCAGGATGTAAAAATTGCATAAAAGGTTTGAAAGTAAAGCCCACATTTGATATGGTTTCATCTGCTTTTTATTGGATTTGTTGCTTTTGTTGCTGAGGAGCAGGATTCCCAGAAGCAGCAGAAATTACTCCACGATTTTTGTTCCATTTACGAGGAAATTACACGTCCTAATATTTGCACACGTCTCCCGTGTATTTTTGTTTGAACCTTTGGTGACTTGCTTAGGGAGAGCTGCCTGATTCTCAGCAACCAGCAGCGCTATAACGTTGAAAAGATGGTGGGCTTACTGGCAGTGTTACTGTCTCTCACTCCTCCACGAACTCAGAAGTCTGTCACAAAAAAAAAAAAAAATACGGCATTTCACAAAGAAGTTAAGTTTAATGTGACAAAGTTTACAAATCATTGATTCTCAGTGCATTCAAACCACAAGATCTCTGATGGAAAAGTGGTCCAGTTTGGTTTTCGTCCCATTTTGTGGCAGCTTTTTATCAAAGTGGACCCTGAAGATTCAGATTTTTTTCTCCAAGATTTCACAGGCTGTCGTCTTCCTTCACAGGCGAGAACGACTTTTTGAAAAAACAGCATGAAAATAAACGTTTTCTACAAAGTATTGCACGTAACAAATTGTCGCTTTTTGTTTGCTTTTCTGATTGATAATTGTACATGTTACTCCAATGACAGAGGTTCAAAAACATCATATTTGGAATACAAAAGGCAATGTGACAGACAAACCATCAAAAACAAAAAAAGACAAAAAACTGATGAACTTAATAAAAACCAGAGCAATGGAAATAAAAAGAAGAAATCATCCTAAAAAATAAATCTTCAGAAACTTTTACATTCACCCGTGAAGGTGACGTTCACATTTCAACATTCGGCGGTAAAAACTTGTGCATCACTAATGCTTCGATTCTCTTGCAAATTCATTTCCTTTGAGAAAAGCAGGTCAGCTGGGGTTAACAGGAAGGCAACAAAGGTTAACTGACGGGGAGTGTAAAAAGGTGGACATAGTGGGAACACAGAGAGAGAGAGGGAGGCAGAATAATCCCATAAATGACTGCATTATTATTATTATCATTATTATTTTTATTTCTGGTCCATGCTTCTGCAGAAAAACCGAGGATCTCTGCACCAGGGAAAGATTTCTGTCAGGAAAAACTAGACTAAACCCTTTTGTGTTCAGAATTTTACTCTTTAGACTCTTGGCCAGCATCATTTGTCAATCCCCCTCAAAAGTCAACGGTTTTCAGCATTTCTCTGCAGCTTTTATCGGCGGACAAAATGTGAAAACCCGAGTTGCTGAATCAGCCAAAAAGGTAATTTTCTATCTGACAGATCTTTACTGTCTGAAGTGATATGGTTTGGTGTTCAGGCCTCGGCGCAGAGATCCACCATGCAGGAGACTCAAAAACCAGATCTGTACAAAAGTGGAGGATTAAAAGGAAGCTTAGTATTTGTATTAAAATGGGAAGTCTGCAATGGGAGCCTAACTGTACAAAGACAGGGTCTATAGGAAAAGTTTGTTACTGTATGAAAATAGATGTCTGCTGTGGATTTGGTTTCACAAATCCCTTTTCGTGATATGAACTAGTTTATTATACATGAAGAAATAAACAGACGTACACGACACACAAAACAAGGCCCTGCTATCAGGATATCTTTGCTGTGATGTTGGTGGTTGTTTCCTGAAATGTGTGTGTTGTGTGTTTATCTGATGTGGGTTGGTGTTAACTGAGGATTTGATCTATTTCAATATGTCTGCACCAAAAGCTCAAACCACATTCAGTCATTTCTTTTTTCACCATAGAGGCCGTTAGAGGCGGACCCTGAATAAAAAGATGGCAGTGTTACTTGATTCTTTTTGGCCTCATCATTTGATATGAAGTCCAAATTATACAAAGAAGGTGCAATAAAAACTCACTTTGACTCTGACTGAGGAGAAATCAGGCAGTTAAGGTGTGTGATTTTCCATTCAGCGTGACAAAGAGCTGATCTAGTGGCTTCTCGAGCTGCACAGAATCATTAGATTGGATTGCTACCGTTTATCGTCAGCTCTTCGTCACCCACAGTTACGAGTCTAATTTTTTGGACGCTGGGTTAATGCAGCTTTACAGTAGATAAAAGCACTACAGAGAAGGTCCTGAGTGGATGGTCGCTGGTGACACATACACGTGGGAAACCCCTTGTTACACAGACATATTCAAATGAAGGTAACGGTCGTCTTTAACATACTTCTCAGATAGTTTGTTTCACTCTGATGTCAACGGTTCGCGTGGTCAGTATTGTGGTCCTCTATTGACATAAGCAACAAGATGAAGTTTGTTTTCATGCTTAGTTTGGAAAAGTCCGTCAGAGGTGAAGATACAGAGGCTGATCATGTGTCATAGGGTGGATTTTCTCAAAGAGCCAATGAGCAACAGAGTTCGGACTGGGGTCGTTACAATAATGGTCAAAAAACAAACCATACCTGTTCCAACATCATGCCAGGAAAAAAGTCACTCTTACAACTTTTTATGATTTACCAATAATCGTCTTTAATGGAACCCTCTGGGCAAAGACCAATTCATAAAGAGTCATCAGTTTTGAGCACCCAAGTGTGGGACATTCGAGTATATGAAACCAGTAAAGGAGAAATAAAAGTTGCTAGTGCATTGAGAAACTTTTTCACGCTCACTTCAGAGGGTTTACATCAAAACTGTTGGTGAAAAAAAGGACAAAACAATCAAACTCTGTTGTTCATTGGCTCTGGTTTGTCTGCAGCCAGCTGCCACATTTCACAGTGACGGGGGAGCAGCTCGACACTCAGACAAGTGGACAGTCTGACACTTTGTTGGGAGTGCTGCCCGGCTAATGGTCTCTTTGACTCGATGAGTTGGTATCGTGTTGTTTAACCACTGAAAGTGCCCTGTCTGGCTGAGTTTATCCAAATTAAATACTTCCCCCTGGTATTTACAAAAGAGAAAAAGCTATAAACCCCCAACACCTACAAACTTACAGAGGATGCCATTGTAGAGATCCTATTTTGGACTGTACATCGAAGAGGCTCCTTGGATGTTGGACCCACACCCCTACGTGACAAAGTCTTTGAGAGAAATCAGTTGCATTGTTTGTTTCCCGGTTAAAGTCAGGGTGAATACAGGGTGAATGCGTGATGAGGTCTTTCACTACAATGGCTGCCTCTGTAAAAGTATGATTTGTATAATAGCTTAGTATTTTCACTAGATGAAAGAAGTGTTCCTTCTTCTATGTAAAACTACAGCAATTATCACCAATAGTGAATACCAATAACATTATAGTCTTAATAAAAAAATCTAAACATTGACAGAGGAAAAACTAGTAATAATGTAACTTCCTCTGTAGAAAATAAAACAAATCCAATCCAAAAATGTAAGCCTGTAAGAGTGCCTAGTGCAGTTACTAATGTACTGTAAACTGGTCTAGGACAGAGAAAGATAGATAGAGATAGAGATAGATATAGATAGACTGACTAGCTACTACTGTACAGTACGCCACAGACAACACACTCAAGGGTTCAACCTCTACAGTTCAAATCCTTTTAGATACCTCTGTGCCGGACTGGGCACCCCGACACAGACTCAGTCCTAGTTTTCTCTTTCACCCATAGTCTACAGCTATGGAAGGTGGGGATACTCGAGCTAAGGTGCGTTTTCAGTTCCATGATTCTGGTTTGGTAAGGGTCTTTGGCTGACATAGCTCATGTTTTTAGCCGGTTTACCATTCTGTCTGTTAAATAACCAATGAGGGGAGGAAGGCGACCGAGAAAAACCAATCTGCTTTGGTTAATTTGTCAAGACTTGCTGGTTGATAAGTAAAATGAACTGGACATATATATTGTTGGCTTAAGAGTAATTTACCCCACTAGTCACATTTTATAAAGATGGTTCGAAAATATCACCCAGTGCAGCTAAAAAACATGACGTTCTTACTTTCAGAATTCCTTTTTGCTGATGACACACAGCTCTATATATCTGAGGGTACATTCAAACCAACAGCAAAACAAAATTGGGTCCAAAAATGAGAAACTTTCCATTAAACTGTCCCTAAACCCTCTCCAGGGTTAGATTTTCCTTATGTTGACCATGACATCAGTGGTAAGCCTGTTTTCATTAAAAATAAGCTAAGATTTCTTAGCTTGTCAGCTTGCAGGCAGACTGAGCAAAACATGCATGTATGCTTTTCACCAATCTGCGTCCTTATGAAGTTAGTTTGGCAGCATTTTTAGCCATTTAATCCTGCTTGTACTATAGGGATGAGGGTTTATTTTTCAATTTCTTTATTTATTAGTGCTTCTAATCCTGTGGTCAAATTATCTGGGAAAGAGACAGAAAATATTGGCTTTGCTTTGGTCTGAATTCACCTTTCTGTTGAGCATAGATCAACAGATTCAGTTGACTGGAAGTCAGCGGTCTGTCCCCTAAAGTTTGGACACTCTGTCTAAAGAGCTGATTCATTTTCCAGAACAGCCAAAGAAAGACTGCTCTGGGTGATCTCTCGAGAAAACCTTTTCATGCTGTGGCTACAAAAGGCTTTCTAAATCCAGGGGTCAATAATTAACTCTTCCTTTTTCTAATACAGCAGCTGGTTTAACGGTTAATTATCTGGTTGAACTGGCAGAGATCTACCAGACCAGTGACTGAAGCTCATTTGTCTTTTAACCTGACAAGGGTGGGATGTGTAGTCACAAGCTGACTACGAAGACAAAAGAAAAGCAAAACAGCTTGTGAGTAATCCAGAAACAGATTTGAAATGTGATTGCTACCCTTACAAGAAAACCACCAAGAGCAAACTACTTCCAAAAAATTCCTTTAAGATTTGAACGGGAACTTTTTTCCTTAAAACCCTTTTCAGTCCACCAGACAGACAGAGAGACAGAAAGCTAGCTAGCTTTAGAAGCATTTCAGAGGACAGGAGAGGAGAGGAGAGCGATCTCATGGAGTGCCTCCGCTTCACTCCTTTACATCATGGTTTCTACGATGGTGTGGGTGGGCGCCTTCATCAGCAGACCCTTGTTCCCGTTGGGGTCCAGTGGGACGGACAGCTCCTTAAGGCCGCGATGTCCTGCGGGACGGGAGCTGGCCCCACCGCGAACCGGAGCTGCTACCGCCTTGATCCTCTGCAGAAAAGAAAGGAAAGTTTAATTGGTCTCAAATTTAGCTAGTAATCAGCAGCTGGGTCAGAGTCCCAACTTCTCATAGACAATAACTTACAGGGTGATTCCCAGGTTAAACCATGAGGTGTCTTTTAGGAAGTTAACTTTTTTTTTGATCACTTTTATCAGAAAGAAAAACTGAAGCTGAATTTTTTTGAATGGGAGTCAATGGGGATCCCTCTGCTTTTAGGGCCAGCTTCTAGTGGTCATTTAAAGTGTTGCATTTTTTGGCACTTCTGCATCTTCTATATCTTGATACACTGGATGTTGTGGTTTCAGTTCATGTGAACATAGATAAGTATAAATACATAGTACATCAGTTACGTTGAGTGCACTCACTAGTTGAATGGTTTACTATTGGTTGTGCAAATGTGGAAATGTTATTTAAACAAAAATACCAAAACCATAAAAACAGCTGTTATTTCCAGAACCTTAACCATGTGATCATTTTTGTTAAATCCGAAATTCATGAATGTGAAGATTCTGAAAAAAAAAGGTACCTAGCTAACATTGCTATGGAGCCTCGCCCATGCAGAAATGAACTAAAACATGACTTGGATATTCATTTTTGGAAACACTGGACTTCTGAACAGAAACCTGTATTTGACAAGTCGTGACTCCCTTCACTCTGCACCGGTAACTTCAAAGTAGCGCTGAAACCCACCTCAATGAGCGGCCCATCAGATCGGATGATCTTGATGACGACCACCATGGGGATGCAGATCATGGAGGCCAAGGCCAGAGTCCAACCTATTCCGATGGCCCAGTCAGGATACTCGTAGATCTTGTTGTACGTCAATGGCTTGTATTTGACCAAGGAGAAGATAAAGCAGCCCTGTGGAGGAGGAGGACAGAGACACTCAGCTAGTTTCATCTGGTTATGGGCAGGACTAAATGAGCTGAAGTTTGAGGAAGCAGGTCTATCTTCGTCAAAAACACGTCAAACACACTGAGCTGGTGTGTGTCCTACCATGCACAGTAAAGGAGTGATAACAGTCCAGCTCCATTTCATCCAAGGATTTGGTCTGTAGCCCATCATGTCCTCAAGAGCATCATAGAAATTATCAACGCCTGGAAAAACAGACAAATTTCGACAATTATTCTTCGTTAGAGAAATGCAACAGAGTGCACCACAAGTTACAGCAGCTACTGAAGCAAGAGGACTATTTATGTGTCACTTTTTAAACTCAGAGGTTATTAACAATACAAGGCACAAAGACAGAGGAGGGACTGAATCTGCTTTGGCTGTATACTTAAAAAATGAGCATTTATGCATTAAATCCAACCAAATGCTTTTCAAGGATAGTACTCACCATAAACCCAGGCAACAGCTATACATTCAAAGAATGCCACCCACAGAAGGCACACACCGCTAGCTGCATAGTAATCAAACAGCTGGAAAACATACATGCCACCCTGCAGAGACAAACAAAAGAGACACGGGTGAAAATTTAACTGTTTTCAGGGGATGTTTCAGGCAAAATTTCACTTTATAAAACATCAACTCCAACCTTCACACTTGGAGAGCAGCCACTTTGTAAAAGCCAGTCATATATACACATACACATAAGTGTGTGTGTATAGGCAATGTTTCATGGGAAAAACCAACCAAACATGCAGCTGACACACCCACATTGTGGGTGGCAGTGACAGTACTGCCGAGTCCGAGTACACATGTTCGTGCCCCCGTGAGTGAAAACTGTTTTAACAATCATGGGAATCCTAAACTCGAACCAGGCCACCGCTGCCATAAAAAGATGTTGCCATGGGAAACACAGAGGGTGAGGAAGGGTGATAGTAACAGAGGAAGAGGGAGGCAGGCCGGGCAGAAAATAGAAAGATAGTGAGAACAGGACATAGGCTGGGGAGAGGGCTGGTGGTTTGTGACGGGGGGGGGGGGGGGGGGACAAAAACAAGGAGTGAAAAAAGAAAGGAGTAAAGGGAAAACAGACAGAAATAGGATTTGAGGAGGAGGAAGAGGAAGGTTTGGAAAAGCTAAGTCAGGTATTCTGTGTCTATTAATACTGGAGGAAAGAGAGGAAGTTCTCATGACTCGACTGTATAAATATACTCCTGTCTTCTCCCCGGGGACAGACACTGATATCTGTCTGAACGCCGCTGTTGTTCCTGCTGCACTGAGCTCAGGGACACGGACAGAAATCAGGTCAGCAGGTTCTCTCCCACTTCAATTTTGTGCGATTTTCCGATGGTGTTGTTACCTTGGTAACCATGGTGAGTCCAAGCAGGTAGCTGATGCAGCAGATGATAGCGATGAAGACCTCTCTGCGGTAACCCTTCCTTAGGAAGGACGGATACAGATCCACCAGTGATGTGATCTGCCCTTCCACCTCCACAAACTGCAGAAACACAAACACAGAAAGGTTACCAGAAACCTCATGTAAAAAAACCTGATCAGTCCAGCTTAGCGACACGCTTGAGCATGTTTGTTTTCTGTACGTGTGATTTTGTTGGCTCAGACATGGCATGTCAGCACTCATGTTAATAACTGCATGTGCAGACTGAAGCAGAGGACAATGCGTAGACTTTTCCCCTGTGTGTGTTTACAGGAACAGTCTCAAAACCTGGCTGTCTTTTAGATTAAGCTTTGCAGACAATTCAACCCATTTATATTTGGCAGTATTTGGATTTTGCACCACTTGAACAGAGTCACAATCTTACCGGGTCGTATACAATATCAAGGTGGTCCCAATGCACCAGTATCGACATCTAAGTTGGTTTCTTGCTAAAATACAGGCATCCCATGTGACGAACTGGTTCATAGTAGAGAGCAGGAGTAGCTCTTTAGACTAATTTTAAAACATATAAATCTTAAAACAGATAATTTAAGATTTATCATGATTCAAACCCCTTAGTACGCCTCTTTGGAGTACAGATAAGTTTACTTTCTGACCATTTTCATTCATTTCTATGAACAGCAATACATCAAAAACAGTCATAAATTTCATTAAAGGAAACAAAGAAGTATCAAAATGAGACAGTAAAATTTTCAAAATAAAAGCATCTCAAACTTTTTAGCGGTCATGTCTTCCTTCTATTTTTTAATCAATGAAGTTTATAAATTACCATGTTTCTCCATATTTTTTGACTTCCCTTAGCATAGCCTATCTAAGATTTCCATAAAAATCAGGATAAAACCTTTATCTTGATTGTCTTGGCTTTGATAAAGGAGAGGTAAAAATGCGGCTTTGTAATAGCCCTAAACTTGATGTTGAACACCCTTTAAACTTGTGTGCAGGCTTCAACTGTCATTGAGGATCAAACTGTTTGGTGAGGGTCGCCTCAAAAACTGGTTTTGCTGACACCTCTTTGTTTCAGCTCACCTGACTGTCGAGGCCAAGCAGCAGCAGCATAATGAAGAAGAGAATTGCCCAGACTGTAGGAAAAGGCATCATGGTTACAGCTTTAGGGTAGGCAATGAATGCCAGGCCTGGACCTGCAGTGGGGGGGCAAAGGGGGAGACCAAACAGAGGGAGGGGGGGTGGGGGGATTCAACATTAGTATCATGATGAGCCTCATCTGATCTGCATCCCTGTGGGAGGAAATGGGGGAATACAGAGCCAGATGTGCATGTGTGATAAAAGCTGTGCAACAGAGCTAAAAATAGATGGTTGTGTGTGTGTGTGTGTGTGTGTGTGTGTGTGTGTGTGTGTGTGTGTGAACAGAACTGTTTAGCTGTGTAATGCTGTTGAGTGGAATAACAGTTAGACTCGCACATATTTACTTACCTGTTTGATTTTAAGCATTTATGTCACATGACTTACACATGGTTACATCTAACACGGTTTAAAAGCCTTTTCATTGAGACTCACAGAACCAGAACAATCTGGACCTCAGTTCCATTTAAGTCGGGACACAGATTACAAAATCAATTAAAACAGATTTTAATGTTTTTCAAATCATTTAAAATTTAGATTAAACCGAAAATAGTGCAAAGGTAACACATGAAATGTTGAAACTAAGAATGTTATTTTTTCCCTTAAAACACAGACTCAGTTTAAAGTTGTTTTTAAAAAGCAGATTGGTCGGATCGGATCCTGGTTTTATCTGGTCTCCTCTTTGATGGTTCAGTTTGAACCTCATTAGTGGATGCAGTGATAAATTGTGTCAACAGTCAATGGTTTTTGAAAGAGGTTTAGAGCCCATGCTGTGATTTCAACTCCAGAGTCCTGTCTGTCCGTCACACAGACAGGACTCTGGAACTGGGCCTGAAGATATCTGTTTTGTTGGAACTTAACCTCCTTGGTTAGACGCTGTTTCTCCAGCTGTTTTTTTAAAGGCATTACACAACTTTTTACGTTTGTTGTTCCTGTCAAGACTTTTTTTCTAATGTGGCTTCATATTTTAATAAACATCTATTTTTTTAACATTTCATATTTCATCTTTGCACTATTCTTTATCAGACAGGAGCTGTACATGATTAGTAAACCATCAAATTTGTTTGTATAAAGACTCATGGCTCCTTTTTGGAATCGAGGTTGTATGAAATGTGAAATACTCTTTGTGTAACTGAATGTCTGTCCAAGAAATGATAACATTACTGAGCACACTGTAAATGGATGCATACACAGCATGTGTGTGTATTTGTGTGTATTGGAAATAGTACAGTACATGAGTTGCATGGAGTCAAGTTACCCAAAACTCTGGATTAAGGGAAACAATGATGCAGTAATGTCATACTTAGCATGCTAAGCTACATTACTCCAGCCTCTTTGTATCCCTTGCTGATTTATCCTTTTGATCCTTTTGATGAGTAATGCAAAATGGCCTTTACAAAACAGCAGCAGATGCAATCTCTTAAATGATGCTAAATTAGGAAAAAACAAAGGTCAAGAAACAGGAAGGCATCACAGCTGATACCAAGGTGTGTAAATATGTTCTTTTTGTGGCAAATTGTGACTAGGCATCCAACCAAACACCGCGTTGACTCAAAACTCTGACAACTTCCAGTCCTACAGACTCGAAAGCTAGCAGAGGAATAAAGAGTTATGTCTTTGTTCTTAAACCTGTGCTCACTTTTGTCTGAAACTGACAGGTGCAAACGTTTTGGCATTGTTCTAGGAGGTGATTTCAGCCACCTGAAGTTTAACAGAAAAAATGGCTGTGACTGAATCCTTCAGGCAAGTACACCAACACTAGACGTAGTTATTTTTGATAGAAAACAGGTACACTTTGTCTGACGTGTTGGACCACAATGTGTCAAACAATACAACACAATCGGAGCCTGTCACTGGTTCAACACGCACTTTCAGGGTGTGTTTGCACCCCGGGATTACATTGCGGCCTGTTTCTGGCTGTTGGCTGAAAAATCTACTGGAGCAATGCCAAAATGTTTTCACTTTTTAAAAAAATTTGGATCCATAAATATAAAACAAGGACCCAGGTTTTAAAATAATGTAATATCTGGTCTCCAAATGTCTTTTTACCAAATCTTGAAAACTGTAGCTAAAGACAGATTCCTCTTCAAACAATGTAGGAATTATTTTTCATGTCTATAGAAGACGTAAAAACTGCACTTTAGAAAAGTTGAGTTTACAATCAACTGGAAAAACCAAACTGTGTTCAATGGAAAATGTTCTCGACTGAGCAAGACTGCTGTGCTCTGTCTAGACCCTTTAAAGTCCTTATATCAAGTCAATCCCCTGACCTAGCACTGATGTTGTCCTCTATTGTCAAACCTTTGTTTGGTACTGAATGAAGAGATCATCTGGGCATTAGCAGAGCTTGAAGTTAGCTCACGGTGCTACGAAAGACTTGGCCTTAATAGTATTATTGTTTTGATGGGAGGAAAAATTAAAAGGTTTAATTCTCTTTGTCCGAGAGGATGTCCTTAGAGTGTGAAAGCAATATATCCACAGAAGACAGCAAAAGTTTCCCAACAAGCCCCAAAAATAACTTCCACTTCTCCGTTTTTATCTTCTGATGTGTGGCTTTATCATAAACCAGGCTAAAACTTCCACCTGAACTCTATACATCTGTATGTCTCAGGTCCATGGACTCAGAAACACAAAAATATTGCCAATGTCTCGCACAAATGCACTGGAGCCACAACAAAGGCAAAGCCCGTTTGTCTCCTAGACGAAGCAACGAGGAGCCTCTCAGAACCAACAAACAGAACCTTCAGCATAGAACTCAATAGAACTCGAACTCGAACTCGACCCCTGGCACAAGACGCTCTGCATATCGACATTTTACCTAATTCAAAGAATAAACTGTCACTTTTTTAAAGAGTCGTTCTTAAACTGCCTTTATGCTGAAACAGCCAACCAATAAAAATGCACTCTCACTCTGCTTTTGTCAAGGTGTGTTTGATTGCGGAAACTTCCATAATGCGATGCCTTCATTTGAAATCAGTCAAGGGATCCATTTTGAATAACTTTGTGAATTCGCTCTTTCGGTTTCGTTGCTGTTTTTCTTTGTAAATACTGTTTTTTTTTTGTTTTTGTTTTTTTTTTTGTAGTTTTTAACCAGGAAGCAGCGCCCACCATCACTGCCGCCCTTACAGGACCCTCGTACCTGACTCTGCCACATCAGCAATGTCCACCCCTTGCTCTTGTGCCATGAAGCCCAGGACGGAAAATATTGCGAAGCCAGACACAAAACTGGTACCACTGTTGAGGGCTCCCAGCAGCAAACAGTCCCTATGTCACACATATGTCATGAGGAGGATTTGTTAATGAACACACAAGGATCCCGTCACTATAGCTAACCTCCTCACTAAAAGCTGACGCCTCACCTGTAGCAGTTGTATTTGTACTTGTTGTAGCTCCCCAAGGATGTCATGGCGCCCAAACAGATGGCGTAGGAGAAGAAGATCTGGGTGCCAGCATCGATCCAGACCTACCAAGCAAGAATGAGAAAGTGGGGACAGAAAGGCTGAGGCCTGCTGATGAGGGAAACTAGACCAGAAGTACTGAAAAATGTCCAATCAGATGTCCGGTATGAGGGGTGGACTAAACCATTGTTTGCTAATTAGACTGTCAGTGTACAAGCACTGTGATCCTTTGTCATAAGATTGCCATTTCCAGCAAATGGTCCAGTCTAGTCCAGGACAGTGTGGTATGGCTCAGTGCAGTAAATCCTTGTCTTGCATGTGTTTCTAGAGCCGACCTTACATGCAAGGGTTCTGCAGGCATGACAGGGACGGTGCAGATTGGTTTTGACCTAACTTTTGACAGTGGAAACACACTATAATTGTGCACCACACCAAACCAAACTGGATTGGACCACTTGGTGGAACCCAACGATGAAATGGGAACCCAAACAGTCTAGGGGTACCTACCTCTGGGTCTTTCAGGCGAGCAAGATCAGGGTACAGGTAGAACTTGATGCCCTCAGCAGCACCTGGCAGTGTCACACCACGAATCAACAGCACGATAAGCATGACAAATGGGAACGTTGCAGTGACGTAGACCACCTGAGGAGGACCACAAACAGAACAACACCAGTCAGTGTCACTCCACAGAGTAAACCTCTAAAGGCTGGATCAGCTCCAGTTCTGGAAATGACTCAACACAAAGAAAGAATCTGATTTGTTATTTCCCCAACTTGAAAATACTTCTTTTGTCATGGAGGGAGATTATGTCAGATAAATTTGTTAACTCTGGGGGCTATTTTTCGATCCTGAGCTCCAAGACCATAGTATGTTGCTTCAATCAATAGCTGTGTATCAGTCTGTGTTATTTAGGGAGCGGTGACAGCACTTGGCCTTGTAGGAGCAACTTTATTACAAGAGTTACAGCTCGGAGCAACCAAAAAGCATAAATCAGGCTTGGACAATCAATACAGAGTGTTGAGGCTACAAAAAGAGCTGTCTGGGATTGATTGAGCGGCCTCCAGTCTGTGTGTGAGTTGTTGTTGTTAATGTTGAAGCAGCAACTGAACAGGGTCTTAAATATTGTCCTTTAACATGCATTAACAGCCCCATCCATCAGTCAATACTTAATGACGAGTATCAGTGCATGAATCCTCTGCCCTGGTTCTTGGATGTAAAGCCGTGAAAACCTTGTAAATCTCTAATTACCTGCTGATTCCCAATAAAATAATACAATAACAGGTATTGTTAGGCATTAAATTATGTGACTTTAAAATCTTTCAAATATCTTGTTAAACTGAAGCGGTATAATATCGGGCTTAAATTTTGATAAGATCCCTCAATGCACAGCGGTGATCATAATGCCAAACACAGGACTTCAACAAACCAGCGTTAGACAACATGATGGCTTTGTTAAAGGAGTTTCTCAATAAAAGTATACTTTTTATTTGCTCCTTTTATTTCTTATTTTAAATTAAAATAGTTGGTTAGCTCAGCTTTTCCAGATTATCATAGAGGGAGAGGGCAAGCGGTGAGAAGAAGCCAATGCAAAAAACAAAACACTGCAGTTCCTCAAATGTCCACTTGAGGCTTTCTCCAAAAGCAGTGGGGGGACCACTTACATCCCATGTTAAAATACACATGTACAGCCAGGAAGGCAAAAAGGCTACAGTCTGACAACCCCATTTCTAAAGTTATAAAATAATTTTTTTTAAGTTGTAAAATTTTTTCAAACTCGCCAATTCTGAAGGTTACAAGGTTTGCATGATTTGGTGCGTGGCTGTCTTGACTGACAACCAGACATTCCCAGTTTGGTGATGGCCATTTTATGGCTTCAAAACGTCACTTTAGGAACAGCTTCCCTGAGACATGTTTACTCAGTGGGCCGTGGCTCAGAGGTGGAGGTGGTCATCTCTTAGTGGGAAGGTTGCCAGCTTGAACTCTGCTCCCACAGTTTAGATGCAAAAGTATTTGGCAAATCGAACACCGGATTGCTGCCAATCTCAGTGTGTAAATGCAGTGTTGGCGATTGTGGATGGTCCCTGTCAGTGGTGTGAATGTGGTCATGTGACTTAAGGATGTGTCATATGGTGAAGACGCTTAGCAGTTCCTCATTTACAAACAGAAGAAAGCACAATGAATCTTTGTGAGGATCAAGACTGTTTCAAACTTCTAAGAATGTCACACCCTCACTAGCTTTCAAGAAGTCTTAATTTATACGATATATGAGAGAGCTTTACCCCTATGTTGCAATGCTGCTGCCAAGCCCTGAGAGGAAGTACAGCAAAGTGAAACCAGATGTTGCCTTGATGGGATTCAGTTATTTCCTGACACGGAAATATGTGTAAATCTGAAATTCATATGGTCTTACCAAACAATTTCATTTCAGATTCAATTCTTTTCGACGTTGTGGCCGAAAATGATTTTTTTTTTTGTTCCCATTTCAGTTTAACCTGACTTCATTCGGGGTTCATCAGTATAACACTACATGCACTTGCAGCAGCCCTCGGCCCTCCCAGATTCCAACATTACTCCTGGGGTCCGTTTCACGTAGGTGGTTCAACAAACTCTGAGTTAAATCCTTAACTCTGAGTTGATCTACTCTGAGTTAGGAAACTCTGAGTTTCCGGTTTCACAATACCTGATTTGAGACGGTTTTAACAACTCCGAGTAGTTTGACCTGGAGTTAAGCACGTGCACGCCAGACATAAACAGCCAGCATCTGTGGAGCGCAGATTCATTGATCAACCAATGGAAACAGGGAGAAGGAGGGGGCAGCAGCAAGCCAACAGCGAATTACAGCACGTTTGTAAAAGAAAGTTCAATACAGCAGCAGCTGCAAAGGAGAGGGAGAGGGCTTGGGAGGAAATCGCTGCTCGCGTCAATGCGTAACTTTAAATCTAGTCTCGTGCAATCACAATGACAGACTGTTGCAGGGAAACTGCTTGAATCATTTTGATCATGTTTTACATTGTCAAGTAAGTATTAAGTGGCAGTTTGATCCCTTAGAAAATGCTCTTTTCACACTCAAAAATGAATTTTACTCTCTTATGATGTTCCGTTAAATGATTAGGAATATTAAACTAACTCTCAGTATGTATATGTACATATATTAAACTAACACACACTACACTCAATATTAGACTTTCACTCAGGAAACAGAAAGAGGGCAGATGCCAGAAAAACGGGTGGTGGCCCAGCAGCTCCACCTTTAACAGAGGCAGAGGAGCTGCCCCCCCCTCGACGATCGCAACCCCCACCCCGTAGCGGCGATCGTCGGACTGGTGTGCGTGTGTGTGTGTGTGTGTCTGTGTCTGTGGGGGGGGGGGGGGATTTGCGATCGGACCGGCCGCGATCGTCGAACGGGGGGGGGGGGGGGGGGGGGAGAACATAATAAGAGAGTAAAATTCAGTTTTGAGTGTGAAAAGATAATTTTTTAAGGGATCAAACTGCCACTTAATACTTACTTGACAATGTAAAACATGATCAAAATGAGAAAATGCCGATGTCTCACCTGAAACTCTGGGTTTACTGAGTTAAACCTGCTCCCGAGCAGGTTAGGTTCACGGAGTCTGTTACTGTGGTAACTGACCGCGAGGTTGAGTTACCTCTCTTTGTGAAACAGGTTAGAGTTACCCCTCTCTCCCTGGTTTAACTAACCCTCCTTTGTGAAACGGAAAACTCAGAGTTTCCCTGATTTCAGGGTTAACAAACTCAGAGTTTCCACTAAACCTGCTATGTGAAACGGACCCCTGTTGTTCTGGCTGGAGTGACAACATCATATGACCATCAGCCTGTCATAATTCAAGCAGGCATTATGAGTAAGAAGAGATAAAACTTTCAGAGAAAAGGGGAAGTTCAGCAAGTTTAAGAGGAATCAGAAACTTTGATAGGATCAGTCTTATACAAGAAAAAACTATGTGAATGACAGTAAACAAAGGAAAGCAGAGGAAGACACAGATAAATATTTACCTTGCCAGTGGACTTGACTCCTTTCCAGATGCAGAAGAAGCAGATGACCCAAACAAGCAGTAAACACACAGCCAGGTCCCATTTAACAGGACCCATCTGCTCTATACCACCAGTGATACCAAGCACATTATGTCTGCAAAATAAAGGAGAAGCAGGGTCAGGGAGCGAGTTGATTTCTGCAAATCAACCCTCCACGATCATTTCAATGATTCAAAGACAGTTGATGCTCTGCAGGAGGGTGTTTTTATGCAGGATCACTGATTTCATAAGCACCAAACACCTCTCACAACACAGTCTGCTAAGTAAACAAGATTTTAAACATAGTAAACCCCCCAGTCGCTGTCTTTTCCAAATGTTTTAGGGCACTTTTTTTTTGTCTTAACCACTGCCAGCAAACCAAATTGAAAGAAATCAACCCTCTCTGGATTGCCTCAAAATTCAGCACTTCCATCTTCCTACCAGGTCATCTACCAGGACGCTGCACCTTAACCAAACTTTCCACATGAAAAAAAGTCGCATGCTTGGTTACACAACTGTGCACGTATGTTTTTTTTTGTAACTCACTCCCAAAACTCAGTGACGGGGGAGGTGAAGTTGGAGGCATTGGCGGCCAGCCAGAGGGATTTGTTCTTGCGGTAGGTGTCCTCGATGCAGCGGTCGGTGTTCCAGGGCTGATTGCACTTGGCCCAGGGCAGCTCTGGCTGAAAACACTGAAACCATAAAAAGATGGAGTTACAACAGAGAAACAATTAGGATTTGGATCATGATTGGTAGCAGAGGTCCTGACAGTTCCAGTAAACACTCTAACCACCACTTAAAATCACTTAATGAGGGTTTTTGTTTTGAAAAGATGATTTTATGTCTAAGTCCCAAATAAAACAGGGAATCAAGGAACACAGCTTTCTTGCACTTGGTTTTACAGAGTTTAGGTTGCTCATGTTCTTGTGAATATGCCTAAAGAACGTACCCCGCCCCCCATGAGTCCATGCAGTGATTAAAACTAAGGATGCAGCATATATGATTTCCAATTCTTCGTTGAAATGACAACTGGACCTACTTGAGATGTTTTAAACGTCTCAAGTAAGTCCAGTTATCATTTCCATGCGGTTATTCCCACTCCAGAGTCCTGTCTGTTTTTAATGCCCTGAAGTTTAGGACCATCCAGTCCTGGTTTTGGTCCTTGTCCTTGTTTCTCCAGATCCTCTGAATCTTTGAATGATATTATGTACTGTAGATGATGAAATCCACTCAGGAACTTTATTCTTAAACTGTTGAACTGATAGCTCATGTAGTCTCTCTCAGAGGGCTAAACCTCTTGAATGAATTACTCTGTTTGTAATCTTTCGTCTGACCCTAACACACAAGAGGAAGACCTTTAGTTTCTGCGTCACTGGCATATCTATAAAACTCTGAATTAACTCTAAAGTTCGGGACAGGCATAAATAAAGTCAGAGGGAGGAAGGAGGGGTTTAGGGTTCAGTTTGAACCAGTTCACTTTCTCTGACTGACCTGGAACAGATAGTAAAGGCCCCAAGCCAGGATGACGATGTAGTAGATATTCAGCAGGGACACAATCACAATGGAGGCGTAACCAATACCTGGAGGATGAGAGAGAGAGAAAGAGAGTTTGTGTCAAAATAATAACATTTTGCTGAGTTTTGATTGGCCAGAAAAGAAGACGTCAAAGCTTATGATGTATCTGATGAAAGCAGGGGGCCAGGTTTGGTGGATGTCGTCTCAGTCTGAGCTTCAGGGTCACCTTAAACTGGATTATTTCATTAGTTTGAAGGACTTTAAGCTTCGGCTTCAGCCCTAAACCTTTTCGGTCAAACAATCATGTAAACCGTATATATATATATATATATATGTATATACTGTATATATATATACATATGTATATGTCTTACCTGCCTTGTTCTTTTCTGTTTATTTTGTATTATGACCGAAATAAAATCTATAATCTAATCTAAGACTTGGAAACCAGGTTTGAGGATCTGCATCAATACTGACCTTGACACAAAGCCACTGCATGTGCGTGCCTGTGTGTGTGTGTGTGAGTGTGTGCATGTGTGTGTGTCCTTAACATGGATACAGAGATAAGAAAATCCCTTTTAACAGGGGCGGGTGTAGGAGTCAGGATTTGGGTGCAGATTAGAAGATGAATGAGATTTTAAGTTTGAGGTTTTGTCATGACTGTGATCCCTGAATGTACTCATAAGTTTATTAGTAGGACTGGAGTGTGTGAGAGAGTATGTGTACTGTCAGTGGACACACACTGCTGCTGAGACCACTCATCCAAATTAATGTCCTTCAACGTCATAGGCCATCTGTATATGTGTGTGTGTGTGTGTGTGTGTGTGTGTGTGTGTGTGTGTGTGTGTGTGTGTGTGAGAGAATGTGAAATCTTTTTCACTGCTCCATCTTTTTAACGCGCGCACACGCACACACACATGCACACACACGCACACACACATACACACGGATCACATGGAACAGTGCTGATCAAACAAACAGATGTGTTCTCCTCCATGATGTCATTTTTGTCCTCATCCCCTGACCTCAGCTGACCTCCCTGTGTTGTCTATTTGCATTAAGAATCAATATTTTCACAAATACACTGTGAAACTGTGTTTGAGCACATGACATGATGATCCCCACTGGGATGATAAAGTCTGCTGCAACTGGGACATGTGACATATTAAGTCCATTTGGGAGAATAAATTATAAACTCTTAACTGCCTGAAAACAAAAGTGAATGATAAAACTATAATTCTCTTTTCAGGGCAGAAATGAGGACCTGAGGGAGCACCTGAAGAGTCTTTCTTCAAATGGACAGCAGTGTTAAGAAGCAGGACCAAAGTCCACAGTGTGTTTCTTGTATGACTTTGACCATGTGGCTCTATATTCTCTCACGTGGGTTACAATCATCCCTGAAATTGTTTCCTGTCAGATAGAGAAACTGCCAAAGCAAGTCAAACATCAGCTGTGCGCTGTACCTGATAGTAGGGCTGGGCGATATGGGGAAACTTTCATCACGATATATATTTTTTCATATCAGATGATATCGATACATATCACAGTATAAAAAAAATAATTTAACGGTGCTTATTGGTAGCATGTCTTTTGCAATATAAAAAGCTACTGCATCTGTGAGGTCTTTGTGTCTCTGACGTTTTGTCGTAAGGCGTTGCGCTAGAGAAAGCGGACTGAATGGTCGGCTGCACAGGCGCCATGGGCTCCGTGCTCCGCTCGGGTTTGTAACCTTTTGCATTGCGCCTGCTCTGCCGCGTGGCACCGCTCCAGGTGGTGTAAAAGATTGGAGGTATTCCCCGACTTTGCGAGAACATGTACTCAACATAATTTGCAGTGCACATTACTCTGCTCCATGTCTGACCTCAACAAAAAAAACCTCTACACAGACGTTTTGGTGCCAGTTAAACCTTCATCTGCATTTTTCACCAACAGTGCTGTCAGCTTCACGTGTTAAAGTGCTATGGTTGCGTGTAGCTGCAGCCTGCTACTATGCAGTTGTTTGCTACTTGGTTCTAATTCACCACATGATTGGTTCAGCACGGAGAAACTCCCCTTTTCATTGGTTGTTCATGTAGTCTACCAAAACATGGCAGACTATCAAAAAGCATATTGACTGTGTTTTATATTGATATAGAGGTTAATTAATTTTCGATATATATCGTTATTGTTTTATTGCCCGGCCCTACCTGATCGTCTCACCAACTTCCCTCATGTTCAATTTGGACAAGTCCAGATGTGAGTTCTACTTAAACTGCTAAGGCCCGCCTACATCTCTGTTCTGGACCTCCAAGTCCTTTGCTGCTGCTCTCCCCACCTCCTTCCAAGCTCCTTCTTCTAATGATGTCAGATTTTAGGTCATGTGGATTGTCACTGAAGCCTGCGTATGTCTTTACCCTTGGGGGGGGGGGGGTCTTTGCTGCTGCTCTCCCTCCCTCAGCCTTTTCACATATGCACATAAACAGAAAGGGGAAGGATCATATGGTCATTACAAAGATGCATTTATTTGTAGAATTTGTAAATAAAGTGCACTTTGTTCAGCTTGGTACATTTTCTATGCATTATCTTTTTTATTCATTATCTTTTGTACATCTAAACACACCCTACTCACTTGGCGGTCACCTGATTCACTCATTCCTATTATAACTGTTGTCTGTTAATGCTTTGTTTCCCTCCTTGTTTCCTTTCTCTCCTCCTCGTTTCCTCCATCCTGCCTCCTGTAAATCTCACTCTATTTCTCACTCTGTTGCTGTTGTTGTTGCTTCCTTTTATTTCCATCCTCTTTTTGTTTTTCTCTTCCCTTTATGCCACTCCTCTCCATCCCTGCTTTTGTTTCCCCCAGTTTCTCTCTTTTTTATCAGCCCATCTCCCTGTGCCTCTGATCTCTCTGTCTTATCATTCTCTCTCTCCATCCCTCTCTGATGTGTTGCTGCGCTGTTGCTGTAGCAACATGTGATTTGGGACACTCTGTACACCGTCTTGTGTGTGTGTGTGTGTGTGTGTGTGTGTGTGTGTGTGTGTGTGTGTGTGTGTGTGTGTGTGTGTGTCTGTGTGTGTGAGCGAGTCAAGGCGGGGAGGTGCGTCTGAAAGAAAAGAAAGACGGTTTCTAAATATTGAAATATAGATATTAATGTGAGTGCATTTAAAAAAGGAAAAAAAAAGTAGAGATTTAAGAGAGAGGAAAATGTTAACCTTATTGAGGTGGGAGCAGACAGAAGGAGAGAAGAAATGATGGAGGAATTAAAAAAAGAGCCCAGGAGGGGAAGTATGGTAAAGAAAGTGAAGGAACAGAAACGAAAAGACAGAAAATGGGTCTGTGTCTGATCCCATATGCTGTGAGGAGGAGACGTGGAAGAATCGAAATGCTCTTTCTTGGTGGAGAGAACGTTTTCACAGGAGACAAGATTTGAGCTGCAGAAGGGTTGAGCAGAATGGAGGCCTCAGTGTGTTGGTGTACCAGAGCAGGTCTGGTTGCCTGGTAACGGTTGCAGGGTAAAGTCTCAGCCGTCTGATTGGTGGAGAGTCTGGTGTGACTCAGCCTTATGTTGCACAGCCATTCCTCTGTGAAAAACAACAGAGGTCTGGAAAAATTTAAAGCTGGTAGCTTGGCAGGAAAAAACTCTGCCCATCATTAGAGGAGACACCGAGGTGTGTGAGAACCACCTCTCTGACTACAGTGAAGAGTGGACTCCAACTGTTTCACATGATTAAAATATCACTGAGAATATTTGGATGTGAGGGGCGTGTCCTCACACCATGGTTCTGATTTCATTAAGTTTGCGTTACAAAGATGTACTCTTCCAGACCAATAGGTGGCAGTATTTCAGCTTTAAGCAGGTTTGACAACTGCATTTAAACTCAAAGAAACGAAATGTTATGAATATCACTTCTGTTCCCTGAAGGAGAGGAACGAGGTACAACACATATAGTATGGGCTATCACGCCCCCGCGTGGCCTGACTGAAGACACCTTTATTCACGCCTTAAAGGCAGGCGATGTCTGGTGACGTCTGGGAGGCTCCGCCTGCACATATATACGTGTAGCACCACAGTCATCCTTCATTTCGATAGCCGCTCTTCACTGAGCCTTGCCGCGCAGTGGGGCAACCCAGTGTTGTACCTCGTTCCTCTCCTTCAGGGAACAGAAGTTATATTCATAACATTTCGTTGCCTTTCAGTCGATTCACTCAGTACAACACATATAGTATGGGACATATATACACGCCCCGCAGAGCAGCCACCGAACCGAAGTAAAACCTCCAAAACTTTTAGTGCATTGTAGACCCAGCAGAAAGGACAGAGTGAGCCACTGAAGGTGCTGTCACATCCAAACGATAAAACCGAACAAAAGTGTGCGGTGATGACCAACTGGCTGCCGTGCAGATATCACCCACGGAAACCCCTTGAAACAAGGCCCAAGAGGCCGCCATTACCCTGGTTGAATGTGCCCTCAAACCTTGGGGCAACGGGAGACCCCTGCTGCTGTATGCTAAGGAGATAGCCTCCACAATGCAGTGGGAAAGCCGCCCCTTAGACAGCGCCTTCCCCTTGGCTGGATTAGCAAAACAGACAAACAACTGGTCACATAAACGCACACTCTGAGTGCGGTCTATGTAAGTGCGTAGTGCACACACAGGACACAAGGGATGCAAGGTCCTCTGCTCCTCAGATGCAAATGGAGGGGGGCAGAAGCTCAGCAGCTCAAAACTCATAGAGCTATAGGCTGTGGGGATAATCTTATCCCCAGATGTAACCTTAGATCCATCCGGAGTGAACTGGGTACAAGAGGGATGCACAGACAAAACATGAAGGTCGCCCACTCGCTTTGCAGACGTCAAAGCAAGTAGTAGTGCAGTCTTGTATGTATGAAAGAAATTTCATGTCTGCTGACTCAATAGGCTCAAATGGGGGTCCACCAAGAGCCTCAAGCACCAGCCCTAAATCCCATGAGGGAAAACTGGGTTTAAGAACAGATCTTAGCCTGCGGAATCCCTTTAGGAAGCACATAGAAGTAGGGTGAGTGCCTGGCGTCACACCATCAAAGCCAACATGGCATGCAGATATAGCCGCAAAATAGACTTTAATTGTTGAGAAAGAGAGACCCCTATCCAGCAGGTCCTGAAGGAATGTTAAAACATCCACAATAGAACTCTGAAATAAGAATACATTTCGGTCCTGACACCACTGCTCAAACGCCCGCCATTTATAGGCATATAGGCCCCAAGTAGATGATGCCCTCTGGATTGTTGCCACCACATTTGGGGGCAGACCCTGGGCTATTAAGTTGGACCTTTCAACAGGTAAGCATGTAGTCGCCACAGTTCTGAGAGAGGAGATCCCTGCAAAAAGGGAGCTGCCAGGGCCTCGCTGCCTGATTATCTCTGCGTACCACAACTTTGCCGGCCAGCGAGGAACCACCAGGGCCATGGATGAGCTAGCGCATCCATTCACAGGGGAGCATTGCAGCCTGTTATGGAAAAGAACAGGGGGCAATGAGTATTTGCTCTGGAGGCAAAATGATCTACTTCTGCCCTGCCGAGGCAGTCCCATATCTGAGCCACCACTAGTGGGTGCAATCTCCACTCTCTCACAAGAGGACCCCCCCCCCGGAGCATTGAAACACTCTCATTTTTATCAGTCCGAGTGGCACGACAGCGATCATAGATGCCATCATGCCTGTCAGCTGTAAAATTGTCCAGAAACACAGTCTGCGTCCCAATTGAAATTGTGCAAGTCAGCGGCGAAACGCAGCCACCCTGCATTCTGACAGACGTGCTCGGGTTAAAACGGAGCATATTTCCAACCTGAGAAATGATTCCTTTTGACTCGGAGTCAGTGAACTTTTCTGTATATTAACCGAAAAGCTTAGTGTTTGGATGTGCGATAGGGTCAATGACAGCTAAGCCGCTGCTTGCTCTCTGGAGCTTGCAATTAGCACCCAATCATCTAGATAGGCTAAAATGCGAACACCTTTCTCCCGTAGCAGAGCCAATGCCGCCTCGACACATTTGGTGAATGTTCGGGGGGCGAGTGATAAGCCGAATGGCAGCACCAGGTATTCGTAGGCTATGCCCTCGAATGCAAACCTTAGAAACTGCCTGTGGTGCGGATATATCGCTACGTAAAAGTAAGCATCTGTCAGATCGATAGTTGTAAACCAATCTCCCGGTCTGATCGTGCCCAGTAGCTGTCTGAGTGTTAGCATCTTGAACCTGTAAGTTCGTAGGTATTTGTTTAAAACAAGTCTAGAATAGGACGGAGCCCTCATCCTTTTTTCGGAACAACGAAATAACGGCTGTACCAATCTATGTTCGTTTCCGAAGCGGGAGCAACTCTTATTGCTCTCTTGTTCAACAAGTTGTTTATTTCTTCCCTCAGCACTGCTGCTGCTTCCTCTGGTACAACTGTGTGTATTACAGAGTGGAAGCAAGGCGGCCGGGCCCTGAACTGTAAGCGGTAGCCCATGGCAACGGTTCTCTCAATCCATGGTGAGACTGCGCATGCGTGCCACCGAGGGAGATGAACATTCAGTCGACTGACCTCCAGCACTGTGGGGGAGGGGTTGTTGCCCTCGGTGGCTCAGTGGCGGACCCTTGTTCCAAGCCGAGGGGCGTGGGTTCTGACCGGGTACATGCCGCTTCACCGGCTGGGGCCCCAAACTGGTGGGTGCTGCAATCCTGTTGGGGGGAGGTGCTGGTGCCGATTTGTGCAGATAACCCTGTTGTTTGGGCCACGCATCACGCCTGGGGATGATGCTTCTCAAAGCTTCAGTTTGTTTCTTCCTCAGCTCAAACTTAGCCTGAATGGCGTTGAAAGGACTGCCCAAACAAACCGCTGGCCAACACAGGCTTGTCAAGATAGACCGCTCTGTCCCTCTCCGGAAAGTCGGAGAGAGTCAGCCACAGGTGCCTCTGCGCCACCACCGTGGAAGCCATGCCTCTACCTAGAGAGAGCACTACACAGCGGGACCCACGGAGAATGTTATCTGTGGCGACCCTAACCTCATTGAGGAGAGGAGAAAGCGGACTGTCAGGAGGCATACGCGAGCCGAGTTCTGCCAGACACATAGCCTGATATGTCTGAGGCATGGTGACAGAGCACAGTGCATGGCCTGTACTAGCCTGTGTCCTGTAAATCTTATCCAGCTGTGACGCTGAAAACCTGCAGCAAAAACCTGCGCTGAAAACCTTGGATGGGAGCATGATGGGGCTACCAACACCATTATTTTCGTCCGGGGCCAGATAGGCTGCCAGGGACGCCTCCATAGGCGGAGGGTTCACCAAACCAGCTTTTTCAGCTCCCTCCAGATCCAGAAACTGTCCACAACCGGGCACTGTGGCGCGGGTGGACAGCGGCTTGTTCCATGTCGAGGTTAGTTCCACGACAAAATCCGGGAACATGGGCAAACTGTTCTTAACAGTCATCAGTTCAGGTGGGAGAAAAAAAACAGAGAACCGCGATGGTTTTTGAGCCGGTGGAGGAGAGGGCCATTCTACTTCCAGTTTCTCAGCTGCATGGCAGTAGAGTGAGAGGAAGGATGTGTCGTCCAGCTCAACCAGAGCAGCAGCAGCGGCATACTGACCCGAAGACAATGGCTCCTGCTCACCCTCTGAAAATCCCTGCACGTCCAGGCCGATGTCCTCCTGGTAAAAAGCTAGCCCGGATAGCGGCTTGCCAGCGCCCTCGGAGGAGCCCGGCTCAAATCTAGCTGACCCGTTGGCACACTCCACATGGTCTGCCCAGTTTCCACCTGAGCCTTCAACCAGAAAGTCCTCACCACCAGACTCGGACGAAGCCGGGTCCCGGGACTCAGAGAGGAGGGGATCGTGCAGCACAACAGCAGTTTTTCCTAGTATTTTCTCCACAAACTTGACCCGCCTTCCCAGGGTTAAGCTCCAAAGCCAGTGACAGGACTCGGGCTCAGTCAACGCCCTCCTGGCGTGGACAATCCCCAGGCAAATGGGACAAGCCTCAGGGGTGCGGCTTCTCCCTTCACGAGAAAGATCTCCATGAGGACAGGGGCGAACAGAAGACTTCACCTTCACTTTCATGAGCTCAGCGCTCATTACAAGACGCAGAAGCTGAACGAAATTAGTGCTCCGCGGGTAGCCGCAGGCTAACACCAACAGGGGGAGTTAAGCTAAAATCGATCAGGCAGTAGCCACAGACAAGACCAGGATAAGCTAGCAGCAGCTAGTTAACCCGACCCGGTGGAGGTGTTCTCAGTGAGGTGAAGAGCGTAAGAACTGAAGGATGACTGTGGTGTTACACGTATGTAAGAGCAGGTAGAGCCTCCCAGACGTCACCACAGATCATCTGCCTTTAAGGCGTGAATAAAGGTGTCTTCAGTCAGGCCACGCGAGGGCGTGATATCCCATACTTTATGTGTTGTACCGAGTGAATGGACTGAAAGGGAACTTTACAGAGACCGATGGACTGAGCAGAGGGAGAGCAAAAAAGAAATTCATCAATAATCAGAACTGAAAACTCTGTTTGGATTTGATTATTGAAATCAGCTGCACCTCCAACCAGCATGTTCATTAACCAGTGATGATCAAAACATCTGGTCTGGAATTTTTGTAAATCACCAGTTTTAGTAACCTCCTGCTTGTTTACTCATCCAGCATTTACTCCACAACATTGAATGATTGATTTAGACGCACAGTTCACCCCAGTGTTCAATACTCCGCCTTTTGTTTATCTATAATTGATCTCCTCTGGTTCCTCCGGGAAATAACTTGCTCTTTAGCTGCTAAATGCACCACTCTGCTCCCTGGGTATTAGTTGAAAGCACGTGTCTGTAGACCCTGTCTCCATAGTACTGAGGGAGTGGTTTCCAGGAGCCGAGCCCCAGAGCCCACAAGAGACGAGACACACCTTAGATACTGTCGATACGCTGGCTTCTGCTTCTTCACACTAAGTATACAACACAATGTTTGCCCACAGAGCAGTTATAAATGTATGAGGGTTACATACCAGTAAAGATGGGGCAGAGCTTCTCCCAGCAGGTGATGCCACCCTCAGAGGTGAACTGACCCAGGGCGACCTCCAGGAAGAAGACCGGCAGACCTCCGCCAAACAGGAAGATGAAGTAGGGGATGAGAAATGCACCTGAGAGGGGAGGAATTAGGATGGTGAAATGTTGAAGAAAGATGACATGATGGGGAATGAAATTGTTAAAACTCAGCATCATCTTACCTCCACCGTTCTTATAGCAGAGGTACGGAAAACGCCAAACATTCCCTAAACCTACAAAGCCGCCAGCCACGGACAGAACAAAGTCCAGCTTGCTGGCCCACTTCTCCCGCTGTGGGTGTTTGCCCTCTGCCTCGTCTTCAGGCCTGGTGCCGGGGCTCTTGCCGGGGGATGGCTTCAGGGTGTCCTTATGGAAGTCCTTCAGGCACTGCAGTTTCTCTTTCTGAGCCATTCTGCAGACACAGAAGACAAAGGCAGACTTTAAGGACGACTGTCTAACCCACTGAGTGTCAGACTGCCAACAGGCTTGAAAAAAGGGGGTTTATTTTCATGTAGTCAAGAGCCAGACTCATAAAACACAGATCGAGCTTTAGAGTCGGGTCATCAACACACCACAATTTAAACTCTGATACAATACCAGGAAAAATCTAAGGATTTTAACTTATTTTGGAACTTTTTATACAACTGTAAACAGTGCTCTGAAAAAGTCACTGAGCAGAGACAAACTCTGACAAATTTTCTGTAACTCGACCACTGCCCTTTCCTCTCTAAAGTCTCGACCCTCAATCCATCTCATTTGGCAGCCTTGGTACTTTCCAAACTCTCTAGAGTAAAATCTGCACAACCATGCCAACTGTAACCACAATCTGATTTTGTCCTTCGCATGATCGTAAACTTGGTTGACAGATTTAAACCTGCAGGGTTTTATTACGAAAGTGGTGCCATATAGAAGAATTCATTAGGCTTCCCTCAACCCTGAGCGCTAGTAAAACCATGACCCAACCAGAAAGCCACAGCTGTGATAAAAACTCCAAACAACTGTCCTGAATCAGTCTGGATCACAAGAGTTTGATGTGTGCAGAATTGTTTCTAAGGCTGCACAATGTTGGAAAAAACGAACATTGCAATTTTTTCATCCCTGGGATATAAAGTTATTCTATGCTGCACTGCTGAAATCTTGTGGACGGTTAACCTGCACTGATCTTACCTCTTTTTGTGAATGTTAGTAGAATGGCTTCTGTCTGTCTCAGAGATATTTTTAGCTCTTATTGTGCTGGGACGTTATTGTGGCTACAGATGAACACAGAATACATGTTTTGGTCGACATCATCCTTCTTGTAACCGAAATAATTCCAAATAACTGACGTTCCTTTTCTTTTTGCCAACAAGTATTCACCTTTGGTGGTTTTCTCTTGTTCGTTACTCATTTTGCGATCATTGCAGTTGTTACCGATATTCAGCTGAGAAACAGATGCCAGTACAGAATTGCATTCACCTTGCAACATGTGCACCGCTTATAGTAGAGTAGTCCACGGAAATGTACAATTTGAAACCCATACAGTTCTTATTTGTGGGGCTAAACAGTGATAAGAAATGTTTAGAGAGTAATTCTTAGTGGGTATTCGTTTCTCAACACAACACCAGCAGCACCAGCGACTCACTCCATGTGCAGGGGCGTGGTTTCCTCCTCCCTAAATTTTGATTGACGGCTGGCAGGGGGAGTCTGATTGGCAACTGCGTAAAGAATGAATGCGATTGGTGGATCACTGCACAGCACATGCAGAGTCTACATGCAGTGCTCCTAAGTCAGCTACCTTTGAAATTAGATGAGTTCATTCGCCTCCTACATTGGAGGCTTTGCAATGTGACTATTGCGCACACATACATCGCAATGACAATGCTCAAACGATATATCGTGCAGCCCTAGTTGTTTCCCAGTCTAATGTGTCAAAAACCATCTGTTCCTGTCGTAACATTTGACCTTCATTGACTTTCTTTAAACTCTAAATCAGCCTGATCATCTGGATTTGTGTATTCGTAGGACAAAACCAAATCCTGATCCATCACTCCTCTGTCTTCTCTCATTCCTCCTTGAAACTATCAAATGTGAATTTGTGATTGGTCCTTTCTGAGCCACAATGACACAACCAAAGCTGTAAATTTCCACCCAACAATGGCCAAGGAAGGGAGAGCGAGATGCAGGGGGGGAGATACTTAGTAGTCAGCAGATGTCTGTCACGGTGGAAAATGTCATATCGTTATCTGTTTCCATCTGCCAGCCTGCTGCGCTTCAACTTCACTCCTTGTATGTCTCACTCAATCTCTATCTGACTCTCTGAACCACTCCAAACAAATCAGCACATGGATAAGAAAACATTTACCTATCCCAGAGGTAGCGTCTGTCCTCTGCTCCTTGCGAAACACTTTTTTTGTTGCTTTTCCAAAATAAAATGATTAACATGACGTTTTCTGGTGAGTCTGCAGCATGAAAAAGCTTGTCAGTGGTTTCCCATCTTTATTTGGGTGTATGTGCTTTAACCGCCCATTTCTCCAGTCTTTCTAATGATCCTCAGATGAGTTAATGACTCCGCAAACACTGGGACATCTTTCTTCATCACCGACTTCCTTTACAGTGAACTGATAACATTAGAGGAAACTGAGTACACTCCCCTTTCTGTGTGTGCGTGCGTGCGTGTGAGAAAGTATTTCCTGCTTCAGAGACAATAGACTTCATTATGTTGGTGACAGTCTGCAGACAGTCATGGTCATCAGTGATAGTTATGTTACGTCTAGTATGTCGGGGGGTTAAACGTGAGAAATCCTGAAACCCTGGTTGATGCTCTTGGACCATTAAGAGGAAAAAAAGATGTTAAAGCTGTTTGAGGGGCACCTTCAAAATAAAAGCACAGTGTGAGAAAAGAAAAAGACTGTTTCCACATGGTTGATAAACTCTCTGTTTTGGTAAAGAGATGTGCAGCTTGCGGTAAAACCTGCTGAGCCTTCATTCTCACCCACAGTCTGAACTCGTCAACATCTTTACCAAAATGAACAATCAAGCCTCTTTTGCAGACTTGACTCATGAAGAGGCCCCCTTGGTATAAACATGCACACAGAGCAGTGAAACCCTTCGAGGTGCATGCAGCAGCTGACTCGGTAAAGTGCAGACAGTTTCCATAAATACAATACTTTGCACTAGTGCTGGGCGATATGGAAAAAAATGTATATCACGATATGGATCATTTTATATCACGATAACGATATATATCACGATATAGCTATGGTATGCTTTCAGTTCTATGAAAAATTTAAGTGTATACAGCTGCACTAGTACAGTACCAGTACAAGACCAGCACTTAAAACTACAAAAATGAATAAATAAATACGTGGCCGAAGTGCGTTCATGTCTGTGCTCACCCAAAGTTATGCAACACTCACAGAAAACGCCGATAGTGTGAGCCAAAGCACCCCATAATAATAATAATAATAATAATGATAATAATAATAATAATAAATTTAATTTGTAATGCACTTTACATTTATAAAAAATCTCAAAGTGCTACAGTACACAGTAAAAAAAGAGCAGCAACAATAAAAAAAGCAATAGAATGACAGTCACAGATTGGCATAAAAAAAGAATTTAAAAAAATAAAGAATATAGAGTTGCAAAGTAAGAGGCAAGGTAGTAAAAGCATAAAGCATAGAGGAAAACTAACCAAAGGCTTTAT
Organism: Xyrichtys novacula; assembly: GCA_962446985.1. NCBI lineage: Eukaryota > Metazoa > Chordata > Actinopteri > Labriformes > Labridae > Xyrichtys > Xyrichtys novacula. Next base: position 14,602,118 of record OY660865.1, read on the forward strand.
TAAAAAGGTAGGTCTTTAGGGCTCTTTTGAAGAGGTTGTTCACACTGCTAGATGTTTCTCCTCCAAAGATGCTCTCTGCCTCCATCATTGTTTACTTTACTCTTGAAGCACGTAGGAAGACCCGAGCATGAATCCGAGCGCTTTATTCGCCTATCAGGGGCAGACAGGTAAGGTGATTTGATTCGCCACGACTCCAGAAATGATTGAAAAACTACAGAATGTCACAAAATTACGTTTCCTCGCTGCTGGCTTGAAGGGTAGAAATGCGCAGCCGCGCTCCCAGCTGACAGGAAGTCAAACCACTGTTGTAGTTCTTTTGTGTTGCTAGCGCGGTCAAGAGTGTTGGCTCTCACTGAGAGATGACTACAAAAATGGACGCACCTGTTCATCTGGTTGTTAAACACGGCTGAAAATGATCATCTATTCATGTTGTTCCCGCTCCTGCCCACTACCGTTGCTTTTTTTCCCGTCCCGTCCCGATCAAGGGATTAATTAAAAAACGACTCCCATCCCGTGGGATTCCCGCGGGAATCACGTGACCCACGGGAATTCCCGAAAAATGTCATCCTCTACAGGGAAGGTCCCGGAGCAGATGAAACAGGTGCCGGAGCGGCTGAAATAAGTCCCGGATTCGATCAAAAGAGGTCCCGGATCGCGCTCCGACTTGCTCCGGCACAAATTATGCACTGCTTACAATGATTCCCTCACGTGTGTAACCCAGGTAACCCGCAACGGCGGGAGACGCTGGACACGAAGAGGGCACGTAAAGCGGCGTCATGTCGCAAAATCGAAAGAGAAATGCGAGCCTACATGTCAACGCATCCTTTTCTTTGTAAGAAAATATTGTTTTCTTTCCCGTTCGACACCAAATACACTTACTGAATGTGCAATTATTGTTGTTGTTACTATGAATCATCTGATGGCACAAGCCCTATGGATAAAATACAGCCTATCGCCCGAAACGATAAAAATGGCACGATAGACATTTTCTATCGTGCCCACGATATCTATCGTCCTATCGCCCAGCACTACTTTGCACATTCCTTTTTCATGTTGGGCTGACCTCATACCGACTTAAGTTTTTGAATAGATCGAATTATATTCAAATCCAGGTCATTTTCCAGCTAGGGATTGGCAATGATTTTTAAATATTCAAATAGTCATTAACATTTAAAAACCAAACAGTTCACGTGCCGATGGTTCTGTTTTTAACAACAACAGCAACAACAACAACAAAAAAAGCGTTTTACCGGCACCTCGAAATAACATAATAACACTAAATGTTGCGCAAGTTAATTCTACAAAGCATACAAACAGCAGAAACATGCAGGGACTTCAAAATGTCATCAAAATGTTCTGCATGGAGCTCCGTCGAAAAAAGTGCAGTGCAAACTCTACAAAGTTAAACTAGCATATCACAAATTCACAAGAAGTATGCGCAGCCATTTGGGAGCGAGGCCAGCAGCAGAAAGTGAGGCGCTGTCCGCAGATCTTTTTCTACCAAAGTTTGATGATCGACATGCAGAGCAAATAACAATAATGGAATTATTTTTGAATAGCTACCAGTAAATATCAAATAACGCTTTTGCTTTACATCTCTACTTCCAACAACCTCCACTGGAGACAAGGTAGAGCAGAGCGTCATCAGCAAACTATTGAGGGTCTATGAACAGTTCAATACAAGGGCTGATTGATATGTATTTGAGGATGGAATTTTCATCACATGACCTTGAATACTTCATGCTGTCACGACTGCCTGGGCGTAATCTTCGATAAGGGATGTGAACTGACCAATGTGCATGCAAAGTTTCCATCAATGCATGGCATGACTCTAAAAACATGTAAGAGACACTGACCCTTCAGATACTCCAGCAAAACACCAAATAAAGCAAGACCGATGCAATATTTTAGCCATTAGCAACAGAAAATGTACAAGCAGCTGAAGAACTGGAGTAAGAAAGAGGAGATACAGTGGAGATGGGAGGAGAGATGATCAATTGGCTGCAGGTGGTCATTAAGATCAATTATTGAGGGAGATAGATGGAGTGTGAAAAGACATATGTGTTTTTTTCCTTGTGCATCTATCTGTCAGAGCTCTTAACGTTTGTTCTGTGGTGAGGCATTAAAATCTTTCCTCTAAACAAAGCAGTGTGAGTTTATTATTTTTACCAAATGTGATACCTGTATCCAACTCTGCAGATCACCATCAATCTCATCTCTGAGGATTTAATCCACCTCAGGTCACCATGCCCTGTCCTGACTTTAAGATTAACATCTGGGGGGGGGGAGATTTAGCATTGGATTTGGGCAGATTGATGGTGCACACTTCCAGCTACTTTAGGATTTAAACAGGTAAACATGTTGATTTTAGTTTGCCATCATCAGGTGTGCAGAGATCCTCCTCTTCATCTGTCCACACAGTAAAGGGAATCAATCAAGAACTGGATCGATAAACAGAACAGATACTCATCATCGGGTGAGGATTTTGGCGATTCCTGATCCAAAGACTTCCAAGAAGAAATAAAGACACTGACTGAGTTATTGTTTTTATTTCTGTGCTGACAGTGGAAATATTAAAGATGTCGGTTTTTGTTGGCCACAGAGCGACCTCCAGAGAGTGAGATGGGCCGTGGGAACCTCGACGGGCTGAGGAATGATACAGACTCAGGCCAAGAGCGCGGTTGGCGTAAGACATAGAGACTTATTGTCTCGCCTTGTGTGTGCGTGTGATTGTGGGGACAAGATTCATGTAATGACTTCAGAACCCCACCGACATTCTCACACACACACGCACGCACACAAACACACACACTCACTAGCCACTTACATAACACACTCTCCTATTTTAAGACCATGTACATTTCCACTGGGCTGACCACCTATTAAATCCACTCCTCCTCCTCCTCCTCCTTCTCCTCCTCTGCTACATATTTCTTTCACTCCCTCTCCTCTTTTTCTTTTTTCGTCCTCCTCTCCTACCTTTCTCTTCGTCCTTACACTGCCCTCTTGTTTCTTTTTACTCTCATCTTCCCAACATTATCTCATTTTTCTTCGTTCTCTGCCTCCTCCCTTTTTTGCGTTCTTACTCCTCTTTCTTTGCTTCTTCACTTTGTCTTTTTTTATCGAATAAGCTCCTCCTGGATTCGCCGTCTATTTGACTTCACTCTAACTCGATCTCTCCCTCTCCTTTACTTTCCTCCCCTGATGGCATACGCTGCAAGAAAACTTGAACCTGAGCAAAGTCAAAACCAGGTTCTGTAAACTGTATATCAACGCTCTGACTATGACACCTGAGCACACGGATCTTTAAAACTTTGTAGATTTGCATGCTAAGCTGTTGCTGATTTTTTCAAGTTCGTATCGATTGAAATGTGATTCTCAAGCAAATGGGGGTGTGGCGTCACCATCTTCAGAGGGATCCTTGTGTCGTCAGTTAACACGGTAACAGGAGGTTTGGCGCTCTTAGGATATATCTGCTGTTAAACATGGTTTCTTGTTTTCAGCCAACCAAAACACTGTTTCTATTTAGGGGAATTTTTAATCAGATCATATCCTCATCAACAACTTCTGAGTTATAATGATCTATACCCCCTTTTCTCTGCACCCTTTCTGACCTCCCTCTTTTACTTAAATTTGCATTTCCTCTGCCTCCCTTTGTGTCCTTTCCCTCTTCGCCCTCAATGCACTCTGCATCTCGACATAATGTCCTGTGCCTCTCACTTTCATTTTTGCCAAACAGAAAGAGACAGAACTTATGGAGCGTATAATTGTGTGAGAAGGAGGATGACAAGGCAGCTCAGAGAGAAGGAGAAAACAGTAAGTGGAAACAGAAGGAAAGGTAAAAGTGAGAGAGGGTAGATAAATGTCATTACCTGAAATAAAACAAAGAGCAGAGAGTCTGTGTGGCAAAGAAAAGTGAGTCACATGCAGATCAAGACAAAAATAGATGCAAGAGAAACTGAGAGAGACGAGAAACAGCAGCGAGTGATGGAAATAAATGTCAAGAGTATCGCGACTACAAATGCTGTGAGTGTGACAGAGATGCAAACAAAGACTCCAGGATGTATCAGAAAAAATATAATACGATGTGCAAACGTTTCCGTCTTATCTGACCAAAGTCAACAGCTGCTGTTCATTTCATTCAGGTACATCAGGTCAAACCAGGTCAGCGGGTTTCAGTGTTGCTCCCCATCTTCCTGTTAAATACACATTTTATCGACATCAGTGTTCGAACTAGACTCAGCCCGTTTTCATGAAGTTATCATGAATCCCACTCTGCTCTGTGTTTTTAAACAGAAATCGACAGTTTTAAAAGTTCCTCTGACAGTGGCCCCTGCTCTTACGCTGAGTGAGTCACTTTAGCACTGAGCTCAGGCTTATCATGAATTACGTGCGCCATGTAAGAACGTCACAGCTTTGCTATCATCTAAACTTTACATTCGTGTCCTATCAGCTATGTGAGACGGTGCATGAATGCTGTGGAGTCAGACACCTTGGCTTCCTGTAAATCTGACTCATTACATCCTGACCAAAACAAAAAAGTGGGTCAGTGATAACAAGAGCAGTAAACAACCAGAGTTGTGATGTCGGGTCATGCCACCATCAATTTGACTGGCACTGTTTCAGATCTGTACTTTATCTTTCTGCTTCTACAAGCTGGTTCTAGATTAAGTTTTCCACAGAAAGGCAGACTGTTATCAGTACTGTGCAGGTTCATGATGGTTTATGATGTTCTGTAAACCACCTTCATACACAGGCAGTAACCTGTCCTATTATTGAACCTGCAGTTACGGATTGTAGTCACTTTGAGAAAGCTAGTAAATACTAAAACATCACTGACAGCCAATAAGCAAGCTAAGACGACAAGGTAATGACACCCGACTTCAAATTCTGGAGAAATTCGGCGTCTGTTTTTAGGCTGTTTGGTGTTTGGCCTTTGAGGTTCAGTGTTTGACATCTGGCATTTAGTGGCCACATTTTCTTGTGGCATTTGCCAACTGTTATTTGGCGATTGTTTTCTGAATTTGGAGTTTGGCATTTGCGTTTTGTTCTTTGGCACTTACTGTTTGTCTTTTGTGTTTCGACATTTGTTTTTTTTATGTGACATTTGTGATGAGGTGTTTTGGAGTTTATCAGTTTCACTCTCTTAATGCTTTGAGTAGAAGTGATTAATTTTGGGCTTGTTGTCATCTTGTCTCCACAGTAACTGAGGAACATTTATCATTGTCATTTTCATTAATGAAATCAAGAGTGTGTACGACTTATTAATTTCACTGTTTTCAGGTTTAAGGGCTGTGCATGATTAGGCCTAACTCGGTGCAATGCCAGTTTCAATGGCTGTGTGTGTTGTTTGCTTTGGCATCAATCACATCAATCCTCCTTGATAAATGGGTCCGGTGGCCACAAGAGGATGCTGCTCTTTCACAGTCCATCATTCACCTTACAACAGAGCGATTGACTTCCATCATCCAGAAAGTGTGCACTTGACATCCAGCTACTGAAATGAATTATATCCCATTTAATACCATGATGTCTGACCCTGAAATAAGAGTCGTGCTGAAATCCAAATTTTAGCAGATGAGGCTGAAGACAGCTTTCGAAGCCGCTGAGCTCAATGACCAGCTGTTCAAGATGTTGACAAACCTGAGTGTATATGGGTCAGTGGCTCAGGCTGGTTAATATGTAAAGTAGTAGTGAAGGTTCAGTCCGAGCTGAAGTCAAGGACACCGTCATAAAAGTCCAACAGCAGCTCCGGCACTGTAACCGGGTGATGTTTCTATTCACCGTGCCGCTGAAGGCTCTATCAAATTTCATCTGTAGACAGCCACAGGCACGGCAGCCTTCCCAGAGTACTGAGATTTCACCAACACACACACACACACACACACACACACACACACACACACACACACACACACACACACACACACACACACACACACACACACACACAAATTCCAACAACCTCAGGTTACTCACTAAATGATTTACCAGCAAACAAGCCTCCAGTTGATACAGTGGCCTGCAGAGCTGCCCTGACACACTGACAGGAAGACCAACAACCATAACTCACGTACTAGTAAATTTACCCAACTTTACGTAAAACACCATCCGTCCGATCTATCCACAGCGTGGAAGCTATTCTATAACCTGCTACCGTTAACAAGGATGTGGAACATTTTCCAATCAAAGACTATGCAGCGACTTAAAAACGAGTTATTTAATGTGTTTAAGTTGTGTGTGTTTTCATAATCTGCACTTTGTACTGAGCATCGAAGATGTTTGACCATGCTAGCGCAAGGTGACATACTAAAACTACAATAAATATGCCTGTTTCATTTTCAGTGCATTCTCCAAACAGTTAGCTTTTCAGTCGTTTGGAGAAGGAACTTGTAAGATCTTCTCTTAAGGTTTGTTTTGATGGTCCATAAAACCCTACATATCCTGGATTTAGGGCTGCAAATCAGACAGATCACTGAACTGGCAGTGAAATAGACCCAGAGTGTTGTAGAATTTGCTTTTTTTTTTTTGGATGGATGTTGTAATTTATCAACAGTGAGCTCAGAGACTCTTTCTTTGCTTCTTCCCCAATAAGATATGACAAAAGATGCTCCTAATGAGACATGGCCAATAGATCAGGTGGTCAATTTGGGTTTCTCAATTGGTAAACTGGTATCGGATTTTAGCAAACATTTGAGAAGGCAGAGTATATCGCCATAGATTTGAGAGATAGAGGATCTTTTTCTCTTATTGGTGAGTTTGAGTTTTAAAAAGTCCCAGAAACACCAAACCAAGACCAACAGGACTCACTGTATTCTGATCAGTCCCAATCAGGCTGCACAAGTGAGTACACTTGGGTCGTCACAATTGAATAGATGATGTCCGTGGTATTTTCACATCTGTGGTGGAGTTACATTGCGATGACATGATAAGAGCGAGTACCACCAATGAAAAGGAAGGAAGTCAAATACTGGGCTCTATCCACACACCTCCTGTAGACCAGCACAGAAATATGAACCAACTACTGGGGCTCTGGGGTTTTGGTTATGTTGCCATGGTAACAAAACAGGCATCAATACTATTTGATATTCACTAGAATTTCACAGAAACTGTAGTTTAAATAGAGAGGGAGGAACTTTACCAGGTTGCACGCTGACACACATGTAGTGGAATCATCGAGGTGTGTCTTTGAGGAGCATATCAAGATGTAATCGCTGTTAGCTCAAAAGAATGAAAACACATCAGGCTCTACAGCAGCTCAGATAAGATTCAGCTGAAGACAACCAGACATAAAAACAGTTTCTATCATGTTAGGACCTGCACGGTGGTTCCTGGATTGTCTTTATTATTTCTGGTAATCAGAGGAATCAGAGGAAAAGGTCCTGAAAATGAAACATAAGACTTTTCACACCTTCTCTTTTTCATCTTGTTGGAAACTCATCAAATGTTGCAGCTTTTCCTGTTATGAAAATATGCAAATAAAACAATCCAAGCTCTGCACATGCAGTCAAATTGGCCAACAAAATTTTAAAAACAAAATTCAGACATGCAACAATAAAAAAAAAACATGCTTAGAGAGAGGAAATCTTTGCAGTTTGCTTTGGAAAGAGGTCACGGTTTGGGTTTAGAGCTCCAGCATGAACCTTCAGCACATTATGTAACAAAAAAACTGGAGATGACGTGACTGACGTACAACACATCTCAAAGAGAAATTTGATTTTCCCAGCAGGAATTAACTCTGATCCCCTCAATCAAAATCCTTTGTTCCTATGTGGCCCTTCCACTCCAACTCATTGGGACTTTACACTTCATCAGCTGACTTGATCGCCAATTCAAAACAACATAGCCAGGAAATCACACTGCAGGGGAACCTGCAGCACTAGTATATGTGAAAACACAGAGTTACAAAACAAGCTGCTGAATTTCACGACTTAGTGTGAAAACTGTCTGCCCCTCACATGCTGAGTAAGTGTGGCTGGTCACCAAATGTCTCTAACCGCCAGCCTTCATCCTGTTAAACACAGATCAGTCTGATGGCAGTGAACTGCAAGGCCAAATATGGTCAACCTCAAAACTACACAACTGATGCTTCAAAACACTCGCACATTGCTTATTTCATCGATTCAGGCTGCATCAACTTTCAATCCAAATGGTTTACCGACTGTTTAAATTTTGAAAACTGATAGTGAAAAAGCGGGACTCAAGTATTTCCACGCAGATTACAAATTTACAAGAGTTTTGGCGTTGGACGATAACACGTCTGGGTAATTTTCCAGGGTTGAAAGTGATCCAAAACGGACCAGCTGAGAGACATCAAAACCCAACCCTCCTGTAGACGCTCAAAGCTACAACAATAAAAGACACACAGCCAGGCAAATGTATGCAGAAATGCGTCTCAACACATAATGTATTTTTATGTGCCTTAAGTATTACATTCTACATGCAGCTCCCGCAATTTATTGGCAAAACGGCTGCATACGTGATTGAAATTTTCCTGCAAATTGAAACAAAACACATAAAGAGAAATCACAAACACTGTTCTCCAGAGACAACCCGAACGTGAGGGAAAGAAAAGGAAGCAAGCGACAAATAGATAGATAGAGAGAGAGAGAGAGAGAGAGAGTGCAGCGCACGATGTGCAGCGTGCGGCTGACGAGTATCTCCGCCTCCTCAGCGCTCCGAGCGCTTCACTTCCCCTTTCTGCTCTAGTCAAATAACGGAATAAAAAAAGAGAAAGGCGCAGCTCAAGCGAAATAAAACCTTAAATGACTGTCGCTCCAATGAAAGCTTTCGCATTTGTAAACTGTATCTATAAATTAAAAAGGAAATGCTCGAAAACAGAAACATCGAAAGATACGAAAATCTTCAAATGAACTGCACGACACATAAAGAGACAGAGGATCCAGGAGAAAATTTGAGATTCACAGGAAACAAAATATCTGCGTGAAAAAATACGCACGCGTTAAAACTCGTTTGCACCTGACGCGTGAAAAAGCCTTTGACACCCCAAAATAAAAACAACTTTACCCACCAACCCTGACCGTGCCGCGTTTAACCCTTTTCGGATTTTATAAATCCATCAGTGTTCCTCTTTGAGCGCACGGAAAGAACAGCCTCTCTCATTCAGAACATCGCAGCTTTACACCGTGTTGACCAGAAAACACATCCCAGCATCCACACCTCCAACAGCAGCCGAGAACACAGGGAGACATTCATCCAAACCCTGAAAGATGATGTGTTTCTATGGATATAGGACTAAAAAGTTCTCTTAATTTCTACTCTGTGTGCGCTTTAAAAATGATTAAAGCAAACTCTCTAGAGTCAGAAACAATGGAGATAAAAATTAATACTATACATTAAAATTAAATTCTTAAGAAATCAGGAGAAAATGTTAAAAGGAGGCAAAATCCTCTTTCTCTGCCATGCTGTCAAGGTGTGCACGAAGATGTCGGTGTGTTTCCGTTACCTGCCCTGTTGGATGTGATCTTAGATCTTATTTTGTCCTTTTAATGTCCTTTACGCGCTGTCCCTTGTCCGTTCCGTCTTGTCCGTGTCCTCTTGTGTCCGTGAGAGCGACTGAGGGGTGGACGCGTCGGTAGCCTATATTTCAGCCTGCTTATAAGCTTCTCTTTCTGACCTTTGTCTCTTAAAACGGGGAGACCACAGACATCAGCGGCAGTGGAAAATCACCGGCCTGCCTCCCCTTAGAGCAACAGGAGAGCAGTGTGGCTGATGCCTTCATGTACCTCCGAGAAGCTCGGATTTCATGAAGTGCGTCGATGCACGAGAGTCAAACTGGATGAGATGCAAACTGAGGAAAACTGCGCCACTTACATATATCTATGCATACATTGGCAAAATAGTGATGATTCTTTCTCCAAAAATTGCAAAGTATTTTTTCTAATTTTCTCACTGCTATCGTTGAACACCAGATATCAAAACAAGGAGGTGCCAAGTTGTTCAGGCAGCTGTTCAAAAGCGAAAATATATGCCAAATTCTTTTTAAAAAAAAAAGAAAGAAAGAAAAAAAAAGGAAATTCATCATTACATTTTCAGAAATAAATCTTCAAAGATAAAAATTTAAACATTGACACGTCTTGTTTGTCTGTAACTGTCCTTCACAAGCCACAGAAGCTCACAAAAACTGAGAGTGAAAGTTTCCAGTCGCTTATGAGAATTTACGAGCGATCCTCAAACGCAGCATTAAGGAGCATTAAAGTGGCAGTTCCCCCCACCCATTTCACGAGTTTGGTTGGTTGGTAGGTATCTTAACCGATTCTCGCGGGCACGTGCACAGATTTTGAGGCGCGCTCCCGGCTACAATGTCCCCCCTCCTCTTCACTAACCCCAACCCCCATAATGCGCGCGCCCATAGGCAGGCGATGGTGCGCACGAGGCGGGGGAAATAAAGGAACACAGTGTGAGGAGTGTGTGCAGCTGATTCTGAACGTAGTGCCAGCAGCATCTCTGGTTTTCAAGAACAGATACACCTTTGTTTTTAAATGCACGTTCCTCTTCTTGAAATTAGCCTCTTTTATTTGAACTTTTATTATTTTCAGATGAATATAATATTCTAGAGAGAATTCACCTTTTATATATTTATTTGTAAGCAGAACAATCTCCCAGGAAATGGAAGACAGTTTTCACAGTAGAATGAAAACCCATGAGAGTTCACCTGAGCACCAACTCGTGCAAAACTCTACTGCCTGTCACTGTCACCTCCTGCAATATAGTATATTATAGTCCAGTTTCCCAACAGTGTTGTGATATCATTGTACACTATGGGCCAAAAGTTTGGAGGCAAGATCAGATTTGTACAAAAAAAGATCATAGTTTCATATATATAATTTGCAACACAATAAACATGACTATTGTGAAAAGAGTAACTTATCAGAAGACATTTTGACTATAATTATTTGAGTTATTGTTGCTTAGACTTTGCTTTCTATAAAGTAACCTCCTCTGGCTACCTCCTCAGCTTGGCATATACCAGGCATTCGTTCCACAAGGTTTTTAAGGTATGTTCAAGGGATTGCATTCCAAGCTTTCTTAACCCTTTGATGCGCAACATGGGTCAAAAAAGACCCGGCTGAGTTTAAATCTTATATATCTTTTCAATAAATTGATTCCATCAGTCGGTACTCAAGGAATTCCTCAATTAACTTGTTTTTGACGACCCTACATCCTTATGTTAATTTTTCTTTTTTTACTTTTAGAATAAAAACCGTTTTTGTATCACTACCCCTCTAATGCACAACATGGGTCTAAAATGACCCGAATCCATTTTTAATGTTATTTCATGTATGGCTGAGTGTTTCTATGGTATATCTTTGAAATAAATTAATTTTATCATTTACTATTCCCATTATGCAGTAAAGATCTTGTTTTAGTTGAGCACAAATAATTATATTTATTTTTTCTTTCTTATGTTATGAGGAAGCACAGATTTTGTATTTCTACATCAAGTTTACATTCATGGGTCAGAAATGACCCACATACAGTGACTGTAGCATTTAGCATGAAAAGACCATCTAATACATGTAAGTATGGTTTTTCAATTGTTCTGACATTATCTTAGAAATTATTTGATGACAATTGTGAAATATAATTGTACATAGATTTGATTTGATTAGGTTTAGGTTACCTTGAGAGTGAGGACATTACATGTTGGAAAGTTACACAGTTACAGGTAAAACAGCTAGCGTTATTTCAGCTAGCTATAATCAGACGCATGTGTATGTGACAAAACGACAAATAAACATGTTGCTGATACAAAATACAAAAGTGTTTGGCCCATAGACTGTATACAGAATGGACGCCGTCTGCCTCCTCGCTGAGTGAAGCCACTCCGAGAACAGCACCCCCTGTTTACAGGCTGCAGTATAGGTCATAAATCCCGCCTCCGCCAGCAAAGCTTATGGGGCTGTGGACAAACTTTAGAAATTTATTACACAGTACATACATTTTTCTCCCCCCTGCTTGCAATGTTGACATGTAGTTACTGTAAGACTGGTTTGTGCTCAAGTCCTCTTTTTTCTGTACAGCTCCATTTTTAAAAGTTATAAGGGGTTCATGTTTGCTATGATTGACACCTGATACAGCCTATGGGCGTTCAGGGATTGCGTAGCTCTCCCGGGGGATACGCTGTTTGAGCCAAGCGTCATCACAGCGACTCTTTTCAACTGCGCGGCCGAATGCGCGCATTGCTACTGCGCAGCGCTGGTTTCAGGAAATGAAGAAAAATCCTGGAAATATCGAGAGCTATTTGGCTCCAAATCTGTATACAGGTGGTAGGCGGAACGAAGTTGTCCATAGTATATACAGTCTATGGATACAGCCTATCGGCGTTCAGGGATTGCGTAGCTCTCCCGGGGGGATACGCTGTTTGAGCCGAGCGTCATCACAGCGACTCTCAGCGACTGCGCGGCCGAATGCGCGCATCACAACTGCGCAGTGCTGGTTTCAGAAATGTAGAAAAATCCCGGAAATACCGAGAGCTTTTTGGCTCCAAATCTGTATACAGGTGGTAGGCGGAACCAAGTTGTCCATAGTATATACAGTCTATGGTTTGGCCCCACTCACTGCTAATTTCATTACTTGAAACAAATTATTATTATAGTGTTAGGTAATTTTATATTAAATCACACTTGGATGAATGGGTCATTTTTGACCCATGTGTGTAAACTTGATGTAAAAATATAGAAACTATATTATTTCATATAGTATGAAAAGAAAAATAGAAATAATGATCAGTGGTGATCAAAAACAAGATATTTAAAGAATACTTGGAATATTCAATCAGAAAATAAACTGATTCCAAAAGATAGAACAAAGGAAAACTCAGCCAGCATGAAATACCATTGGAAATGAATGCGGGTCTTTTTAGACCCATGTTGCGCATTAGAGGGGGTGTGGATATGTTGCGCATCAAAGGGTTAAGTTCATTAAAAAGAGACTGCTGATTCGTGGGACGTGTTTTTCTTCATCGATCGATCCAATTCATCCCGCACAAGCTCAATTGGAGAAAGGTCTGGAGACTGAGGGGGCCAAACCATCTTTTGAAGAACACCTTCCTATTCTTTTTTGTCTAGGTAACCCTGACAGAGCTTGGCAAAGTGCCTAGGGTCATTGTCTTGCTACAAAACAAACTTATGTCCAGAGTCCAGATGGAACAGCATGGTGCTGGAGGATAGAGTGGTACTGTTCCTTCTTCATGATACCCTTCTCTTCAAACAAATCTCCTACTCCATCACCTGCAAAACATCCCCATACCTTGGAACTACCACCTCCATGCTGAATTGTGGGTGTAACACATGGTGCTTTCAGACCTTCACCAGTTTGTCTGCGGTCATAGACTCTGCGTTTTGAACCAAACAGTGCAAACTTGTTTCTAGTCATCATAAGTCCAATTTTTGTGAACTTTTGCCCACTCATATCTCTTGTTCTTGTTCTGTGGACGAAGTAGTGTTTTTTTGCAGATACACAACCCTTCAGACCAGCCTTTCTCAAAAGTCATTTCACGGTTGTCAGAGATACTGGTTTCGACCTTGTCATGTTGATTTCCCCCCTTATTTTTGGTGCTGTCTTTCGCCGATCTCTCTTACTGGTGACAATGCTATGCTTATCCTCTGCTTTTGTAGTAACTCTCTTTCGTCCAGGTCTTTTTCTATAATCATAACTTCCAGGTTCCTCTTGTCTCTTCAGAGTGTAGTGGACTCCTTTGTTAAACACCTTTAGGCGTTTTGCAATTTTGTCTTTCTGTGTGTCCTTCTTTCCTCAATGTACAAATCTGTACCTTTGTTTCTTTACTCAGTTGCTTCTTTCTTGCCATTTTTGCAGTAGTTTGAATGCAGTCGAGATTTATTAGGATTTTTGTATGCAGACTCTCAAAAGCCAAAAAGTTGAAGTGAATAATCCAACTGATTTGTTTTTTTTTTCTTTTGCACTGAAGTTGTGACTCTTGCAAATGTTTTCAACCCTAAAACTAAGCCCTTATTATCTTTTGCTGACATATATTTAGCAACGGTCTGTTAACATCAATTTATATCTAAAAGTAAATGGAGTAAAATGGTGCATTTCCATGAAAGCAACATCTGATCATGGAGTAAATACATCCCAAAATACATAAAACTCATGCTGGATTAAAAAAAAAAAGCATTGTGAACAAAAACTTGAAGTTATTCCCAACTGTTCAGCCTGTAATGGCCTTGCTTCCAAACTTTTGGCCTGTAGTGTATACCCCTACAGAGTCTGTCCAGGCTTCTAAATTACAACCTCAATTTTCAGAGAGTTCAGATATTTAAAATAATAACAGGGTCATGTTTTTCGTCACTCCTAAACCTGGAGATATTGTTCAGCATTATACTTAAAACTGAGGATGCAGCATCTGTTATTTCCAGTTCTTCATTGTAAGGGTAGCTGGACTTATTAGGGACATTTTGCCCTGGCGAAAAGGCACAAATAAGTCCAGATACCCTTTTCAAAAGAGTGTTGGATTTTGATTCATTAGACCTCAGGAAAGTTCACAGACAAGCGATAGTAAGCCCATGCGGTGACTCCAACTAGTCCTGATGCTCCTAAACCTGGAGACATTGTTCAGCATTCACAGATGTGAAAGATACCCATAAAGTGGACTCTGATGGACGCTGGATTTGGACTGGGACCTGAGAACAAGCCAAGTGGTATTGTTTTCTATGTTGTCTTTAGGCCAAGGATGAGAATCCAAAGGACCATGAGGTATATGTGTGAACACCAATAAATATAACTTGTTTACCATCTGTCTTCATAAAGGGACGACTCTGTGGGGGACTCATTTGTCTCTCAATTGGCAGGTCAGGGGTTCAAAGGTCCAGCTTTCCGCATGCCAAAGTGTCCTTGTGCAAACTTATCCCCAAAAGTTCCATCATGCCGGGGCGCTGGTGTGTGATTGGGATGAGTTAAAACTGATGTGAGCCTCACTTTAGTTTTAAAGCTTCTCTGTAGAAACACCAGAATGTAGAAACTCAGCATTAGAGCTAAATTGCAGCAGGTTGCATTGATAGTTTTCACTGCTCCACTTTCTATTTCCTGCAGCAGAATTTGGAGAGTGAGGCTGAAACTAACTGTGGAAAAAGTCTGAGCTCTGATTTTAATACTTGGACAGATAAGGTAATGTTTGGATGAGGATAAGAGTGAACACAAGATTGTTTGCATATCTGAAAGTTCTTTCAAATGACGGAAAAAGGGGGAATAAAAATGATCACCCAAACAATGAGGTGCAGATGTATGTCCTCGCTGGACTGACACACTTTCCCCCCCCCTAAATGTCCATTTATACACCTTTAAACAGTTCTTTAGGCCAGAAGAAGTTCACATTACCAGTTCATCCCATTTGCTGGGATATCTGAGGGGGAACGTGTCGAGGCCTGAACTAACCTTTGTACTGAAATGTCTCTCTATGATCTATGCCTTATCTTGCGCCCTTGACTGGGAATGGATGTCATCTCTCCTTTTATCAAGCACTGTCTGTCTAGCTCTAGTCTGTCTGAACTCTAGTGCCCTCTTAGTTTGGTGAGACAATTAGGAGAAAGAGGTTAATGCACCTGAATAAATCAGAGCTGCAGATTTAGAGGCATGCACATAGAGTTACCTCAAACATCTACAGCTCCTGACATGCATGCACTGAAAATGCTGGAGTTGCATGCACTGGCCTTTATAATAATAATTATAATAATACATTTTATTTAAAAGCGCCTTTCTGGACACCCAAGGACACTGTGCAGGCATTAAGAACACAGTTAAAACACAGTTAAAATAAATAAAAAAAACATACAGGTATGGAAATGGACAGTTAAAGGGAATATGCAATTTGGAACAGATGTGTTTTGAGTTTTGATTTGAAGTGGGGTAGTGAGTCCATGTTTCTGAGATCCGGGGGGGGGGGAGTTCCAGAGTTTGGGGACAGAGCGACTGAAAGCCATGCTCCCCAGAGCAGAGGACAGAGAGATGGAGGGAGGAGGAGGATCTGAGGGAGCGTGAGGGGGTGGCGATGTGGAGGAGATCGGAGAGGTAAGGGGGGGCAAGGTTATGAATGGCCTTGAAAGTGTACAGTATGATTTTATAGTGGATTCTGGACCGGATAGGGAGCCAGTGAAGCTGCTGAAGGACAGGGGTGATGTGGTGAAAGGAGGGGGTTCTGGTAATGATACGGGCTGCAGAGTTTTGGACAAGTTGAAGTTTATGGAAGGATTTATGAGGGGCACCAAGGAGGAGTGAGTTGCAATAATCGATACGGGAGGTGACAAGACTGTGGACTAGGATAGCTGTGGTGTGAGGAGTGAGTGATGGTCGGAGACGGTTGATGTTTCGTAGATGGAAGTATGCAGACCGGGTGATGTTATTGATGTGGGAGTGGAAAGATAGTGAGCTGTCGAGGATGACACCCAGGCTCTTAACCTGAGGGGAAGGGGACACTGTGGAGTTATCTATGGTGAGGGAGAAACTGTCAGTTTTGGAGAGAGTGGACTTAGTACCGACCAGGAGGAGTTCTATTTTATCGGGGCTGAGTTTGAGGAAGTTTGATGTGAACCAGGATTTAATTTCTGAGAGGCAGTGGGTGAGGGAGGAGGGTGGGCGAGAGGCGTCGGGTTCACTTGAGAGGTAGAGCTGGGTGTCATCCGCGAAGCAATGAAAGTGGATGCCATATTTGCGGAAGATGCTGC
This sequence comes from Xyrichtys novacula, assembly GCA_962446985.1. Lineage (NCBI taxonomy): Eukaryota > Metazoa > Chordata > Actinopteri > Labriformes > Labridae > Xyrichtys > Xyrichtys novacula. The sequence continues at coordinate 14,618,818 of OY660865.1, forward strand.
CGAGGGGAAGGAGATAGATAATGAAGAGGAGGGGCCCCAGGACAGAACCCTGGGGCACACCTGAAGTGACAGGGGAGGGCTGTGAGGTGAAGGATTTGAGTTGGATGAACTGAGTGCGGCCAGTGAGGTATGAGTGAAACCAGAGAAGGGGGGTGTGAGAGATGCCTATGGAGGAGAGTCTATGGAGGAGGATGGGATGAGAGATGGTATCGAAGGCCGCACTCAGATCAAAGAGGATGAGGATGGAGATTAAACCGGAGTCAGCTGCCATGAGGAGGTCGTTGATGATCTTGATGAGGGCTGTTTCAGTGCTATGGAGGGGGCGGAAACCGGACTGGAACTGTTCGTAGAGGTTATTGTGGGTGAGGTGGGTGTGGAGTTGAGAGGCAACGGTTTTTTCTAAAATTTTGGAGATGAAGGGGAGGTGGGAACTGGGGCGGAGGTTATTGAAGTCGTTGGGGTTTGAACCAGGTTTTTTCAGGGTAGGACTGATGGCTGCAGTTTTGAAGGGGGTGGGAACAGTTCCAGTCGACAGTGAGGAGTGGATGATGACTGAGATGAGGGGGAGTAGAGAGGGTAGACAGGATTTGACCAGGGAAGTGGGGAGGGGGTCCAGTTGGCAGGATGAAGGTTTGGATTTGGTAATGAGATCGGCGATTTCTGAGGGATTAGGGAGTACAAAGGTGGAAAAAGGTTGGAAAGGAAGGGGAGATTCAGATGAGGGAAGTGGTGAGGATGTGGAGCCCAGGTTCTAGGGATTTTAGTGATTATGTTATTAAAAAAACTGAGGAGGGAGTCGCAGGTGTCTGATGAATACATGTGGGGAGGAAAGCAGTCCGGGGGTTGAATGATATGGTTGTAGACAGAGAAAAGAGACTTGGTATTTCCAGCATTGGAGCAGATGAGTCCAGAATAGTACTGTGATTTTGCATGGGAAATGGAGTCCTTGTAGAGAGATAGCTGAGTTATTAAGATGTCTTTGTGGATGGTGAGGCCGGTTTTCCTGTAAAGTCTTTCTAGCTGTCGATTTTTGGATTTCATGGAACAGAGATGGGGGGTAAACCAAGGTGCGGACCGGGTAAAGGAGACAGAGCGGGATTTGACAGGAGCAAGGGAGTTGAGTATGTTGGACAGTCCATTGTTATATTGTATGAAGAGATCATCAGGGGTGGAGGTGGGGTTCAGGGTGAGGGTAGTGATGGAGGAGGAAAGGGAGTCCAGGTTAATATTCTTAATGTTACGGTATGAGATGATGCGGGGGGGTTTTGGGATGGAGAGCTGAAGAGTGGTGTTAAATGAGAGGAGGGAGTGGTCTGTAATGTGCAATGTGTCGGCGGTACAGTTGGAGGGAGTGAGACCTGAGCAGCAAATTAAGTGTGGGGAAATCTGCAAACTGTTGAAAACCAAAGCTGTCAAGTAGTGAAGAGAAGTCCATGGTAAGGGGTAGGGTAGTATTGTCCATGTGGATATTGAAATCACCAAGCAGAATTATATTGGGTGAGAGAGTGGCGAGATGAGTAAGGAGGACAGAGAATTCATTTAAAAAGTCACTGTGAGGCTTGGGAGGACGGTATATTGTGGCAATGATTGTGGGGACATGTCCAGGTAGCTGACACGCCAGGCATTCTAGTGAGGAGAGAGGAGGTAGAGAGACAGGCAGGACCTTCCACAAACCTCGCGAGTCGGGTCGTAGGGGAGGTCTCGCGATACTCTATCGCGAGACCTCCCCCACGACCCGACTCGCGAGGTTTGGAGATGTAAACAAACCCCGCCGGAGAGGAGTCATTCAGCTGCGAAAAATCACCGGGGACTTGCCACGTCTCATTTAGGCATAAAAAGTAAGGCTGTCAAAGTTAACGCGTTATTATCGCGTTAACTCGAGTGACTTTTATCGCCACTAATTATTTTGACGCACGATTAACGCAAGCCTTAGACTGACTTGACCAAACTACACACACACTGCGTGGATATTCTTGCCGTTGTAAAAGGGTAGAGCAACAGTTGGTGAGGGGTCCAGGCTATATGAGCCTCGGGGCACTCCGTAGTTTCGCGAATCAGGAAGTAGTGCACTGACTGATACCACAGCAGACATAAACGAATCCACGTGAGCATACAACTAGGATACAATGAATAAGAACACTATTTTGAACGGAAAGTTCAGCTACAAAGTCTTGCCAGATGGATCTGTTGACAGGACAAAAGTAATTTGTGTTTCCTGCCGAGCCGAATTTAGTTACCACCGGAGTACGTCCAGCCTTAAATATCACTTGTCGGCCAAGCACACAGCTGATTTAGAGAGCCCCGCACCCCCCCAACACACTACTGTGTTCGTGTTAGTAATCATTACTATGTAATGTACAGTTAGTAAATTGTTTGATCTGTAATTTTATTGTTGGGCTTTTTTGTTTTACAATGAAGTTTGCACAGTAGTTTATTAAAAACAGTGTTTTTCATTGTGGCAACAAATAAACATGCGTTTTTTGGCATGAAGCAAGAATTTGTCTATTCTCATGTTGATAAACGAATTACAATTTGAAAAAGGTCGATTTAGAATGGATAAAAAATATGCGATCAATTTGCGATTATTAATCGTGATTAATTTTGATCAAAATTCGATTAATCGCAATTAAATATTTTAATCGATTGACAGCCCTAATAAAAAGTCAAGCTTACGGTCGATGAGGATATCTTGAATGAGGTGTCCTTTACCGGAGAGGGATCTGATGTTGAGCAGACCGAAGTTGACGTTCGTGGTGTTGTGGGGAGTGCTAGCCAGACCACCTAGTCTGTGGTCCACAGACCGGCTGGTGTTTCTGTGTGGGCGACGAGTGGAGGACCAGAAAGAGGTAATCCCCTTGGAGCTGCCAGAATGGAAAGCCCGCCGAGACCCACGGTGGATGTACCTCGGACGAGGCAGGAGGGCGATGTCCGGGTGGAGGTGAAGAGCTGCCGGTGGAGAACCAGGCTTCTGGGAGCGGAGCCTGAGGAACTCTGCCGCCGAGTATTGGAAGAGACCTTCCACGGGTAGATGGAGGAGCGACAGGGCAGTCCACACCAAGACAACCAGAGTAGCCGGTCCATAGAGCCTACTGGTCCACATGGTGAAGTGTGGCGGAGAGGATGAAACGCAGGGGTGGTGGGTCGAGCAGGTAGGCTAGGATTAGCTTACCCATCAAGACACACAAGGCGGTGAGAGCTCCGGTAACAAAGTCTGGTGAGTGTGTAGGGTAAGAGTCCTAGGGAGAACAGCATTTGCTGATGGCTGGTCTCCAGAGCATGGAAGAGTGCTAAAAAAGTTGGCCCTTTAGTTGGCAGTATGACTGTATCATGTTTAAATCCAACTGGACTTGGTTAAAGTCTCTGAGAGAACTTCAACCAAGTCCAGTTGTTCACTTTGGATCAAGCCTGACTTGGATGAACAAGAACCTAGACAGAAAACTTTGTGCTGAAAACACAGCTCAGTAGTCCGTCATTGTCCAACTTGCACTAGGTCCATTTTACTCCATTAATCCTCGAGTTCAAGCGGAGGTTTGTGCCAAATTTAAAGAAACTCTGTCTAAGTGTTCCTGAGAAGGTCACGAAGCTGCTCTGTATGTAAATATATACATTCAATGTAATAAACAGTGACAAAATTTCATAACACTGAGGCACATGGACGATAGCATTTTCAGTTGTCGTCCTAAGACATGGCCACAGGTTGTTCTGTCCAATCAGGACAATGACAGAATACACGCCCACTTAGGAAGTCTGGGACGTCTGTTTTCAGCTAGTCTTCCTCTTCCTCCTCTCTGCTCTTTGTTAGTTCAGTCTTTTGGTTGTGAAAGAAAGTCTCAGCTAAGTTCTATTCCTAGTACCAAAGGCAGCAGAAAACAGAGAAGAGCAGCAGCCATTCTCACAGCTGTCTTTGTACACCAAGGCCAGTATGAGCTGGATCTGAGTCCCAGCTGGTCCTGAAACCTGGAGCTCTGTGGGCTCCTACAGTTTTGTTTCAAAGGCACATCTCTCTGGTCATTTTATGAGTACAGAGCTGTGTAAAATGTAACACCCCAAGCTGTGTCTAACCTTGTAAAAGTGGAAAAGCAGCCAAAGCCAAGGCTGAATAGTGCTGAAGGATTTTAAAGACTCCAGTACAATCAAAGAGGGAGATTTTTAAGTATGAATCTGGCATTCCAGCTTAGCTTGTAGTTTCTCCAACTTTTTGTGTCCACAATCACCCTTACCTGAGAACTGTGATCTTATTGAATGGCATTGTAGTGTTATATACTGTATTTCTCTGCTGATCAATTAACCAGAATAACAAAAAAAAAAACTCTTTAAAGAAAGGTAGAGAGATAATAGGTTGTCAGTTCAGTGCAGATCCATTACCATCAAAGAGGATGGTCTTTGAGAACTGAGGAGTCAAAGCAAACATCACACAAACCTCCTTTTCATGTGAACAGTAAGAACATTGTTCACGAGTGTGACGAAGATGCTTCAAACAGTCTGTCCTCGAATGTCGACACAGAAATCAAACAGAACAAACCGTCTTTTTTATCACCGATTTGATTCTTTCTGTTGTATTGCTCTGCAGCTTCTGATTCTTGAACACAAATACTAGCTTATGTTACTGGACATCACCTTCCACTGTTCTGGACATCCACATGTACCCAAAGCTATGTGGAGTTTTATCTTCTCTGAGCAAGCAGGCAGCATTCACATGCTGCTGCAAAAGTTAACCAAACAACAGTCACAGTGGTATTCACAGCCGCATGGAGATAAGGAGGGTTTCTGTTTGACTGTGTAGCACCAACATAAAAACACCTCCTGACCTGGTAAAGACAAAGAGGAAGGATTTTGTTTACCGCTGATTTAAAGTGTTGAATGTTGAAATCATGCAGTGAATTCTTGATATTCTGCAACTTCCTACACTGAGCTCTGTGATTGGACGACGACATTCAGGAGGTGACAGTAATCTTCCACTCTGCCATGATGAACTTGGTGACCTTGCACTTTCTTTGAGGCATAACTAAACCTGGCCATACATCACATTTAATGTTGTTTTATTATTATGTGTTGGATTAGAACCGAACCACTGATAGACTGACTAAACACTTTTACAGCATGGATCTGCAGCTGACAAGAGTAGGAGGGAACTGAGTCCTAAGTTTATCATATTAAATTATATGATCCTTGATTAAATATTAAACAGCTTATTTGCATATAATCGTATAACTTGGTGAAATAAAGACCAGGCCTTCTCTCTATCTGTTAACTGCCTGCATGTGCTAACTGTCCTGCTCTTGTGGTTTTCTGTCAGTGTGGGTAGACTTATGTTCCTCTTGTTATTTCCCTGTACGCTGATCTTTCAGACCGTCATTACCTGCACAGAATTATTTTGGTTATTTTATGCAGTTGAACTCTCTGGATCTGTGAGCAGGTTCTTTAGCAGTCCAATTCAGCCACAGATGAATAAACTCAACATGGACACCTCAAGCTAGTAAAGCTTTAAGGGACTGTTTAAAATCAACAGATTGGAATGTGCTGCTGGAAACAGATGTGGATAGTATGAACACTGATAAACAGGTTGACTGCTTCACTGATTATGTCAACCTCTGTAGAGACACAGTTATACCCACAAAAACTGTTCGCTGTTTCCCCAACAACAAACCCTGGATCACAAGTGACATAAAAGCAATTCTTAACCAGAAAAAGAAAGCTTTTAAAGATGGTGACCAAGAACAACTCAAACAAGTGCAACAAGAGTTGAAGAGGAGACTGAAGATGGCAAAGCTGGAGTACAAAAAGAAGATAGAGAATAATCTACAACACAGCAACATTCGTGAAGGAATCAGTACCATCTCTAGACACAGCAGTCAAAAGAAAAGACAGCCAGTGGTGGATGATGTGAAAAGAGCTGATGAACTCAACCTGTTCTTCAACAGATTTGACACTGCTATCACTCCCACTTCCACTGCTACTCCACCTTCCTCTCCGCAACAAATCTCCACTACAACTTCTCCTGTTCCTCCTCCATCTTGTTCAAATGTCTAAACCACTTCAACTGCCTCCCTCCTAGAACACCAGTCCTTGTCTGTCACCGAAACAGGGGTGAGGATGGAGCTTGGAAGACTTTGTCCTGGGAAGGCAGCTGGTCCAGATGGCGTGTGTCCAAGGCTGCTTAGAGACTGTGCTGCAGAACTGTGTCAACCTCTCCACAGGATCTTCAACCTGAGTCTACAGCTGGGACGGGTACCTGCTCTGTGGAAAACATCCTACATTGTGCCAGTACCAAAAACAAAATGTCCTGCTGAACTCAATGACTACAGACCAGTGGCCCTCACTTCACACATCATGAAAACCCTGGAGCGGTTGATTCTACGCCTTATGAGGTCTGAGGTCAAAGACAAACTGGACTCCCTGCAGTTTGCATATAAAGAACACATTGGAGTGGATGATGCTGTCCTCTACATGCCTCACTGTGCCCTGTTTTATCTAGAGGAACCTGGGGTTTATGTGAGGATCATGTTCTTTGACTTTTCAAGTGCATTCAACACCATCCAACCCACCATACTCAAAGACAAGCTCACAGAGATAGGAGTGGATCCTTCCTGTGTTTCCTGGATCACAGATTACCTGACAGGAAGGCCACAGTTTTTCAGGCTGGGGAACTGTGTTTCTGGGACATTAATGAGCAGTACAGGGGCTCCACAAGGGACAGTGCTGGCGCCATTCCTGTTCACACTGCACACGTCAGACTTCAAATACAGTACTGAGTCCAGCCATATCAAGAAATACTCAGATGATGCCGCTATTGTGGCATGTATCAGAAACGGACAAGAAGCTGAATACAGAGATCTGATAAGAGCCTTCAGTGACTGGAATCACAAAAACTGCCTGCTCCTCAACACCTCAAAGACAAAGGAGATGGTCATAGACCTCCGTAGATCCAAACCCCCTCTTCAGCCTGTGAACATCTGTGGAGTGGACATCAAAGTGGTGACATCATATAAATACCTAGGTGTACATCTGGATAATAAGTTGGATTGGTCTAAGAATATAGACTACAGAAAGGGGCAGAGCCACCTTTTTTGCCTGAGAAGAAGTCAATAGACGTCTGTAGTAAGACGCTGCAGATGTTTTATCAGTCTGTGGTGGCAAGTGTTCTGTTCTACGCTGCAGTCTGCTGGGGGGGAAACATTTAACACAAAGATGCAAGACGTCTTAACAAACTGGTGAAAAAGGCTTGCTCTGTGGTAGGACTCAAGCTGGACTCAGTGGAGGATGTGGTCGAGAGATCTACACTGAGGAAGGTGGAGACTATTCTAAAGAACATGGATCACCCACTTTACAACACCTTGATGGACCAAAGGGCAAATGGTGGTGGACGGCTCCTTTCTCTTTGCTGCAGGACAGAAAGATTTAGAAGATTGTACCAACAGCCATCAGGCTATATAACTCTTATGTAAATAATAGATAACTTTTAGAGACATATTACGTGAGACAACAGACATTTGAATTTCCCTTCAGGGATCAATAAAGTTCTTCTTCTTCTTCAAAACTTAAGGGTAAAACTTAGATTAAATGTAAAGAAAGTGCAACCCCAGATTTCCTTGTATACTAAATGTAAGGAAAGTGTCATTATTGCCCTTTCAGTGGATTAAATATAAACAAATAGCTCTGTAATTCCCCTACAAATTGTAAATGTAATTCAAGTACCCTCTGAATGCCCCTTCAGATGTTTGGTTGTTAACAAACAGCCCTCAGGATGTCCTTGCTGTAAAATAAAAGTTCCCTTTGAATGCTCTTCAAGTGTGTAAAACTTCATCATTTTGCCCCCGGTTGCTTTTCAGTGGATTAAATGTCGCTCAAGTACCCCTCAGATGCCTTTTTAGTGGATAATTGTAAACAAAGTGGTTTCTAGAAGCTAATTTAGAGGATAAATTGCAAAGTGTGTGTCCTGAAAGCCTGCACTGCAGCATATGTAAAGAAGGTGCTATAAGGATGGATCAAGTGTAAACACAGTGCCTCCTGGTTCCAGTAGCTTTGATGTGGAAAAGTGCCCCTTGTCCAGTGGATTAAATGTTAACAGTCTCCTCTGAATGTCCTGCTTGTTGATTTAATGTAAACAGAGTGCCCTCTGGTTGTTCCGACAGTGGATAAGAAGTTAAAAAAGTCCCTCTGGATGTGCTTTCATTGTTGAAAACATTGTCAATTTCTAATTTTAATCAGCTCAGCCTTCAGACCTTATTTGGGTTTGTGCAACTTCCTCAATGTCTACAGTGTGCCAAAGAGAGTTTGAAGACACTGCATCATTTCCACTTCCTCTGCATTACATGAGCAATATGGACCAGATTTGCTTAGAAACATATGCACAGAAATACACATATTAAAACAAATAAATGCATGTAGACTTTACCACTTGGAAATACCCAAATGATGCCACATAAATCTCACTCATCCCTGAAGGCAACTTTGCATCATCCAAATGAGTCAGCGCAGCTGCTGGGATCTGCTGTGAGGAACCACATACCCCTCTTACTCTTCTATCAAATGAAGTGGTCTACTCTGGATGATGAAGCTACACAGACTGATTTAAGAGTTCAGCTGTTACAAAATGAAAAACCAGAGGGGTGAAAAATTGTAGTTTATCAAGAAGACACTAAGAAAATGTGATTTTACACTTTCAGTTTTTGCAGGTTTACTCGTGTTTGATAAAGTAAACTATGTTCTTTTATGCTGTGCTGTTACCTTCTGACAGAGTTAGCAGTTAAAAGTCCTGTTGGGGTCCACATGGATCAGGGATTGACCATCAGATTGTTCTGTGTTACTGATAAATCCACAACCAGGAGGTATTTCTCATCTACATGAACTAATACACAGTCAAGAGTCTGCAAATGGTGTTTTATTTTGGAATACATGACATGCACGGTTTTCGTGCTTGACATCCTGTCTAGAACAATCTTCTCTGTATACATTGACGCGCATTGGAAGCAAAGAGCAGCAAAAATAGGCTTGTTTGCTTCAGCAGTGCTGCTCTCGATACAATGCTGCGACGGAGCTGATATGCGTCCTGTATGCTTTGCTGCATTGATTAGACTGACAACTTATTTGCTGCGTGATACACGACGCTGCTACCACACTCCAAATATGCATCCTGTATGTTTTTGCCTTAAGGCTGGCTCTAAAATCCATGCAGGCCATCATGAAGGTGTCCAGTTTTACAGCAAAATCAAAAGATATTTATAAAGAAATAAGGCTGAGTTCTTGCTTGTGAGAACTTTTTGGAAAGTTTCTGGGAAACGGACTATTTTACCAACCAACCAAGCAACTGACTGACAGATGGACTGAGCAACGCACCAAAACAACCACCAATCCCATCGAACAACTGAGACCAAGTGACCAACCATTAAACTGACCAACTGACAGACCACTCAACCATCCCAGCTATCAAACAACTGATTCTCCAAATGACATGCTGACCAACCGTTTGACTGACTGTGACGGCGCGTCATTAAATGCCCATCATTCTCTCTCTTGTGGTCTGAGAGTGCTAGTGCTGGGAGCGCACTTGTTCCCCACGGAGCCAAGCTCCGTCAAACTGTTTAACTGTTTCCCTGCACCTATGTCCCACAGTCCTGCAGTCCAACCAACCCTTTTCCTTTTTACCTGGACTCGTTTCTCCCCACTGTAGGTGTTTGAGGGTGCACACTTGACGACTACAACACACACACACACACACACACACACACACACACACACACACACACACACACACACACACACACACACACACACACACGTTGTCCATGTTGAAATGTCTGAATTTTGTTGTTGTATTTTGCATATTGTATCTTAAACACCTATAATTTGTCTATGGATTGCACAGGGAAGGGGCTAAAGGGTATATAACAAGTGCTTTGTTCACTCTGAAGGGAGCTCTTGGCCTCGTGGCATCGTGGGTTACAATTGAACAAGTGTAAGACCTTCTGAAGACCGGCTGTGAAGTTTGCCTATTTTTTTTTTTTTTTTTGTTTCCTGCACAGAAAATTTTTTTGTTACTGTTTGCTGTTTTGGAGGAGTTGGTGTGAATAAAAACCTACCACACTGGAGTTTCGACTGGACTGACCAACAAACTGGTTGATTCCATGACGGACCGGCTGACATTTCACTGACAAACCAACCAACTTACCAACGAGTCATCTGACAACTGCTCCACAGACCAGCCATCCCTCTGACCAATCAGTAGACTGACTTACTGACAGACTGACCAACCATCCCTCTAACTTGCTGACTGACCAAGAGAGCGCTGGCTCACCAACCGACTCTTACAAATGTCCAGTATCGTTTAAGGATCTCGGTTTATTCAGGTTGTTAAAGTCTGAGGGGTTGAAGCTGAGCTGTGACCTAAACTCCACCTCTTTACTAGTTTTTATGTTTTACAGAAGTCAACATTTCCAGTATGATGACAACTATTTGGCCTCTTTCCGAGAACTAACAGGGGTGACTGAGCGAGTATCGGTGTTTTGTTTGGACTAAAATACCACAGCAAGGCAAGGCATGTTGGTTTGTTTAGGAGCTGTTTACACCGGGCAGAGTTTTAACAGTCTGTAACCATTTTTTGACTGTTTTTGCCAAGTCAGCACATCCCAAAACTAGGTATTAGAGTCACACTGGTCCATACCATGATGGTCCTTAGACTGCCCTCAGATCTGTCTCTGGAGCTTTTTTTATTGGACACGTCCCTTTTTTTATCACTGGAAATCTCCACTGTGAGCTCTAGGCTAGTCTAATTCTCATTCTTGGCCATAAATTTTGCTATAAACCTTTTTACTGGTTGATGTGACAACAAGGCAAACCCTCCTAGGATGTTTTATTGGGTCCTACTGGTGAAGTTTTAAAACTTTACCAGCAGGAGAAGGAGAAGGAGAAGGAGAAGGAGAAGAACGGAGAAGGCCAGGAGAAGCGTCTGTACCACTTAGGAGTGAAGACAATACTCAGGCACTGAGACTGAGGGCTGCTGGCTTCTTCAAGGGGCTTGATTGCCAATGCAATGGAGTGTCTCTCAGCCTCAGCGACCGGGGGGAGGGGGAGTGCTCTGAAAGACAGTCAAGCCAGGCCAGGGACACAAAGAAAACAGGAAGTTCCACCAAAATAAAACCGGAGAGGGAGGCGTCTCACCACAGTCCGACTCACTCCAACAGCCTTCAAGTACAGCATTGTTGTTTATTCAACACCTGGTTCTTTCATGCAAGCTCCAGCAGGAAATTGTAGAAACTCTGGTTGAGATGCAAACCTTGGAGGTGCAGTGGAGGGTGTGGCTTTTTAAATTCAGAGACAATAAGACAAACTCTGCAGGACAGTTTCTGAACAAACTTACTGGTGCTCTCATTTAGATCCTGTACTAACACTCTCAGTAGCCACGTTTACGTGTGCAAAATTTCTTGATCCAATTAAAAATTTGAGGGATCGGATAATCTGAATCCACTGTTTATATTGGTGCAAAATCAAATAATTTGATCATGACGTGCATATAAACCATCAACAAACCAACAAACGTGGTAGTGGCATGCTCCATCCAATTTAGGAGTTTTCCCCCTGAAAATGTTGCCAAGAGATGGCGCCCTTGCATACTTATTTTACTGTTTTGTCAAAGGTTGCACTGTACATGCAGATGTGACAGCATTACACTCTATGTTTGCCCTGTTATGTTACCGGAGGAGCAGACATGGCACCTGTGGTTGTGTTTCATGCCAGTGTTAATAATGAAACCTCCTGTACTGGCCTCACTAAATAAGCCAAAGGCTAAAGAGTGAATATTGAGTCAGGTAAGAGAGTCACGATTGGAATAAGTGTTTACGTGGACGTGTTTCAGAATATCGATCGGCATAAACCACCCCTCTCGATCAGAATACAATTTCTTTCCGATTGAGCCGAATTGGAACAGAATCCAAACAACATGTTTACCTAACGCATTTGAATTGATCTGTACCTTTATAAAAAAAACAAAAACAAATCTGATCTGATTATTGTCAACATATAATTTTATCAGTATACACGTTTTGATTCCTGTGGCCCAGACAGTCAGCTCTATCAGTAGCTGCTGAGAGAGACCTTGCATCGTGGCCCCCTTTACTGATTTTAGGTCATACAGGGAAGGACTGAACCTTAACCCTCATTAAGGTCGTAAAAGGAGGAAAACAAAGCAACAGGTTCGAAAATGACAACTTAGCCATAGAAAACTGGGACAGTCCACAGAAAATACAGCTGTGTGCAGCTTTAGCTTTCTTGAATTAGCATAAATCCAGGTAACATCACTTTTGATTTCAGTCTTAAGTGTTAGGATGATAATGCTGCTGTGGAAACCTGGTTTGCCATGTTTGTTGACATAATCTGTGCTCCAAATTTTTGAAGAAGTACAAAAAAAAAAAAAAAAAGAAAGAAACTAAACAAGGATTCTTGCATATTATATATTGATGAGTTTTAAACCCTTTAGTGGTCTTAAAATGCGTCCGCTTCCTCTGGGATTCAGGGTCACTTTAAAGCTGGTGTCTTCAACAGTTTTTGACATATTAATGTTCAGTTTTTGGAAGCAGTTTACTCTTTCAACCTTTGATGTAGAAAATCAATCAAGTTAGATTTTTGTTAGAGAATGAAACCTATTCTAAATTTGAAGGCAGAGCTTAAAAGGTGCTGCCCCTGCACAGGAATAAAACCTATAATAATTAAAAGACTTAAATATGTTTAACTCTGCATGTGATAAGAGTTTAATAAGATACAATCTCTGAAGGAGTGTGTTTGACTAAAGTGATGCGTGAGAATTAACAGGTGTGACTGAGCGAGTATTGGTGTTTTGTTTGGACTAAAATACCACAGAAAGGTAAGGCATGTTGGTTCGTTTAGGAGCTGTTAACACCGGGCAGAGTCTTAACAGGTTTGTAAACATTTTTTGACTGTTTTTGCCAAACACATCCCAAAACTAGGTATTAGAGTCACAATGGTCTATACCATGAGTGATGTGTGAAGTACATATTCGTGTAACCTCAGTACTCTCCACACTCTGCAACTAACATGACTCTCTCTCTCTCTCTCTCTCTCTCTCTCTCTCTCTCTCTGTGCAGACTGTTTCATCTTTAAGGATGTTATGTTTGCAAAACTGCTGTTACTTTCATTGGAGGGGAGGTCATGTGACAGGAAAAGTGACAAACATCTACATGATGGACTTCCTGAAAGATGCAGAGAAAGAGAAAGGATAAAAGCAGGGCTGTGTTAATGTCAGAAAACCCTGCGCTGCTGCTTGGAGTCACTTTTTCTTTTCTGAATTATTCAAAAAATTCTCTTTACCCTGGCTTTAGACTAAACTTATTATATCTTTAAACCATTTTCTCAAATAGACTTTTATGATCATGCTACAATGTCCCTTTGGTCCAAACTCTGAGCAACACAAGTGAGGGTGAATTACATTAGGAGCCAGGACAATCCAGGTTAGTGTGCACCAAAAGGTCCTGGTTTGAGGATTAGAGATGAGGACAGTCAGTCCAACAGGTGGATGTTCAAAATGTCCAATACTGTCATCTTCAGAGGTATAGAGCAAGCACAACAGCTCCATCTATCTATCCTTCCATCCATCCATCCATCCATCCATCCATTCATCTATCTATCTGTCTATCTGTGAGATGGTGCATCCCTTGTCCTTGCATCATTTTAACCTCTTCCTGAGGAATTCTCCCAAATGTAGAGCTGTAGAACCTCTACAGTGAGCTCTGGGTCTACCCCGAGGCCTTCTATCACTCGGACGTGCCTCTAACACTTCCTTAAAGAGGCTTCAGGAGGCATCTTCATCAAATGTTCGACTCTCATGAAGGCTTAACTTTGGGCTCCCTCTGGATGTCACTCTGTTTGTTTTGATAAATGAACTTTGTCATTATTATATTTAGGATTTACAGTAATGAACCAAATTAGGGAAAAAGTTACAAGAATAAAGTTGTTGTTATGGCATAAAGTTAACCTGTTTTTTAAACACAAACTGTATTTGTATTATTGTATCTATAGTATTCAGTATATTTTATCCAACACTAAAGCCTGACCAGGGACAAATACTGCAAATTAGCTGAAGCTAGACATCTTGTAACACCACCGGCGGGTTAAGTGGCCCCCAGCCAGCAAAGGGAGTGAGTGGCAGCAATTCGATGATGACGTGGATGGAATCCTGGAAGCTACCTTGAAAGGAGGGCCAGACGGGAAACTCCAAACAATGGCTACCATGATCATCAGCATCGCCACTGAAAGATTCGGATCAATGGAGAAGCGTGCTACCACAAACCAGTACTACAAGAACCGCAGGGCAGAAAAGATCTCACAGCTACGACAGGAACTCCGAGACCTGAAGAAGCAGTTCAAGGGTGCAAGTGAGGATGAGAAGCCAGGACTGGCAGAACTACGTGGTGTCCTTAGGAGGAGGCTGCTGACCCTCCGCCGAGCAGAGTGGCATAGAAGGCGGGCTAAGGAGAGAGCCAAAAGACGCGCTGCATTCTTAGCGAATCCTTTTGGGTTCACCAAACAGCTGCTAGGCCAGAAGCGCAGCGGCCATCTCACATGCTCAAAGGAGGAAGTAGACACCTACCTTCACGACACCTACAGTGATGCAGCCCGGGAGGAGGACCTAGGTGAATGCAGAGCTCTAATCAACCCACCTGTACCAGCCACTGAATTAAACACCAAGGTTCCCAGCTGGAAAGAAGTCCAGACGGTGGTCAAGGCTGCTAGAAACAACTCGGCACCTGGACCCAATGGTGTACCTTACCTAGTGTACAAGAGATGCCCCAAGCTCCTGCACCGTCTGTGGAAGATCCTGAGGGTGATCTGGAGGAGGGGGACAGTTGCCCAACAATGGAGATCTGCAGAAGGGGTATGGGTTCCAAAGGAAGAGAAGGCAACCACCATCGAGCAGTTTAGAACCATCTCACTGCTTAACGTTGAGGGGAAGATATTTTTCAGTATTCTTTCCCACCGGCTGTCAGACCCCCTCCTGAAGAACCAGTACATCGACCCCTCGGTGCAAAAAGGGGGAATCCCAGGGATTCCGGGTTGCCTTGAACACAGTGGCGTGGTGACACAATTGATCAGGGATGCTCGAGAGGGGAAAGGAGACCTAGCTGTACTATGGCTAGACCTAGCCAATGCGTACGGCTCTATACCTCACAAGCTAGTGGAGGTGGCATTGGAGAGGCACCATGTCCCTGGCAACATCAAAGTCCTCATCATGGACTATTACAACAGCTTCAACTTGAGGTTCACCTCCGGCACAGTTACATCTGGACGGCATCGACTGGAGAAAGGGATTATCACTGGATGTACCATTTCAGTGATACTCTTTGCCCTGGCCATGAACATGCTGGTCAAGTCTGCCGAGTCGGAGTGCAGAGGCCCCAAATCCAAGTCCGGAATCCGTCAGCCCCCCATCAGAGCATTTATGGACGACCTGACCGTAACAACAGTGTCAGTCCCAGGATGCAGATGGATCCTCCAGGGCTTGGAGAGGCTGACCACCTGGGCCCGGATGCACTTCAAGCCTGAAAAATCCAGGTCTCTAGTCCTGAAGAGAGGGAAGGTGACTGACCGGTTCCACTTCTCTCTAGGAGGTACCCACATTCCATCAGTCACAGAGAAGCCCGTGAAGAGCCTCGGAAAAACCTTTGACTGCTCCCTAAAGGATGCCGCTTCCATCAGGGCGACCAACGAACAGCTGGAGAGTTGGCTGACCACAGTCGACAAGTCAGGTCTTCCGGGGAAATTCAAGGCGTGGGTATACCAGCATGGCATCCTGCCTAGGATTCTGTGGCCATTGCTGGTGTATGAGTTTCCCATCTCCACTGTGGAAGGGTTTGAGAGGAGGGTCAGCAGCCGCCTGCGACGATGGTTGGGTCTGCCTAGAAGCCTAAGCAGCATCGCCCTTTACGGCAACAAGAACAAGCTGACTCTCCCCATAAACAGCCTCACCGAGGAGTTCATGGTTGCCAGAGCGAGGGAGGTTCTCCAGTACAGGGAATCCAAGGACCCAAAGGTTTCCCAAGCAGGAATTGAGGTGAGGACTGGCAGAAAGTGGAGAGCGAAGGAGGCTGTGGACCAGGCAGAATCACGGCTGTGCCACAGAGACCTCGTGGGATCGGTGGCTGCCGGCCGTGCAGGACTGGGAACCATTCCAACAACCCGGTACAACAAGCTCAAGGGCAAGGAGAGGCGGGACCAGGTCCAGCTCGAGGTGAGGGCCGGAATTGAAGAGCAGCGTGCAAGCCAGTGGGTGGGATTGAGGCAACAGGGCGCGTGGACCAGATGGGAGGAAGCCACAGACAGAAAAATCTCGTGGAACGAGCTGTGGAGGGCTGAACCCCTCCGCATTAAATTCCTCATTCAGTCTGTCTATGATGTCCTGCCCAGCCCATCGAACCTCTTCTGTTGGGGCAAGGTTGAAACTCCAGCATGTCCCTTGTGCCAAGGAAGAGGAACCCTGGAGCACATCCTCAGCAGCTGTCCTAAAGCACTTGGTGAAGGCCGCTATCGCTGGCGCCATGATCGTGTGCTGAAGGCGGTTGCTGAGTCCATCAACACTGCCATCTTCCAGAGCAAACGCTTACAACCATCAAGGCGTGAAATCTCCTTTGTAAGAGCCGGAGATCAACCACCTCCCCGACCTAAAGCCCAGTCAGGCCTCCTGGGAACAGCGAAGGACTGGCAGCTAAGGGTGGACCTGGGAAAACAACTGAAATTCCCTGAAAACATTGTGGAAACCAGACTTAGGCCAGACATCGTCCTAGTCTCAGAGACATCCAAGCAAGTCATCATGTTGGAGCTAACAGTGCCGTGGGAGGAGAGAATGGAAGAAGCAAGTGAGAGAAAGAGAGAGAAATATGCAGAGCTGGTGGAGGAGTGCCGCAAACGGGGGTGGCGTGCACGATGCCTACCGATTGAGGTGGGGGGAAGAGGCTTTGCAGGGAAATCACTCTGCAAGGCCTACAGTCTCCTGGGCATCACAGGGGCACGGAAGAGGAGAGCCATCTCTACAGCCTCTGAGGCTGCAGAGAGAGCCTCGCAATGGCTGTGGATCCAGAGGGATAAGCAGTGGTTGAGTGCTTCTTGGACACGGGCCGGGAACTGATCACCCCGGTCGGGTCACCTGAGTGAGGGGGTCTGAAGTTGAAAGACCCGAAACCCCCGATGAGCTCAGGCACTATCACTGAGGATGTGTCCAAGAAAAGCATCACTAGATGTATGTAAGAATCATGTATGCATCATATTTTCCATTTCTTGTGGCAATGTTCTATTATATTGTATATATTGTCCTTATTAAATAAACATTTAAATAAAAATAAAATAATAATTAGAGAATCAATTTTTTTTATAAGATTTAAGTCATTAAGTAAAGAGAATAAAGTCAGAATGATACAACAAGTTTTGGTATATAAAGAATGAAGCTTTTACATTCAAAGAAAGTCATTAAATACAAAGTTATATTTAAAGAATGAAGTCATTATGTAACAAATAAGTCAACATATCACCAGGATAAACTTATTTGTTAACTATTAATTGTATGAAATGAAAAAGGAGGTGAGAAAAAAAGAGGTTCTGTAACAATAATAAAGTTGTTCTATTACACTACAAGTATTGAGATGTTCATTAAGGGATGATCTTTAATTTAAACTAACTTTAACTTTAGAAAATAAAGTTATCAGGTTAAAATCATTGTAATGATGTTTAAAGGATAATGTTGTATTACGAGAATAAAATTGTTTTGTTTAGAGTACAGTTTCTACAACTTCATAATATTTTTTATCTGTGTGTGAGTTTAATGTGACGTTATTTTTACAAAATTACAGCTGAACTTTAACTTTATTTTTTTTATATATGACTTCATTCTTCTTAGTTATCTTGTGACTTTAATACAACTTTGTACTCATAGACATATTACTAAACTATGCCTTTATTCATGTCAAATTATGACTTTATTCTCACAATAAGAGTTTCTAGAAAAATTATTTCATCCCCTTCACATAATGACCTTATTCTCGTAATATAATAACAGTAACCAAGATTTATCCTGGTTATATTATAACTCAACTTTATCTGACTAACATCAGGACTTTTGTCTTGTGATATAATATCTCAGTTTTAATTTGTCATTCTCAGTATATTATGACTTTATCCCCTGACTTATCCCCTGACTTATTCTTGTATTATATTGTATTGTATTGAGACTTTGTTCAGCTCAGGTCATTACTGATAACTTAACTCATCCCAAATCTGAGATAAAAGTCAAACAAAACACTGAAGGAGAGAGGGAAGAATAACTTTAAGCCTTCAGAGACAGAAAGATAAAGAAAGCTGTTAAAGGAGGTAAAACAGCTCATTGTGTGCCAGCTCCGGGGTCATCAGGGTCACTATCTCCACTAACCCTACTTGTTAGCTTGAGAGCCTGCTACGTGATGGAGGCGTGCTAGCTTTTAATCCCATATTAGTAAGCAGGCAGTCAGTCAGGCAAGCAGTCCAGAGATTAGCACCTGTCATCTGACTGCCTGGCCAGCCAGGGAGGAGGATTAAACCGACATAAACGCACCGCTACCCAGTAAACAGCAGCACCAAGGCACAGGGGGTTGGTTCGTTTCTGAGAGGAAAATAATAATTATTAATTTGTTTACATATCCAAGAGATGCAGGTAAAGTCAGAGAAAAAAAAATATGATACTGACTGAAAACTGGAAAAAATTTTATGAGTTTTTTTTACAATATGGTACAACATCATAACCATAGACTATACATACTATGGACAACTTGGTAGGGCCAGTATATGGATTTAAAGCCGAAAAGCTCTCGATATTTCCACGATTTTTCTCCATTTCCTGAAACCAACATTGCGCAGTAGCATTGTACACACCGAGAGTCATTGTGATGACGCTCAGCTCAAACAGCCTATCCCCCGGGTGAGCTATGCATACTTTGTATGCCCACAGGATGTATCAAGTATGAATCATAGAAAACATGAACCTCTTATTAACTTTTAGAATTGGAGCTGTACAGAAAAAAAGAGGACTTGAGCTTCATGAGGATTGCTGGAGGAGGCTGGATTTATGACCTATACTGCAGCCTGTCACCAGAGGATGTTGTTCTCGGAGTGGCTTCACCCAACGAGGAGGCAGACAGCATCCATTTTATATACAGTCTATGATTATAACACATGATAAGATACATAATAACACAGTAAAATATGATACAATATCACACAGAGAGCTACAGTACAATGCAATACCAGAAGTTATACTGGGATATATCAGGACACATAATTATACAAAACCATACAGAAAGAAATGACAAGAGAGGAGGATATGATACAATATCAATATGATATAAAGGGATACAATACAAACATTGAATATGATAAGACATAAACATTAAAATATGATACAATATCACACTGAGAGATACAGTACAATACAATACCAGAAGTTATACTGGGATACAATATCAATGTGATACTAACGGATACAATACAAACACTAAATATGATAAGAGATGAACATTAAAATATGATACAATAGGAAGAAAACAAAACCATTAGAAAAATAAAAAGATAAAGACACAAGATAGGCTACAAAATAATGGTATAAGAATACATATGTGATATTATTATATTACACAATACCATACTGAACAATGGTAAAATATGACACAAAAATAATGATGCAAATCAACAGGACAAAATGCAAATGACAAGCTAGTAAACTTAATGATACACTGTTCAATACAAATACAGATCAGTATGAAACTCACAATGGGAAATACTATGATCACATGACATGATATAAAATCATATATGATATGATATGAAGTATTGTCAAATAATTTAATGTGATATGTAATGCTGTCATATGATGGTACAGGCACTTTTAAATGTACGTTCTCTTTTAAATAAGACTTTTTTAATAAATTACCTGATTATACCTAACAGTATTGATTTTATGTTTTTAACTGAGACATGGCTTGGCTCTGATGGACCCGCAGCGCTTAATGAAGCATCCCCACCTGGTTTTAATTATTTACATTCTTTTAGAGAGGGTAGACGGGGTGGTTTTTTTTTAAAGAGGTTTTATTTGGTGATTTTATTTCATTTGAGTACCATTCCTTTGTTTTTAGCAGTCCTCCCATATTTTGTTGAACTGTTTACAGGCCACCCAAAAAATGCTCTGCTTTTAGCAGTGAATTTTCAGAACTATGATCATTTATTCAAAGTACAACAAAATCATTATTGTAGGGGATTTTAATATTCACGTTGGTAATCCATCTGACTCTTTTTGCTCTGAATTTTTAAATCTTATTAATTCTATGAATTTTAAGCAGCATGTATCAAGCTCCACCCACAGCAGAGGAAATATATTGGATCTTTTAATAACCTTTGGGTTATCAGCCACTGTGTCCTCTGTTGTGAATGTGGGCTTGTCCAACCATCACTGTGTGTTTTTTAACGTAATGGATTTTATCCAGCAGGAGGTCCCAGAGCGTACTGTCAGGAAACGCTATTTTACTTCTGAAGTGGCTGCTAATTTCAGTGAGATTTTAACTGATGCTCCAAATGCTGTTTTACCCTCTGCTTGTGATTTTATTGTTGATCATTTAAACCAGAAACTTAAGTCAGCAATAGATTAAAGGTGAAAAAAAAAACAAACCAAACATAAAACCACCATGGAGAACAAGCGAGGTTCTCAAATTAAAGAGAAAATTCAGAATTGCAGAGAGGAGATGGAGAAAAAAAACATTACAAGTGCATTATCAAATTTTTCAGGAACAAATCACCACCTACAACAGACCAGTAAAACAAGCAAGACAGGACCACTTTTCAAAATTAATAGCTGACAATTGCAATAACCCCCAAATCCTTTTCTCAACCATTGACCAATTAACAAATCCTGTTTTTAAGCAACCTTTTAATTCAGATTTATCCTGTGAAGACCTTGCAGTCCACTTCAGAAATAAAATTGATGTTATCAGGTCAAACTTTTTAAACAGTAAGCCTGATGATTTTAGCTCTTCTGAGTCTGTGTTTTTAAATGGGGAAACACTGGACAGGTTTGCCCTGGTTGATGCTGCAGAGACTGCGGAAGTTGTCTCCCATCTTAGACCGGTGACTTGTGTTTTAGATTCTATCCCCACATCCCTTTTTAAGACCTCCTGTAGTGTTTTTAGGGATGGCGTTATTAATATTGTAAATTATTCTCTTCAGACAGGGGTCTCTCCCACTGCCTTTAAGACAGCCTGTGTTAGACCCCTTCTGAAGAGAGACAACATGGATACAGCGGTACCTAATAATTACAGACCTGTGTCCAACCTGCCATTTTTAAGCAAAATTTTAGAAAAGATTGTTTTATTGATTTTACGATTTCTAAAAATATTGGTGATGTATTTCATTGGTTTTAGGAAATATCACAGTACAGAGACGATCAAGATTGTAAGTGACCTCAGGTCCAACATGGATGAAAGATTAATATCTGTTTTAGTCCTGTTGGACCTGAGTGCAGCTTTTGACACAGTGGATCATACAAATCTTTTAAACAGACTCCAAAACTACATTGGCATCTCTGGTACTGTTTTTAACTGGTTTAAAGCATATCTGAATGCCAGGAAATTTTACGTTAGCACTGGGGAATGCTCATCAAGAACCTATGAAATGAAGTGTGGCGTTCCCTAATGCTCAATTTTAGGCCCCACACTTTTTAATCTATATATGTTACCATTAGGAGATGTCATGAGGAGACACGGCGTTAACTTTCACAGCTATGCTGATGATACACAGCTCTACCTGGCCGTGTCTCCTGATGACACAGGGCCCATTGATGCCCTTTTTAACTGTATTTTAGACGTCCAGTCCTGGATGGCAGACAACTTCTTGCAGCTCTACCGGGACAAAACCCAGGTTTTAGTCATCGGTAAAGGTAAGAATCAGGGTGTTATATTTTATTTTAACCGCAGCTTTGAATCACACATACGCGATGTCACCAAAAAGGCTTTTTATCACCTTAAGAACATCTCTAGAGTCCGCCAGTTTCTCTCTCAAGCCAATGCAGAGACTCTTATCCATGTTTTTATTACCTGCAGAATTGATTATTGCAATGCTCTCCTCTCTGGTCTTCCTAAAAAGAACATTTCACAGCTTCAGCTGCTGCAAAATTCGGCTGCACGCATGCTGACGAAGACCAGGAGGAGAGCCCACATTACACCAATTTTAAAGTCTCTGCATTGGCTTCCTGTATCTTTTAAAATAGATTTTAATGTTCTTTTATTAGTTTGTAAATGTCTTAATGGTCTTGGTCCTCCTTATTTATCTGATTTGCTTTTACGATATGAGCCCAGTAGAGCCCTCAGGTCTTCAGGTAGTGGTCTTTTAAGAGTCCCCAAAGTTAGAAGCAAAACATACGGTGAGGCATCGTTTTATTATTATGGCCCCCGTCTGTGGAACAGTGCGCCTGAAGACCTGAGAGCGACACCTACAGTTCATATTTTTAAACGCAAACTCAAGACCTTCCTTTTAGTCTGGCTTTTAGCTGATTTTTGTTTTATTCTTCTAGCCTCTCTATTAGTCTACTCTTTTTATCAAAATTATTTTACTCCACTTTAGTCCCAGAATTATAATTTTATGTTTTAACGATATTTATTTATTTTCTTTTGTTTGATTTCAAAACAGTTTTATTATATAATATTTTATTATTTTATTATTATAACTATTTTATTTTTTTATTAGCATTTTATGAGTTTCCTATATCTCATCATGGTTTTATTAGTTTAGCTTCAGCTCCAGTGTTTCCCCATTTTAATTTCATTTAAGATAGTGTTTCCTTGGTCCTCTGGGGCTTCCTGCTGAGCCCTGACTTGGTGTCCAAGTGTGTGTGTGTGTGTGTGTGTTTGTGAGGGTCGGTGGGGTTTTGCAATTTGTATTTTATTTGCTATTTTATTTGCACCCCCCTGATCCTCTCCTTCTTGTGCTCTTTAATGTACAGCACTTTGTGATACAGTCCATGTATGAAAAGTGCTTTATAAATAAAGTGATTGATTGATTGATTGATTGATTGATTGATTGATTGATTGATGATTGACTGATTGATGTAACATGTCAGGATTAAACATGACATGAAATTACATGATAAAATCTGTAAAGGTGTATATCATATAGTATCATATGTCATGCTATGACTATGCTATGCTATGATATTATCATTACATGAGATGATAAATGAATCAATATGATATGATACAATACAGTATGGTACGGGATGATGTGATATAATATGATATGATATGATATGATATGATATGATATGGTGCAACATGATATGATATGATATAATATGATATGATAATTTACGACATGATAGATTATGATATGATTAGCTACGATATGATATGATATGATATGCTATGACTTAATATAATATGCTACGATCTGATATGATATGATATGACATGATATATGATATGATATATGATATAATATGGTGAGTTTTGATTGGGTTTATAAGTGAACAGTTCAATACAAAACATGTTCCGTATTTTCCATTTAAGTTTAATGTATTTAGTTGCCTCACTGACTGAGTTGTACGAACAGTTCTTTTTAAACTCATAAAAACAACAAGTCGATATTTTAATTGGAACTAAAGTTTAACTTGTTCATGTATTTACCGATTCATTAAATTACAGATAGATTGTGCAGTAGAACTGGACCCTTCACTTGTTCCTTTGGTTCCTTAAAGAATAAAGCACAGGTCATGGCTGTGGATTTAGAAACAGCAGCTGGACCTGTTTTTGTAAAACCCCCTGACTTTGTTTAAAGACTGGAGCTTTTATCCCCACGGAGCTAAACCCATCTCTCAGCTCAGAACTTAGCACACAATCTCATTAGACAGCCTGTTTCTCTGTCTCCATTCATGCATGGTCTCAGCCCTGAGCAGTCAGAAAGCTTCCTCTGGTCATTACATCAGGATTATTTAAAGGACCATACCACTGTTTGTCTACGTTAGTCAGTCAATTACTGAGTAATACCCATGAAACAGTATCTGCGCACCATCGGTCCACAATATGCAGTCAAGGGACAACATTTTGGCATCAAGAGGGCACTGGTTCATGTGTAATCCAGTAAAAGGGGCACTTTCTACATGTTTTTATACAATAGAATGCCATTTAATAATAATAATAAAAATGCATCAGAGTTTATATAGCTCTTTATCAGTGACTCTCAAAGCGCTGTATATTAGATGCATCATCCATTCCCTCGAACAGTCACAGCTGCCCTGGCGAAGGCTGACAGAAAGATGGCTGCCAATCCACGCCTATGGCCTCTCCGACCACCACCAAACATCACTTACAATCATAAACCAGTGAAGGACACACACTTGGAGCTCGGTGGGTTTAGTGTCTTGCTCAAGGACACAATGGACGGACTAGGGATAGGGCGGAGATTGAACTGCCAACCTTTCGCTCTACCTCCTGAGCTACTGCCGCCCTAGGAGCAGATTTTCAGTGTTTCTACAATTTCTATCTTCCATGTACTAGAAGAGCATCCAGAGGGCACTTTTTAAAAAAGGTTTTAGACACTGGATTTACAGTTTACACACTAGTAGGGCATTCAGGGGAACTTATCCTTTCACACTGGAGGAAAATTCAGAGGTCACTGTTTTACATTTAATCTAATTGGAAGAGCATCCTGGTGGCTCAAGCTTTAAACTTTAGGTTATACAGCTCTAAAGACACACTTGGGGTTTCTAATGAAAATCTCTCATAGACGAACGCTGAATTCGTCTTATTCAGGTCAAACTCAGCTGTGAAAACGATAATGAGGACACTGGACTGTGAAGGGTGGAGTGAAGAGCAGTTGGCAGTCTCCTCTGACACTTTATGGTCAATCAAACAAACCAGGCCATGATGTCCTGTCATGATACGGCTGCTGTGCTGTTTTATGATCAAAACAATACACCATGGCATGGTATTTGACATGCAGTAAAGTCCTGTTAACTTCCTGAATATTCTCTGTAGATGTATGACCATCACGGCTCTGTCTGCTGATCTCTCATCTCTCCTGTTTTCTCTGCTGCTGCTTACTTTCACATGCAAACAAGTGAAACAATCATACTTTAATATTACATAAGAGGCTGCAGATAAACAGACTCTGACCCAACAATAAAGGAGCAATAAGAGCGACAGATCAAACATGTGATGTTAAAGCGTGACATTGTTCTCTCTGCTCTGCCTGGAAATGAAAAAAAAACAAAAAAAAGAAAAACAGAAAACAGGAAAGGCATTACTGTTCAGATCGGGCTGCCAAGCTTATGATTGTTGCCATGCAACTTTTGATAATGTTGCCATGGAAATAATCATCACAGCAGAGTGTATGACAGAAAGTCGACTCGTTGCCATGGTAGAGGCTGTTTTGCAAAGCATTCTGGGAGACAGTGGTGTTTTTCCACCGTCTGATACTCAGCCCATGCATGACACTCTACAGAGGAAAACTGTCACAATACCATGAGGAGAGGGATATGTTGCATACAGATGATTTATTATTAAAACTACTGTGCAAAGAAATAACTTTTAATGTCAAAGAAACTCCAAGTTTCTGCAAATGCATGAACTTTGGATGCTTTATGCATGCAGTATGACAAAGAAACAAGTTTTTCAAAATAGAAACAAACACTTTTAAATCATCAAATTGAATTAAGTCTTTGTTCATGGAACAAGCAAGTGGCAACATACAATCTAGGATAATAAATCCAGTAAAGAAGGGCTTCAAACGGGGTTAGGTGTACTTTCCTGAGTGCATCTGACAATAGAGATGTGGAAGGTTTGTCTGATGTACTTATACTATCCTCCTGAAAATTACAAAGACTGAAAGACTGAGATGAAGTTGAATTTTCTGATAGTGTCCCTCATATTTGCAGAAATGCCCCCTCATTGTGACTTGTGTTTCTGTGATTCCTCTCTTGGGGCTTAGCAAACTCATGAAACACTCTAAGTCACTTATTTTTTTTCTCCTTACCAAACTGACGTCAAAGCTGCTCTCTGCTTCATTAAAGGGATAAACACATTCTTAAATGGTCTCTGATCCAAACACACAGAATCTGGCGAATGGACTCAAACCTCCGCCTGCTCTACCTCCTGCTCTCTGTCACTTACAGATCAACATCAAGTTATTTCTTTCAAACCTTTTCCACTCTTTAACAGCTGTTGTGGCACTGCAGTAAAAAGCAGACCTGACTCTGAAGTTGAAATTAATATATGAGCTCAAAATCACATTGAAAAAACACTGTCTGTGACCACAGTTCATCTCTGCATCTTCACAGGCAGGTTAAAACTGAACCAACCGGTCTCTTAACCCTAACCCATGGGAAGGAGGGGTGCTGCAGCGCCCCCTACAGGTGCATTTTTCCAGATATAAAATGTTAAAAAATGAAAATGCTTTTTAAAAGCTCCTTGTACTATCTTGTGGATATGACACTAGTACAAATATGAATTAACAGACTTCATTTTTTTTTTAACCAGTCGCTGAAAAGAGCGAAATAACTTTAACCCCTGAGCACCCAGCTGCATGTAGACTTATTTCACATATGACCATCAGTACAGGATACTGATTCTTTATTCACTGTTGTCAAGCAGACTCCTATCATAACGAACCTGCAGTTTTACACTGATACATAAACAGATGTAGCTTTATTGTCCTGTGCTGTGTGCAATATTTAAACCAGCATAAAAAGGGGTCTCCCTTTTTATGCTGGTTTAAATATCGCACACTCAGTTTGTGATCCCTTATAAATCTGTGAACCATCTTCTTCCACCTGCAGCATCTCTACAGTCACTTTCTATTCAGTGTTCAGTTCGATGTGTTGTCTTGTGCTTTTAGGTTGAAAACACATGCATCATTATTTTATCACTTATTGTACCATTACATTAACAGAATTAACTGATGTAGAGAAAACCATGTTAACCTTTCCTGTCAGTAAACAGACAGTGAGAGGGATGAACAGTCAGACTGGGATAAATGTACATAGTGTATAGGCTGAATATCAGTCAGAGCTCAGCAGTCCTCTTCCTGTTGTCGAACTGATTCAGACCTCATAGTATCGATGCAGAGTTATCTGGTAATGCTGTCTAATGTTTTGTTCCTGGAAACTCTTCCTCACTCTTTCACGGAAGCATTTATATCACTCTAGATGTTGTCTGATGGATTCTTTTATCCAGACTGCATGAATCTATTTCCCATGACTGCATCTATACTTGTTTTAGTCTGAGCTTATAGTTAAACATTTTCAGTTTAACTAGAACATGTCAATCTACCACCATCAAAAAAAAGATGGTGCTCAAGGGTTGGGAAAATCTAGTTGAGGTCTCAGTTGAGATGTGGGGGCAGACCACACGGACTGCACAGGTCGGGTTTGGCAGAAGTAGATAAGAAATCAATAATTTTTTAACCTTATCTGGGTAAAATATGATCAGGAAGTGTGATAAGATCCTCTGATCTGTTAGCATTCAGGAGAAAATGTTCTGCCAACAAGGTTTTTCTACAGTTCAAACAAACAAGTTCAAAATTCAGTGACATCTTCACGTTTCATATAAATAAACCGCAGATTTTTAATCTGAGCAGCAATGACCAGAAAAATCTTTGACAGGAAGGAAGAGCAGATACAGAGAAAACAACAGAAAAGTCCAGGACAGAACCCTGAAGGACACCACAAGAAAGGGATTTGACTGAAAGAAACCGGTTAAGTACAAAGGTTCACAAAATAAAAACATGATACTGTTCCAGAGACATCCACCCACTTTCCTATGAACCCAGGAGGACATTTTTGGACTGTCCCTTTGATACCTTTCTACTATTTTACCTTACGGTTGATGAGTCAGGTTGTAACTTATAGGGCTCTATTTTCATGTACACCGGTGAGGCGGCGGACCCCGCGCAGTTGTATTTTCGTCTGGCGGAGCCCAGCGTACAGCCAGTTTGGTATTTCCGTGGACTGAGGTGCAGTCGAGATGCCAAGCTGGGCATGGTGGCGTGGTAGGGGGAGGTGTTGACAGAATCAGTGGGCGCAGTGAAATTTTCGTGCTCGCCAGTTTCGTAAAGTGTGCTGAAAGCTCGCCGATTCAAACCTGGTCAGCTTTCAACGCAGGCGTAGCGGAGCTGGTCTAGTGGTATTTTAGTAGACCGGCGGCGTATCGGCATACATCACCGATGCCTCACCAGCAGGTTTCCACAGTGTCAGGCACATTTCAGTGAAATAAATAATCATCAGCAACTAATATTTTGAGTTAGCACATACATTTAGATCTATATCGATATATTCTGATCTATATCTGATCTGATGAGCGCGTTTGGCACGTGTTTGGACACACAACCTGACCAAATCAACATAGCTGAAATTGCATTAAATTAAATTAAATATCTAGTAAATAGACACATGTGATGAAGTTAACAAGATATGTAATTCGTCTCCCTCCTTTTCTTTCTTCCTCTTCCTCTTATTTCTTGCACAGCTCGACCTGGACACGTCTCCGTGTCCTCTCTCCGTCCTGCTGCAGCGGCGGCTGAACAGATGATTTGTTTCAGTGCTCAGATGAGTTATCTACTTTAAGCCGACATACGGACATGATAATATTCAGTTTTGTGAGGCAAATTTATTTTATATGCCAACATCTATGAAAGAAAGAGCCAGGCCACGGAGCGCAATGCGTCATTTACGCACAGATGGTTCCAATTTTAATGCCATTTTTGGAGTTTATGTGGTGATCTGCGTGCACAACCCACCTTTGTCACGTGAGGTTTGAATATATGCAACTTTATGTGAGTGTCTTTATTTGTGGAAAAGGGTGTTTGCCTTACCAGTGGGTCCAACCTTACACACACCAAATCCATCTGTGCTCATATGAGAGAGTGTGGAGGACGCCCAATGCAGCGCTTACAGAGACACTTGTTGAGGAGTTGCCTTCTGTCGCCATCTTGTGGCATTACTGTCTTCAGACATCTCTTGATCTCTTTGACAACTTAACGAAAATGGTAATACGCCTCGCCTGTGGCGGATTTAAAGGCAAGGAGAGGAGCTTTTGTGATTGGTAAAAACAGGTCTCGGCTGTGTTAAAACCACTCCACGCCCTCTCTCCTCCCTCGCTATGACTTACGCCGCTGGGAGAAGCTGAGTTAGGGAGGGGGGATACTTACGCCGGGCTGCGCTGCTCACCAAAATACCAAATTGTGCTTGGGAACGCCTTGTCGGCGCGGCGGACGTGACTTACGACGCACCTGCGGCACGTCTCTGGCGAGGCACGAAAATAGAGCCCATTATGTCATATTGACACCTGGGCTTCTGAGATTGTGAGGAGCGATGTCTGCATCACATTAGATGTGATTTCCCAGAGAGGATGAGTGTGAGGGCAAGCTAAAAGATATGATTTAACAGATGGTTGGCATGGCAACAAGCATCTTAAGAGAGCAGGAAGACAGAGCGTCGTAGTTTTGACAGACAAGGTCTCTGGACTGACAGCCTGGTTAACGCTGACACACAAATGGAATGAGAGGCAGATAATCATGTTGATGTAGGCTTTGCTCTGTGTCTGTGATCAGCATGTGAGAGGGTCCTGCCAAAATGTCGAGTCATGAATTTTCTGACTCTTGAAATTGTTTAAACTGTTCATTATTATTCTGCAGAATCTGGGAGCTGAGGCCTGTACTACGAGGCTGGATTTGATCTTAGCAAGATAACTTCTGGAATAACTCCTGGGTTTTCCATACAACGAAGGTGGATTTCTTTCTAATCAGGTCCGTTGCCCATGTAACTTACGTGGAAATCCAGCTTACGTGTTCATCCAGCTTCGTAGTACAGACCTTTTGGTGTCTCATGGAGTAAACTCGTCTATTCGTTTTGATGTCCGCTTCCAAAATGTCTCCTTCCATCTCCATTCACTCCTCAAGTTGCAAGACATTGTAAACTGTTGCCATGGTTGCCAAACCTGTATGAGACCTTGGTTAGATGAGCCCAGAACAGCCCAGTAAGTAAATGTAAAAGTTTATTATTATTGTTATCATTATTATTATTATTATTATTATTATTATTATTATTATTATTTTGTTTTTAAAAAGTCCAAATGATTAAAATGATTACATGTAAATGTGAGTATCTCCCAATAGGCTGTATTGGCTCAGCGAGATCATTTTGGTTCGTTCCACTTCAGTGGGGCAACATAAACTGTGATTCATAAAATAGCTCTATTGATAGTAAGCACTAAAAAAAATATCTACTCATGCCATCGGGTCGATTTTTAGTAATCAGTGTTTCGGTGTCGAACTATTTCCTTTCTGCAGCGTAGTGATACTTGCACACGCGCAATCGAATATGCAGAGGGGTGAAGCCATTTTTGTCACGTGGACCAATAGGAGCCGAGTCTCGTTGCCATAGTATCAGAAATACACAAACATGGGGACGAGTGCATCTAGCAGCGAGACAAGTGAAGAGGAAGAAAAGAACTGGGAAATAAGAAAACAGCCTTCAAAAGTGCATAAAAAAGGAGCGAAACGATGCTATATGCATCTATCATCTGTCCAGAGTGAAGATGTTCTCGACTTTACAAGGACACGTTGGGAAACTTACAGAACTAGTATTAGAAAGTGGCTTTCTCTACAGGATGAGACAAAAGACCAGTCAGAAATTTACATATATGTGAGTAACACAAAAAACAATTATATGGTGCTGCTATTTTTGCTTGTAGAAATGTTGATTCTGGCAAGACAAAATCTTTATCAAATGTCATAAATACATCTACCTAACATCTGAAACAGTTATTGGTGCCTTAGTATACGCATAAGTGAATTCAGATTACGAAATGTAGCAAATTTCTTGAAGAAAACGTCTCAACTCAAGTGATTTGCACCCAGCACAATGAAATATATACAGTAAATTGAGCTAAAAGCTTTTGTTTCATACATAAAAATGACACAACCTACTGTGTAATAAAAGCAATAAAATATAAACAGCACATCATGGCCATAAATAGCTGAAAGTCAATCAAATTGCTACCATGCCCCCCAAAATTGGAATAATGGAAAAAATGTAACAAGACAAAAATAAATGCACAAAAGATCTGAATTAATTCAAAATATGGTATAAACATTTATTCAAGTATCACAGTGTCAAAACATCTGACATTTATCAATCCCTCCAAAATATGAAAATAAAGATCAAAACACAAACGCACACAAATGTAGAACAAATATAAAAATAATAAAAATCTCAAATCTCAGTGTAGCAATCCTCTGGATTTCAAACTCATATTTGAGAAACACCTCTGCTTCAGTGTGACGCATTTACACATGATGAGCAAAGTGAATTTGCCAATGGAGAGACAGCCGCCTGGACATATAAAGATTAATCAAGCTTGGCTCTTAGCTGGTCTGCAGAAGGCTAGCTGCACAGAACAACAGAAACTTATGAGCCCCTACTTTTTTGTTCTGGCTAAGTTCATCCAGGATAAGTGCAAAATCCTGGCTTTCTCTATTCTCTAGGTTTTGTGCAACACAAAACAGAGAAATTGACAAACATGATCTACAAGATAAATTGGAAAAAGAGAGAGAAACACAAAACTAGGAAACACAGAATAAGACATTTACTTCATGGTTTATATTTGGTCCCAGTGCCTCCCAACCTTAACCCTTTCCTGCAGGTCTACTCCCCACATTTCTTGTCCCTCTTCAGCTGTCTTGTCTAATAAAGATAGAAACAGTATAATTGTGGGCACTTTAACACTCGATCATTAGTCATGAAGATGAAAATATGTCCCAGATTCAAATATTGGAAATCCCAGTTGGACTCCTCTTTGCGGTTAAATCATGAGTCACACTGAGTTGTGCTGTAAGTGTAGAGCAGAGGATACCCGATACCCATCCTCCCCTGTATTATTAATCTAAATCCATGGGTGTGAAGAAGCTTACAGTCCAGCTATAGCTCAACCAGAGAAAGCCCATTCCCCATGAGTGAGCGTCTTCTCTTTGGACGTTTAAGCTCCCTGAAATTCTCGGTGAGTGTGTTAAGAAGAGGCCGTGTGCGTCTCACTGTAACTGCTGGATCTGAAGACCCGGGCAACCCAGCCCCCTGTCCCATTATTAGCAGCTGAGTCATGGCCTGGAACGTTGCCTGCATAGATAGATAGACGAGGAGCCGGCCGAGAGGGGCAGCTGCACAAAAGAGCTCTGACAGTAGACACTGCGTGAGTTTGTGTGAATGAGTGTGTGTGTGTGTGTGTGTGTGTGTGTGTGTTTCTACAGTACAGTAAGGACAGTAGGACAGAGGAGGCTGCATGGAAAATCTCAAAACTATTTGATGGTTCATTCGACTAACAGGGTGATGTTTGGTATTATGGCATAAATGATTTAACTCTCATGTATGTCACGTAACAGAACTGTAATACTGCAAGAATCTGACAGGGTGTTCATACATTTTTACAGTCCATTTGGTCCAAACCAGGGGAGGAAGATCTTGCCAACTTGTGTTTGCAACTTTCATCCTGCGTTATCACCTCATTGACCAACAATTCGAGGTGCATTCTGACTGAATAACAGAAACAAATGTCTCTTTGACAGCAGAGGAAATCAGACCAGAAGTCGAGATGGGCATCAGCTACAGCTGAAAGACAAGAATTGCTGTAAAGGCCAAATGCGTAGGTTTGAATAGGTGTGCACAGATAAAAAGGCCATAAAACACACTGTAAACCTGTGTTAAGTGCATTTAATGTACAGTAAAGCTTCCTCTCAGTTCTGTTAATCTGAATTGTGTCACCATGGGCCTGAGAGTTCAATGATTGTCTCAAATAAAACCATATTCAAAGTTTTTATTTTTCAAAAGGATCACATATTTAAACACATCATAATGTGGGCGTATAGTATAATAAGCTTTGTTTAAAACAAACATATGATTTCAGGTAAGTGAAGACTGAGGATAAACACAGAAAAACAATTAAAAACAATAGAAACATCAGCTCTTGAAAGTACTGAGATAACTGGATGTGAGGGAAATGAACAGCTGGGTATTGTCAGCATATGAATGCTTTTTGAGGATGTACTGAGTGGGAGCATGTATGAATCAAAGAGAAGGGGAGCAACGACTGATCCCTGAGGAACACCAGAGGTAATTCTAGAAGAGCAGGACTTCTAAAGGCAACGATATTGTGGAGTCTGTGAAAAAGTGGCTGTGAGATCAGACGAAACAAGGACTGTTGTTCTCCGACAGATAAGTAAAGTATTATGTG
The DNA here is from genome assembly GCA_962446985.1 of Xyrichtys novacula. Taxonomy (NCBI): domain Eukaryota; kingdom Metazoa; phylum Chordata; class Actinopteri; order Labriformes; family Labridae; genus Xyrichtys; species Xyrichtys novacula. The sequence continues at coordinate 14,652,105 of OY660865.1, forward strand.
CTTCAGCTCAGTGCTTCAGCTCTGAGCTGAAGGTGCTTCACTGATAACCTTATTTGAACCAGACCTCCACTTATGACATGAGAAAGTGAAAGTTAATGAGGCCTGTTGACCTCAGATGATGTTTTCAGTCTGTCTTCTATCATAAAACAAGAAATTAAGTTATTAAAGAAGAAAGAATTAAAGTGTAAGTTTCATTTCTGATCATCACACCATTTTTTACTGTATTTTGTAATAACCGCTCCTGCATCATGTGACTGTCCCTAAAAACGTAGCTGACTCAGTATCAGAGTTTTTGTCGTTGTACAATTTCATGAAGGAGAGAGGAGCAGTTTGAGATAGGCAAGATGAGGAGGGAGGAGACAGGAAGGAAGGAAAGTAAAGAAGGTAGGAAGGAGGGAAATACTTCAGGGTGTTATCTGGTTATTTGGGCGTGGTTGGGCAAAAGTGTCGAAAGAAAGGAGTGAATATCAGTGTGAGGAAACAGGTGTGAAGGGGAGGCGATGTTCTGGGAAAGGTTTAAGGCCGGGTGTTTTGACTGCTGACTTCAGCTGTCATCATAAAGAAAACAAAAGTGAAGCTTGTGATGTTTTTGCTCCTGGTTCGAGGTCATGGGACAGAGTTGTTTGGCAGGAAAACTGAAGAGAAAAAATGCAGACAGGCCTAAGAACCAAACTCACCTCCTTATGGGGAGGTTTCTGTTTATTATCTCAGTGGAACCGTGGTGACAATAAATCAAGAAACTGCTGAGATATTCAAGTTTTAAGAGCAGGAGAAAATCACACTTCAGAGTTTCAGATGAAAAACTGACTCCAACTTTCTATCGTTTCACCCCCATTCATTCCAAGTTGAGGGACTCCTTTCATCCTGGATAATGAAAGTTCCAATTTTTTTTACGCAGCATTTAAAGCTCTAAGGCTGAGATTATGAGGAGATAGTGATGAACAGTGTCAGGATTTTAAGAGACATCTGTAAAGTAGAGGAAGCTCAATTTCATGATATCAGCAAAATCTGAGACCTTTGATGGGGGGTGGCAGTACGGCTGTGCATCTCTGAGCGTAAAAGATAAGAGCGCACACTCAGGACTTTAATAATGATCTTTCCAGTACCCCTTTGAGTATCAGGGGAGCACTGACCAAGGACATAAGATCAGTTTTTCATAAATTAATTTGGTCTAAGGTGCCTGACCATACCTCGGTTAAAAACCTACATGCCCGTGCTGCACACAGAAACACCTTGTGCAGGAATCATGGTCAGGTTCTTTCTGTCATAAATCTGAAAATTGGTCTGAGGGTGATCAAAAACCTTTTGGCAGTTTGGCACAGGGGGCACCATCCTGCTCATCAGCGTCACTTCCTGTTGAAGAGGAGGGTTTGTTTGTTGGAGGACTTTGAAGGAACACAGGTCTCAGGCGACAATTTGGGAAGCATCAAAAACTTACATGCCCCGCATTTAACACAGTAATGTCAGGCACTGCTCTGACTGGACCCTCTATCTTCGTCTTGGCTCCACATGGTCTCCATTGCTGATGAGACTTTGAGGAAATACAAGAGGACATGAAGTAGTTACATAAGTTTAAATGAACTTTAGCCCTCACAGCTAGGGGATCCAGAGATTTTACACATTTCTTTTTAAACAGTTTTTTTAAACAGTTTTTCTTTTACACAGTTTGTCTGGTTTTTCAATGAATTTAAAGATTATTTAAACAGGAGAAATTCAGTTCAGACTTTGGGGACAACAAACTGCTCAATGCCCAAAGAAGAAAGGCTGTGAAATCCTTCCTTCAGAATAAAAAGGGAGGGGGAGATAATTGTTTTTTAAATAAAGATATAAGGGTCATTCCATGAAATCGGTGCCTTTTCAGCTTAGAAAACTTAAAATTTAAACTATATTTAATTTTAAATTTTTAAGTACCCCGGAATCAAAGAGTACTTAAAATGGCAGGGAATTATTGTGCCATCTCAGGCTGCGTTACTTTATATTTTATAACCGTTTTTCTCCTGGCTGTTTTCATAATCTTGTCAACCCTGTTACCAACATAAACTTAACAAAATACAATATTTCTGATTAGAAATATGCAAAATATGGTACATATATTATCAATCAATCAATCAATCAATCAATCTTTATTTATATAGCACTTTTCATACATAACATGTAGCACAAAGTGCTTCACACAGAAAAAGGAATAAAAGAAACAAAGAATACCCAAATTTACCCCAACCCAAGATTAAAAGAATACCCAAATCAACCCCAGCCCAACCCCTCATTCCCACCCCACGATCTAATTGCAACAAAAACAATATTAAAATGCATAAACTTAAAAAGGGCTTGATTTCGTGGAAACAGTAATGTGCGCACTGAGGAAAAGTCATTTTAAACTCAAGATAAGGAAACACTAGAGGTTTAGGTTAAAATCTAAAAACAAAGAAACAAAGAATGAAATTTAAGAAATTTTGAAATGAAATGAAAACAACAGTAAAAGATACTAAAATAAGAGCACTAAAACAGCTCAATAAAGGACGATCCTGTTATTAAAACTATAAAGAGAAAAATGCTAAAACACTTAGAGTTAATGATATAAAATTTAGCAAGACTAAAAAGGTATGTTTTCAGTTTGCTTTTAAAATCATTAAGATTAGGTGCAGTCCTCAGGTCTTCAGGTAAGCTGTTCCATAGATGGGGGCCATACTAATAAATGGATATAAATATAATAATAAAAAAATATCAAATAAAATAATACATAATAATATAATATAAATAATACAATATAATATAAAAAAGATGCATCACCGTATGTCTTGGTTTTAACTTTCGGTATTGTTAACAGACAACTTCCTGAAGACCTGAGGGCTCGATCTGGCTCATAAGGTAAAAGAAGATCAGATAAATAAGATGGGCCAAAGCCATTAAGAGCTTTAAAAACCAATAAAGCAACCTTAAAATCTATTCTAAAAGAGATGGGTAGCCAATGCAGAGACCTTAAAATCGGTGTAATGTGATCTCTCTTTCTGGTCCTTGTTAACGTCCGCGCAGCAGAATTTTGTAATAATTGCAGGCGTGAAATATTATTTTTGGGGAGACCAGAAAGGAGGGAATTGCAACAATCTATTCTACAAGTGATAAAAGCATGAATTAATGTCTCTGCATTGGCTTGAGAGAGAAATGGTCGCACTCGGGCTATGTTTTTTAAATGATAAAATGCCTTCTTGGTGATATCTCGTATGTGAGGCTTAAAGCTCAATTCTGAATCAAATAAAACTCCTAAATTTTTGGCTTGTTGACTCGGATTATATGAAAATGCTTTGAGTTTGCTGACCAGTTTCTCTCTCTTGTTCCCTGTCCCAATGACTAAAGCCTGAGTTTTGTCCTGGTTGAGCTGTAAAGAGTTCTCTGCAATCCATGATTTAATATCTAAAATGCAGTTAAAAAGGGCATCGAGTGGCCCTGTGTCATCAGGAGACACGGCGACATAAAGTTGTGTGTCATCAGCATAGCTGTGGAAATTGATGCTGTGCCTCCTGATGACATTCCTGCATATAAAGATTAAAAAGAGTAGGGTCTAAAGTGGAACCTTGGGGAACACCATACTTCATGTCAAAACATTAGCGATCCTCAAGGTTCACGTAAAATTGTCTATCACTAAGATAAGATTCAAACCAGTTAAAAACAGTGCCAGAGATGCCAATAATATTACGTAGTCTATCTAAAAGAGTTTTGTGGTCGACTGTATCAAAGGCTGCACTCAGGTCCAATAAAACTAAAACAGATGGTCGCTTCTTATCCATGTTGGACCTGAGGTCATTTGCAAATTTAACTAAAGCAGTCTCTGTACTATGATTTTTCCTAAAACCCCATTGATAAATTTCATAAAATTTCTGTGATTAATAAAATCATTTAACTGGTTTAAAACTTTGTTTTCTAAAATTTTACTTAAAAATGGCAAATTGAATACAGGTCTATAGTTATCAAGTGCCGATGCGTCCAAATTGCTTCTCTTCAGAAAAGGTTAAATAGTACAAGTTTTAAAAGCAGAGGGGAAAACACCTGTCTGAAGAGAGTAATTTAAAATGGGGAGAAAATCGTGCTTGAAAAAGTCATAAAAGCTTTTAAAAAGGGATGCTGGGATGGGGTCTACAAGACAGGTAGTTGTTTTGAGTTGTTTAAAAGCTTTTTCAAGCATCTCGGCATCAACCAGGACAAAGCCCTCCAGTGTTTCCTCGTTTAAAAGCAAAAGTTCTGAGGGATAAAAACTAAAAGGCTGAGAAAGTAAAAGGTTTGATCTGATAAAACTCATTTTACTGCTAAGGTGGACTGCAAGGTCATCACATGACAGGTTTGAATTATAAGGATGGTTAAAAACAGGGTTGATTAAACGGTCTATAGTTGAAAAAAGTTTCTGTGGGTTATTTTGATTTTCATATATAAATTTTGAAAAGTGTTCTCTTCTGGCCTGTTTGATTACATTATTGTAGATGTGCAGTTGTTCTCTGAAAATCTCATAATGAGCCTTCAACTTTTCCTTTCGCCACCTCCGTTCTGCTTTTCTGCAGTTTCTTTTTAGATTGGATGTATATATATTTTCCCAGGGAGGCTTTGGTTTTGTTGATAATTTCTTGGTTTTTATTGGTGCCACAGTGTCCAGTGTTGATTAAAGTTTACTGTTAAAATTTTCAACAATAAAATCACAAGAGGAAGGAAAACATCTGGGGGGATATCAGTTAAGATATCAATAAAATCTGCAGCCACTTCAGCAGTAAGATGACACTTCCTGACAGTGCGCACTGGAATTTCCTGCTGTTTAAAATCCTTTACATTAAAAAAGACAGAAGTGGACAAGCCTATGTCCACAACAGAGGTCACAGAAGCTGATAGGCCATAGGTTATTACTAGATCTAAAATGTGACCTCTGTTGTGGGTGGGCTGGGTAGAGTATACTTTGAGAAACAGAAAATTTTTTAGGTTTATATGTTAAAAAGTGGTAACAGTGTTGACACTGTATGCTTGTACCCCCTGGTTAAACCTTGAAAAAACATAAAAAATAGCACATTAGAGATAAGAGAAACTTAATTGTCACTGAGCTGTTAGCATACTGGCTCAGAGATGATGCAACCTCCTGTCAATACATGTCAAATCTGTAGTGTACCATTATTTTTTTAGTTTTTTTAGTTAGGGTAACAGGGTTGACATGAAATCAGGGGATGCCGATAAATTGGTAAATATCAATAATGACTAATATATATTATTACCAAAACACAGTTAAACAATAAAATCATACTTCAAACAATATGTAACTGTAAAAATTTTAACATTTTGCCAACATTTTACAAATTAAAAGTCCTGTATATGTACAGCAATAGTAGTGTGGCATTTGAGTCCAAAACATCACCATAACCAAGAAAAGGTAAAAAGATTAACTTCACTTTTACACTAAAGGAAAGGCAGGATTTATTCTTCCAGCTTTTTGGTCATATAGTGGATATGCTCATTAAAAGACAAACCATCATCAGAGTGTTTAAATGTAGACACCAACTGGATTCCACATCATCTTTGGTCATCATTTCCCCAGATGAGTCTGTTTTCTCTCTCCGCCCTTAAAGATGTCAAAAAGAAAAAGAGTTGTATTTTCATTTAGAAGAAGTCCAGTCGAAAAAATGTATCTTCTATTAAAATGTTGAATACTTGAAGAAGAAACAAACGACAGAGTCGTCAGCATAGATGTGAAAAGTTTGGGACTTTCTGTCTGACACACTTTATGTAGATGATTGATGATTCGATTGATTGATGATTTAGATGATATAGATTAGTATTTACCAGCTACTCTGATTCCCCTTCAGCAGCGTATTTTTGTCTCAGCATCTCTGTTACTCGTCCTTTCTCAGTCTCGGGACATTTCTTAGCACAGTCGCATCCGGGCTGCATGCTGGCGGCACGTTTGCTGAACGGAGGAAGAGGAGGGGGGAGGCTGAACCCTGACCCCCTGGGCTGGATGCTTGTCATGCTCTCTGCGTGGCGCTGAAGACAAATCTAGCAGAGAATGTTGGCGATCTCAGATTTAATTCCAGCTCTGCATTATTTTCCATTCATGCATTCCTGGGAGGGAAGCAAGGAAGTTTTCCTCGCTGCTGCTGCTGCTGTCATGGAAAACATCCTGACACATGCTCAGAAACATTAACCTACGTTAACGATAGATGCTGCTGACTCTGCTGACGTGTGTATTTAATCTATTCACTCCTTCTTTTGTCTCTTTTAGGTGTTTATTATGTTTATCTGAAACTTTAAGGAGTTTTTATCTGGATATAAAAAATGATTGAAATATGTACTATTGCCTTTTTATGGCCTACAAGGGCAGTCTGGGTGTTATATCTGAAACCACTGGGGTTTAAAGACTACAGACAACATGATAAACTGCATACTGCTGATACTGTATTTTTCCACTTGTGTTCCTGCAAAGACTTTAAAAGAGAGCAAAGTCAGATTAGGTATACAAAGGTCGTAATCATTTTCCAGAGGTAGCTCTGTTTACATTTTATCCACTTGACCTCCATTCAAAAGGAACTTTGTTAATATTGATCCCCCTGGAGGATCATTTAGAGAACACGTTTTAAGTTTCCTGCAAAAGGGGAGGAGTTTCTGGGGGTGTTCTGTTTACATTCATTCTCTGCAAAGCGTCCACAGGGTGCTGTGTTTATATTTCATCCACTGAACGGGAATCCACAGGACTCTTTGTTTTCATGTTGTATACTGAAAAAGCTCTGAGGAAGGCAAAGTTTTAAAATGTAATCCACTCATAACTTACTTGTGTCTTTTGTGTATTTTTACTTGTGTTTCTGTCCCCTCTTGTGTCTGTTCCTCTGTGTTCATTATCATCATGTTCCTGTTGTGTTTTTCTCTCTGGTCATGTGGTTAGTTTTTGGTGTTTCCTGTTTTTTGTTTTTTTAAATTCCCTCTTCTTGTGTGTCTTGTTTAGCTTTTCTTCCTGTGTTTTCCCTCCTCAGTGATCGCGTCACCTGTGTCTTATTGCTCCTCACTTGGTTTATTTAGTCCTTGGGCTCTCCCTCTGGGCCAGCGAAAGTCGGGTTCGCTGCGCCAATAAGGCGTGCCCAAGCACACTTTGGTATTTTGGTGAGCGGAGCAGCCCGGTGTAAGTATCCCCCCCTCCTTAACACAGCTCCTCCCAAAGGCATAAGTCGTAGAGAGGGGATAAGGCATGGAGTGGATTTAACACGGCTGAGACCTGTTTTCACCAATCACATCAGCTCCTCTCATGACCTTTAAGGCCCTCCTCACACGAGGACGGCCCCGTATTGTCTTGACGTCGGCACCAAAACATGTATCACTGTTTACACATCGTATTGTACATAGGCCTAGTGCATTTACATGACAACGCAAAATCCACACAAAATCCTGTAGTACATACGCCCGGCCTAAAGGTGACACCGTGAAATTGCCACAAAGCACCAGAAACAGAGAATGGGCATGCGCATACATACATACATGCAGTGTGTGACAACATGGGTTGGGGGGCGGGGAGGAGGAGGGGTGGTATGAGGTCACTGTTTTTTCCAGACTTATCTATTTACACCAACTACGGCATGAAAAAGAATACCCAGATATCCACCTGCAGACCTGTTTTCAAAAAAGATGCGGAGTCATGGACAAATACGTGTCAATATCACCAGATCGATAGTTTATTTTCCCGGTGTCTCACAAATTTGTACTTGTGTAAAGACCACCTCAACCTGCCACCAGTGAGGCATGTTACAATTTTCGTGAAGTAGTTGGAGAGATCAAAAGATGGCTGAAGACAGCAATGCCACACCATGGCGACAGAAGGCAGCCCCTCTACAAGTGTCGCTGTAAGCGCTGCGGAGGGCGTCCTCCACACTCTCTCAAATAAGCACAGATGGATTTGGTGTGTGTAAGGTTGGACCCACTAGTAAGACAAAAATCCTTTTCCACAAATAAAAAAACTCACATCAAGTTGCATATATTTAAACCCCACGTGACAAGCCATGTTGTGCACACAGATTACAACATAAATTCCAATAACGGCATTAAAATCAGAACCATCTGTACGTAAATGACACATCGCGCTCCATGGCCTGGCTCTTTCTTTCATTGATGTTGGCATATAAAATAAATTTGGCTCACGCAATGGAATATTGTAATATTCCTATGTAGGCTTAAGGTAAATAACTCATCTGATCACTCAAATAAATCACCTGGTCAGCCTTGCTGCTGCAGCAGCAGCAGGACGGGGAGAGGACACGGAGACATGTATCTTGTTAACGTCATCATGTGTGTCTATTTACTAGATATTAAATTTAATTTAATGCAGTTTCAGCTGTGATAATTCAGTCAGGTTGAGTGTCCAAACGCGTGCCAAACACGCTTATCAGATCAGATATAGATCAGAAAATATTTATAGATCTAAATGTATTTGCTGACTCAGATTATTAGTTGTTGATGATTATTTATTGCACTGAAATGTGCCTGACACTGTGGAAACCTGCCATTGAAGCATCGGTGACGCATGCGCACTACGCCGCCAGTCTACCAAATTACCACTAGACCTCACTGTGCTCCGCCTGTGCTAAAAGCTGACCAGGTTTGAATGTCACTGCGCCAGCTGATTCTGTCGACACCTCCCCCTATCGCGCCACCACGCCCAGCTTGGCGGACCTTGCTGAGCCCCAGTCTACAAAAATACCAAACTGGCTGTGCGCTGGGCTCCGCTAGATGAAAATACCACTGCACAGGGTGCGCCACCCTCTGCCACACTGCTGGCGGGCACGAAAATAGAGCCCCTTGTGTTGCCTTCCCTCTTTGTTGGTTCCTTGTTCATTTGTTCATGCAGTCTGAGTCTGCCTGTGTGTTTCTCCAGAGCTCTATTTTCTTAAGTAAGTTTTTGTTTTTCCTCATCTTTTGTTTTTTAAACTTTCTTTTCAGTTAAGTCTTTATTTTAGGTTATTTTTCATTGTTAAAACTGTTACGTGACAACAGAAGGGTGCTCTGTTCACAGATAGGCCACTCTTTCCATTTATTTCACTGCAGGGTTCTTTATTGACATTTTTTTCAGTTAACAGGATGTAGTCAGGCCTAAAATGATCTAAGAAAGTCCTTCTTTTTCAACATTTGAGACCCCAGGCCTCAGTGGGGGTGTCACCTCTGTTTCTGGTAGACAGCCACAGATTAGTCTGTTATGGCTACATTGCAACCCTAACCCTCCTGAAGCTGCTTAAGCTGGTCAAAGTGATCTCAGCATTCTTTGCCTGTGACCCTGTGTCACAAATGTAAGGTGTTTGTGTGAACTGGAAGGGAAAATTTCTCCTCTGAAACTGTTCGGTTTAAGAGGCTTGAAAACATTTGAAATATCCAGTAATTCTGCAGGACAGAAGCACCAATCCTAGAGTCTTAATCTACAAAGGCAAAGGTTGTTAACCAGTAACTGACACGGGTCTTTGAGGTGCTTGCAGGAAAACCAAATAAGAAAATAAGGGAAACTTCCTCACTTCATTTGAACGACCTGGCCCTGTCCTCACAGGTTGATAATTCAGATGAAATGTTTTTCAGAGACAGTAGAGTGTTTTCTCCTGAGCCCCCAGTCTGAGCTCTGTGCTCTGGCTCAGGTCACCTGATTCGTCATTTTTCCGACGTTTAATTGCCCTCGTCCTGGTGGAATGTTAATCCTGCCCTGCTGAATGTTAAGTCTGCAAATGCTGATGTTTGAAGCAATAATTGGAAACTAATTGGAATGTATGAAAAATTAAAAGTCACAGTCGAGGGGCCGAGGTGCAGACGTTCAAATAATGAAGTGGCATGAATAAGGAAAAAGTCCACAGATTACATATCCGCGTTCTTCTCACTTTTATTCATTTCTGTGTTTTAGCTGCACAATCAACCACCAAACAGAAAGTACATTTCATGAGAATATAACAATGTACACACAGTCATGCCTCTCGAAATCCAACCCTAACGTCCATGTCGTGAGAGGTGGAAACAGGTCAAGCTGGCCAATAGGGCAATGGCAAAACCTCATGGGCCAATCACCCGTGAGGTGGATTTAAATGATTACAGAAACATTGATGAAGAAAAAGAAACCATACAACCTAAGAGATGAAGACTCTTCAAGCAAACAAGCTAAAGAGACAATGAAGAAGCATGCCGAAAACCATATGGAGAGGATGCTTTGGAATCTTCTTTCTCCTGGGCAACCTATCAACATCGCAACCTGGAACATCAGGACAATGTACACAGCAGGGAAGACATCAGTCATTGCAGATGAGATGAGGAGATACAAGGTTTCCATCCTAGGATTGTGCGAAACTAGATGGCTCCAGACAGAAAAAGTCAAATTGGGCAGTGGCGAGTCCATACTCTACTCTGGACACGCCGACGAAAAAGCACCACATACGGAGGGAGTGGCACTCATGCTCTCCAAAGAAGCCCAGAGGGCCCTCATCAGTTGGGAGCCCATCAACTCAAGGATCATCACTGCAAGATTCCAAACTACACACAAAAGGATAAACCTCTAAGTCATACAATGCTACGTACCCACCAACAATACTGATGATGAACTTAAGGACAACTTCTACAACCAGCTACAACATCTGCTCCAGACCAGAAAAGAACAAGACATCCTCTTGCTCATGGGCGACATGAATGCCAAGGTGGGAAATGACAACAGTGGATACGAACTAGCTATGGGAAAGCAAGGGCTTGGCATCATGAACGAAAATGGGGAGAGATTTGCAGATGTATGTGCTGACTACAATCTGGTCATAGGAGGTACAGTTTTCCCCCATAAACCCATCCATAAAGCCACCTGGATATCATCTGACCATACTACCGAAAACCAAATCGACCACATATGCATTAACAGGAAGTTCAGGCGCTCTCTCCTCCCTCCTCTCTCCTCAGACCACCATCTACTGGCTGCAAAAGTCCAACTGAAGCTGAAACGCTGCAACAACCCCTCAAACAGCAGAGCAAAATTTAACATCAAGCTCTTCCAGGACATTGGACTAACTGAACTGTATCAAACCACTCTACAGAACAGGTTTCAAGCCCTGCAAGAACTCCAACAACCAGTGACAGAGCACTGGAACAGCCTGAAAAACATATGGAAGGAGACGTGTCAAGAAGTGGTGGGGAAAAAGAAAACAAACCACAAACCCTGGTTGTCAACAGAAACACTAAAAAGAATAGAAGAGAGGAGGGCAAAGAAGGACACACTAAACAAATGCAAAACTAGAGCAAGAAAGACAGTAGCACAGAAAGCATATGAGTTAGCAAACAAGGAGGTGAAGAAAAGCCCTAAACGTGACAAACAGAATTACATAGAGGCCTCGGCACAAGAAGCAGAGAATGCAGCTGGAAAAAACAACCTCAAAGAACTCTATATGACCACCAAGGAACTATCCTGAAAGTTAAGGCAGACCAACGTACAAATCCGTGACAAACAGGGACAACTCCTTACCACCAAGGAAGAGCAACACCGAAGGTGGACAGAGCATTTCAGAGAGCTGCTCAACAGACCACCCCCTGTCCAAGAGATAGAGATTCCACCAACTGCACACATGCTTGACATCAACTGTGCCCCCCCAACAAGATCTGAGGTAAAGAAGGCCATAAAGGCACTACGGAGAGGTAAGGCAGCAGGGCCAGATGACATCCCAGCAGAGGCCTTACAGGCTGATGTTGAAACCTCAACCACTATGTTACACCAGCTGATCAAGAAAATATGGGAGGAAGAGGAAAATATACCAGCAGACTGGAAGGACGGGCTCATTGCTATTATTCCCAAGAAAGGAGACCTCAGGGATTGCAGCAATTACCGAGGGATCATGTTGCTATCAACACCAGGCAAAGTGCTCAATCGCATTATCTTAGAGAGACTGCGAAAGGGGGTTGATGAGGAGCTGAGAGAAAACCAAGCTGGTTTCAGGAACGGAAGATCGTGCAGTGACCAAATTGCCACCCTCAGGATCATCATCGAGCAATCCATAGAATGGAACACACCTATCTATGTCAATTTCATTGACTTTGAAAAAACATTCGACAGTGTAGACCGCCAGCTGCTATGGCAATTGATGGCACACTATGGAATCCCCTGGACCATGAAACAAACAACCCATAATAAAAAGACTGGCATCCAGTGGAGCCTGACACAACATCTTGAGGACCTCGACTTTGCGGATGACATCGCACTACTCTCACATAACCACCAATAGATGCAAGAGAAATCCCAACTGCTAGAAACAACAGCAGCTGGACTAGGGCTCAAAATAAACGGACCAAAAACAAAAATAATGCGCATAAACAACAAAGCACAAACCCCATAACCATCGGGGACCAGACACTGGAAGAGGTTGACAAATTCACATATTTGGGAAGTGTTTTAGCTGTGGACGGGGGGACAGAGGAGGATGTGAAGACAAGAATAGGGAAAGCAAGAATCACATATTCAACAAGATCTGGAAAACCAAAAACCTTTCACTCAATACCAAGCTCAAAATCTTCAACTCCAACGTCAAATCCATACTCCTGTATGGATCAGAAACCTGGAGGACCACCAATGACACCACCAATAAACTGCAGACATTCATTAACCACTGCCTAAGACGCATCCTCAGGATCATCTGGCCAAACTGCATAAATAACACCAACTTGTGGGAACGCACCAACCAAGAAAAAATAGAGGTGCAGCTGCTAAGGAGAAAGTGGAGCTGGATTGTTCACACACTCAGGAAAGACAAAACTGCAATAACCAAACAGGCACTAACATGGAACCCACAAGGCAAGCGGAACAGAGGAAGACCCAGAAACACCTGGAGAAGGAGTACAGAACAAGAAGTGAAAGAGAAGGGACTGACGTGGAAACAGCTAGAGAGGATGGCCCAAGACAGAAGAGTGTGGAAGCGATTCATCAGTGGCCTATGTTCCGAAAGGAATACAAAGGCCTAAGTAAGTAAGTAAGTACACACAGTCATCTAATGAAATCATTATTGCAAGTCTTTTCAAGCAGATGAAAAAGAAGATAGAGATCTCACTGTAGAGATGATTCGACACTTCAACATCTAAAGGTTTATTCTGATTCCAGACATTAAAGCTGGTTCCTCTTTCCCTAAAAGTCTGTACTTTCTAATTTTTTTTTACCGTTTCCTTTTAGTCTGAACCTAAAGATTGACCTGAAGCGGCTCATACTTTAATGCATAGTTAAAGTGAGGGAGTTGTGTGTATGAGCAAAATTGATGAAGTTTTGTGTTGTCCTGCTCTTCCTGAATTTGTAGTAGTCCCAATGTTTCATGGCCACCATGCTGCTGGGGTAAAAATCCAATATTGTGGCAGGAATTTACAATAAATATGTTGTATGTCATATTGGTAAAATATTAAGTTGGATTAGAATCAGGCCTTTACAGGTTTGGAGTTATGGTGATGTTTAGTCATTTTTATGACTGTAAAATTTTTGTAAAGTCACAATTTTGATTTGTCAACAGAAAATGTAAAAAGAAAAAAGAAAAAAAAAAACTTTAATTTTGTCTCTCTAATTATGGCCCTTACACTCCACTGTACCTAAAATTTGCCAGGATTTTTTCTCTAAATTATAATAATGAACTTGCACATCAAATATTTACACCAATGAAGAATAATCATAAAAAAAGTTAAGACAAAAGGAGGACAGATCTTTTATATTGAACGTGTAAATGAAGAATATAGTTTTTTTGTTCGTTTGCTTTTTTTTTTCCTAATTTATTTTAGGTAAAGTATGTTTTTCTTTCTTCGGCTTAATGTTTAGTCTTAATCCTTAACAACTTAGTTTTTTTCACTAACTAATGCATGTGCTTATAACTCTGTATTTCAGTATTTGTTTAGCTTGTAAAAGTCCATAAGTACACATGAACTCTTTTTTAGTTGTCAAGTCTTTTGGATAGTGAAATAATGTTTTTTTAATGCTTCGCTGCTCATCTTCTCTTAAATCAGGAAATTTATTGCTCAACAATTTATAGAGCATTAGTCAAGTCTTGCAAAAATGAACGCAGTGGCTCTGCAACTGAGACATTTTAAGATCTTCTCCTCTCATCAGCTTAAGAGGACTTTAAAATAACATCCAATAATAGCTTGATACAGTTTTAAGCAGCATTTACTCTGGAAACACCGGGGCGCTCTGATAATGTAAAAATCTGGGAAGTCTCACAGTCTTAATTTCTTGTTATTTTTGTGACTCTTTTAACCAAACCTCCTCCTACAAAGTGACCCAACCCATACTGATAACATGTGACTGATAACACTGAGGCTTTATTTTTTTTTTTAAGTTCACAACCTTTACTATCAGACAGAAAAGGGAGGCGATAAGAGGAATCTGGACTACACCAGGTCTGATCTCACCTCAAAGTGTGACCATGACAAGACTGCTCTGTTTAAACTCGAGGACATCAACAGAGATCAATACATAAGGGTTTAAATTCAGCCAAATGACAGGGAAAGTGAGCCTGAACTCCAGGAAGTGAAACAAACAGAAGGATCACTGTTGACATGTGGGGTCGTGCTTGCTCTCTTTTCTGTACTTTGTGCTCTTTTTTAGGCATCAGCAGATCTGCAGCCATCTGGCAGCTTATCTGATTACTGACTGTAATGTCAATATTATGCTTTAACTGTAAAGAGGCGTCTGGTCACCTCACATTGCCCTCTGTCAGACAGGACTCTGTGACATAATGCAGGACTCTACACTGTTAGAATCAGTCAAAGGGGGGGCTGCATGTGTTCACTGGGGTTTGCAGAGACTCAAAAAGCTGCACTCAAACAGCATCATACATCATTTTTGGATCGTCCATTTCCAATTAATCCTGATGTTATTGAAGTCTTTGCACATGTCCTTACTACTCAAATCTATTAACGTCTCTTATTTTTTTGGGGGGGGTTCATCCACTTCCACTTTCCACAGAGTGACCTGGCTTGATCCTTGCTGCAGGATCCTCCACCCACACTGACATCCCTCCCTGAAGGGCTGCAGGTGTGTCCAGGGCTCTATGTCCAGTGGCTGCAACACCTGAACTGGGTGGAGACTCCCCCGACCTAAACTTGTGCCGCTTCCCTGATAGGACTCCATATAACTTTGGCTGTTTTCTACTGGGAGCAAATCTTATTTCAAATTAAAAGTATGTTTTTATACTAACATGAATGGCACACAACCTGTATTTTGCTTCTATTTACAATTCATGAATGTCGCTCACTCTGGAGGATGACTCATTAAAGAGGGAACTATTTCATTTTAATCTATGAACTGAACTTTGAGCTTTTAGTGTGAACTTGAAAAACACTGCAAGACAGTAAAAAATGTTAAAATAAAAGCTTTGCTGTAACTTTTAGGAGTCTCTCTATGAAGTCACCCTTGTCTTTTTTTTCATTTTCTTTTATTTAAATACTAGCACAGCATTGTTATTGTGGATTTTAATTTCGAGGTTAAATGTGAAATAGTGGCAGTCCTATTCCTCAGCAGCCACCTTTCTTTGTTATTAAAAAAGAAATTAAAGCTCCTGTGAGGACCTTTTTGGTTGTGTCATTTTGGTGCGCCCTTGTGAACAAATCAATCTTTGCTCATTCTGTTCTGTATGAAAACTTTCAGGTATTTGGAAGTAGACCCTCACTGTAGGCCGCTGTATTCCTGACGGGCATCTTTGTGACTACTTTATCAAATAAACTCAAAACAAGTGCTGATGTTCATGGGGTTAATTTGTCACTTTTTTCAGCGTGTGTTGTTGACTCCAGCTGCTCAGAGCTGTAAACATACAAGAGACAAAAACAACACAACCTCGAATAGAAGTTTAACAGCAGACCGCATGCATGCACGCACGCACGCACGCACACACACACACACACACACACACACTCCACAGAGCATCACTATTTTTCACTGCGGTGACAGAGAGGCAACAGTAGACAGAAATAGAGAACTAAAGCAATAACCTGAAACTCCAAAAATACAAGAAGTCAAAACAGGAACTGTGGATGTCAGGTGCAAAAGCAGGAACAGAGGAGCAGAGTGCCATGAGCTGACCACATGTGCTCAGAGTTCAATAAAAGAGTCCACATTTACACAGACTCATTTAAATAACATAACAAGCCAACCTTTGGTGACTTTAAACAACATGCATGGAGGGCCAGAGGCTCTGCAGCTCATTTATGAAGGAACAAAAAGTCAATGCTCATTGAACCCGGGGCGTCAGACACAACAAGCTACTAATGGCCGATTCAGATGAACAGGGAGCTTACAGCTTTGATGCATCTCCAGATTCTGCAGACACGTCTTTCTTAGGGAGATGGATCAGAGCTTCATGTTTGTCATGGGTTTGATTCGGCCTCAAGGGTGATCATGTTTAGAAACAGCTGAATTAGACAAATAAGGAGCAGCTTCATCCAGTCAGCACTATGTTAAAAACAGACAGGACTCTGTAGTGGAAGTCATGGGCTCAACATCACTCCAAAACCATCTCAGTTCATCACTACATTCATGCAGAGGAAACCAGATAGAAACAGAGAAACACCAGAGACACCTCCACATCAAAGTGTAGAGGGTTCACCTGGCTTGTTCTCCGCTTGTTCAGATAGAGCAAATCTGGACAACAACATCCAATGCCAGCAGATATCTGGAGGTGTTGTCATGAAGGCTAAGAGGTGGAGATATAAACCCTTTCCTCCATCAGTCATCATAGGGAACAGTGATGACCTGGAAAGTGCAGACTGAGAAAGCTCACCGTGAGTGCAGTTAGACAACTGGGACTCCAGTGTGGATCTACCTGGCTTCACTCTTATAAGGTCAGACAGAGATGCTAAAGCTAGTGGAAGAGCAAAGGAGGAGGTCTGGCTTTATTTGTCAACCAGAGATGGAGTAACTCTTCACACATAACTGTCAAGGATAAGATGTGTTGTCCAGTTACTGAACTGTTCAGCCATATTATGTTCTAAAGGAGTTTAGTCATATCAGATCAACACTTGTTTACATCCCACCTGAAGTTCAATGTGATACTCTTTATGATACTGTTGCTAGGATACGGACTCAGCATCCTGGTGAAAAAAATCTGGATCTGTGGGTGAAGTTGGACTCACTGAAGGATGTGGTGGAGAGATGAACATTGAAGAAGGTGGAGACTTTTCTTCAGAACATTGACCAACAGTCAATTATTATTGACCAATAACAACAACAGGAAAACCCCCAACAAAAACTGATCCCGGTATGCTGGGTCCACTAAGGTCTGAGGACACACAGAGGAAAAGTGCCATCCTTGTGGACACGGGACTTCAACTTTGTGTTCACGCTGGATTATCAGTGTACTATTTATGTTGGTGCATGTGAGTGTTTGTGTGTCATGTCAAGACACCCTGAGCCTAAAGGACTAACATGAACCTTTACATAACCCCTCTCTCTCTCTCTCTCTCTCTCTCTCTCACACACACACACACACACACACACACACACATTCAAAGTACATTTCAGCACATACACAGTATTAACAGATTATTCTGAGGGGATTTCTCCTCTAACCAGTTTTGCATCTATCTTGCTGTGTTACAGCAGTGCAGTCGAGTTTTGAAGTCATGCAAAAAAACACGTGGATGCACTTTTTCCTTTAAATTTGCCTATTCATTCGCTCAGTTTGTTGTGTTTTCACAGAGTTTCACATGCAGAATTGTTAGTCTTTGCATGTTTAGTATAATCTCCATATGCAAAAAGTCGTTTCAGTGTTATTGAAGGGCAAAATGGGAATTAAAGAGAATTTGCCACTTTGGATGTCCTTCAGTTGTGCAGAGCAGTGTCCATTTAGTGCAGCCATTACGCACAGCTGTGGCTATTTCTGGATCCCATATCAATCACTCATCCTATTTCCCTCGAACGTGTCATTGACCATGAAACGCCAACCTAAAGGCAAAATGCTTCAATGTAATGTGTCATTTATAACTCTATATTTATGCTCCATGATCATTCTGTCCTCAGTTTGCTTCAGTCCCTACCCTGTTAAGTGTGGTGATTACTCAGCAGAAAGTGATATAATAACAGTGACTGTGCATCCTCTCACTGATCTAAATAAACAGACCAAGAGAAGGAACTTTTGTCCTGAGTAATCACAGCTTACAGTGAGTCCCAGTTTACTTTTGATTTAGTTTGCTGGGATTTTGGGCTCTCCAGTTTTAGTTTAAGAAATACTGCATTAAGAAGAAGAAGGGTTGTATTGTTGCTCATTTAACGACCGTTTACAGCGGGATTTCCCCGCGTACAGAAAAAGACTCACGGGGTAAAGTGGCTCTCTTTGCCATCACTGTTCAGAGCTGAGAGCTGTGTAAATAAAGTGCTTCACAGGAAACCACAAATATGCAGCTTCCTCTAATGAATAACTGAGTTTAACACGTCCTAATGAGTCAGAGACCGTCTGAGGGAGCGTGGGCCAAATCATAAAAAGTTATTGTTCCTTATAAAGCTTTGTTGGAAATCATCCCAGACAGATTCTTTTAAAAAAGAGACATTTTGACCCTTTGACACATGCTAAACTTTTTTCACTTTTGAGGTTAGTTACATTATTGATTTTACTAATAAAAGTACCGCTCGTGCAGTAGCGATTGCTCTTAAACTGCGAGGGAAGCTCAGCTTCCTTTTATTTAGAATAAGCTACTTATCACAGGTAACCAACACAACTTGCTGCTCACTAATTCCCGCAGTGCCACAGTGCTTCACACAGTCGGACGCTGAGTGTCAGCTGACTTCGATGGGGCAGTGTAGAGTGTGTTGTTTAACTGCGCAAAACTGGACGGTGATTGGATAAATGCTGGGCTGGCCTGGACGCTCGGCTTTTGCACGATGATTGGATGGTCTGTCTGAAGCGGAATCTCTTTTTAATTGACAGTTAAATGAGGGAACCAGCTATCTTTAAGTCTAAACATCCACCAGAGCATTTTTCAAGTTTTTCATTCCTTTGTTCTGAACTGATCCTTAGACTTTACCGATCCCCAGCTCTGTCTTTGTTAAAAAAGGACTAGCGGTTTGTTTGGCAAGTCTACTCTGTCGCGACAGGGTCATGGATCATTTTCTTGAAAAGGAATGGAGGGTAGAATTTACATATAAAAAAACATACACATTTATGATGTAGGCCTGGAAAAAATGAGCTTCCCCTCCTTGAAAGAACAGCAGCCACCACTGCCCTCGTGAGTATATTGACTATTTTCTCCACTGAAATGACACTGTACATTTTTGCAGGTTACCCTCCACTACCCTGGTCTCCAACAGTTACAGTACTTTTTCAGGTTTTCCTTAAAAAAAATAGTCCTTTAGAGATCGAAGTTTTCCAACTTCAAATGGACACCATGAGCAGAACTTTACCCTTATTTCTGATTATTTGTTTTATCTTTGTTTTATCTTTTGAAATAACACATTGTCTCATTTCCCCATAAGGTGTTTCCTCCTTTAAATAAGAACAAGAATGAGAAATAAGAATAACTTTATTAATCCCTGAAGGGAAATTCAATTGTCTGTTGTCTCACATAATATGTCTCCAAAAAAGTTATCTATTATTTACACAAGTTATAAAATCTAATGGCCGTTGGTACAAAAGATCTTCTGAATCTCTCTGTCCTGTGGCAAAGAGAGAGGAGCTTCCACCACCATTGGCCCTTTGGTCTATCAAGGTGTTGTGAAGTGGGTGACCCATGTTCTTTAGAATAGTCTCCACCTTCCTCAGTGTAGATCTCTCCACCACATCCTCCACTGAGTCCAGCTTGAGTCCAAACACAGAGCCAGCCTTTTTCACCAGTTTGTTCAGACGTCTTGCATCTTTGTGTTTGATGCTTCCTCCCCAGCAGACTGCAGCGTAGAACAGAACACTTGCTACCACAGACTGATAAAACATCTGCAGCATCTTACTACAGATGTCTATTGATCGGAGTCTCCTCAGGCAAAAGAGGCAGCTCTGCCCCTTTCTGTAGATGAAGTCTATATTCTAAGACCAGTCCAACTTATTATCCAGATGTACACCTAGGTATTTATATGATGTCACCACTTTGATGTCCACGCCACAGGTGTTCACTGGCTGAAGAGTGTCAATAGCGGTGTCATCTGAGTATTTATGGATGCAGCAGGACTCAGTACTGTATTTGAAGTCTGATGTGTACAGTGTGAACAGGAATGGCACCAGTACTGTCCCTTGTGGAGCCCCTGTAATGCTTATTAATGTCCCAGAAACACAGTTCCCCAGCCTGACAAACTGTGGCCTTCCTGTCATGTAATCTGCAATCCAGGAAACACAGGAAGGATCCACTCCTATCTCTGTGAGCTTGTCTTTGAGTATGGTGGGTTGGATGGTGTTGAATGTGCTTGAAAAGTCAAAGAAAATTATCCTCACATAAACCCCAGGTTCCTCCAGATGAGACAGGGCACGGTGAAGCATGTAGAGGACAGCATCATCCACTCCAATGTGTCCTTTATATGCAAACTGCAGGGAATCCAGCGTGTCTTGGACCTCAGACCTAAGAAGGCATAGAATCAGCTGCTGCAGGGTTTTCATGATGTGTGAAGTGAGGGCCACTGGTCTGTAGTGATTGAGTTCAGCATGACATTTTGTCTTTGGTACTGGCACAATGCAGGATGTTTTCCACAGAGTAGGTACCCGCCCCAGCTGTAGACTCAGGTTGAAGATCTTGTGGAGAGGTTGACACAGTTCCGCAGCACAGTCTCCAAGCGGCCTTGAACACATGCCATCCGGACCAGCTGCCTTCCCAGGACAAAGTCTTCCAAGCTCCATCCTCACCCCAGGAAGAATAGTTGTGGCTCTTTGCTTTAACTAAACTAATGGTGGATCCAAATAAACTAAACTAAACTAAACTAAACCCCTGTTTCGGTAACAGGCAAGGACTGATGTTCTAGGAGGGACACATTTGAAGTGGTTGAGACATCTGAACAAGATGGAGGAGGAAAGGAAGAAGTTGTAGTGAAGATTTGTTGCGGAGAGTAGGGTGGAGTAGCAGTGGGAGTGGGTGTGACAGCAGAGTCAAATCTGTTGAAGAACAGGTTGAGTTCATCAGCTCTTTCCACATCACCCACCACTGGCTGTCTTTTCTTTTTATTGCTGTGTCCAGAGATGGTACTGTTTCCTTTCCGCACTTCACGGATGTTGCTGTGTTGTAGATTATTTTCTATCTTCTTTTTGTACTCCAGCTTTGCTATCTTCAGTCTCTTCTTCAACTCTTGTTGCACTTGTTTGAGTCGTTCTTTGTCACCATCTTTAAAAGCTTTCTTTTTCTGGTTCAGTATTGCTTTTATGTCTCTTGTGATCCACGGTTTGTTGTTGGGGAAACTATGGAGCCAGATCAGGCTCAAAAGTATTGATTGTTTACCAGAAGAAGTGTAAGTGAAAAAATAAAAAGTGAAGTGGAAAAATAAGATTTGAACCTGAAAAAATAAAATGGTACCTGAAAGTCCCAGAATGCATGAAAAAAATCTGTTCAAATGTAACTTTGATTCTGATTTAATACTTTGGAATAAATTACTTATTTCTATTTTTCACTTCAATATATATTTCGATCTTGGAGTACTTTTTTTTTTTCGATTGAATTTTATTTATTTATTTCAGATTCAGATCTTATTTTTACGGATTCAAAATGTTTTTTTCCGGTTTCAGATTATTATTTTTCAGATTCAGATCTTCTTTTTTCGGATTCAACTTGAAAAGTTTCAGGTTCACTTTTGACCCTGTTTTTCCGTGGGGGCGGGCGTCGACTGAGAGGGGCGCGGTCTGCCATGAGTGCGGTCTCACCCTGCGTTCAGGAAGTGGCATGAATACACTTTAGCTTAGCCTACAATTAGGCTGTATTGGCTGAATGAGATCGTGTTGGTTCGTTCCACTTTAGTTGTGCAACATAAACTGTGATTCATAAAAAAGCTCTATTGATACTAAGTACTAAAAAAAATCTCTACTCATGTCATCCAGTCGATTTTTAGTAATCAGTGTTTCGGTGTCGAACTATTTCCTTTCTGTGGTATAGTGATACTTGTACACGCGCAATCGAATATGCAGGGGGTGAAGCGATTTTTGTCACGTGGACCCATAGGAGCCGAGTCTCGTTGCCATAGTATCAGAAATACACAGACATGGCAACGAGCGCATCTAGCAGCCAGACGAGTAAAGAGGAAGAAAAGAAAAGTAAAAATAGAAAAGAGCCTTCAAAAGTGCATAAAAAATGAACGAAACTATGCTATATGCATCTATAATCTGTCAGGAGTGAAGACGTTCTCGACTTTACAAGGACACGTTGGGAAACTTACAGAACTAGTATTGGAAAGTGGCTTTCTCTACAGGGTGAGACAAAAGACCTTGCAGAAACTTATAAACATTGCGTTGATATCAACTTTGACAATGTTCCTGATGACGCTGGGTTTCACATGACATGCTACCAGCGATTTATTTGCAAAAGGCGTTTGAGAAACAAGAACGTGATGCAGCCGTGGGTCAGTCAAACCCTTCAGGCAGCATCGCCGATGCATCCACGTCCACGGCATCTGAAACTCCGCGAAAGAAACTTCGCTCAAGGTCATAGGCTGTATTGGGACAAAGGAAAAAGTGCCTAGAAACTAAATTTCGTTCAACTACGCTGGTGCTACTCGTTCAATGCATTTTTCATGGACAATACCCTTCTGGACTTTGGGTTAAAATATCAACTCAGACTATCTGTCAGAGTTTTGTCACCAGCCAGAAATGTACATATATGTGAGTAACCCAAAAACAATTATATGGTGCTGCTGTTTTTGCTTGTAGAAACTGCTATGTTGATTCTGGCAAGACAAAATCTTTCTCAAATGTCATAAATACATCTACCTAACATCTGAAACAGTTATTGGTGCCTTAGTATACGCATAAGTGAATTCAGATTATGAAATGTAGCAAATTTCTTGAAAAAAATGTCTCAACTCAAGTGATTTGCACCCAGCACAATGTAATATATACAGTAAATTTAGCTAAAAGCTTATGTTTCATACATAAAAATG
The DNA here is from genome assembly GCA_962446985.1 of Xyrichtys novacula. NCBI lineage: Eukaryota > Metazoa > Chordata > Actinopteri > Labriformes > Labridae > Xyrichtys > Xyrichtys novacula. Next base: position 14,675,131 of record OY660865.1, read on the forward strand.
ACACAATCTACTGTATAATAAAAGCAATAAAATGTAAACAGCACATCATGGCCATAAATGGCTGAAAGTCAATCAAATTGCTACCATGGCCCCCAAAATTGGAATAATGGAAAAAAATGTAACAAGACAAAAATAAATGCACAAAAGGTCTAAATTAATTCAAAATATGGTATAAAACATTTATTCAAATATCACAGTGTCTTTCCATTCCATTCCATCACATTTTTTCCATTATTCCAATTTGCAAGTGGACCTGAAACTTTTCAAGTTGAATCCGAAAAAAGATCTGAATCTGAAAAATAATAATCTGAAACCGAAAAAAACCGTTTTGAATCTGTAAAAATAAGACCTGAATCTGAAATAAATAAATAAAATTCAATCAAAAAAAAAAAGTACTACAAGATCGAAATATATATTGAAGTGAAAAATAGAAATAAGTAATTTATTCCAAAGTATTAAAAAACAGAATCAAAGTTACATTTGAACAGATTTTTTTCATGCATTCTGGGATTTTTCAAAGTTCAATTTCGAAATTCAAGACTTTCAGGTACCATTTTATTCTTTCAGGTTCAAATCTTATTTTTCCACTTCACTTTTTATTTTTTCACTTACACTACTTCTGGTAAACAGTCAATACTTTTGAGCCTGATCTGGCTCCATAGAAAACAGTGAACAGTCTTTGTGGTTATAACTGTGTCTCTGCAGAAATTGACATACTCAGTAAAGCAGTCAACCTTTTTATCAATGTTCATACTATCCACATCTGTTTCCAGCAGCACATTCCAGTCTGTTGATTTAAAACAGTCCCTTAGAGCTTCACTGGCTTGAGTTGTCCGTCTTCTGATTTTGACTTTGGTCACAGGCTGCCTCAGAAGCTTTGTAGGCTTCTTTGACGTTGGCATACAGCAGATCCAGGGTCTTGTTTTCTCTGGTAGGACAGTTCACAAACTGTGTGAATCCAGTCAGGTAAGAGGAGAGGGTGACATGGTTGAAGTCTCCCGATATTATTATTAGTGCCTCAGGGTGTTGAGACTGTAGCCTGGCAACACTATTTTGCAAAACATCACACAGAATTTCTTCATTTGATTTAGGTGGAATGTAAACAACTATTGTTATGATATGACCAAATTCTCTTGGAACATAATATGGCCAAAGAGCAACTGCCAACAGTTCAATAACTGGACAACACAACTTCTCCTTGACAATTGTGTGTTACAGGGTTACACCATCTCTGGTTGACAAATAAAGCCAGACCTCCTCCTTTCTTCTTGCCACTAGCTTGAGCGTCTCCGTCTGACCTTATGAGAGTGAAGCCAGGTAGATCCACACTGGAGTCAGAGTTGTTTTGATTTAACCAGGTTTCAGTAAAACACAGGAATCATTATAATATATCATATTTTGATTCTTTAGGGATAAATAATATAAATACTCTACACAGTCCAGTTGCCTGATTTTGGAGTCTTCATGAAGATCTTACTGGAAAGGTACCAAGAGGAAACATTTCCCAGTTTTCATACTGATGAGGCACCTTCTCACTTTTGTATGTATACAAAAAGGTCATCTAGAGGGTAGTTTTCCACGTTTTATACATTCAAAGTCTATCTGTGGGGCAGTTCATAGCATTCATTTACTGGTAAAGCATTCAAGGGTGAGTTTCCCACATTTTATATGATTGATTATCCAGAGAGGAACTTTTTTTCCACTTTTTAGTGCGTTTGATCTCCAGGAAAGTTTCAGTGGGTCATTTTTAAAAATGATAAAAGAAGGACAGGCAGAAGGCATGTCTTTCATTTCCAGCCATCAGAACAGTTTCTTATGCATTTCCATAGAAATGACACCAGAGAGGGAATTTTGGTACATTTTATTTCTACTTTACTTGGATGGTACATCAAATTACCATCTCTGAAAATCTCCAACTGCTTTGAATATGACAGTCCCTTGTTCCTGTTTGGACCAGGAACTAAGACTTTAATCTTCCTGATACCACACCTAAGTTTCTTCGGGTACTGTAAAGCTCTTATTTGGGCCAAGCAGGTTTCAACAGGAGCTTTATTTCATTTCTCTGAACAATGATTCCCAGATGACACATTCAAAGATGTGAAACAGGCACTGAGAACCTGAGTGAGATGGAAAACTACCAGAGGTGTTAAGATACATGTGTCACTCTTACACACACACACACACACACACACACACACACACACACACACACACACACACACACACACACATCTATCAGGTGTTGCTGACGTCAGAAGGGGTGTGTGTGTGTTTGACCATCCAAGCTGTTGTCGCTGTGCTGGCAGGAGGCACATTCCAGCCATTGTGACTGCAGACCGTCGCCCCTGACGACCTTATAAGGTTATAAATCATTGTCCTTCCTACCAGTCTGCACAGCAACACCCAGACCTCGACCATGACATGAGCTACATTAAATTTCTACTGGTTAAATGATCAGGAATGACTGCAGACATGTTTCAGAGTGTATGGATGATGGGGGGCCTGATGACAGTCTCCTCAGTGCGGTTCATGGACATGCAGGTTTTCTAAGTCTTGAGTATCAGTCTAACAGTTTCTGGCTGCTGTTGTGTTTGTCTGTGAGGTGACCCGTCCAACTCAGCACTGATCACAGTGATTATACTTAAATCCAATGTATCAGTTGGAAAATCATTGATAGCAGGTCTGGGTGATGTTCCGCTCATTATAGTAGATAAACAGCACTGAGAGGAACCATGCATTCATTCTGCTCTTTGAGAGTTTGGATGAAGTTTTGATCATCATCTGAACGCCACATGTTCGAGACAGAGATTGCTGTCACTCCTGTAACCTGACAGTTGTTCACTCATTATCACTCTTGCACATGAGTGATCTCCACAGACTCTCTATCATCATGCTCAGTCTGTCCCTTTGCTGTTTCAGGCACACACTCCTATCTCCTCCCTCCTTTTAATCTTGATTTTCACACTGTAATAATAATCATAATTAAAGTTGAAACTCCATTCATCACCCAGCCCTATATTCAGTGTGCTTCTAGTCTGCTGGAGCTTTTTTGGGGGGACTTTGAAAAGTTAAACCCAAAGCTTGCTTGTCTGTCGCCATGAATTGCCATGATGGATAAATGATTGATGCGGGCACATGTGACTTTAATTTCTACCAACAGGATCTTTCTTGAGGTTGTAGAGTCTGTGCATAAGCTTTACAAAAAAGTGGAACAGGTGCAACATGTGAAAAGTTTTTTGTACGGTATTTTTGACCTTTCCTTTTATTATTACTTCTGTGTAGATCCCCGCCTTTCTCTTAGTGATGATATAAGAATATGGTGTTACATATTAAACTCAGGGCTGACTCAGACAGCCCCTATAGTCCCACAGATGGCCCTCCCTGGGGTCCAGCTTCCAGAGATGTTTTTATCTAAATTTATATAATCGCTTTGACTTGCTGTAAATCCTGATAACATCAAATGAGCTCTTTAAGGCGGCAAGAGTCTCTGAAGTATTACAGACTGTTCTGTGCTTGTTTTTATGACTGTTTTATGGCTGTTTGTAAGACTGTGAAGTCTTTCACATGATACGGTTGAATCATAAAAACTGTATTGCTGAAGTGAGGTGATTGAGCAGGAACTGACATCTAAGGATGGTTATGTTGTTCTCTGTTTTGGCTGTTTGATTTTATGAGAGGCCTTAATGCTGAAACAAAAACAAGATGTTAAAGAGATTCTCACGATGACCGTTTGCGTCGTGCAATCAACTCCTCTGCACAGAAGTTTCCACTGATTACACTGTCAAATTATCATTTATTCATTTCTTAACACCTCAGAGCGATCTGTGATATTACCGCCAGCTCAACAATCTGCTTCAGAAATTTGAAAATATATAAGGTAGACCTTTTTTTTTTACTTGTTCTCACCTTTCAAAGCTATCCAAGCTTTTTCATGATTTACAGCCCCAAAAACTCCTGATTTATTGGATCTCTTCAGCTCTTTTCACGTCTTCCTGATACACTTCGTTTTGGCTGCTTCTCCACTGACATGAAGTTAGGCACTGCTTCAGGGTGTTATTTTTTACACAGCTACGTATTCTGAAGTAATACAGAAATTAGGCCTTAGCACCAGCCCTGTGCTGTTAACTCCTGTTATATCACTCACAGTTTGGGGTGTTACCTTTTACACAGCTGCAGCTCCATTCTGTCCTGTTATAATGTTTGTTTGTGTCTCTAAGATTCATGAAGGTCTTTCTAGATCAGACCTGGGCATTTTACGGCCCGCGGGCCACATCCGGCCCGTTGGCTGTCCCTGTCTGGCCCGCGTGAGGTCAAGTAAATTAAAACATAAATAAAAAAAATAGGCCTTTTTATGCTGTGAAATGAAATACGGCAGTGTTGCTTTTATTTTGAAAAGACTGCCATTGTTTTTTTTTAATATATATTTACGTAGTGACGCACATGTGTAGGCGAACAGCTACATGTGATGCTGGTAAGCTAGCCCTCAACATGTCAGCCCACGGCAAAAAGAGAAAAATCGATACAGAATGCCACGTTTTCAACAAGACATGGACTGCTAAATATTTATTTACAGAAGTCAAAGGTAAAGCTGTGTGCTTAGTTTGTGGTGTACAGGCCGCCGTGTTCAAGGATTACAATTTGAATCGCCACTACGTGACCAAACATGAGGAGAAATACAAGAACTTGTCTGATCAAGAGCGCGCAAGGGAGTCAGATGCTTTGCTAGCTAAGCTGCAAAACCAACAAGGACTTTTTACTAAACTTTGCACATCCAGAGATGCAGCTGTCAAGACAAGTTATGTCATATCTCACAAAATCGCTAGAAAAAGTCAACCGTTTTCTGACAGGGAGTTTATTAAGGAGTGTTTGTTGGACTCTGCTGCCCTACTATGCCCGGAGAAAAAGGGAGCTTTTGAGAACGTGCCTCTCTCACGACAGACTGTGATGAGGAGGGTTGAGGACATCGCAGGGAATCTGGAACTTCAGCTGAAGAACAGAGCAGTCAGCTTCGACTATTTTTCCCTTGCTTTGGACGAGAGCTGCGATGTGAGTGACACTGCCCAGCTACTCATTTTCATACGTGGGATATCTGCGGACTCTAAAATCACGGAGGAGCTGGCAGCCATGCAGTCAGTGAAAGGGACAACAACCGGGAGTGATTTATTCACGGAGGTAAATGCATGTTTGGACAAGTTGGGACTAAAATGGGACAAGCTGGCAGATGTGACAACAGATGGTTGTCCAAATCTGACCGGGAAAAATGTTGGACTTTTGAAGAGAATGCAGGATAAAGTGACAGAAATGAACCCTGAGCAGAAATTGACACTTTTGCATTGTATTATACATCAGGAAGTGTTGTGTAAGTCAGTGTTAAAGATGAACCATGTTGTTGATGTTGTAAATAAAACAGTTAACTTCATCAGGGCAAGAGCATTGAATCACAGACAGTTTGTTTCACTTTTGGAGGAAAGCAAGACTGAACATCATGACATAGGCTACCACACAGTTGTCAGGTGGCTCAGCCTGGGCAAAGTACTGAAAAGTTTCTGGGACCTGAGAGAAGAGATACACGAGTTCTGTGTGAAGAAAGGAAATGACATTCCACAGCTTTCAGATGCAGACTGGATTGCAGACTTTGGTTTTGCTGTAGATGTGACGACACTAATGAATGAACTAAATGTCAAACTGCAGTGCAGAGGCCTTTTTGTACATGAAATGTACAGCGCAGTAAAGGCTTTCATGAGGAAATTGCAGCTTCTCTCAAGCCAAATGAAGGACAACATTCTCACCCACTTGCCAACACTGAAGGAAGCCACAAAATCTGCTGATCACCTCGACAAGTACTCATCTATGTTAGAAGCACTGCATGGTGAGTTTTCAAGGTGATTTCAGGACTTTAAAACAATTGAGAGTGAAATGCACATGGTTTCTTCCCCCTTCACCTGCATTGTGGAGAATGCACCCAGTGATGTTCAGATGGAACTGATTGACCTGCAGTCTGACACACTTCTGGCAGCGCACTTTCGATCAGTCTCACTGCTTGACTTCTACTCTTCCCTCAAAGAGGAGAACTTTCCACACATGAGGAGGCATGCTCAGAAGACTCTAGTCCTCCTTGGATCTACCTACGTATGTGAACAGACATTCTCAGTGTTGAAGTTCAACAAATCCAGATACAGATTCTCTATCACTGATGGCCACCTCTCAGCTGTCCTTGGCATATCCACCTCAGACATTCAGCCAGATTTCAATGCACTTGTTCAAGCACAGAGCAAGCTGGAATTTTCCCACTGAACAAGTAAAATGAACTGTAAAACATTAAAAGCATTTATTGGTTTTTACATGAAGTTGACAGTTGCTTATCTTTAACATACTGTAAAACACCTTTTCAGTATTTGGGAAGATTAACATGTTAAAAATAAAATGAAACACTGATGCAATTATTGATTTTACTGTTTATTACTTCTATAGGAGTATTTTCCTACACCACAATTTCATATATTTATATAAATATTTACAGAATATTCTTATTCTTCTGAATACCAGTAGTAACTAATCAAAAATATAATTCAATGCTATTTACAATGAGGAAAATTAATACTGAGCAGAATTAAGTTCAAGTTATTGTTGGTTCGGCCCTCCAACGCAAGTCAGTTTTCTTATGTGGCCCCTTTTAAAAATTAACTGCCCACCCCTGTTCTAGATGATCAGCTACAGATTTCAGAACCAACTGAGACTCAGATCCAGCTGGTACTGGTCTTTGTTTCCAAAGCAGTCCTCAACTACAATGACGTCCTGAAAACATTTAAACTTCCTGCTGTTTTCTGGAGCCTGATACAGCTAAGACTTTCCTACAGGACCAAAAGAGGTCTAAGTTGGGAGACAGACTGGACCAACAGAGAGTATGTTAGGGTGTAAAATACCAAGAGGAGAACTTCTCAAATGGATCTCCTGCTGTAAACAGTAAGCAAACACATTTAAAGAGTGAAAAATGGAATCTGAAATTGTTGCAGAGCTGCAGCCTCAGACATAAATAGTTCTGCCTGTCCTTAGAGTCGTTAGATGAGCAGCTCAGGATTTATTACCTATCAGAATGAAGGATTAGGTTGATTCAATTAGAGGAGTGAGTGAATCATAACCCCGGTTGCTTAACACAGGGTGTGTCTCATTTCAGAGACCACACCGTCGAACAGCGCAGTTAAAGTGTGCATGATGTCATCATGCGGCACGAACGGTGTCCCATTTGCCACGAAATGCTAAGTGTGCTTCAAATTTTTCAAGCATGCATTTATGCACGCTTTCGTGCTGCTGGTATCCCAGAATTCTTTGCGTGCCGCGGCACAGCTGCACATTTCGGGTGAGAGGCTGGACTCGCTTGGAGACGCAGCACGTCTTCAAAGAAAATACAAGAAATCCAAAAACAGCAGACAGTCAGCTCAGGCTTCATGAGCGCATGATCTCTGAACTCACTAAAATATGCAAACCAAACATTATATTCTTAAGAGACGAACTGATCCGCTCTGCTACCACAATCAAAACATTAGAAATAAGAAAGCTGACAAAACTACAGCAGAATATCATTGACACACTGAGGTTTTTTTTTTAGAGATTAAAGTTGTAAATTTAGGAGAATAAAGTCATAAAGTAAATAAAGTCATAAAGCTCCTTTTGTGGAGAGGGAAATGACTGAAGCTGGTCATCTGCAGGGTTATCTGTGGATGTATCAGCGGGTCATTCAGAGCGTTTTTGTGGTTTCTGAATAAGCAATCAAACTGATGATCAACATTTGTGATCCAGAGGGAGTCAAGCGACGACGAGCACCACGTCCCTGACACAGACGGTAACCTACACCTGCAGAGACACCAACACCTTATTATGGCGTATGGATTCATATCATGATCTAAAGCTCAATATCATTCACGGATATTTATGGCTGCATAAATGGATATATCCTCAGCATATTCATTTCTGCCTCCACAAAAGCAGCGATTTCCTTCAAGTACACCCGTTTTTTTCCCTGTGGAAAAGACGTATTTCTCATATATTCTTTTATTTATATAAGTCTTTATACTTATGACAATGTTATGCTGATGTGCCAAAGGATGAAGTATCTCCTTGTTTGTGAAACCTATACTGTAGCAATCTTCCTTTAAATGCTTCATGGCCCTAATTTTAACAACTCTCCTGACTTTATTCTCCTAAATTTACAACTTTAATCTCTATATCTTCAAAAAAAAAAAAAAAAAAAAAAAAAAAACAACTCAATGTTGTCCTGATCCTCTGCTGTAGTTTTGTCAACTTTCTTATTTCTAATGTTTTTGATTGTTGTAGCAGAGCGGATCAGTTCGTCTCTAAAGAATATAATGTTTGGTTTGCAAACTTTAGTGAGTTCAGAGTTCATGCGCTCATGCAGCCTGAGCTGACTGTCTGCTGTTTTTGGATTTCTTGTATTTTCTTTGAAGACGTGCTGCGTCTCCAAACGAGTCCAGCCTCTTACCCGAAATGTGCAGCTATGCAGTGGCACGCAAAGAATTCTGGGATACCAGCAGCACGAAAGCGTGCATAAATGCACGCTTGAAAAAGGGGCGGGGGCAGTGTGATTTTGAGACTGAATTTGAAGCGCGCTCAGCATTTCGTGCAAAATGGGACACCGTTCCTTACGCACGCTTCAAATGTGCCGTTCAGCGGTGCGGTCTCTGAAATGAGACACAGACAGGGTACTTAAGTCCAGATAATGGCAGATAATGGCAGTGCGCTCAGCTAAGCACGCTTATCCCGATGCGATCTCTGAAATGAGACACAGCCACAGTGAGCTAACTGTTGAACAACTTGGAGACATCAGAGCTGCAAATGAGAAAACACAATTACACAACACAACTCTGAGTACATGGAGCAGTGTCAACAAACTCCTTCAAGTGGCTCAAGTGAACAAAGTCAAAAACAGCAATGACTGATGATACACTCCCTTCACATCATCTCTAACTTAACAAACCGGAGCAAACACACTTTATACCCAGTAAAGCAGGATGCAGACTGAGAGACTCGACCTTTGATTTATGCAGCTTTAAACACCAAACAGAGAATATTGTATTGACTGTAAAGACATTTCCAACAAGTAAATTAAGGTTATACAGGCCAGTTGACATGTCCTCTTAAAAGTACAGTAAGTTTTTACTCTCAACTGTGATGGGGAATGATTTCTTGCACAGAATGTTTTCCTGCTGTGTTTAATTTCTGCTGCTTGTAGCTGCCTGTCTGTGTTTCTCCTGAACACATGCTGCCGTCTGTCATCACTGTGTTCCAACGAAGATTTGCAGCAGCAGCAGGAGGATCAGTGGACTTTATGCCCACCGTTGACACGCTTCAGATCTCCCACAACTCAATCCAGTCCAGATACAACTCTGATTACGATGCTGGAGTGGAGTTTCTATGACCTGCAGAAACCCGAACAACCTAATAATACTTGAAATACTCAACCAAAAAAATGTCAAACATGTTTAGTTGAATTAAGATGATAACTTTTGGTTTTTTATGCTCAAAATGACAGGAAAAAACACTTCTGTTTACACTTTAACTGGCAGATTTCATAAAATCATTCAAAGATTCAGAGGATCTGGAGAAATCTAAAGGGACTCTGGATTGGAAATCCCTGCATTGAAAGGACAACTGGACTTAAGGCGAAATGTCTCAAGTAAGTCCAGTTGTCCTTTCAACAAAGAGTTAGAAATCATAGATGCCGCATCCTCAGTTTTAAAGAGTAGTTCTCAGCTCCCAGTCCAAATCCAGCATCCCTGATGGTATGGGGATCATCAAGGTCCATGTCATGGGCTCAGAATCACTTCTGAGGGTCCAGGGTCCACTGAGATCAACAGAGATCTGAGGACACACAATGAGAAATCTGAACCTGGAAATACTTTTTTTAAACTGTTTCTGATATCAAATGTTATTTTTTCAGGTTTTACTTTCAATTTGTTGTATTTAAACATTTTCCAAATGATCTGCACACCATGAAAATCAGTTTATTTAACATTTGAATACGGGTTGTATGACTCACTGAAATTGGATCTTGCAGGGAACAAATCAAACATTTGAATTGCAGCCTTGAAACTATTAAAAACAGCCTTGCACAGATTCTATAAAAGCTTAAGGACAGGGGTGTTAGTGTACAGTATTTGGGTATGTTTACATGCTAGGCTGAGTCCATGCCTCCATGAAAGGGGCTCTTACAGGACGTTTTCAAGCCTTTAAAATCTTTTAATCCCTCCACTCTCATCTTTTAGACTCCCTTCAGTAGGCTCGTAAAAATGTAGACTTGTGAAAACTAGAATCAGACCTTGTTTTTGTATCTAAGTGAGCTCTCTGCACTTACTTCTAGTAGGAACAGTTGATGAGAGCAGTGTGAAGGTTTCAGTCCTTATCAACATGACCGAATGATGCTGAGGACTATTGAGGAACACAGGTACACAGCACTAAGAGTGCTGATCGCCTAGTTGCTAACATGATCGGGCTTCAGTGGGTGTTAAATCATACTGCTGTTATGTGTGTGGGTGAGAGTGTGAGAAAGAAGCTGAGTGAGAGAAAAGAGAGAAACAGAGGAGAGGGATTCTGGTATCAGTCCAGACTCTATCACATCTCATGGACTCTCAGCCACTGTGAAGGGTTATAAGGTCCTGGTCCTGAAGGTCCGATCAGTCAGGGATGTGATTTCTGTTTGATATCTTCTCTGTTTTTTATTTTATTTTATTTTATTTTAATCTGTGTTATTGTCTGACTTGTCAGTACAAACTGGCCTTGGCTCTAAAACAGGGGCTGTTCGATGACATTTACCATGGTGCCAGATGATCAGACCAGGACAGCAAGGCTGGCAGGACTCAAGTAGCAGCAGTTAAAATCTTTTTTTTTTTTTACTTTTGATGGAAGCAAGTGATCAAAACAACAGGAAAACAAAAGTAATATTGTTGCATATTTAAATCACTTTTGGGTCACTAATCTGGAGAGAGTAAAAGGACAGCACCAGGACTGTTAAACTATGCTCATGAGCTGCAAACAAACTAACCAATAATCCTGAATTACTGATTTCCTACACAGATGCATCTTGCATCTCTATGCTGATGATACTATCCTTCACACTTAACTTCCATCTCTATGCCGATGATACTATCCTTCACACTAAACTCTCATCCCTATTCCCAAGATACTCCCCTTCACACGTGACTTCCATCTCTATGCGGATGATACTATCCTTTACACCTCCATCTCTTTGCTAATTGATACTATTCTTTACAATGAACTTCCATCTCTATGTGGATGATAATATCCTTCACATATCCATCTCTATGCAGATGATACTATCCTTTACACTTAACTTCCATCTCTATGTGGATGATACTATCCTTCACACCTCCATATCTATGCCAATGATACTATCCTTTACGCCTGCATCTCTTTGCTAATTGATACAATTCTTTACACTGAACTTCCATCTCTATCCGGATGATAATATCCTTCACACCTCCATTTGTATGCGGATGATACTATCCTTCACAGTAAACTTCCATCTCTATGCGGATTATACTATCCTTCACAATTCCATCTCTATGCGGATGATACTATTTACACCTTCATCTCTATGCCAATTAATACTATCCTTAACACTTTACTCTCATCCCTATTCCCAAGATGCTACCCATTACACCTAACTTCCATCTCTATGCAGATGATACTATCCTTCACAACTCCATCTCTTTGCTGATTGATACAATCCTTTACAATTAACTTCCATCCCTATGTCTATGATACTATTCTTCACAACTAACCTCCATCTCTATGCTGATGATACTATCCTTCACACTTTGATCTCTATGCGGATGATGCTATCCTTCACATCTTCATCTCTATGCCGATTGATACTATCCTTTACACTTCACTATCCTCCCTATTCCCAGGATACTACCCTTCACACGTAACTTTTACCTCTATGCGGATGATACTATCCTTCACACTTGACTTCCATCTCTATGCAGATGATACTATACTTCACACTTAGATTCCATCTCTATGTGGATAATACAATCCTTCACACTTCCACCTCTATGCACATGATACTACTCTTCACACATTCATCTCTATGCCGATAATACTTTCCATTACACTTAACTCTCATCACTATTCCTCAGATACTTCCCTTCACATGTAACTTCCATCTCTATGAGGATGATACTATCCTTCACACTTCCATCTCTATGCGCATGGTACTATTCTTCACACGTTGATCTCTATGCCGATGATACTATCCTTTACACTAAACTCTTACCCCTATTCCCAAGATACCTTCCTTCACACGTTACTTCCATCTGTATGTGGATGATACTCTCCTTCACACGTTCATCTCTATGCCGAATGATACTATCCTTTACATTTAACTTCCACCCCTAAGCCTATGATAGTACCCTTCACAACTAACTTCCGTCTCTATGCCGATGATAATATCCTTCACACATCCATCTCTATCCGGGAGATACTGTCCTTTACACCTCCACTTCTTTGCTAATTGATACTATTCTTTACATTGAACTTCCATCTCTATCCGGATGATACTATCCCTCACACCTCCATTTCTATGCGGATGATACTATCCTTCACGGTAAACTTCCATCTCTATGCAGATGATACTATCCTTCACACCTTCATCTCTATGCGGATGATACTATCCGTCACACTTCCATCTCTATGCCGATAATACTATCCTTCACACTTCCCTCTCTATGCCGATGATACTATCCGTCACACTTCCATCTCTATGCGGATGATGCTATCCTTCACACCTTCATCTCTATGCCGAATGATACTATCCTTTACACTAAACTATCCTCCCTATTCTCAGGATACTGCCATTCACACATAACTTTCACCTCTATGCGGATGAGGCCATCCTTCACACCTCCATCTCTTTGCTGATTGAGACTATACTAACTTCCATCTCTATGCAGATAATACTATTCTTCACACTTAACTTCCATCTCTATGCAGATGATACTATGCCAATGATACTATGCATTTCTATGCCAATGATACTACCCTTCACACTTAACTTCCATCCCTGTGCTGAAAATACTATCCTTCACACTTCTGCCCCTTTGACCATGATTCCACTCTGAATCTGCAGCAAACTGTCATGTGCCTGGATCTGGATCTAAATCTGAGATGGACTTGTAAATATTTTTTATTCAAACATGCTTGACAGAATCTGGATTTTTCATTTCTATTTTTTATGCAATCTTATTTTAACCAGGCAAACAAACTATAGATGCAAATTAAAAATCTCCTATTTGAGAGTTGTGCAAAGTTCTGTCAATATTCAAACTCTGTCCTGGGACAGAGTAAATTCCTCCACTTTTCTGTTTGATAAAGAAGGAGACTTTGATGCAGGCAGACCAGAAACAGACTCAAATATAAAGTCACCTGTACTTTTAGACTAGGAAGGGGATTCGTGAAAATTATGGAAGTCATTTGCCAGATATTGTCAAGCGTGTTTCTCTACTTCTGCAGTGAATCAGTCTGACACGGTCTTCATATTAAACAGATCAACCCTTTTTTCACAGACTCTGTTTGAGAGTGTTGACGGTCTTTTGCAGACAGATTTCATGAGGAGGTTGGAGGTCATGGAGGATCACACTTTGTTGAAGTTTGCAGCTGTTTGTGCCAACATGACAGCAGTGTGAACTTTGATTGAAGGGTGTTATTGAGAGTGAAACTCGGTGGATCCCTGTGCTGATTCACTCTAAAGAACATAATCCTCTGCAGGCGGCTTTACTGTAAAGAACTACTCACATCATAATGTGGACTCATGTCTTACAGTCTTATGTAACAGTGAACACTGTAAGCAGATTCTTACACAGCTCTGTGTGTGCATATACAAGAATTAAAATGTATTACCCAGCAGCAGACAGCTAATATGTACAAACAGACACCAGCATATGGTGGTGTGTTTGTAGAGGGTTTCATCTTTTCGCCTGGATGAACTCTGGAGTTTAAATAATAAATAGTAATAATTCAGAAGTTAACCATTTACAAAATATCGGTGTAGGATGATTCAACAAGCGTGTAAAAGTTTTACTGCTTCTTGAAATTTTTTGCTCATATTTTGGTCACGACTCTCAGAGAAGTGAAGCTGTATGATGGTTTCGAAAAACTATATTCATTTAAAATTGTGCAAAGAAGACACATAAATGTTCAAACTTGGTTCATTTTGGATTTGATGCAGGAAGGTATTTCCCAAAAGTAAATCCAGGTTCATGTTTGTTATTGTGGGTCATCAGCTCCTCTTTTCCCAACCCTCTGTAGACCTTAGTGGACCCAGCAGACCAGGTTCAGGAGTCTGACAGTCAAATGTTCTGATAGAGGATTTCAGCTGCTCGACAGTTCAGGATTTCCTTGATCCTGTTTTTGGGGTCATGATGCTCCAAATGTTTTCAATGGGGATCAAGTCAGGACTGCATCAGTCCAGTTTCTCAGCAGGACTCTTCTCCAACAGAGCCATACTGTTGTAATCCCTGTTGTCAGAATGTGGTTTGGGATCATCAGGGTCGTCCCTGAAAAAGTCTTTGTCTGGATCGACGCAGATGTTGATCCTAAACCTGAAGATATTGTTCAGTAAACTGAGGATGCAGCATCTATGATTTCCAGTTCTTTGTTGAAAGGGTAACGAGTAAGTCCAGTTGTCCTTTCCAAAACATTGTTAGATTTTGATTCATCAGACCTCAGAACAGTTCACATACTAGTGATATTAAGCCAATGCAGTGACTGCAACTACAGTCCTGATGCTCCTAAACCAGGAGATATAGTTTATCATTAATGGAGCCTTCACAGTTATGGAAGATAACCATGACATGGACTCTGATGATCCCCAGACCATCAGGGGTGCTGGATTAGCACTGGGAGCTGAGGAAAAAACGGGTGGACCCTCTACTTTTTAGTGGAGGATGCAGAGTCCAGGATTTCATGAAAGGCAGTCATATTTTTCAGCTTTCTGATTGGACAGATGAGTTCAGCTGTCGGGTTTGCAGCAGCCATTTAAATATGGACCAATCTGTGAGTGCAGCTCTGTAAAAAAGTTGAGGAAGTGTTTGGAGTTGGACGTGATCCCTGAAACAAAGTAAAGCTGTTATTGATCAAATGCAGCATGCAAAACCAGAAAAGGCCATGACTCTGATACCTGAACAGAGTCTCTCTGTGGATTGATTAATTTGGTCTTTTTACTTCATATGTATGTTTGATGAAAGTCAAAAAATTTGAAGTAAAAGTGGAAAAATGATGGATTTAGTTACTGTACAGCTGCTTTTGTGCCTTATAAATGTAAAACTTTGCAGTGAGAAACTGAAGCAGGTCATACTGAGTTCATATAATATCAGCTCTCTATTATTAATGACGTCAGACATTGAGAAACACAGAAAGGAGAAAATATGAGAGTGTAAAGAGAGCAGGAGAAACAAACACGACCAAAACAAGAGAGAAACACACCAGTGAGGTCGAAAAAAAAGTTTCAGGAAAACTCAGAAAGAGGCAGAAATAAAAACGAGTATACGTCACCAGACTGTCCCTGAAAATGAACCAAAGTCTGAGGAGGTCGAGCTGCAATCTGCAGATCTGTAACCATCAGTAACCAGTAGGTGGAGGTGAGGAAGTGCACAGACATCATGGTTTGGGTTAAATTAAGCATTTTAGTCTCTAAACGGGTTAAGGTCTCAAAAGTGAACAGCGGAGAAATACAAAGCTCTGATTTGTAGATTTTTGTGACTGTTTCAACCTGTAAAGAACTGAATCTTCACACTGACATATTTAGTTACTCAAAGAGATGTTATTCCTGTCCTTCCCACTCTGCACGGAGAGCTGTCTCACCACCATGCTGCTGCCAGATGACGTGTGTGTGTGTGTGTGTGTGTGTGTGTGTGTGTGTGTGTGTGTGTGTGTGTGTGATGTATCTTCTCATACCTCCAGATTTCATCTGCACCAGCTCCCCTGCAGACTGACTGTCAGGATGATTGATGCTCACTTACAAACAATCACAGACGCACATTCCTGCATGACCTACAAGTTTTCTGCAGATTTTTGTCACTCGGCTCTTTACAGAGTGGCTTTGCATTCCCAAAAATGATAACAGAGGTGTTTGTGGCAATATGAGCCTCAGAGCATGTCATTCTGAGATCACTGCATCAGATGAAGTGTAAAGGATAGTATCATCATGTGCGTGCGTGCGTGTGTGTGTTTTTAACTCAATAAGGTGTTGAGGATATTTTAGAGCACATTTGAAGGAGATTTTCTCATGCATGTTTTCTTCTCTGGACTGATACATCACCTTGTGTTCAATAACTTATGCATGCAAACAACCCTGACGATTAACATGACCAACCGAGTTGAAGGAAACAACCTCTCCAGGTGGCTACGAGGCCTTTTCTGCCTCTTCATAATCACATGACAATCAGAACAGCCAATGAAAATGAACGAAAAAGAGAGATCCACCTATCACAGAGACCCACATAGAAATGAGCGGGTGCAGATGCATGAGTGGAAATGAAGCCTCAGTCTGGATCTTGAGAAATCCCAAAAGAATTGGCTGTGTTGGCTCTCTCAAACAGGTGTGCCATCAAGGAGATATTCTAGTTTCATGTTTAGTCATGGGTGGAGTTAAACTAAAACTGAAAGACTGAAATTTATTTAATTAAAAAAGAAAAAACTGGTAGCACTTTACAATGACGACCTGTTATAAAGCATTTATTAACATTTATAAGCAGTTTGTAGATGATTAGTAAACATGAACAAACTGTTTATTGACATTTGTAAGTGTATAACTTTACATTTACAAACTGTTTAAACATCATTTGTATGTTGTTATTAAGGCATTAGTAAGTAGTAAATTAATCATGAACAAACCATTTATATATGTTTGTAAATGATTAATAAATCATTTGTAATTAAAATTATACATTATTTATATTCTATTTGTAGATAAGTTACCCTTAAGTAAGGTCTATTAAGGTGACTTAAATGTTTGTTCATGTTTAATATATGCTTTGCAAAACATTCCTTAAATATCTATAAACCATCAGTAGATGTTATTAAGAGCCCTAATGTAAAGTGAAGACTATTCATTATTTATAACTGTCATTTAAGGCAACCTCAGTGTTTGTTCATGTTTAATATATGCTTTACAAAACATTCCTTAAATACCTATAAATCAGTAGTTGATGTCATCAAGAGCCCTAATGTAAAGTGAAAACTATTCATTATTTACAAGTATTTGTTAATGTCGCCACCACGTTTGTTCACATTTAACAGACATTCATAAATAATGAATTGTCTTCACTTTACATTAGGGCTCTTGATAACATATACCAATGATTTATAGATGTATTAGTAATGTTTTATAAAGCATTTGTTAATGTGGACTTTCTACTTACCTGTTACAAACTTCCCGGCCTTCATGGGTGCTGACACGACACACAACTAGAATTCTCATGTTTCGCAAATGATTTGTGAGACAGTGCTAAGGATTAAAAAATATAAAAAACATTTGCATATGTTATGGTGTGCCCTGTCCAACTAGTCCAAGAGATTGCCTTACAGACCAAGTATTCTACATTATTTCATGTTTAACACAATGATCAGTGAAAGATTTAAACAATCTTGTACCACAATAAATGTGACAGACGCAACGGTGTAGAGAACAGCATTTAACATTTAATTCCAATATAAATTTATAAAACATTTACCCTGAACAGCTCACATTATCATTTAAACAAATAAAATATGTTTGTTTATAAAACATACAGAAAACCCTTAAAATGTAAAAAATAAATAAAATAAATAAGAGGGAGCAGTTCACACACACAACTAATCTTCAATCAATTACCCACCCATAAGGCTCAGAGCCATTAATTTGATGACTGGGTCATTAGTCAGTAGAAGCTACTTGAGTCTCCACCATGAGGTAGAAATGTCCCTGCCTGACCCGCATGTCATGCAGTAGACGACCTAAGGGGCCATGTCGGTGTTTCCTTGCAAGCCAGTCTTCCCACTCAATGACTAAAAGGTGGTCTTCAAGAAGCTCCTCGGAGCAGTTTCCTCTAAGTCGCCAGATCTTCTCCTTATATGTTCTCCAGGCTCTCTCTATATGTTGGGTGTGGGCCCCTGTTACTGGATTCACATAGGCAACACTGTGGTTTACTGTATAGTGCCTGTAGCCTAGTTGAGGCAGAGCATTGTAAGCTCGCCACTCATCACTAATGATGGTTGACCCTCTCCTGATGTACCGATTAATTAACGGCACTAGCGTGGCTCTGCTCCGCCTCTCCACCAAGCGGAGCACAGGTTTCTCTTTGCTTTGTCCTCTGCGCCGCACTCCCAGCATTCCGAAGACCCACTTTTTTCTTTTCCAGGCCCCAGCCATTCTGCCCCTTCCATACTGAAGATTTGAAAACAACAAGACATTGATATCGAGTTAAAAAAAAGCATGACCTGAGCAGAAGTCACCAGACAATTCACTTTCATAATCATTATTTAACATAGTCCATTTTTATTTTTCTACAGTGAGTGATAATATGGTTCTGATTGTCAACTTAATTTGGATTATACTAAAGTTATTACCTTTCTTTTATGCCTGAAGTGACTCTCATCTATAGCTCCTCCTATAGTATCTCCTCTCCCCTATTCGCTGTCCTTTCCTTCTCTGCAGCTTTTTCATGGCTCTTTTGCAGACCTCTCTCATGGTCTTCGACATTTTTGACAGGGTTCTTGATGATCCCGCAATGTCATCACTGATGAGGTCGATCTGCCGCAACCTCAGTCCTTGGGAGAATCTTGAAAAGCATAATACATCATGATGACAATGATTCCAGTTTATAGCAGACCTACGACACTGACAATTTAAGCTATATTAATTAATTTGCATTGATGTTCTCAATACCTGGCTACATAGATATAAACATAAAACACACAAGGTATGTGTTGTCTAACCTGTACACAAATCTCATCCAATTGCACAGTGAGATTTTGTTTTTGGAAAACAGGCTCTTGTGCCGAATTGACCTTCTCACTGTTCGGTGGTTGCGTCGACATATCCTAAAAGAAAATGTGAAATGGAACATATACTAAATCATTCAGATGTTCTTTTTAAACGTACAACAAAAAACATGCTGTTTAATTGTTTACTGAGCAACCTGACAGCTACTTTAGTAACACAAACACACACACGCACGCACGCAAACACATGCACACAACACGCACACAACATGAACATATATTCCTACCTAATGTGGTAACAGGTCAGATGGGCATTAAACAAAACCAACTGGGCACCAGAGATATAGTATCTATGCACCAAACCATCTGGGCACTAGAGAAATGTGGGCATCTGGACAATGGGGAACAATGGACAGGTGGGCACCTGGACAACCGAGCACTACTAGGGACATGTGGGCACCTGGACGAGTAGGCACCTTCATTTATAGCATGCTGTTTGACCCACTGTTCTTTAAACCCCCAACATGACACAATAGCAAGGTCAAAAGAGTTTATTTGCCAAAATAGTTCTGAGGTCAAAAGTATATAACATCAGAGTTTCAAAATTCAATAGAAGAGTGTATTTGCCAAAAGAGAAGTACCAAAAATAACAATTACGTGGAAGTAGGAAGTAGTTAAATGGAAGTAGTTCAAAAAAGGTAAAATATTAATGCCCAGTTGTCTAGGTGCCCACATGTCCCTAGAGCCCAGTTGTCCAGGTGCCCAGTCATCCAACACATGTCTGTAGTGCCCACTCGACTTGATATACACTACTTACACACACACACACACACACACACACACACACACACACACACACACACACACACACACTCACAGACACACACACACACACACAAACGAACAGTCATCCTTATAACAGTATTTATGTACATTATATTTTTTAGCCTTTTTTATTAAACATACAATCGATATTAAAAAATAAAAATAAAATACATACCATTCAAATCTGTCCAAACAAGCCCTCCGCAGCATCAGCTTCATATTGTGCCTGCATGAACTGCATTTAACCTTCCTTTTCAGTATTTTTTTCTTTTGTCGCCATTTAATCAGTTTGTGTGTGTTTTTTGTTGTTTTCCTCCCTTCTGTCAATTCTCTTAATTTACTGGACAAACCAGGCATTTTGGCAGAAACAAGCTCACAAACGAAAAATCTCTGCAGCAAACCTCACTTTCAGTTCTCATCTGTTGCTGTTAGCTTTGCCACTCAGTCATATTGTCCCGCCAGAATACGTAACCAAAAAAGAAAAAAGTCACATCAGCGTGCTTCTGGATTGGAGGGGAGCTCCGTGGCAATCCCCTTCCTGCCATTCAACCAAATCAGAGGCAAGCAGGGAGGATGCTTCCTATGTCAATCAAGACAGACGACTGGCCAATCATGTCGCGCAAAGGGTGGGTCGAGTCCAAGCTCTTGAGCAGCTGAGCTGAGGCGGCGGGCTTTCTCAATATTCAATAGTTAGCAAGAATGAACACCGCTACTCGTCAAGCACGAAATAAACGTCCAAGGCCGATAGATGTTATTGAGGATGAGGAAGAAGGCAACAGCACAGGTAAGCTACTGTACAAAAGCCATATATGTTGCTTGGAACGTGTATTTGTTTACTTGTTTTGTCCTGCAAAATACGATGATGAACTGATCACAAACATCAATGTAGCTAGTTAGCTAGTTGCACTGTTATTTATTGTTTTTATTCTATGGAGCACCCCAACCTCAGCTTTTCACAGTGCAATGTACTTGTACATAAATCTTGTGAGAATAAACATCTTGAATCTTGAAGCGTTAGCCTTGCTATCGCTCAGGTTAGTGGAGCAGGGTTCAAAACCAACGGCACTACATCGTCCAGGGCTTGCAGGGGCCGAATTAGAATTAGGCCGAATTTTCAAGAGGTCCCCCGCTAGATGATAATTTTGAACTAAATGGGACCCTTGCGGGTGTGTAACTCTGAGAGTATACAAAAGGAACCAAATGGACCCGGTAGTGTCCATTATTTTTACACTCTAAATTAATCAACAATAACTTTAGCCTCTCAAAAAGGGACATATCTTTTCAAATATAGCTCTGCAGGCTAATATGTGTGAGTTTGGAGGTGTTGACAGGAAAACGTTTAAGAACCACTGGCTTATACTGATTGAAACCGAACCATGTTTAGCCCAGGGACCAACAAATGTATATTTGGGACAAATGTGCCTTATCCACAATGAGTTAATTGAAAAAGGCTTCAAAGCTCCCCAGACCTATTTGGAATGAATTATTTTAGCCTTCATATAGCATAATAGTGGTACAAAAATATTTATAACAATTATTTTTAACTTAGAACCAAGCCATCCAGCTTTCCAGTGAATCATGACCATGAAACCTTTGATTCCATGAAAAGAAAAAAAGAAACGCTAAACAAAGGATATTTATGAAATGAAGTATATCAAATAATTAAATATTCAAATATTTCTTTTCACAGAACCAAAGGTTTCATGGTCATGATTGACTGGAATCCTGGATGGCTTGGTTCTAGGTTTAAAATAATTGTTATAAATACTTTCGTAAAAGCCTATGGTGAAAATGAATGGGGCTTATTTTAGTGGAACCAGTAAACCCTGCCCACTATTATGCTCTATTAGAGTCTCTGTGCCACACACCAGTATGGTGGCAAATATGGTTTACAGCACTGTTTCCTAGACAGTGGGTCGGGACCCATTGGTGGGTCAGACATTTGTGGTGATCATGTTCTTTTCCAACATTTATCAATCTATATCTTTCCAGATTTGACGAAAATAATACATTTAAAAAACAAACAAATCTTAAAAAAGAAAAAACGCAAATATTAAATATGTATTAAGAAACAGTGAAAATAGCCAATCTACAAGCTCTCAACATGGTGTGTACTGATTGATGTGAAGGGTTATGTCACATTAGGTCCAATTGAAACATTCAACTTGTGCTTATGCCATTACTCAGTGTTATAGCTGGCAAACACAACATTAGTAACAAGCACTTTTGGTTAACTAATCACCATTTGTCATCTCTGTTTCAGGAAACCCTGTGTCCCAGTCGCCCACTGCTGAGCTGGCAGCAAAGAGGATGCGCACACAGCTAGAGAAGGCCAAGAATAATGAAGCTTCTCAAGCTAAAGTGATTGAGAAGTTAACGAAAGAGAAGGAAGACCTTCTGGCTGAAGTGGCCAAATGTAAGTACTCCACTTGTATTCAATTACATTAGACAGGACAACTATCCACTCGTCCTTGACTCTTTGCCCTGTTACCCCCCAAACTGTGGAACAAACTCCCAGTTGCACTTAGAACTACAGACTCAATGGTTAGTTAATTTTGCAAACTTCAAATAGGCTATTTGCAGTTCTGTTCTACTGTAGCCTAGAGTTATTAGTTTTAAGAACCTTGTTAACCAGTAAAATCACTCTCAGCCCCACTGCTCCTTTTTGTAGTTTGTGATGTGATATAGGCCTTGCTACATGCTCAGTGTTTGTGCTGTTGTATTCCCTAAGATGCCCCTCTCTATTGTGTCTAATGCGTTATTTGTCTTTGTATCTATTGTTTTGCTTTCTTAGATAAGAAAAAAAGTACCAAGGCAAATGAAGAAGAGTATGCATCCAGTGACTCCCAGATTTCCACAACCTCCACATCTTCCTCTTTGTCATCCTCCTACTCTTCAACCTCAGAGGAGGAGAGAAAGAAGAAAGGGAAGAAGATGAGGAAGAAAGGGAAGACACAGAAACGGCCAAAAAGGAAGAAGGCAAAGTCCAGTAAGGAAAAAGGAAGACGCAGAGGTAACTGTGCTTTGCAAACATGACCTTTTTGGTGACCACAACACACACACACCTGCGCTCTTTCCTAATAACTTGTACTTTTGCTTTATGGTGTCAACTTATTTTTGAATATAAGATCTTTCAGGCTTTTGTTAGTTTAAAGGGTACAACCGTATTACGTATTTTGGTGTCAAAACGCCTGTTGTATCAAGAAAAACTACAGAAATGACAGCAGAGATCTACAGCTACAATCGTAGGTCTGCTATATCAAATTTCATTGATATCACGATTCATCACGATTTTTCTCTTTGTATTTTTCATTTCAGCAATGAATCCTCAGCAGGTGGTTGAGAGGTACAAGAAGGTGCTGGGTCACTTCCAGAAGGGCAAAAATCTATCTGAGAGCTACAATGCTGTGGACGTCAACAAAAACACCATTACAACCAGCGCCTCCATTCCAGAGCTCGCCATATCCGCACCGGATAAATATGCTGACGTTCTGCAGGGCTATTCTAGGTCGCAGAAGCTGAATGTATTTGTGCAGGAATGTTCAAAGGTCCTCAGTGAGGACCCCGAGTGATGGCTAAGGTAGATAAGCTTAAGGATGAAGGGAAACTACTCCCGATCTCAAAGAGAACATAATCTCCCTTTTTTTTTTCTTTTTCGGATCACAGTTTTAAGGGCAAGGTCACACCACACTTTTATTCTTCCTAGCACTCCATTTACCTCTTTAAATACATTGGCAGAATCTGTCCTTATAGGTGGAATAAAAGAGTGGTGTGACCATACCTGAAGTAGGTTACCTCCAGTCCAGATATTTAAATTGTTTTAAAGGGTGTGTTGGCTACTTAAAAAATGGAGGTCCCTCACACTGTCTTCACTCACAGGAGGAGGTTATTAGGCATCAGATAAATATTATAGTAGCTTAATGAACTACTCCTGTGAGTGAAAATGGTGTGCAGTATTTCCTTTATTATTATTATTTTATTTCTACTGCACCGATTTCCTGTCCTGGTGCTGAAAAGGACTTTATATTGCACTAATTGCCCGTTCTCTACAAAGGACGTTGTTCAAAGTGTGTACATTATTATTTTTCTTCTATTGCACTGATTTCCTGTCCTGGTGCTGAAAAGGACCCTCCTATATTGCACTGATTGCCTGTACTCTAAGTGTTTACATTTTATAGGAAAATGCTCCGTTCAACTGTCAGGGTAAATGTTTTATAAATTTATATTGGAATTAAATGTTAAATGCTGTTCTCTACACCGTTACGTCTGTCACATTTATTGTGGTAAAAGATTGTTTAAATCTTTCACTGATCATTGTGTTAAACATGAAATAATGTAGAATACTTGGTCTGTAAGGCAATCTCTTGGACTAGTTGGACAGGACACACCATAACATATGCAAATGTTTTTTATATTTTTTAATCCTTAGCACTGTCTCACAAATCATTTGCGAAACATGAGAATTCTAGTTGTGTGTCGTGTCAGCACCCATGAAGGCCGGGAAGTTTGTAACAGGTAAGTAGAAAGTCCACATTAACAAATGCTTTATAAAACATTACTAATACATCTATAAATCATTGGTATATGTTATCAAGAGCCCTAATGTAAAGTGAAGACAATTCATTATTTACGAATGTCTGTTAAATGTGAACAAACGTGGTGGCGACATTAACAAATACTTATAAATAATGAATAGTTTTCACTTTACATTAGGGCTCTTGATGACATCAACTACTGATTTATAGGTATTTAAGGAATGTTTTGTAAAGCATATATTAAACATGAACAAACACTGAGGTTGCCTTAAATGACAGTTATAAATAATGAATAGTCTTCACTTTACATTAGGGCTCTTAATAACATCTACTGATGGTTTATAGATATTTAAGGAATGTTTTGCAAAGCATATATTAAACATGAACAAACATTTAAGTCACCTTAATAGACCTTACTTAAGGGTAACTTATCTACAAATAGAATATAAATAATGTATAATTTTAATTACAAATGATTTATTAATCATTTACAAACATATATAAATGGTTTGTTCATGATTAATTTACTACTTACTAATGCCTTAATAACAACATACAAATGATGTTTAAACAGTTTGTAAATGTAAAGTTATACACTTACAAATGTCAATAAACAGTTTGTTCATGTTTACTAATCATCTACAAACTGCTTATAAATGTTAATAAATGCTTTATAACAGGTCGTCATTGTAAAGTGCTACCAAAAAACTTATACATATATGAAATTTGAAAACTTCCAATGTAACTAAAGGAGCTTATTTATACATCTCTGGTCTTTAAGAGAGCTCAGCTGTGCTTTCAAATGTATTTGCAAATCATCTGTAATGTTATCGTAAAAAAAAAAAAAAAGGACTTTAAACAGAGCCCTGAGGGACCCCACAAACCAAAAAGGGCTCTATATTAGAAAAGCTGGGTGGGGAAGGTCTTCTTTGACTAATAGGACAATGTTTGGAAAGTGCAAACTAAATAAGTTACAGGATTTATTTTGTCTTGCCATCTTGGGTTGAACTCAGCAGCTTTTGCAGTATTTTCAACATCAGCAGCAATCTGGACTGAAGAGGTCTAACCATGATTTTAATATCTTACAAGAAAACGATTACAACCAGATTTGTGATCAGATTAGCAGAGGGATGTAATAAAACTGATGTTACTTCCATCTTTATTTCACTCTGACACAACACTGATATAAATCACAGAATTGGGAGATCAAGATCAGTCTTAGTGCAAATGTTTGATATCAGACCGCACCTCAATCAGACTTGGGAAAAGTCAAATGCAAAACCATTTGAGGCTGAACACAAACAGAAACCAACATATCTGCAGCGTGGAGGTGTCCATGCCAAAGAACAACCCAAAGTAAAATGTGCTCAGCCACTGCAAGAAATTCGTTTGCAATGCAAATTCCCACAGTCAGACACTCAGAAGGTAAAGCAGCCTAATGAGAGCAGAACTTATAGCAGCCAGCAGGCAACACCATATCTCCCACAAACAGGCTGAGCAGAGCAGCAATGAAATGAACTGAAACTCATAACTATGTATGAGAACCTGTGATGGGAACGAGCGGCACAGCAAAGAGGAAATTGGATTTAGAAAGTTTATTTTGAAGTTTCCTGATGATACGGCTGTGATGTATTTCTTTATTAACTCAGAAGATCCCAGCTGCTTCAATATGGTGTAAGATTAGCACCCATATATCAGAGGGAGCTGTTTTTGGTTCATCATCAAACATTTTTAAAGCTTCTGTGGTTGACCAAAGCAACTTAAGCAGATTTATTCCTATAAATATTTTCAGATTAGATCTGGAGAAAAAGAAAACAAAAGAAAACAAAAAAATGCAGTTCCTCCAGTGTCCACTTAAGACCAACTTTCAAATCAATCTTGATTATAGCCTGGCCCAGAATAAAATGTGAGCTCTTTGCTTCATTTCATCATTAATAACAGGTGAGTGACTGTTTTTATTAGAGTCATATAAAGGCTGAAGCCATGTCCCAGGTCAGAGGCTACTTCTCTTTAGGGTTAGTACTGATGTATTATATGAAAAGCTTTGTTACACAAACCAGAGTTTTAAAGGAGCACAGAAACCGGACATTTATGACAAAAACTCGCTCCAATAACAAACAACACCAATCACTGCAGTATCAGGGTATCCAGGTTTGTATGACTCCAACTGTATTATCAAGGATATATACAGAAACTCAAACTCAAATGGCACTATTTAGGACATCCAGGTATTCATCATCCTAACTTCAATATCCAGGAGAAGCAGGTATTTATTTCACACCTATTCAATTATTGACCGAAACACCTCCATTGTATCACTCTTTAATCACTGAATCATGTTATAATGTATTGTACCACCAACCAGGTATTGTCATATGTATCATACTATGGTTACACCTCAATAATAATAAGGTGTCATTTGAGGCATTAAGGATTTGAAAACTAGATGAGAAAACAGCAGGTGGTCCATGGTGTGTATTTTACAGTTCAGAGACACAGATCTGCTATTATTACTGAACTTTTTTAAAACTGTGTTTGTGGTTTCTCTCAATTTTTCACAGCTCTACAGACATAAACAAACAGACAATAGTCCATCTACCTCAGGAAGTCTTTTGAATATGTAAAGACTGGTTTGAGGTTTTTTCTCACAACTGTAAAAACCTAAAGGACTATAGCACTCCTTTGAGGTCCAGATCAAAAGGGTCCTGAAGGACAATGATGTTCTGATGAATATGCTCCTCTTTGTGTCCCTTATTGTCTTCTCTTTCATGTTGCTAATGGAGCTCCACAGTGGGGCCTTTATTTATGTCTGACTATCAAATCAGATCATCATTATCTAAAGTGGAAGCTGTGCTGGTTGGATCAAGGTTTGTTATACGAGGAAAATCATGGAAATACCACCTGAACAGAAAACAGGACTCTTTGTGTTTCATCAAACTTTTCTTATATGGACACAAAGTGACATCTGTGTTATCCCTCTGTGTGAATAAATAACCACAATGTTTGGTGGATTAACTATATATAGTTGAAACCAGAAGTTTACATAAACTGTACAAAAAGGCACATAACCTTTTTTTTCTCACTGTCTAACATTAAATCAGATTAAACTTTTCCTGTTTTTGGTCAATTAGGATTACCAAAATTATTTTACTTGCCAAATGCCAAAATAATGAGAGAGAGAATTTTTTAGACATTTTTTTTTTTTACTTTATCGAGGGTCAAAAGTTTACATACTGTTGGCAGAGCAGCCTGTTACAGCAGCTACGTGTTGTGAACCTAAACAGCACTGAACATGGAGAAAAAGGATGATGAAAAAGAAACACAAGGCACTCTGCTGCTTTGCATTGCACTCACACTGCAACTCACATCAGCTTTTTATTAACCCCACCCACCGGACAGGTGGCTTGTGGGCGTGCAATCAAATTAAATACATCATCAAAATACATCACAAATCAAATCTTTCCATTAGTTGAAAGGGGTTTAAATAGATTAAATAAAAAATCAATAATTGAGAGCACCATTCAACACCCCCACTTGCTCTCACATTATTACCAACAATATATATATATATATATATATATTTTTTTTTTTTGCTTTGGTTATCCCTAAACATAAATCCGTCAAATTTGGCCAACTTAAATTTTGTTGCAGGTTTGGTCATTGCATCTGCAACCATCTTGTCGTTAGGACAGTATTCTAATAATACTTTACCATCAGTCACAGCAGAATGTATGAAGTGGTACTTAATGTCCACATGTTTACATCGCTGCCTACTGACTGGGTTCTTAGCTAAAGCAAGTGTGCCTTGGTTATCTTCACACACACTGGGTAATGTATATATATATTTATCAATGCCACCTAAAAGTTGTGTGAGGTACAGACACTCTTGGATGGTTGCAGCCAGAGCAATATACTCCGCCTCACAGGTGGACAGTGCTACAGTAGGCTGCTTTTTTGTCTTCCACGACACAAGAGTGCCGCTCGTAGTCTGGCTTACACAATACCCTGTTGTACTTCGTCGATCATTTACATCACCAGCCCAAGTTGCATCACTGTAGGCATGGATACCCAGGTTCTCATCACATTTTCTATAACACAACTTCTTATCACTCGTCCCTCTAAGATACCTAAGCATATGTTTGATTGTCCCAAAATGCTGGTCAGTAGGTGCATGAAAATACTGTGACAGTTTGCTCACAATGGCCCTCTTTTATCAAGCTTGCGTACAGCAGAAAAATTACGTACACCTTGCGTATGAAAGTTGTGACACGAGGATCGGCATTTATCAATCTGCACGTGAGCATGCCCTGCGGCCAAATCTCACGACAGGTCTAACATTGTGTACGAAAGTTTGAGTAAGTGCAGATTTGCGGTGCAGCAAATGTCTGTCTCAAAATAATTAATAAACAAACCTCAAACCTGTCATTAAGCACAATCAGCCAGATTTCATTAAAGATTAAGATGTAAATAAAATAACATAAAATAAATTTATGTCCTTAGTGAATAGGCCTATTTGATAACTCTTCCCAGAAACACTGCCACAGAGCAGGAGCGCCGTTTTAACATTGCGCACACAAGCGCCACTGTGGAGCACTGTGTTTGACTCCTAAAAGGCAGGTAGCTCTGTCTTGGCCCAGCAGCAGGGACGTTGTACACTGCTGAAAGGGCATGGGACATTATTTGGGCCAGTACAGTTTTGCACAGTGTTGCACTGGCAAATGAAGTGCCATTGGCTGTGCGGGTGCAACGTGAGGACCTAATGCCCTGAGAACAATAATGAGGAGAGACTCCACAAAGGTGCTGTACAGAGGAGACAGGACCTTATCGATGGATTCTGACATGTTAAGTATAAATTAAGAAAGTGCTCTTGCTATTTAATCAGTGATAAAAATCCAATAGAAATCCATAAATATGTGCCTCAGAGGCAGCAACACACCATTTGGTGATGTTAATAATTATTTTTGTTCAGCCTCTGTCAGACGCTCCAGTCTGCTCTACATTACAAAGACGCAACAAATTAAAACTAAATACTTTCAATAATAGGAGCAACATACCCTATGTCATGGCAATAAATAAATATGAGGCATGTATGAGATATTAATTTATCATCATGAGCAACTTATTGACAAATGATTTATTCAAACTTCAGCCACTGTCCGCTATTCCGGCGGTGCTGTTCACCACCACCATAATCCTGTTCCAGGCAGGAGTTTTCTGGACTGCTTTTATACCAGTTTAGATGCTTCCAAAGAGCAATCCTTGTTAGTTCCCACCACAGATGTGAGGATATTCACTTTCAGCTTGGAAAAGTTTAGAATCTATCCAATATTTCTACTCTTTTCATGTTTGACCTCAGTAGGCGAGGCTTCTGAACCACAAAGGGCGTGATATGTTTAGGATGATCGATTTCAGCTGCGTATGCTGGGATTGGTCAGATATGAACCCTTTCATAAATCTATCCTCATAAATCATAGTCCTATCGTACTATGAATCCTGCGCTCAGATCTGTGCTCAGTTCTATGCAAGATTGATAAATGAGGGCCAATGAAACTTAATAAGGTCTTGTACAAACAGTCAAATAAATCAGACTTCCTACCGCTTCTCTGTGTTTTGAAACATCATTCATCTGTGTAGTTCAGTTTCTGTTCACAAGGGGCTCTATTTTCGTGCCTCGCCGAAGACGTGCCGCAGGCGCGGGGTAAGTCAGGTCCGCCGTGCCGACAAGGTGTTCCCAAGCAGCCTGGCGTAAGTATCCCCCCTCCCTAACTCAGCTCCTCCCAGCGGTGTAAGTCGTAGCGAGGGAGGAGAGAGGGCATGGAGTGGCCGAGACCTGCATTGAACAATAACATCAGCTCCTCTCCTTGCCTTTAAATCCGCCATCGGCGAGCATATTACTATTTTCGTGAAGTAGTCAAAGAGATCAAGAGATGTCTGAAGACAGTAATGCCACACGATGGCGACAGAAAGCAGCTTCTCAACAAGTGTCGCTGCAGAGGGTGTCCTCCACACTCTCTCATATGAGCACAGATGGATTTGGTGTGTGTAATGTTGGACCCACTGGTCAGACAAACACACTTTCCCAAAAATAAAGACACTCACATAAAGTTGCATATATTCAAACCTCACGTGACAAAGGCGGGTTGTGCGCACAGATCACAACATAAATTCCAAAAATGGCATTAAAATCTGAACCATCTGTGCGTAATGACGCATCGCGCTCCATGGTCTGGCTCTTTACCATATTTGGCTTAAAGTAAATAACTCATCAGGGGCCTCATGTATCAACGCTTGCGGCGCAAGAAAACCTTGCGTACGCCAAAATCGGCGCACACGTCCAGATTTATCATCGCGAAACGAGCGTCAGTTCCAGCGCTAATTAACGCAAAGTCAGGAGGTGGTGTAGAAATTGGCGTTGAGCAGATACTTGCGTTGACTGTGATTCGCACTTTGGCGACGCTGTGTGGCGGTGTTTGGTGACTCACTATGTGACAAGCGTGCACCACATCCCCGTGGCTGAGCAGCACGTCGCCCCACATGACGAACCAGCAGCAGACGGAGGGATGCAAGCTGATCCCTGCCGGGCAGCCATCCTCGCGCGGGAGAATCTCATCGCCACAGTGTGAATGGGTAAGAAGTGAATACACAGTTCAATGAGCCAAATTAATTTATTTTCTCCACCAGACGCTCAAGGACATTTACGAGCCGGTCCAGCCGCTCGTTGATCCCCGCGATCCCCCTGATGATTTCTTCCTGCGATTGCAGGACCCCCTCCGCGAGGACCCTTCCACTGCGTCCGGGTGGTCCAGGGGAAGCGCCGCGGCTGGTGGACGCTCCACCGCTTGTCGGCGCGCTGGTGCAGATGCTGGTGCTGGTGCTGGGGCTGGGGTGGCCCGGATGCCGCTGGTCCTGGCCGACGACTCAGAGCCGGCGGATGGGCTGCCGCGGGCCGGGGTTCCACAAGCCGGCGACACGGCCGACGCATTGATTTCTGTGACACAATAAAACTATTTGTTCATTTCAATTCCTGCTTCTGTGTATCTGTTGCGTTTACATCTCTCTCCACGGTATCATAGGTAATGTAATCCAGTATTTCGAGGTCAGTTATGCACATTACAGTTGTTTATTGCATAAAAAGTTATCGAAAAATGAAGTTAAGGGCGAAGTATAAATCACGTCTAAAAATAGACTGAATCCTGACGTTGAAATGAAGTATAAACTTAGACTAGACGTCTAATATACGTCTTTTGCTCAGTGGGATGACAAAGCATGTGGACATTTGTGTGACACGCCACTTACCCTATAATAATAATCGCCACCACCCGCTGCTCAAACGGCGTGAGGGTCTCCTCCCCCAGACCCCCACCTGTCTGGCCGGTACTCCTCCGGAGGGCAGCTGTACGCCGCTTGACCTCCACCTTGAGGTCCGACCACTTTTTTGTAATCTTCGCGGGGGTGCGTGTCTCGGAACCCACAGCATTCACCCTCTCGCAAACTTTCTCCCACTCCAAGCGTTTTTGTTTTGCACTGACGCCACTGGACAGGCTGCCAAACAAAACACGCTGTCGCTCCTCCACCTCCGCCACCAGCACCTCCACCTCGCACGCCTTAAATTTAGTTTTTCTTGTCATTTTGTCTGCGTGCGAGGACAGGGAGACCCTATTTAAATAAATCTGCATATTTATAGGAGGGCGTAACGGGGACGGGCCCAGTCACTCCGACATCTTCGCTCAATTTCACGCTGATTGGGATTTATCAAGGAAACACACGTGGATTTCGGCGCCCGCACACATTGATACATACGGATTTTTTTCAGCTTGACAGACCTTGCGTGCGCTCGTTTCTGGTATGAGTTCCACGCAAGTGTTGATACATGAGGCCCCTGATCACTGGAACAAATCATCTGTTCAGCCGCCGCCACAGCAACTGCAGCAGGACGGGGAGAGGACACGGAGACATGTCCAGGTCCGGCTGCGCGAGAAATAAGAGGAAGAGGAAGAAAGAAAAGGAGGGAGATGAATCACATATCTTGTTAACTTCATCGTGTGTCTATTTACTAGATATTTAATTTAATTTAATGCGGTTTCAGCTGTGTTGATTCCGTCAGGTTGTGTGTCCAAATGCGTGCCAAACGCGCTCATCAGATCAGATATAGATCAGAATATATCGATAGATCTAAATGTATGTGCTGACTCAGAATATTGGTTGTTGTTGATTATTTATTGCACTGAAATGTACCTGACACTGTGGAAACCTGCCGGTGAGGGAACGGTGACGTATGCCGATACGCCGCCGGTCTAGCAAAATACCACTAGACCAGCTGCGTTTTGCCTGCGCTGAAAGCTGACCAGGTTTGAATCGGCAAGCTTTCAGCGCACTTCATACGCCAGTGACGAGCACTGGCGTAAATGTCACTGCACCCGCTGATTCTGTCGACACCTTCCCCTGCCACGCCACCACACCCAGCTTGGCGGATCTCGGTGCGCCTCAGTCTACGAAAATACCAAACTGGCTGTACGCCGGGCTCTGCCAGACGAAAATACAACTGCGCGGGGTCCGCCACCCTCCGCCGCCTCACCGGCGTACACGAAAATAGAGCCCAAGGTGTTAATCTGGGTTTACAATCATGCATGTTAAACCTTTCAAGGATTTTCTCAACATAATTTACTAGAGACATTGTTACAAAGTTGTTGCTCTGCTCAAAATCAATACCAAGAAAATGTCTTAGTTTGCCTAGATCCTTCATTTAAACTTTGCAGTTAGCATGTCTTTTGTAGCCCTCATAGCATTTTCATTGCTTGCTGCAATTATTAAGTCATTGACCCAAATTACCATGATCACCTTCTCACCTTCTCTTTCTCGTGTGTAAACACAGTGATCAGCCTGGTTTTGTAGAAGCTTATTTTGTGTCAAATACTCATGTTACAACTTATTTCAATTCCTGCCCGATTGTTTTAGCCCATACAATGACCTCTCTAGCTTGCACACCAACTCTCTGTCTGTGTGAGAGTTTACCTTGTACCCTTCTGGCTGTTTCATGTAAATCTCGCAGTCTATAGGGGCATTTACATAGGCAGTCTTAACATCCATTTGGTGTAAGATCAAATTTTCTTTTGCTGCCTTCTGCATCAAAACTCTACTCACGTTAGCTGTATGAGAAAATGTCTCCTCGTAATCCACACCCATCTTTTGACTGTCCCCCTTGTCCCCCCATATCTGGCCTTGTATTTTTTGGATCCATCAACATTGGTTTTAATCAGCACACCCATCTACCCCCCACCGCTTTCTTGCCCTCAAGCAGGTTGGTCTGGGTAAATGTGTTGTTCTCCTTAAGTGAATGCATTTCTTCATCCATAGCTTTGACCCACTCTCTTGATTTATCTGAGGTTACAGCTTCTGTTAATGACATAGGTATGTTACACATCACTCGATAACAGTAATCTGTGGTACTCTGGACTTGGTCAGTCTCCTCAGGCACAATTTTAAACACACGGCAGTCTTTGTATCTGTCTGGCCTCCTTCTCTCTCTTGAAGGGTAATGGTTAGACTCAGGCTCACATTTGACCTCAACTGTCTGTGACTGGTGGTGGCTGACTTCAGGTCTCTGTTCTGGTGATCTGGACTTCTAGACCTGTACTGTATGAAGTCATCATCCTCAGGCGCAAAATTAGTCTGTGTCTGTCTTTCTACACCTGATTCAGCCACAAACTTTATCAATCTGTGCTTCTGCACCTTTTCACTGACAGGAAAGTAAACAATATATGCAGGACTGTTTTTGTTTCTGAAGCATTTCACTTTGCCGTATGGAGCAGTATCAGCTAAAAACTTCTCTGTAGCTAGTACTGTGTCACTTTTATTCTTCAAGAAATACACAAACACTGTACTGGAAAAGTCATCAGTAAATGAAAGTGCATATCTGTACCCATCTCTCGACTCTGGGTGGATTGGCCCTGCCAAGTCTGTGTGTACTAGCTCTAGAGGGGTTTTAGCCCTCACATCAGGGTCTGTGTTTCTCATTTGGTAAAACTTTCTGAGTGCACACTTCATGGTGTAGAGGTCTGTCTGTTGAACACTTAATTTTTATACCATCCACAACATTTTGTAATTTCTGGGTGTCATTGTAATTGCAGTGTCCTAGAATCTCGTGCCATGTCTGCATATCATGATATCCCTTGTATTGATCATCACATTCGTCATCATTATTATTTACGGTGTGCAAATAATATAGTCTATCATGTACGTGTATGTGGAATTTGGTAACGTCTTTGTGGATCAGAACGTCCTTCCCCTTCTTGAAGACCAGAGTTTACGCTGGCAGGTTCTGGCCGGGTGTCCCTTCATGCCGCATTTAAAGAACACCATCTCCACCATGTACCTTTTTGGCTCCCCGGTCACTTGTCCCAGCGAGTCTCCCTCTTCGCTGCCGCACATTCATCACATTGTCATCTGATGCTGCTTGCGCATCTTCTCTGTGTCCTCTTAGCTATGTAACTTTGTTTTAAATTCAGCGAAAGATATTGTGTCATCACGCTGTGTGACATGGATCGCGAATAGTTTGAAGGACTCTGCCAAACCCTACAACATCATTGCTACCAAAAGTCTGTCACTTAATGTCTCACCGACATTTTATAGTGCTGTGATTACAGTCTCCGCCCGGATCACTTACTCAGTCACACTTTCACTAGTGGTGTGTCGGTCTTGAACGAACGGATCAAAAGAACTAGTTCTTTTTGGTGAACGAAATGAACTAGTTCTCCCCCCCAAATGACCCGTTCAGTCCGTTCAGTTCTTTTGATTGGCTGAAGAGGGACTATCTCCGTGCTTGCCTGTCTTATCCTATCGTCGCGCCTCGTTCTGTGTGTGGGTGGGGCTTAGAGAAGCAGCAGCAGTACTACTGAGCTGACTGAAAGACCGGGATGACCGAGTTGACTGAAAGAACGGGTTAAATGAACAAAAGACCGAGTTGAACGAAAGACTGAGTTGAACGAAAGACCCAGACGGCTGAAGGAGTTGACTGATAGACCGAGTTGAACGAAAGACCCAGACGGATGAACGAGTTGACTGAAAGACCGAGTGAACGAAAGATCCAGACTGATGAACGAGTTGACTGAAATACCGAGTTGACTGGCAGCCGCACGAGCCGACAGCCCGAGCGAGCGGGACAGTCACACACACACACAAAGGCACACAGCTGCTGCTGCAGCCAGAGGCAGAGAGACAACTATTAATACGCATTTGCACTGTCTGTTGACATTTTGTACTTTTTATTATTGTTTTTAATGCACCTCAAAATAATAAAAACCATTAAAAACCTTATATATTTTGTTATTCCTACTATAATTTTATATTACAAGGAGTGCAGCGCGATCGCAGCGTTGGACCGGGGGTGGGAAGTGCAGCGGTCACAGCGTTGGACCGCGGGGGGGTCGTAACGTCGGACCGGGGAGCTGAGACGCTCGCAACGTCGGATCCGGAGCGGTGTAATGCTTCAGATTTCAAGATCACATGTTGTTGCGCTGTTGAGTCTGAAGTGCAGTCAGTCCGTTCGCTGAACGAACGTGAACAACATGAACGAGCGGACTGACTAACGACCGATTGACCGAAATGAACGGGTCTTTTTACTGAATGACCCGGAATGATCCGGTTCACTGAAATGACCGGTTTTGCCCACCACTAACTTTCACTTTCTGACTTCTGGAGTTAAGTCAATTCTGTATAGAGGCTTATAATGCGTGGTTTTCCTTAACCTTGATAGTATTCTTCTAAAATCACAGGGCTTCACGCCCGTTGTCGGCAGCCTCCCACATCACCAGCGACGAACTTTTGTCGTCCAAAAACTGAATGAGTTCTGCATAGGCTTCCGCATTCTTTCCCGCATCTTCAAGCAGCTCATCCGCGTCCTCAGTGGTGGGCTCTATTAAATTGTGTCCTTTAACCCTTCCGAATGAAGGTGGCCCAAAAGTTCTGCCTCCCATATTTCATAATTCTTTATGTCTCCATCAACAGGAGCCGCGACTGTTGTGGCAGCCACTCGTATCTGTTTGTCCGCTTATAGTGCTAGCAACATGCTATCATCAAGGAAACATGGTGCTGTGACAGTGGGCTCTATTTTCATGCCTCACCGGCGGCAGGACGGAGAGAGGACAGAGACATGTCAGGTGTTGTGCCATAGAATGCACCCCTGCCGTAGAATGCACCC
Organism: Xyrichtys novacula; assembly: GCA_962446985.1. Lineage (NCBI taxonomy): Eukaryota > Metazoa > Chordata > Actinopteri > Labriformes > Labridae > Xyrichtys > Xyrichtys novacula. Next base: position 14,711,704 of record OY660865.1, read on the forward strand.
CCTGATGGCAGCATAGTTGAAAGTACACAACAAGGCGAAATAATCCATGTTTCCCTTACCATTGGATAGATTCAAAAGTATGTGCATTTAATGATTTCATTCAGGCTATTCAGATAAGCCAAAAGCAATAACCCTTTGATTCAGAATATTTGCTGTCCCAAACATATAATGTTCTCTGCCTTAACAGCTTACTGTACAGTTTATATACCCAAGTACACCTCTGTATGTGCATTTTTTAAATACCTAAAAACAGAACGAAAGTTTGTTGCTCCATTTGACATGGGGCGAATCTAAAAATGCGTTCTTCTGTGTTCTTGCTTTCTTGTCTCCTTGTGAAACATCATCAGTCTCAGACAAGTTCTGTCTCAATCCACAAGTTGACATCTCAACAAGAAGGGTTACGATACCCAGATGTTTTCTTGACACGCCCATTTTACCGAGGATGCATAGGATGGTAACTTGTGATATCTTGCCGGCGAAGATATCCCAGAATGCACTTCGACCCTGTGTGAGTCCTCTCCTTTTTTGGGGAAGACACCATTAAGACGGTAAGTTGTTTCTACAGTTTTGTCTGTTACAATGCCCTTAAATTAATTACTGTGACTATTTCAGGTGAAAAATCAATTCTTGTTAAATTGTTAAATACAGGCGGCATTATGAACATAAATGGATAATTGAAAATTAGCTCCAGTGTTTTTCGAAGCTGCCCAGCTTGCGAGCGCCTGCTTTACTTCCCCACGTGTCCCTTATTTCTTTCTAGAATAGACAAAACACGACGAAAATGGCAGAGGAAAGCCAGGCACACAACTGTAAGATATAATTTCATAATTTTTGCACTAGTTTTCTGTCATTATGATGTATGTTTCTGAGAAAAGGTTTAAATTGTCACCAGTGTTTCAATATGTATGTGTGGTAATGGTAACACCACTGGTAGATAATCCAATCAATGTTGTGACATTTAAACTTTTCATGTAAGGGACATCTGAGGAGACGACCACCCTCATTGAGTGGCGGGCAGCCTATGAAACCTTTTTTTACCGGGCGGAGGAATTCCTCCAAAAATGGATGGGAGTCACTGTGTTTTTTGTGTTTGTATGCCAGCCTTTTAGTGGCCAGTATGTGTTTCATTGTAACTATCTGAAGCGAGTGAATTACAGAAATTATAAAAAAAATAAAGCTAAAAAATTCATGTGGTGATCAGATGTGACTCCAGGTGGGCTGTTAAGCAGTATTGTGCACTATCAAGCTGTGCAAAACACTACTAATGAGTCAAATCAAACTGTGAGAGGCACCACTACGTCAAATAAATAATACAAATGATTTAATTATCAGCTCTGTCACAACAATAATAATAACAGAACTGTCACCCAACCAAATTGTAGTGTGTATGTATCCAACATGTATTATTTTCACAATAACATGTTGTACATATTTTCTGTGTTTTAGAGTCTTTGTAATGGAATCGGGGGTCAATCTGACCCCCAAACAAGCCACCAAAAAGTGGAATAATCTTAAAGAAAAATATATGGTAATCAACCATTTTATCTTCTTTTTTCTCCCCTGCAAAACAGTGTTGGAGCTTCCATAAGACTGATGTAGGCTTTGTGCAGTACGTTTCAAGTACGTGATATTTGTAACAGTCCAGATATTTTTCTTTGTTGAATGCTTGCTTAAAGGTCATATTCATAAATGTATGATGAATGAACAATGTGAAACCTACCACAATGTTTTAGATTTTATTCATGCGTTATTTTGAAGGAGCTTAGGGATCTCCCAACAGGGAAAGGGGTGGAGGCCGGTGGGGTGACCGCTACCACCTGGAAGTGGTTAGAATGATGGATGCTGCACTCCAGGGGCAGCATTCCATCCGTCCACCCCTGGTCGCGGCAGCCAACCTGACCTCCACTACAGGTGGTGTTGTCACCTCTCCGTCCTCCGCCCCTCCCAGAGAAGGAGCACCACTGCCCAAGAAGAGGGCAAAAATAGGGGAAGAACTACTTAGACTCATGAAAGAGCAGGCAGAGAGAGACGAAGACCGAGAGAGGGAGGCAGTGGCCAGGGGAGAGGCAAGGGAGAGAGCAGCAGCAGAAAGGGTGGAAAAATATTTGAAAAACTTGTAGATAAATTTTAAGTCTTGTTAGTTCAGTTGTTAGTTCATGGTTATTTATTGAGTATTTGTGTTTTTTTGTTCATTTAATAAATATGTTGCATATCCATAGGGATTGCATTCATTCCCTTGTTTCACAAATTATGAAACACTTGTGCTTCATAATTAGAGCACTTTTTAACTTTACCTGTAGATAGCTATTGGATTGACATGAAGGTTGACACCAGAGTGCTTGGTAGTGTTTTCGGTTGTGCCATTTTCCTGAACCCCCCCCCCATCATCTTCATGATGTTCCTCCTCCAGGATATTGCCTGTGGCCAGGCAGAGGTTGTGGAGGATGCAGCAGGCTGTGACCACCTTTGGGGCAAATACAGGCCGGATCTCCAAAGCCCATAAGAATATGGCTCCCCTGCGGGTCTTCAACATGCCAAAGGCTTGCTCCACCACATTCCTGGCCCTGGCGTGATGCTGGTTGAAGCATTCCTCAACACGGCCTCATTGTGAGAAATACAGATAAGTACTTCTCATGTTAATGTTTCAATCTGATAGAAATCCCAGAATGCAAATGCATAGTAACAACTGATATGTGATGTAATAAACATTTTCCTAAGTCTTTTCTTACCTGCTAAGGGCTGGTGGTACAGCGTTATGACAGTGACTGAATGCCGCAGGCATGGGTACCCTCCATCCCCAAGAAGGACGTAGTCAGGTGGTGGATAAAGGGACTCTTTATACATGGGTGACCTACGGAGGACCAGGGCATCATGCACAGAGCCGGTATTTCCAACTTAGGTGTCCAAGAACTTTCCAGAGCTGTCACACACATCCTGGAGCACCACAGAGGTGAAGAGCTCCTGATTGATGTAACTTTTTTTTTGTGGTTCAGCAGGTTGGATGGCGCGGATGTGGCACCCATTGATTGTGCCTGCCACACAGCGGAATGCCTCATGGCCAGCCAGTTGGGCAAATCCTGCCCCCACCTCCTCCATATCCTCCAGCTTGGGGAAGTGAACAGTCCTGTGAAGGATGATCATCATCTCCTCTACCACATTGTGAACAATTCTGGCCACTGTGGCTCTTGGGATGGCAAATATGTCGGCTGTCACCCGGTAGGAGCTTCCACACGCCAGCCAGTACAGGCAAACAGCCACCTCAATTTCATGGCTCCAGCCATGGGGCTTTTCCCGAGGAGGCAGCATCTGGATCAGAGCTTCCACAGTGGTCTTGGAGAGCCTGAAGGCAGGTCTAAGATCAGCACCCTCCGAAAAAAAGGTGTGGAGGATTGGCACATGCCTGTTGATCTGTGCGTACCTCTTTGGAGTTTGATTGTTTTTAAAAGAGAAACATGTTTCAGTTTGCAACTGTTAATTGTTTTTATTAATTATGTTAATAAACTGAACTTGTTTCATCCCGCAGTGTCTGTTGATTGTTAAACTTCTTATGTGAGTAAACCTCCTGATACATTGGGTTCTGAGTGTGTTGCCTTACTGAAATCGACTCAAATACAGTCAATCACCATGCTACTTAGCTAGATCTCTTTCTTTTCCATTTCAGATCCACAATTTGCACTTACTGTAACTGTAACTGGATCTTAATGTGAACTTTCATTATTTTACTACGTCCATTCATGGTTCTACTACTATTTCCCAGCACTGTCTTCAAGAGAAGACAGTGCTGGGAAATAACCACAGGCATCAAATTTCAAATAGTGATGGAAAGGATTCAGTTGAGGATTCGTAACAGTTTCAGTAATGTTTTATCACTTGAAATAAACAAATTAAAAAATATATATATAAATACACCTATGTAAATACACCATGACTATATATCTTTTGTTCATTTTAAAAACGAAGATGAAATGGTACTTTATAGTTACATAACTTGCACAACCAGCAACAAACGCCAGGACTGCACGACATCTGTTGCTCCTCCTCCTCATTCTGGCTCGTTGTACCTGCAGCTGTCTCCTCAGCTCCGAAGCCTCTCTCTTAGCCTCTTGGTACAAAATGACAATGGCCAAAATTGTGGCCAATTTCTCCGTATTCATCTTGAAATTTGACCAAATACTGCTATTGCAGCCAGCTCCCAAAAAATCGCTTTCGTCTCCTAACCGTTGTGGTTAACTGATGTTAACTGACCCTGACTCGCTTAATTGATGTTGAAAAGTGGTCACGAGCCGCGACAGCTCTTTCATATAATACATATATATGTATATATATATATAGATTTATTTATTTATATATATATTTATTTATTTATTTCATTACAAACATCTGTGAAAATGTTTTCAGATAGATCGTTTGAAAACATTTGTCATAACTGTGTAAAGGCTGAAGTATGGACATCACAGAAACAGTGTGAAGGGAAACGAACAAGAATGTTGTTAGCGTTTTTGTGTATTGAGATTCGCCCATGTTGTCATGATCCAATACTCGTGTTTCTTTTGGAGTCATGGCTTCTTCCTGGAAGAGTGGCCTTTCAAAAAGACCTTTATTTTTGAAGATATGTCCTGTGGTCTGATGAAACTGAAATGGTACTTTTTGGTCATAATGACCATTGTTACATTTGGAGAAAAAAGGGGGAAGCTTGCAAGCCTGAAAACACCATCCCAACTGTGAAATATGGCGGTGGCAGCATCACGTTGTGGGGTTGTTTTGCAGCAGGAGGGACTGGTATACTTCACAAAATAGATGGCATCATAAGGAAAGAACATTATGTAGAAATACTGAAGCAACATCTCAAGACATCAGCCAGGAAGTTAAAGCTTGAGCGCAAACGGGTTTTCCATATGGATAGTGATCCTAAGCATATTGCCAAACTGGTTACAAAGTGGTGTAAGGATAACAAAGTCAATGTTTTGAGGTGGCCATCAAAAAGCCCTTATCTCAATCCTATTGAAAATTTATGGGCAGAACTGAAAAGTCATGTGCAAGCAAGGCGGCCTACAAACTTCGCTCAGTTAACACCAGTTCTGTCAGGAGAAATGGGCCAAAATTCCTGCAAACTATTGTGAGAAGCTTGTGGAAGCATATCCAAAGCATTTGACCCAAGTCATACAACTAAAAGGTAGCTACCAAATACTAATGAAATGCATGTAAACTTTTGACACCTGAGAAAATAATAAAGAACAATTTCTAAAAAATTCTCTCATTATTTTGGCATTTAACATATAAAAATAATTTTGGTAATCCTAATTAACCAAAAACAGGAAAAGTTAAATCTGATTTAATGTTAGACTGAGGAAAAAAAGGTTATGTGCCTTTTTATACAGTGTATGTAAACTTCTGGTTTCAACTGTTGAGATATATATATATATATATATATATATATATATATATATGTATGTATAAATTCATCACTCTATGTTGTTTCTCTCCAGTCTACGAGGGAAAATAAGTATTTGCATATAACCAATAGCATTATTTTCATAGTATTTGCATCTGTCAGTTCTCTGGGCTCAACAACCTGATGATAAAATGAAAGTTGGAGAGAAAAATTCCTTTTTAATCACCATGTCTATAATATTGTAGTTTGGGCTCAACAGACTCTTGATTGGCTTTTGTCCCTGCTCAGCGCTGAAAAAGAAACTTAACAGAACTAGATCCTAATCCTAACTAGGTCCAAATATCATCAACATATTTGTGGTAAAGTTTAGATGGAGAAAAGACTGTGCAGTGACAATAGCTAATTGTTACTAAAAAGGAACAATGGTGCCTTACAGCCACTAATTCCTCTGCTGAATCAGTTTCAGTGTAAATACTGTACAGAGCCCTGCAGCAATGAAACAACACTGGGATGAATAGCAGCATGCCACTTATACATGTGGGAAAGAGCATGGATCAACGTTGCAGGGCTCAGACTTAACCAAGGGAGAATAAAGTACACAAAGTTATATAAACAGCTGAACATCCAAAGAGTTTCACTGAAAGACTAAACCTCCATCAGTTCAAGAGCCTCGGCCTTCAGAAGCAGCTCTGTTATTTGATACTGCTAGAAGGTCAATGTAATGAGATAACAGCACGTGGAGCAGGGAGGCAGTTTCTATCAATTACTTAAATCCTGCAGTAAAACTCTCAAAGCATGTCTGACGAACTTTACCCGAAAGTGTGTCCTCAGTTTAAACTCCTGCAGTAGGACACAGATTGATCCCTCAGCTATGCTATATTTGACAGTTTTAATTTGGGCTTAGTGTAAAGAAACCTGGACTGCATGGAAGGACCAACTCTGAATTGTCTATATCAGATAAGAGAGGTTTTAAATAACCATAAATACAAACGGTCAAATGAAATCAGAAATCATGGCGTCTTCGTTCCAGCTCGTATTCACTCTTCAGCATTCATTAACACGAAGTTCCAGTCTGAAACCCTGTTATCATTTGTCACCCTTGTGTTCGGTTACCTGCTGTCCTTTACCTGGAGCTGGCAGGGCAGCACAGGACAGGAGATGGGAGTGTGCTGAAGAAAGTGATCCTCTGCTTTGGTGTAACTACATGAATAAGAGAAGAAAGGAAAGCAGTGAACGCCATCTGTCAGCTGGGTGTAAAATTATACCTGCAGAGCCACTGTGCTGACAGCAGAAGTGAAAGGACACTTCAGGTAGACGACAACGACCACTGACACCAGAGCTGCGTCTAAAACTTTCAGTCACCTGAGCACTGTCTGGTTTGGTTGAAGTGCTGCCACAACAAACTGTTAACCTGTGTTGACTTCAACAGCCTGCAGAGGGCGACACCACCGGCTGCAGAACAGACTGCTTACTGCTTTGGTTAATATGATTTTTTCCCCTTGTTTTTGTCAAATTCAGAGTCAAACAGACAGTAAGTTTATTAATTAACTTAGAGGCTGGTTGGTTAGTTAGTTTACAAGTCAGTTTATTGGCTGGTAGGTTGGTTAACTGTTTGTTTATTGGTTAATTTATAAGTTGGTTTATTGGATGGTCAGTTTGTTGGTTGATTACAAGGATGGTTGAATGGAGGAATTTTTGAAGGGTTGGTCAGTAAGCTGCTTGGTCAGGTAGTTAGTTGGTTTATCAGATGGTAAGTTGTTTGGTTGGATGGTTAGTTAAGTTGGTCAGATGGTTAATTGCTTGGTTTGATGGTTAGTTGTTTGGTCGGATGGTTAGTCAAGTTAGTCAGATGATTAGTTCAGTTGGTTGGATGTTTAGTTGGTTGGTTGGATGGTTGGATGGTTAGTTAGGTTGGTTGGATGGTTGGTTGGTTGGTGGTACGGTTCATTGGTTTTGTCAGCTGGTTAGTTGGTTGGTGGTACAGTTAGTTGGTTTTGTCAGCTGGTTAGTTGGTTGGTCAGATGTATTTGGTTGGAAAGTTTGCTGATGGTTGATTTGATCCAAAAGACTACAGCGTCTATGGTTGAAATTCCTCCTGTTTTAAGAATCCAGGAGAAAGCTGAAGTGAAGATTTAGATTTTGGACTAAATTACAAAACCAAAAATTTGTTTTTTGAAGTTCTAACAAATATCTTACTTCCTCAGTCCTCCTCGTGATATCTATCTGTGCAGCTGGTATCAGTGGAATTATTTTAAGGACCTCAAAGACTAAACTTACAATAAAGCTATTAAGAGTAAGGACCCTTACATGGATTATCTGGTTTGCTATATTAAATCTCAAAATGAAATGAAACCTGCTGGAAAATCCTGACCAGGAAGTCTCAGACCTCGTCCCAGGGTAAATAATTCCTGCTGTAAATTTCATCCCTGAACCTTGTTCTTCTGCTCTCTGCCTGCTGAGAGCCACATATTGGATGATATTAAATTATTAGTTCAAATATTAGAGGAGATGGTTTGAGAGGTTAGATCCACACAGAGCTCAGCAGGGAAGTCACGTTTAACTGACTGAGGGGGGTCCACAGTGAAAAAGGGGAACTTTGAGGTCCATTTTTGTGAGACCCGTGGATGCACACGCTGGTGTAGATTTTACTTCTGCAGCAGACACCAAAAGTGTGGATTGTGTGTGAGTTTGATCATCCACTCTCCATGTGTTCCGTGCATACAAGCAAGATCTATATTAAGCAAGGAGGGACTACAGTTTAGGGGTCTCAGAATTCCATCTCTGCTTTATGAGGATGATGTGGTTCTGTTGACCTCTTAGACCTCCTGAAAGGATTTGGGTTTACAGCTAAGTCAGAGGGGCAAGTCAGCATCCCCAAGTCCATGTTCTCTGCTGAGATACGCAATAGATTGCTCTCTCTGGGTGAGGAGTAAGTCCTTGTGCCATATGAAGTTGTTCAAGTACCCATAGAGCGTACCCAGTGTCATTGACGTCACCTGTTTTATTAAAGCCCATCATTGGTGGTGGCGGTCACATATATGAAAAGCTTACTCAACCTGACTTGTGGTTAACCTACAAGAGGCGGGTCTTTAGCTTCCTCTCAGATAGCTACAGCATGCCTGCTTGTCAGTTAAGTCAGCCAATATGGAACAGTGGGTGCCATGGAAGTCCTGCACCATTCAGACCATAACAGTTTTTAACAAAACTGTAAACAGGTGTGTCTTTGCTCTAAATGTGGTTCCTGGTTCTTGAAGCCAGCCTTAAGTGGACACTTGGGACTCTGCAGCTTTAGCACTTCCAGATCTTCTTCGTATCTCAAGACTAGAGGTTGCCTCTTGGGTAGTTCCGACATAAAAAAAAGCATGATTTGTCCCTTTAAAAGTATTCTTACTTCACACAGGACAAAAGCTGAACAGTGAGGTCATATTTAAAGTCATATTTTTATTAACTTCTCAAATAATTATCCGTTATTATATCAGACACATGCCAGCTCCAGTATGTAGGTGTTTTAATGTGAGCATTTTTGAGACAGACTTACTCAAATAAACGAATCCAGACAGCAACTGTGATTCAGTGTTTTTTAATGTCTCACTTTTCTTCAGAGGAGGGATGTAGGTCACCTGTAATCAGACCACACATCAGTCTGTGTGTGTTTGAGGGGGCTGTAGCTACACATTCTCACACACACACGCATACACACACACACACACACACACACACACACACACACACACACACGCACAGAAAGAGAGAGACAGTACTGAGACCTGATGAGTGTCCTGACCTTTTAACCTGTAGAGGGGAAGAGGATCGGCACACAGCAGGGGGTTCTGGGTAACAAAAGAAACAAAGAAAGAAGAGAGAGATTGAGTTTAGTTCACTGAAGCAGAAAGATGTGCTGTCCAGTCTGTTTCAGTGGAGGAGGTGGTCTTGTTCAGCAGCCAAACAACAAGCTGAAACTGTCCCCTTATATACTCAACACATAATCCTGTTATCATTTACTGTAATCAAATGAATCAGACTTACATTATGAGGTCAGACTCATGTGAGAGGATCTTCAGTCCTGGAGAAGGTTTTCTGTAACGTCCTAAAACCAGCTCAAGTTCCTTTCTTCATCAGTCTCTGAAAATATGAGTGAACTTCAGTGAATTCAGCAACTTTAAAACTGTTCAGTTACTTCACTCATTCATATCTAAACAAGCTACAGCTTGGTAATTGGTTCTCAGTGTTTCATTACTAAAGACAGGTTTATATGATATATACTGTTTATAGGGTTTATACAGTAAAAATATAATGATACACTATGATACGTTTAAAAACAACAAATAAATGTATAATGTGAAACGTTACACTACTGCATGGGAATTACGTTTCAGTATAAAATGAGAAATGTAAGTAATATAGTATTATTACAAACAATATGTTTTATTGTGAAATTATAAATTCCAACACAAGACAATGTAAATGAATCGGATTAAATATAATACCATACAATTCATAATAGGATTATATATAATTTAAGTTGACATGCCATGACATGTCACAATATATGACATGCTATATAGCATGAAATGACATAATTCACACAGTATGACACAACACAATACAATATGACATGACGTAACTTGACATGATACAACACCATATGACGTGATATGGCATATGAAATATGAGATGAAATGATCAGATAATAGGTTGTATCACGTCTTACCATGTCATGCCATAAAACATGACATGATATGATATAAAATAATATGATACATCTCATGACATGATGATATGATAAAGCATGAAATATAAGATGACATAACGTGACATTTCATGTTATAAAATAATATTTATTTATTAATTAATAATATGATGATATGATCAGGTGACATGATATGAAATGACCTAAGAAGACATATATATCATGTCTTCTCATGTCATTTCATATCATGTATGTTTATATATACAGTGGATATAAAAAGTCCACACACCCCTGTTCAACTGCCAGGTTTTAGTGCACACCCTTAAACTAATACTTTGTTGCAGCACCTTTGGCTTTTATTACAGCACTCAGTCTTTTTTAATAGGAGTTTATCAGCGTGGCACATCTTGATGTGGCAATATTTCCCCAATCTTCTTTGCAAAACTGCTCCAAATCTGACAGATTGCGAGAGTATCTCCTATGTACAGCCCTCTTCAGATCACCCCACAAATGTTTGATGGGATTCAGGTCTGGGCTCTGGCTGGGCAATACCAAAGTCTCAATCTTATTCCGGTGAAGCCATTCTTTTGTTGATTTAGATGTGTGCTTTGGGTCATTGTCGTGCTGAAAGATGAAGTTCCTCTTCATCTTCAGCTTTCTAGCAGAAGGCCGCCGCTTTTGTGCCAACATTAGCTGCGTTTCCATTACAAAGGATTTGCGCAAAACCTAAATATCACAATAGAATCTGGTAATGGAAACACCTACATTTCGAAAAACCTCACAAATTTCGCTAAAAAGTTTTTACGCTCTCATGAGGTGGTTTTTCAGAAGTGTCGATATAGAAGTTTATCGCAAAAGTGTAATGGAAACACTATTCTCGCAATTTTCTGTCACCGGACGTGACGTAGCGGGTCATGTGACCAGTTCATTTCAAGCAAAGATGGCGCAGTATGTGTGGACGGGGGAGGAGATGGAGTTATTTCTGAAGTTTTAAATTGTATTTGTATTTTTCTGAAGTTTTGAATCCACAATTCGTCTGTGAATTCCTCATTAACAATCCTCTCCCAGAAATCCGTGTCCGCTCCCATACATACGGGCATTGCCTTTGAATTATCACCCGCTGCCTTCGTCTTCTGATGACAGCAGTGGCAACAGCAGTAATGGTCACAGAAATAGCTGCTCCAAAACACAAAATGTTTTGTATCTCCTCCATGTTGGTGTGCAAAAAGGCTTAAGGAATACGAGGTCGCACAGGCAGGAAGTTTACCTCGTTGCTAGGCAATGGCCATTCAAACACGGCTCGCGAATGCACTGAACACCATTCAATGGAAACACCTGCAAATCGCATTTGTACTTTGTCAAAATTTGATAAACATCGCTTTTATTTTGCAAAAAAATGTAATGGAAACGCGGCTACTGACTTTTATTTTGAACTGTTCATAATTCTCTCCATCCTGACTAAGGCACCAGTTCCAGCTGAAGAAAAACAACCCAAAGGAAGGTGCTGCCACGACTATGCTTCACAATAGGTATGGTGTTCTTTTCGTGATGAGCAGTGTTGATTTTGCGCCAAATATACCTTTTGCAATGATGCCCAAAAAGATTTCAGATGTCTTTTTGCAAAATTAAGACGGCTTTGATGTTTTTCTTTGTAAGATAAGGCTTCCGTCTTGCCACCCTACCCCAAACCCCAGACATATGAAGACAGCGGGAGATTGTTGTCACATCTACTACACAGCCAGTACTTGCCAGAAATTCCTGCAGCTCCTTCAGTGTTGCTGTCAGCCTCTTGGTAGCCTCCCTGACCAGTTTTCTTCTTGTCTTATCATTAATTTTGGATGGATGTCTTGTTCTTGGTAATGACACCATTGTGCCATATTTTCTCCACTTGATAATGACTGTCTTTACTGTGTTCCATGGTAAGTTTAATTCCTTGGAAATTCTTTTGTAGCCCTCACTTGACTGATATCTTTGAATACTGAGATCCCTCTGATGCTTTGGAAACTCTCTGCAGACCATGGCTTGTGCTGGAAGATGTGGCTACAAAAATATCAGGAAAAGCCTACTAGAACAGCTGAACTTTATTTGGGGTTGATCAGAGGCACTTTAATTGGTGACAGGTGTGTGCTGACTCCAATTTAATGTTTGAATGTTATTGGTTAAATCTGAACACAGCCACATCCCCAGTTATTAAAGGGTGTGCACACTTATGCAACCACATGATCTCAGTTGTTTATTTTTACTTCACCTCCCTGAAAAATTTCTGTTTGTTTTTCAATTGTGTTGTACAGGCTATAGGTCACATTAAAGGTGGAAGAAGTTGTGAAATTATTTATCTTGATTAAATTTTTTACATGACAAAAACCTGTCAGTTGAACAGGGGTGTGTAGACTTTTTATATCCACCGTATATATACACACACATATATACAGTATATCTTATATATGTATGTATATATACATACATATATATATATATATATATATATATATATATATATATATATATATTGTAACGCTTCACAAAAACAGGTCCGACACAGGACTGGTCTTCTGGCGTTGCTTTATTCAGCCTCGGACTTGTACAGGCATCTCATTCAAAAACTCACCCAGAACTACAAATTGCCTACAACTTCCGGATCACTTCCCAATAACCCCGGAACACTGCCCCCCTCCCTCTCTTTTTACCTGCCCACAGCCCACACACACACAGATCGAGAGAGATACTGCAGCAATTATAACTGACGCCGTTACACTACCCCGCCACCACAAAGTGCCTCGCCCACGAGGACAACCGGCAAAAACACAAAACTTGCATTTTTAAACAGACACATCTACACCTGAAGACTTTTTTTTTTATTATTTTTTTTTTACAAATTGCATTCACAATCTCAAACTCCTAACCTAGAGGGGCCCGGGTAGACTACCGGTCCCCCCTGTGAGACCAGGGCGCATTCTAGCCCTTTCAGGAATGGGGAACAAGGTCTCACTCACTTCTTAACACCCTTAGGAACAACAAAGTACTTGAGCCTATCTGGGGCTCTCTTCTTCCTCTGTGGCCGCGATGCCTGGGGCCCAGGTACCAGGGAAGCAGGGGAGTCCGCCCCAATCAGGGAACCAGGGGAAGGGGGACTCAGGGAACCCGGCAACTGTGAAATGCCAGCCGGAACCGACAGATCCGTAGACCGGTCTGACACCCCCGGTGTTTGGGAGCAAACGCCCCCTCGGTAGAGGGTCAGTCTGTCTCTGTGCAGCGCGACCTTCCTGCCTCTTCCAGGCAGCTGCACTCGGTAGACCACTTCTTCCCGCCGCTCCGACACTCGACACGGGCCCACCCACTGACTGTCCAGCTTTGGACATCGGCCCTTTTTGCACTGGGGGGAGAAAACCCAGACCAGCTCTCCAGCCAGAAAGTGTCTCCCACGCTCTTTCACGTCATAGTTTCGCTTCTGCCACACTCCGGCTCTCTGCTGCTGCTCCCTAGCAAAACGGTATGCCGACTCCAGGCGATCCTGCAACCTCTGGGCATACTCTGGACCTGGAGGGGTATTGCCCTCATCCGGGGGCCGGCCGAACGCCAGTGCCACCGGAGTGCGGAGCTCCCTCCCCAGCATCAGGAGAGCCGGAGTGCAGGCTGTGGACTCCTGCACAGCAGAATGACAGGCCAGGAGCACAAGGGGAAGATGGTCATCCCAGTCCTGCTGATGCTTTGCTGTGACAATCGCCAACTGTTGGTTCATTGTCCGGTGGAACCTCTCTACCAGACCGTCACTCTGTGGGTGTAACGGAGTGGTGCGGGTCTTGTGAACCCCCAGCTGCTCACACATGGTGGTAAACACCCGAGACTCAAAGTTTCTTCCCTGGTCAGAGTGCAAGGTCTCCGGCACTCCAAACCGGCTGACCATGCCCCCCAACAGAGCATCCACCACAGTCTCTGCCTCCTGGTCAGGAAGGGCGTACGCTTCAGGCCACTTCGTGAAATAGTCAATGGCAGTGAGAATGTAGCGATTGCCTCTGTTTGAACGTGGGAATGGCCCCACTACGTCCACTGCCACCCTCTCCATTGGGCCCCCCACCAGGCACTGTTGGAGCGGGGCATGTGATCGGCCTGTGGGACCCTTGCGGGCTGTGCAGGGGTCACATCGGCGACAAAATTCCTCCACGTCCCTCCGGCACCGACCCCAGTAGAAGCTCTGACGGAGGCGGTGTAGTGTCTTTCTCCTTCCGAAATGACCGGAACCTGCCGCCCCGTGTACAGCCTCCAGCACCTTCCCGCGCAGGCTTGCTGGAACCACCACCTGCCAGGTCACCTCTCCCGTCGCAGGGGACTTCCATCCCCGCTGCAGTACGCCCTGGTGTAGACGAAGGGCCTCGAAACCGGACCACAGCCCCTTGGTTGCAGCTGAGAGCGACGACACTTCCTCCCAAGTGGGTCGCTGCTGTGCCTCCATCCACTGTATGACCGGTTGCAGGTCCACGTCCAGCGCCTGCTGCTGTCTCCACTCCGTCCCGTCCACGGTCTGCAGCCCCTGGCACCTGTGCTCTTCCCCTGCACCATCCAGGCCCCCAGCCTCTTCTTCTGCCCTCAGCTCTCTCTCTCTCACCTCTCTCTTCTTGCAGTAACGACACGCTACCGCCGCACAGGGCCGCCGAGAGAGAGCATCTGCGTTGGCGTGGCGTGGCCCAGGCCGGTGCTCCACAGTAAAGTTGAAGGCCTGGAGCTCCTCAATCCACCTGGCCACCTGCCCCTCTGGCTCCCTGAACGACATGAGCCACTGCAGGGCTGCATGATCTGTCCTTACTGTGAACACCAAGCCACACAGGTAATACCTGAAGTGTCTGATGGCCAGCACGACTGCCAAGAGTTCCCTGCGGGTGACACAGTATCTCTTCTCGTGCTTGTTGAAGGCCCGGCTGAAGTAGGCGACCACCTTCTCCCCTTCTGGCCCCACCTGGGACAGCACGCCACCTACCCCCACACCGCTCGCATCCGTATCCAGGATTAAGGGCAAGGCGGGGTCAGCCGGCGCCAGCACTGGTGCTCCGCTCAGGACCCGCTGCAGGCAGGTGAAAGCCACCTGGCACTTTTCAGTCCAAACGAAGTCTGTGTCCTTCTGTAGGAGCTGGAACAGGGGCGCAGCTATACAGGCAAAACCCCGCACAAACTTTCTGTAGTACTAGGCTAAGCCCAGGAAGCTCTTCAGCTGCTTCTGATCAGCGGGGGGGGGGGGGGGGGGGGGCACCTTTTCTTCCAGGGTGCCAATGCCTTCCCCCCCCACTCTGTGTCCCAGAAACTGCACCTCCCGCTGCATGAAGTGGCATTTGTCTGGATGCAGCTTGAGGCCAGCTCCTCGGATTCGGCTCAGCACCAGCTGCAGGGACCCCAGGGCAGCATCAAAGGAGCCACCATGAACCAGGATGTCATCGAGGTAGACCAGACACTGCTGACGTGGTACTCCAGCCAGCACCTTGTCCATCAGCCTGGCGAAGGTGGCAGGTGCGTTGCACAGTCCAAAACAGAGCACCTTAAACTGCCACAAGCCCCGCCCCGTGCAGAAGGCTGTCTTAGGCCTGGACTCCGGTGAAAGTGGCACTTGGTAATATCCACTGCGGAGATCCAAGGATGAGAACCAGGAGGACCCCGAGACCAAGTCCAGAGACTCATCAATGCGAGGGAGGGGGTAGGAATCCTTCCTAGTTACTCCATTCACCGGTCTGTAATCCGAGCAGAGGCGCCACCCCACCACCTTCTTTGGCACCATGACAACAGCTGCTGCCCACGGACTGTCTGAAGGCTCAATGAGATCTGCCTGCAGCATCTTCTCCACGGCCTCGTCACAAGCCTGCTGCCGTGCCAGGGGAAGACGCCGTGGGCGGCACTTGATGGGTTGCGCCTCCCCGGTGTCAATTTCATGTTGCAGGAGGTGGGTTCTCCCCACTTCCTCATCACTCAGGGCAAAACAGTCTCTGAACTGCAGCAGCACCTGCCACAGCTGTTCCGCTGTTGCGTGTCCAGGCCGCTACAGTTCTTTTCCCAGATCTGATTCACCACCGCTAACACCCTCTCCTCCTCTCGGCTGAGGGATGCGGATGGTGGGGCCGAGAGAAGATCCCTGCTGAGGCTAGTGTCAGGATCTACCCACTGTGGAGGAGGAAGGCTAGACAACAGTCCCGGTGCAGGAGAGGCCGCCACCGTCTCCGCTGTGTTCGTTGTTGGACCAGTGGGGGGTGAATGGGGCAGAAAACGAGGAAACAGTGCGATTGACGGGCCCCCTAGAAAGCTCACAGTCCCTCTCAGGAAATCCAGCTGGCAGCCCGTCACTCTCATGAAGTCCAGGCCCAGGATACACGGGTCTTGGACGGCAGCCACCCAGACAGGGTGACGGAGTGTCTTCTCTCCTACCGTCACCAGCAGCAGTCCTCTGCCCCTCATGGGAGCCAGCTCCCCCGTAACTGTGCATAACCGCACCAAGGTGGGTTCCAGCTGGGTTCCCTCTGGAAGCACATCTGGCCTCACCATAGTCACTGTTGAGCCTGTATCCACTAGCGCTGGACAGGGCACCCCCTCCACCAATACAGTAATGTAGCAGGCGTCCCCTGACGATGCCCGCCCCACTGCGACCACTGGCTCCCATCCCGAATAATCCGAGCCAACTGCTCCGGGGAAAGGTGGGGCCTGCTCCTCCTGAGGTGGGGCGCCACACAGCGGCGGCAGGTGCAGTAGTGGTCGTGGTTCCAAAGGGGCAGGTGTTCGGGACCGCATATCCCCTTTTATGCGGTCCCCGGGCCATTTCCCTGCGACTTGCGGGTCTTGGGACACCCCCTCCGCAGATGACCCGTCTGGCCGCAGCCCCAGCAGACCCTGGGCTCTGGGTGGGGTGTGTTCGACGCCTGCAGCGCCACGGCTCTGATCAGTCCAGTCACCTCATCCACCCACGCAGGCCTCTCCTCACTCGGGCAGCTGCCCGATGTCGACCTCACAGCGAGCGAGCCCCCTTCTTGCCCGCCTGCTTCATCCCCACCCCACACGTTCTCCCTCTCCAACGCCATCTCCAGAGCCGCCTGCAGTGTCTGCGGGTGTTGGAGCTGTACCTGCACCCGCAGCTCCTTGGGGTGGAGCGCTCTTATGAATTGATCACGGGCCAGCTCGCTCTGTACCCCGGGGGGCATGTGGGCATATGCCCGCCTTGTCAGCATCTCGAGCTCACTAGCCAACATCCGCAGGGGTTCCCCTTCCCTCCTGCTCTGGTTACTCAGTTCGTTTCTGAGGAGACCTGGCTGCTGACACTGACCAAACCGCCTCTGTAGCGCCCCCACCAGGGCCCCATAGTCACGTCTTTCATCTGGGCTCAGCAGCAGTAGACAGGACGAAGCATCATCTGTGAGGCACAAAGCCAGTTGCAGCGCCTTTGTGTCCGCCGACCAGCCTCCAGCCTCCAGCCTGAGCGAGCAGCTCGAACTGTGCTAGGAAAGCTTCCCAGTCAGCTCTACCAGAGAACTTGGGGACCTTCACTGAAGAAGCCACTGCTGGGCGAGGAGCGTCCCCATCTGCACCACCAGCCGGCACCGGGAGGGCACTTCCGGTGTAGCGCGGAGCGTCACTTCCGGTCGGTCGAGTAGCAGCGCGAACCGCCGATGTCGGCGATAAGCCGGCCTGTCTCGCCATCCTCACCGTCGCCTCCCTCAGCCGACGTCTCGCCTCGATTGTAGCCGTCTGGAGCTCACTGGTGTGGTCATCCATCCACCCTCCAGCAGCCGCGCCATCGTCGTCGGACGTCACCTCCGACTATACCTTCTTCCCCCGCTTAGCATCCATAGCGCGGACGGGCTAATAGCGGCTATCAGTTCAAAAGCACCACGGAAGACAAAAAAAGTCCCACCAAGTGTCTTCTTGTGTTCGAAGTCACTTCTGACACCAGTGTAACGCTTCTCAAAAACAGGTCCGACACAGGACTGGTCTTCTGGCGTTGCTTTTATTCAGACTCGGACTTGTACAGGCATCTCATTCAAAAACCCACCAATAACTACAAATTGCCTACAACTTCCGGATCACTTCCCAATAACTCCGGAACACTGCCCCCCTCCCTCTCTTTTTACCTGCCCACAGCCCACACACACACAGATCGAAAGAGATACTGCAGCAATTATAACTGACGCCGTTACACTATATATATATATATACACAGAGCCAGAAAGGCACGTGCCTAGGACCGGTTGAAAGGGGATGGGCCCAGACAGAGGGACAAAAAATTAATTAATTAATTAAGCAATTAATCTAAGAAAAATAAAAATAAAAAAATACAAACTTCATATCTTTAATTATTTCAGTGTTAATAGATCAACATTTATTAATTCTTTAAAAACAGTGACGATACTTAGTTACTTTACGTCACATTAACGCCAATCAGATCAATTCGTGGGATGGCAGGAGACAATTAAGCGAGCAGGCAGGTTGTTTTTGAATAGGCTAACAGTAAAATTCAAGTTGCTTTCAGGTGCAGCAAAACATAAAAAGAAAAAAAATGAAGAGGAGGAAAAGAAGAAACAGCAGGGGGGTATACAGAAGTTTCTGTCGGGCAGCCATCCAACAGCTGTGAACCTGCTTGTGTCAGCAGAGCCAGAGACCGAGCCAGGTTTTGACGGAGCCTCTGGGCCGAGAAACGGTTTTGAAAAGCTATCCATCTGATCCTCCAAAATGGGACCAAATTGATGACAGGACGCGTGAGTACTTTGCTTTAAACCAGTGGTTCTCACCAGGGGGGACTCACCCGCCATTAGTACCAAGGAGATGTGACAGATTCCCAAGCGGTTGGAAACAGACCAATCTACAGCCGACCTTATCGAAAAGCTGCATGCACAGCATGGCAAGTGTCAATAAAAGTCATCGTCGTTTTCTTCCCCTTTATCCAGGTCTGGGCCATGGGGGCAGCAGCTTCAGGAGGGAAGCCCAGACGGCCCTCACCCAGGCCACTTCCGCCAGCTCCTCCGGGGGGATTCCCAGGCGCTCCCAGGCCAGGCGAGAGATATAATCCCTCCAACTGGTCCTGGGCCGGCCACGAGGTCTCCTCCCGGTGGGACATGTCTGGAACACCTCTAACAGGAGGCATCCAGAAGGCATCCTAACCAGATGCCCGAGCCACCTCAGCTGACTCCTCTCAACGTGGAGGAGCAGCGGTTCTACTCTGAGCGCCTCCCGAGTGTTTCCTACTATTTTGCCTCAGCCACGCAAACAACCAAGTAAGCAGGACAAGTGTCCTGCTTCCACGAACCAGTTAAGTTTCCTCTCTCTCTCTTGCCCCCCTCTCTCGCCTCGCTCTCGTATCATCCCTGCTTAGCGCTCTGTGGCTGTGTCTCATTTCAGAGACCGCATAACTGCCGTTATGTGGACTTGAGTAACCTGAGTGAGATGGTCCTGTTTTTGTGAAATGGGACGGTCTATCCTTCGGAGGACTTCCTGGTCGAGTCGCCAAATGTCCCCGCCCTCAGGCTCGCGTCACGACTGACTTGAAAAAAAGCCGTGGGGTGCAGCAGTTATTTTTTAATTGTGTGACCTTGCACAGACACAAAACAATAGATACATACAAGCACAGATCATTTCCACAAAATTCATCCAGTGATTCCATGTTTTGTATGGAGTATGAGGGCCGTATTGAGAATTTTCTTAAAGACTGAGATTAAAGTCGTGAATTTACGAGAATAAAGTCATTAATTTATGAGAATAAGTCGTAAGATTACCTGTTATTTCAGAGGAGAGTTGTTAAAATTAGGGCCATGGAGCATTTGAAGGAACTGTGCTCAGTATCGGTTTCAAAAACAAGGAGAAACTTCATCCTTTGGCACATCAGCATTACATTGTCATAGAGCGTGACACGGAAGCGTATTTTCACTCCTGTCCCATCCCACTCCCAGAGAAAAAATCCCTTCCTATCCCAATCCCGGAGTAAAAAAATTATCCTGTCCTGTCCCACTGCTGTAGAATGACTCCCACTCCCATCCTGCTCCCACTCAGAACTACTCCAACTCCTGTCCCGCTCACGTTTGAATAAAACCAAACGTTGAAAAAATGTTGCATTTTTTATTTTAGGTAAAGTGCAGTGCATATAAAAGGCAATGCCTTTAAGTTTCACATGCCTGACATTCGGTCGGTGTAAGCAAAGTGCATATATATAGAGTGGCGGTTCTAGACTAAATTACTGCCCAGACGAGACCCCCTCCACGCTGTCTGAGCTGTGCCTCTGGAATCCTGGGGGCCATTTTGAGAAGGGCCCCCAGATCCTGAGGTTTTCTTAACTGTTGAGGTTTACAAATATATATGATATCTATGATATCTCAGCCTCTGTCGCAGATAGAAACAGAATTCAAAAAGTATTTGAGAGCTTACATGTGTGGCTTTCAAGAAAGCTATCTATTATTTTTTGGAACCTTCATCAAATTTTTGAAAACATTGAAGAAACAAACTTAAATGAATTAAACTGCACTGGAGAATAATAAACTATTTGCTTTCTGTAAAACAAGTTGCAGTCATAATAAAGTGTCCATTCAACACAAATGTAAATATAAGAAATCAAGTGTTGAAAGGGTATACAGCTGCCCTAGTATAGTGCCAGTACAAGACCAGCACTTAAAACTAGAAAAATGAATAAATAAATACGTGGCTGAAGTGTGTTCATCTCTGTGCTCACCCAAAGTCATGCAACACTCACAGAAAACACCAATAGTATGAACCAAAGCACTCCATGTGAAGAGGAGGTCCTCCAAAGCTGCTCTCTGCCTCCGTCGTTATTTACTTTACTCATGAAGCACGTAGCAAGATCTGAGCATGAATCCAAGCGCTTTATTCCCCTATCAGAGGCAGACAGGTAAAGTGATTTGATTCGCCACGACTCCAGAAATGATTAAAAAACTACAGAATGTCACAAAATGACGTAGCCGCGCTCCTGGCTTGAAGGGTAGAAATGCGCAGCCATGCTCCCGGCTGACAGGAAGTCAATCCACTGTTGTAGTTCTTTTGTGTTGCTTGCGCGGTCAAGAGTGTTGGCTCTCACTAAGAGATGACTACAAAAATGGACGAATCTGTTCATCTGGTTGTTTAACACGGTTGAAAATTATCATCTATTAATGTTGTTCCCGCTCTTGCCCGCTCGGGTTGCTTTTTTTCCCCGTCCCGTCCTGGTCACGGGATTAATTAAAAAATGACTCCCATCCCAAGGGATTCCCACGGGAATCACGTGACCCACTGGAAAATGGAAAAATGTCATCCTTAACATTGCCATAAGTGAAAGACTTTAAAAAGAATATATGAGAAATACATCGCTTTGTGGAAGCAGAAATGGATATGCTGCAGATAAATCCGTCAATTCAGCCGTAAATAGCCATGAATGACATTGAGCTTAGTTTATGATATGAATCCATATGCCATGATAAGGTGTTGGTGTCTCTGCAGGTGTAGGTTACCGCCGGTGTCAGAGACGTGGTGCTCGTCGTAGCTCGACTCCCTCTGGATCACAAATGTTGATCATCCGTTGGATTAGTTTAGTTTAGTTTAGTAACCTTTATTTAACCAAGAAATAAACCCATTGAGATTCAGAATCTCTTTTACAAAGGAGTCCTGGCCAGGATAGCAGCACAAGAAGTTCCACATAAAGAAAAAAAAACACACACGCAGAAACACAAAACAGTTACAGTATGCAAAACACAACAATAAATCAGCATTCAGTAAGAAGACATGTGCATTTAGTACTCAAAAACTCCTTAATTCTAGTTTTAAAATGTGCCATACTTGGCAGATAATCCAATTTAAAATAACCCTGTAATTTACACCAGGAGGAGGGTGCAAAAGCCTTGAAAGCGCTTTCGCCAAAAACCGTCCTTGTCAGAGGAATAGCGTACATGATCTGTCCATCAGACCGGAGATTACTCCTGTTGGTGATTTTGGGAGTTAAGAGGGAACATAGGTAAGAGGGCAAGTCACCTAGAATGGCCTTGTAAAGAAAGATATACCAATGTTCCAATCTACGATTTTGCAGAGAGGACCAACCAACACTCTCATATAAACTGCAGTGATGAGTACGAAAATCTAAGCCAGTTACAAATCTTAATGCCGCATGATACACTGAATCCAGCATTTTTAAAGAAGAGAGATTTGCATGCATATATAAGAAGTCACCATAATCAAGTATGGATAAAAACATTGCCTGTATAAGCCTTTTTCTTGCACCAAAGGAGAAACAAGCCTTGTTTCTATAGAAGAAACCCAGTTTCGCCCGAAGTTTCTTTGTAAGACATTCAATATGGTGCCTAAAGGACAAATTTTCTTCCAAGTGAAATCCCAGGTATTTGTAGACAGAAACTCGTTCAACTAATTTCTCATTTAGAGTAACAATCTGACAGACATCATGTGATCTCAATGATTTTGAAAAGCACATCATTTTAGTCTTGTCAGTATTTAGTACAAGTCTTAATTGATAGAGATTTTTCTGAATAACATTAAAAGCAGACTGCAGATGTTCTGTTGCACTAGCTAATGATGGAGCTGAGCAATACAAAACGGTGTCATCTGCATAAAAATGGAAATTGGCATCAGTTACATTTTGACATAATACATTAATATAAATAGTAAATAAAATAGGACCCAGTATGGACCCCTGAGGGACACCGTTTCGAATAGACAAGGAGTTGGAACACAAACCATCAACCTGAACCCTTTGTGTTCTGCCACTCAAGTAGTTACCAAACCATTTCACCGCATTGGAAGACATTCCAATATCCTCCAATCTCTGGGACAAGACAGAATGGTCGACTGTGTCAAAAGCCTTTGACAGATCTAGGAACAAAGCAACACAATATTCTTTAGAGTCAATAGAACAAATGAAATCATTTAACACTTTCATCGTGGCAGTGACTGTGCTGTGTTTTTTACGGAAACCAGACTGTAATTCATTTAAAATGCTATTTGATGTCAAGAAATTTTTCAGCTGATCACTTATAAGCCCTTCCAAGACCTTGGCCAAAACAGGTAATTTGGATATCGGCCTATAATTATTGGGATTAGACCTGTCACCACCCTTCAGTAAAGGAGTGACATACGCTGATTTCCAAATGCTAGGTATTATCCCAGTTTCTATAGTCCGATTGAAAACATAAGTCTGGGGGTCTGCAATATGCTCAGCAGCAAGTTTTAAAAAGTAAGGACCCAACCCATCAGGACCGGGGGATTTCTTGGCATTTAACCTTGAGAGAGCATCATATACCTCATCTCTAGACAAAGCAACAAGATCAAAATCAAAAGGTAGATTTTCCCTGGACAATGAGTGATCCTGTTGATTCACCACTTGTGGTATGTCCTGCTCAAACAACAACCCAGAAGATATAAAGTACTGGTTCAAAGAATCTAGCATACTTTTCTTGTCTGTAATGGTCACATCATTCAACTTTAATGTATTTGGCAGCACAGTATCCTTTGACCCTGAAGACAGTGATTTAATCATTTTCCAGAATTTAGAAGGGTTGTTTGCACTGTCACAAATTTCATTAAGATAAAAATCGGCTTTGGCTTTACGTATCTGAGAGACACACTTGTTCCTCAGGTGCCTAAAAAGTTGCCAGTCTGAGCTATTTTTGGATTTTCTTGCAGTTGCCCAGGCAAGATCTCGTTTATGATTAAATCAGACAGTTGCTCTGAAAACCATGGATTATCACGACCTTTAACCTTGTATTTTCTGAGAGGAGCATGTTTGTCCAAAAGTAAGGAATTAAAATACTGTAAAGCTGTCTCAGCATCTGGAATCAAATTTACCCTGGTCCAATCACATAGATACATGTCATTTTAAAAGGCTTGTTCAGAAAATGACTTAAAATTACGCCTAAGTATGATACGGGGTTTACATTTTGATAACTTTGTGTCTCTCACGCAAACAATAACACAGTGATCACTAACATCATTTGCAAACACAGCGGTAGCCTTGTATTTCTCGGGAAAATTGGTTAAAATCAAGTCAAGGAGTGTAGACTTCTCAGGGTGTTTAGGGTTTGGCCTAGTTGGTGAGTCAATAATTTGAGCCAAAAGGGCTGAGTCACAGAAACATTTAAAAGAATCAGAAGCAGGGGTTAACCAATCCCAATTTAAATCCCCCATTAAAAGCAGATCATTGTAGTTAATATATGATAAGCAGTCAGACAATGAGAGTAGTGTATCCTTTAAGGCAGAAGGAGGTCTATAACATCCCCCTACTGTCATAACACAGCTCTTCGTAAATTCAACTTTCAAGACAAGCAATTCAAATTGTTTAAATACAGACTTGGATAATTGTACTGTTGCCTGAAATGTATTTTTAACATAAATTGCTATGCCTCCACCTTTGGCACGGCGATCAGCACGAAAGATATTATACCCATCCAAATAAATATGACTATCAGGCGTGGATCTACTCAGCCATGTCTCAGATAAAACCATAATGTCAACATTTGTTGATTTGGCCCAAATTCTAACCATATCAATTTTGGGCAAAAGACTTCTCACATTCATATACAAAACCAATACCAGACCTATTCAGAAATTCAGCAGGGGTTTGTAGTGTTATCACATCAGACACAGGGCCTGGGTTAGGCTGAACATTCCCTGATATCAACAACATAAGCATAATCATACATTTCAACATGCGTGTTTCATGAAAATGCTTCTTGATTTTCTCAGAGACATCATTTATCGTAATAGGCCAAGAGTCATTTGATGGGATAAGGCAGTCCTTTAGGAGAAGAAGGCTTAAAAGATAATTAAAGTTTACATGCTTTGAAACCTGGCTCATTTCAAGCTTCCAGCACCCTTGATTGAAATCAAAGTCCTGCGCCCAGCTAGTAACCTTTGCCCGTGATGACATACAAAGAACATGTAGGGAAACGCTACAGACACTCACTGGGATCTCCTGGTTGGCTTCATACTCTGAAAATAAAGGCAAACAGAGCAAAGCCAGGAGGGCGAGAATTATACTCGCCATGATGGAAGTTGACTCAGCTGCAAGGCAGGATAGATGAAATAGGCCTCAGCTGTAGAGCTGGGTGGATGAGGTAGGCCTCAGGCTTGCAGGACAGGGTGGATGAGGTAGGCTTCAGGCTGCAGTGCAGGGTGGATGAGGTAGACCTCAGGCTTGCAGAACTGGGTGGATGAGGTAGGCCTCAGGCTGCAGGGCAGGGTAGATGAGGTAGGCTTCAGGCTGCAGAACTGAGTGGATGAGGTAGGCCTCAGGCTGCAGAACTGAGTGGATGAGGTAGGCCTCAGGCTGCAGAGCTGGGTGGATGAGGTAGGCCTCAGGCTACTGAGTTTTTCTTGTTGTTGGTACTGCTGCAGATCTTGGCTGCAATCTAGCCACACTGCAGCCGCTCCCATAGTCTTGAGTAGGTTTTAAAGGCTAACAGGTGGCCTATGGAGTAGCCAAACAAAGTAGAGCAGAGTAGCTTCCCAAAGGAAAATGCCAAAATCCACAAACCTTGATGCAAACTTTCAGTAAACTAGAGCATTGAGTAGTCCACAATGGAAAAAAAAAAAAATACTAAGTATTATAAAATCCAGAAAGAAATATTAAAAACAGACAGACACTGAGCAGAGACTGAACAGAGACACCACACATGCTGCCATTGTTTCTTCAGAAACCACAAAAGCTCTCTGAATGATACGTCCACCGATGACCCTGTAGATGACCGGCTTCAGTCATTTCCCCCTCCACAAAAGCAGCTTTATGACTTTATTTACTTGATAACTTTATTCTTCCAAGTTTACAACTTTAATCTCTAAGTCTTTTAAAAGAAATGATGTGGTCCTGATACTCTGATGTAGTTTTGTCAGCTTTCTTATTTCTAATGTTTTTGATTGTTGTAGCAGAGCGGATCCGTTCTTTTCTAAAGAGTATAATGTTTGGTTTGCAGATTTAAGCAAGTTTAGAGATCATGCGCTCATGCAGCCTGATTTGACAGTTTGCTGTTTATGGATTTCTTTTATTCTCTTTGAAGACGCGCTGCATCTCCAAGTGAGTCCAGCCACTCACCCGAAATGCGCAGCTGTGCTCCGGCATGCAAAGAATTCTGGGATACCAGGGCCACAAAAGCGTGCATAAATGCATGCTTGAAAAAGGGGCGGGGGTAGTGTGGTTTGGGATCGCATTTGAAGTGCGCTCAGAATTACGAGCCAAATGGGACACCGTTCGACGGTGCGGTCTCTGAAATGAGACACAGCCTGTGTTTGTTTTCCTGTTTACGCTGTGAAGGGGCGGGCCATAAAGCAACTGACCAATCACGATATTTTGATGAATCCCAACCCCTCTGATCCCAGCACTCAGAGCGCATGCTTTGTATGAGTGGCAGGAGGAGGGCGTGTACTCTGCAGGCAGTGCTGCTGTCCCTGGCCTGTCTGCCTGGAAACAGCAGACCAGCTTTTTTTTTGTTGGCCTGCCAGTGCGGCCAGGCCAGTCAGGCGAATAGGAGGCAGGCCACCGGCAAAAGTCCCGCCTCTCCCTATTGCCAATCCAGGCCTAGCGAGATCTGACACTGAAGAGCCTTTCTGGCACAAGGTGGTCTGCAAGAGCTGATGCAACAAAAGCTCTGAGATTTGGCTACAAAGCTATTCAGGATGCTTTGAATGAAATCAAAGTTGACCATGGAACCCCTGGAGCTGCTCAGTATGAGGCATGTCAACTAATAACCCTGATGGACACCCTTGAAACTGCAGTTATGACAGTACTGTGGGATGACCTGCTGAGGAGAATCAATTTAACCAGCAAAGCATTGCAGCAGGTACAAATTGATGTATGTACTGTTCCTATTCTGTACAGTTCACTCATAGAGTTCATAGGACAAGCCAAAAATGATTTTGATGTCTATGAAGCAGAGGCCAAAACTCTCACAGCAACAGAGGTATACAAAGCAGATAGCCAAAGAAAACAAGTGATGAAAGTTATGTTTGGTGAGTCTGCAGGTCCAGAGTTGCGGTGCTCAGGCCGTGAAGCATTTTTCTGCAAAGAAGCAAAGATGCATACAAAAATGTGGAAAAGAAATTTAGTTTCCTAACTAAAACAAAATCAATGGACATTGAACAAATCCGTGCAGCCACAGAAAAGCTGAAGAAAATATGCCCTCAGGATCTTAAAGAGGACTTTACAGCAGAGTTTTGTAAGTTCATCTCAATGGTAGAAGATGAAAAATCTGTCATGGCCATGTAGAAGAAGCTCCTAGAACTAGGCTTGAGGGAGGCTTTCCCTAATGTGGACATTTGCCTTCGCATTTATTGGACATTACCAAGTGCAAACTGTTCAGGAGAAAGATCTTTTTCGTTGTTGAAACGAGTGAAAACATACAGGAGAGCAACAGTAACAGAAAAAAAAAACTGAACTCCTTTGCCCTGTTGGTGATTGAGAATGTATTAACAACCTCCCTGGAAATTGAAGACATTATCGAGGACTTTGCCTCATCAAAACTCAGAAGGAAAGCATCTGTAAATGTAAGTTTTCCATTTCTGCATCAGCTGTGTGCTTGGCCGACAAGTGATATTTGAGACTAGACGTACTCCGGTGACTAAATTCAGCTCAACAGGAAACACAAATGACTTTTGTCCTGTCAAGAGAGCCATCTGGCAAGGCTTTGTAGCTGAACTTTATGTTCAAAATTGTGTTCTTATCCATTATATCCTAGTTACTGTTCACAGGGATTTGTTTATGTCTGCTGCGGTATCAGTCAGTGCTCTACATCCTGATTCACGAAACTACGGAGTGCCCCGAGGCTCACATAGCCTGGACACCTCACCAACTGTTCCTCTACCCTTTTACAACGGCAAGAATATCCACGCAGTGTGTGTATAGTTTGATCAAGCCAGGCTAAGGCTTGCGTTAATCGTGCGTCAAAAAAATTAGTGGCGATAAAAGTCACTTGAGTTAACGCGACAATAACGCGTTAACTTTGACAGCCTTTATATATATATATATATATATATATATATATATATATATATATATATATACAGTGCTTTCGGAAAGTATTCATACCACTTCACTTTTTCCACATTTTGTTATGTTACAGCCTTATTCCAAAATGGATTAAATTCCTTTTTTCCCTCAAAAATTCTACACAAAATACGCCATAATGACAAAGTGAAAAACTTTTTTTAGAACATTTTGCAAATTTATTAAAAATAAGACACTCAAATGTTGCATATACATAAGTATTCACAACCTTTGCTATTAAACTCAAAATTGAGCTCAGGTGCATCCTGCTTCCACTTATCAGCCTTAAAATGTTCCTCCAACTTAATTGCAGTCCACCTGTGGCGAATTCAGCTGATTGGACATGATTTGGAAAGCCACACCATTTTCGTTGTTGAAATAAGTGAAAACATACAGGACAGCAACAGTAACAGAAAAAAAAACTGAACTCCTTTGCCCTGTAGGCGATTGAGAATGTATTAACAACCTCCCTGGAAATTGAAGACATTATCAAGGACTTTGCCAAGTCAAAATTCAGAAGGAAAGCATCTGTAAATGTAAGTTTTCCATGTTAACAGACCATTGCTAAATATATGTCAGCAAAAGATAATAAGGGCTTAGTTTTAGGGTTGAAAACATTTGCAAGAGTCACAACTTCAGTGCAAAAGCAAAAAAACAAATCACATCAACTTTTTGGCTTTTGAGAGTCTGAATACAAAAATCCTAATAAATCTCAACTGCGTTCAAACCACCGCAAAAATGGCTAAAAAGAATCAACTAAGTAAAGAAACAAGTACATATTTGTACATTGAGGAAAGAAGGATACACAGAAAAAGAAATTGCAAAACGCCTAAAGGTGTTTAACAAAGGAGTCCACTACACTCTGAAGAGACTAGAGGAACCTGGAAGTTATGATGATAGAAAAAGACCTGGATGAAGGAGAGTTACTACAAAGGCAGAGGATAAATGTAGCATTGTCACAAGTAAGAGAGATCAGCAAAAGACAGCACCAAAAATAAGGGAGGAAATCAACAAGACAAGGTCGAAACCCATATCTCTGACAACCGTGAAATGACGTTTGAGAAAGGCTGGTCTGAAGGGTCGTGTATCTGCAAAAAAACACTACTTCGTCCACAGAACAAGAAAAAGAGATATGAGTGGGCAAAAGCTCACAAAAATTGGACTTATGATGACTAGAAACAAGTTTGCACTGTTTGGTTCAAAACGCAGGGCTCTATTTTCGTGCTTCACCGGAGACGTGCCGCAGGTGCAGCGTAAGTCAGGTCCGCCGCGCCGACAAGGCGTTCCCAAGCACAATTTGGTATTTTGGTGAGAGGCGCAGCCCGGCGTAAGTATCCCCCCTCCCTAACTCAGCTCCTCCCAGCGGCGTAAGTTGTAGCGAGGGAGAAGAGAGGGCGTGGAGTGGGTTCAACACAGCCAAGACCTGTATTGACCAATAACATTAGCTCCTCTCCTTGCCTTTAAATCCACCACCGGCGAGGCGTATTACTATTTTCGTGAAGTAGTCAAAGAGATCAAGAGATGTCTGCAGACAGAAATGCCACACGATGGCGACAGAAGGCAGCTCCTCAGCAAGTGTCGCTGCAGAGGGCGTCCTTCACACTCTCTCATATGAGCACAGATGGATTTGGATTATGTTTTTTATGTCTATCACTTGTTGGAAAAAAGATACACAGAAACATCTCAATCCTTAACTGCAGAATGTCTCTTTGTTGTAAACATCAAAATAGGAAATCACGACACCCAATGATAAATTTGATAATGTAGGTCCTCCACTGATGTCAGCATTACTGCACAGAGCTCTGCAAACTTAAGAAATACACAAGTGTGCAAAGTATATAGTTACACATCTTAGTGGAACATTAAGTTTACACCAACCTCAAGCATGAAGATGATGCTCTGAGGCCCGGTCACAGTTGACCTTTGAAACTTTAACTACCAAAACTTGACAATTTTATCAAAGAGTTCAGATAGAGAGTCTGGTATTTATTTGGCACGCTTATAATTCCTGGCGATAAAAAGAACCTAGCAGTGAAAAGAGAAGCTTCTATGTCCACTGTATATACTGTATATCACAGTTTGGAGCCTCTCAGCTGCTGTTTTAAAGAGATAAGCGTGGGAACAGACTGGGTGTAGAAGAAAGTGGGCTGGAGCATGCAGAAGATTTGAAGCCGAAGACACTTGGTGTAACATGTTAAAATACTTTCTATTTATTGAAAATGAAAAAATCAGCTGAAATGAAGACCACTGTTTTCTAATCTCAGTCTACAGCTGCCTCTGTGTGTCTTTTAATCTTTAGTTTTAGTTTTATTAGCTGGAAGACTTTTGTTTCTCTCTCTCTCTCTCTCTCTCTCTCTCTCTCTCTCTCTCTCTCTCTCTCTCTCTCTCTCTGCAGAGGCTTTCATTTATGCTGCCCAGAAAGTAGTAAGTGCTGTGGTCAGGGTTGTATAATAGACTAGCAGTCTATTGTACAACCCTGACCATGAAGCTTATTACTGACCCTGATCCAGATCTTTGTCAGCACCATTACACTGGAACCAAAAACAGGAAATAAAAAATGTTCCCAGGGAGAAACCAAAACCACCATGAGCATGCCGAGCTGCTCACTGTCAGGACGTCTAAAGATAGACTCAATATCAAAAACAGACCCTCATCACTCATTATGCCACTCAAATTAAACTGTTTGTGACACATAACACATCAAAAACATCATTAAAAGAGTAAGAGATAAATCGAATAGACAACTTAGACCACCTTAGATTTATCTCGACGCTGATGACACTCACTTTGACTTACTGTTTACGTGCTGCATCGGCGCAAACCCAAACCACCTTTATCTGATAATTTGTTTGTCTGTGGTTTTGTGGTTGTATTACTCATACAAAAACATCAACAGCTTCCAAACCAAACCACAAACATTTCAGGTTTCTTCATTTCTAACACGGTTTCATTACAGTCTTTATGACAAAAACATGTCTGATCTTTGGTTTTCCCATTAACTCTTCATTTAAACAGTCCTTGTTTCCAATCATTGCCAGTAAGAGATGTGACTGCTCCAAACCAAAACCCACAAACACATCTAAATTCCTTTTTCACATGCAAGTTGCTGTTTAGTAACCGACTTCCTTGAGGTCCGATTAGTCTTATCTTGGCACAAAATCCAAACTATAACTTTGAGAGTTTTTTCAAACTTCATCTGAGTCTGAGAAGAAGCCAAACCCTGCACCTGTTTTCCTCTCAGGCTTCTCAGACCTCTGTGTCACAACAAATTCAACAAATTCACTTACAAAATGTACTTAAAGAAAATGTGAGTCTTTGCAGCATGCTGTCCCTTTATCAAAGTATTTACTGTTTGGCTTGATGTAAACGAGATCTATAGGAGGAAATGGAGCAGCTGGAGACAACATCTGCTCACAGAAACTCAGGATTATGTTTTTTTTCTTTAGGATATGTGCACCCACAGAACTTTATCCAGGCTGTTAATAATAAATACTAATAAATACAAATAGAATAATTCATTATTTTTTAACATGAGGTTAAGATGTATGTTACATGCAGTTAAGAGTGGTGGCAAGAAACAGGGCATGGAGGGAGGAAACCCTTTATTTGTTTATCTTGTAGGTTTTTACGCCAAATGTCAAATGCATTTGTTCAAATTGCGTGTCGTTTGTTCGTGTGTTGGTCTCAGTGGATGCTGGTCAGCTTCGTCCTTTTAAATAAAAACTGCTGGGAGATTCAGCATGCAAGCTGGGCTGCAGTTTTCTTCTCAGACCTACTCAGGCCCATGAAAGTCTATTTTATTTTCCTTCATCATACCTATGATTAAGGTACGCGTACCTCTGTACTCTTAGCAGATCAACAAAGTGAAGCAGACCAGAAACCCTGTGACTGATTGTCAACTGTTGCACAACTCATCAACTCATATATGCACATGTTCAGTTTCTATGGTTTCCTGTACCACAACCAGACTCTCCTTCTACAACATCAGGAGGATCAGACACTATCTGACTGAGCGGCTCTGGGCAAAGGCTACCGTATTATCAAGGACTGGCTACAGCAACTCCTTACTGGCAGGCCTCCCTGTGTGCAGACACACGTCAGTCTGCTGTTCATCTCTCTCTTCTGGCTTTTCAGTTCCACAGGATCCTCGGTCGCTCTCCAAACTGCTCTCCAGACTGTTGGTGGTGGATTAAAAAACAAACTCTCCTCCATCCCCAGAGTTTCTTTACACCCTGGAGAAAAACTGGACTGAGCTGACTTTCAGATGAGCTTTGACTGTGTAATAATGGAGGAGCTCTGATAAAAGACAAGAACAATATACCTACGTACCTGCATAGTAATATTTTGTGGCGTTGAGCTGCTCGGTTTGATTTGTCGGACGCTCCAACAGTCTGAAGTAAATAAACTCAGAGTCTGATTAGTCTGAGCTTTCTAAGAAATGACTGATGCTGTAAATCCATCATCTTTTTTCCTGTAGTTGGATCATCTTCATGCAAACGCGACTCCTGTCAGGAAACCAAGTAAACAAATGCCTGAGGTGACACAACAGCTCATTGTGGCTTCATTACATAAGACCGAATTCCTCAGCTCATTAGCTCGCTCGGCATTTCCTACATATGTTGTTCCATTTGGTTGTTTGTATCTTAGTGCTGTGTAAATGAGTTTGTAATATCCTCCTCATTAGTGTTGGTTTTAGAGGAGGTTAGGGTTCGTATCCAAAACAGTCCAGCCTTTGGTTATGCATAAGAGGAAAGATTTATTTGTATACATATGTAAATATTAAAAATCAGAGTAATTCAAACCATTTAAACCAGGTGTCTGATTCATTATCCACTGAAATAGATTTCTCAGTCTGTGTGAGTATAAGGCTGTATTATCAGTATGATATCTATGTTAAAAGACTCATTTACATAGGCTTAAAATTTGTCTTTCTACGGGCCGGCAGTCTGTCTCCTGAGCTAGGTTTACATTCGCTGGAGATCACCTGGCTTCTGGCTCATTTCACAAGTTGTCTAGTACATTTAATAATTTAATTAGATTTATATATTTCGACCCGAATACTGTTATATTTTCTCAATAGAACAGCAGGGCAGCACATACAGACTTACCGCACATTAAAAGTGGAGCTAAAACTTCGACTCAGGAAAGAGGGTAAAACGTTGACTCTCATATTAGCAGAGGGAGCAGGATTAACAGGAAACTATGAACAAAAAAGTTTGTCTTTAAAAAGAGTTAGGATAAGAATAAACACGGAGCAGGTCTCATTCGTGAAACCTCACCAAATGTTCTCATCCTGTCTGAAACATCTCCTCCAAAATATCAAAGGACAACCTAAGCACAGACGGTTCTATTATTTTTAGGCATGATTGTAAAAGCAAAGGAAGAGGACTTTTAACCCTTTGATGCGCAACATGGGTCAAAAAAGACCCGGCTTAGTTTAAATTTTATATATCTTTTCAAAAAATTAATTCCATCAGTCGGTACTCAAGGAATTCCTCAGTTAACTTGTTTTTGACGACCCTACATCCTTATGTTAATTTTTCTTTTTTTACTTTAAGAATAAAAACCGTTTTTGTATCACTACCCCTCTAATGCACAACATGGGTCTAAAATGACCCGTATCCATTTTCAATGTTATTTCATGTATGGCTGAGTGTTTCTATGGTATATCTTTGAAATAAATTAATTTTATCATTTACTATTCCAAGTATGCAGTAAAGATCTTGTTTTAGTTGAGCACAAATAATCATTTTTATTTTTTCTTTCTTATGTTATGAGGAAGCACAGATTTTGTATTTCTACATCAAGTTTACATACATGGGTCAGAAACGACCCACATACAGTGACTGTAGCATTTAGCATGAAAAGACTGTCTAATACATGTATGGTTTTTCAATTGTTCTGACATTATCTTAGAAATTATTTGATGACAATTGTGAAATATAATTGTACATAGATTTGATTTGATTAGGTTTAGGTTACCTTGAGAGTGAGGACATTACATGTTGGAAAGTTACACAGTTACAGGTAAAACAGCTAGCGTTATTTCAGCTAGCTATAATCGGACGCATGTGTATGTGAAAAAATGACAAATAAACATGTTGCTGATACAAAATACATAAGTGTTTGGCCCATAGACTGTATATAGAATGGACAGCGTCTGCCTCCTTGCTGGGTGAAGCCGAGAACAGCACCCCCTGTTTACAGGCTGCAGTATAGGTCATAAATCCCGCCTCCGCCAGCAAACCTTATGGAGCTGTGGACAAACTTTAGAAATTTATTACACAGAACATATATTTTTCTCCCCCCTGCTTGTGATGTTGACATGTAGTTATTGTAAGACTGGTTTGTGCTCAAGTCCTCTTTTGTCTGTGAAGCTCTGTTTTTAAAAGTTATTAGGGGGTTCATGTTTTCTATGAT
The DNA here is from genome assembly GCA_962446985.1 of Xyrichtys novacula. Lineage (NCBI taxonomy): Eukaryota > Metazoa > Chordata > Actinopteri > Labriformes > Labridae > Xyrichtys > Xyrichtys novacula. The sequence continues at coordinate 14,746,189 of OY660865.1, forward strand.
TGACACCTGCCATAGACTGTATATAGAATGGACAGAGTCTGCCTCCTCGCTGGGTGAAGCCACTCCGAGAACAGCACCCTCTGTTGATGGGCTGCAGTATAGGTTATAAATCCCGCCTCCGCCAGCAAAGCGGATAGGGCTGTGGACAAACTTTAGAAATTTATTACACAGAACATAAATTTTTCCTCTTTTTCTGTGAAGCTCCATTTTTAAAAGTTATTAGGGGTTCATGTTTGCTATGATTGACACCTGATACAGCCTATGGGCGTTCAGGGATTGCGTAGCTCTCCCAGGGACGCTGTTTGAGCCAAGCGTCATCACAGCGACTCTCTTCAGCTGCGCGGACGAATGCGCGCATTGCTACTGCGCAGTGCTGGTTTCAGGAAATGAAGAAAAATCCTGGAAATATCAAGAGCTATTTGGCTTCAAATCTGTATACAGGCGGTAGGTGGAACGAAGTTGTCCATAGTATATACAGTCTATGGATACAGCCTATGGGCGTTCAGGGATTGCGTAGCTCTCCCGGGGGGATACGCTGTTTGAGCCGAGCGTCATCACAGTAGCCACGTTTACATGCAGACTTTTTTCTCATTCGGATTATAATCATTCCGATTGAAGCTCCCAGGCGAACTGTTTACATGGAAGCGATCTATTCTGATCTGGTGTTTACATGTGCCACGGCATTCAATCGGAACAGCTATTTACAGACACGTGATACCTTCAAACATCACATGATTGATTGATCACGTGATCTCCGACGCAGACCAGTGCATCGTGCTCTGCTTGGAAGCCGCCATCATGTTTCCATGTGAGTCATACGTCACTGCTTGTTTACATCAGGACAGAGCATGCGCAGACAGAACCCAGCCTGACAACTTTCCGATTCACCGTTTACATGACAGGATTTTGCTTTTAATCGGAATGGGAAAAGGAAAATTCTACCCCTGTGAATCGGAATGAAATTCCATTCGGAATGGGCCTGTTTATTCCGAATGAGGTGTTTATATGGAGCATTTTCATTCCGATTGGGCTTCTAATCCGATTATATTCGGAATATTTGGCTCCATGTAAACGTAGCTACTGACTCTCAGCGACTGCGCGGCCGAATGCGCGCATCGCTACTGAGCAGTGCTGGTTTCAGAAATGTAGAAAAATCCTGGAAATATCAAGAGCTTTTTGGCTCCAAATCCGTATACAGGCGGTAGGCGGAACCAAGTTGTCCATAGTATAAACAGTCTATGGTTTGGCCCCACTCACTGCTAATTTCATTGAAACAAATTATTATTATAGTGTTAGGTAATTTAATATTAAATCACACTTGGATGAATGGGTCATTTTTGACCCATGTGTGTAAACTTGATGTAATAATATAGAAACTATATTATTTCATAAAGTATGAAAAGAAAAATAGAAATAATGATCAGTGGTGATCAAAAACAAGATATTTAAAGAATACTTGGACTATTCAATCAGAAAATAAACTGATTTCAAAAGATAGAACAAAGAAAAACTCAGCCAGCATGAAATACCATTGGAAATGAATGCGGGTCTTTTTAGACCCATGTTGCGCATTAGAGGGGGTGTGCATATGTTGCGCATCAAAGGGTTAATTTATGTAAAAGGCTGTTTAACAGTACATGAACTATCATCATCCTCTGTTCCTAAAAAAATTGAATACATTTTGCTGGATTTATGTTTTGGAAATGACTCATGTTATTATTACTGGTATTTACTGTCCCCCCTCAGCCCATGCTGATGCTGTTGATGACATTGGTACAGTCCTCTCTCAATACATCACATCAGAATTAACAGTTATGGGAGACTTAAACCTGGACTGGCTCTCTTACAGCTCTAATAAACTGAAAGAACTGTGTCTTGAACTCAACTTAACTCAACTTATAGACAAACCCACCAGACCAAATTTAAAAAACCCTCCCCATTCCTCTTTAATTGACATTATTCTTATAGACCACACAATTTCACTGCCTCTGGAGTTTTCCCACTTGACATCAGTGACGTCAAAACACCATAATTCCTAAATTCCACTCTCACTTTATCTCCACTAGAAATTACAAACATTTTAATCTCCAGAATTTTCTTATTGATTTATCTACTTCAAACATTAATGACACCCTCACTATAGAAGATCCTTCTGAGACACTGGCACATTTTTCACATTCTTTTAATGTTATTGCTGACAGACATGCGCCTTGTAAAAAACACAGAGTTAAAAAAAGATACGGTCCCTGGTTCTCCCCACAACTCGCCAATGTCATCCATAGTAGAGATAAAGCGTGGTCCAAGGCTAGATCTAGTGGTACTGCTGAAGATTGGTTAGTTTTTAGATAAAAAAGAAACATCTGCACCAATGCAATCAAGAAGGCCAAATCCAATTATTATGTCTCAGCTCTCTGCGTCTGATAGCTCTGCTAAATTCTGGAAAACAATAGCATCTTTTGAGAATCCTTCATGCTCTCAGCTCCCTCCACATATTAAGCAAGCATCTGGTTATACTTATGATAAATTGTCCATGGTTGAAATCTTTAACAATCACTTCTTATCTTCTGGTCTTTTATTCAGTAATTTGTGTACTTCTGAAAAAACTTACCATAACTGTCCTCTGGAAGAAGTCCTCAGTTCGTCGTCGTCGTTTTCTTCCACTTCATCCGGGTCTGGGTCACGGGGGCAGCAGCTTCAGGAGGGAAGCCCAGATGGCCCTCACTCCAGCCACTTCCACCAGCTCCTCTGGGGGGATTCCCAGGCGCTCCCAGGCCAGGCGAGAGATAAAATCCCTCCACCTGGTCCTGGGCCGGCCGCAAGGTCTCCTCCCGGTGGGACATGTCTGGAACACCTCTAACAGGAGGCATCCAGAAGGCATCCTAACCAGATGCCCAAGCCACCTCAGCTGACTCCTCTCAACGTGGAGGAGCAGTGGTTCTACTCTGAGCGCCTCCCGAGTGTCCGAGCTCCTTACCCTATCTCTAAGGCTGAGCCCGGCCACCCTGTGAAGGAAAACCATTTCGGCCGCTTGTATCCATGATCTTGTTCCTTCGGTCAAAAAGCAGCGACGTGATCCTCTGCCTGCCGAACTGGACACCCTCTGCCCTCCGGCTGCACCTAGAAATTCTGTCCATAAAGGTTATGAACAGAACTGGTGACAAAGGGCAGCCCTGGCGTAGACCAACCCTTACTGGAAACAAGTCCGACTTACAGCCGACTACACGGACCAAGCTCGTGCTCCTTTGGTAAAGGGATTGGATGGCCCTTAATAAGGAACCCTCTACCCCATACTCCCGGAGCACCACTCACAGGGTTCCCCTAGGGACACGGTCGTAGGCCTTCTCCAAGTCCACAAAACACATGTGGACTGGTTGGGCAAACTTCCATCTCCCCTCAAGAACCTGGGCAAACTTCCATCTCCCCTCAAGAACCTGAGCGAGGGTGAAGAGCTGATCTGTTGTTCCGCAACAGGGATGAAACCCGCATTGTTCCTCCTCGATCCAAGGTTCAACTATCGATCTGACACGCTTTTCCAGCACCCTGGCATAAGCTTTAGCTGTAGTTGGAACACACCCTCTGGTCCCACTTCTTAAAGATAGGGACCACCACCCCGGTCTGCCACTCCAAAGGCACTGCCCCTGATTTCCATGCAATGTTGTAGAGGCGTGTCAGCCAGGACAGTCCCACCACATCCAGAGCCTTCAGATACCCTGGGTGGATCTCACTCATTCTGAAACTCACCACTGAGTTGTTTTACTACCTCGGCGACTTCTACCCCAGTGATTGGATGGTCCACCTCCAGGCCCTCAGACTCTGTTTCCCCTTGGGAATGCATGACAGTAGGATTGAGAAGCTCCTCAAAGTATTCCTTCCACCGCCAGAGAATTGCCCCAGGTGATGTCAGCAACTCCCCACCCCGATCCAGAACGGTGTGGGCAAGTTGCCGTCTGCCGCCCCTGAGGTGCCGGACAGTTAGCTGAAATCTTTTTGGAGCCGACCGAAGGTCTTCCTCCATGGCCTCACCAAACTCCTCCCACGCCCGAGTTTTTGCCTCTGCAACTGCCCTGGCTGCGGACCGCTAAGCCAACCGGTACCATTCAGCTAATTCCGGAGACCCATAGGCCAACCATGACCTGTAGGCCTCCTTCTTCAGCCTGACGGCTCCCCTCTGGTGTCCACCACAGAGTTCGGGGATTACTGCCACGCCCGGCACCAGCGACCTTGTGGCCGCAGCTCGCAACAGCTGCTTCGACAATGGCAGAGCGGAACAAAGCCCATTCGGACTCAATGTCTCCCTCTGCCCCCGGGATGCAGATGAAGCTCTGTCGGAAGTGGGAGTTGAAAGCCAAACTGACGGGTTCTTCCACCAGGCATTCCCAACAGACCCTCACTATACGTTTGGGCCTGCCAGGTCTGCGCGGTGGCTTCCCCTGCCACCTGACCCAACTCACCACCAGGTAGTGATCAGTTGAAAGCTCTGCACCTCTCTTCACCCGAGTGTCCAAAACATGCGGCCGCAGGTCAGCTGATATGACTACAAAGTAGATCATTGACCTACAGCCTAGGCCGTCATGGTGCCAGGAGCACTGATGAACAACCTTATGCTCAAACATGTTGTTAGTTATGGACAAACTGCACCTTGCACAGAAGTCCAACAACTGAACATCACTGGAGTTCAGATCGGGCAGACCGTTCCTCCCAATCACGCCCCTCCAGGTCCACGTGAGTGTTGAAGTCTCCCAGCAGAACAATGGAGTCCCCAGTCGGAGCACTGTCAAGCGTCTGTCCTAGGGTCTCCAAAAAGGGTGGGTACTATGAACTGTAATTCAGTGCGTACGCACAGACAACAGTCAGGACCCGTTCCCCGACCTGGAGGCACAGGGAAGCAACCCTTTCGTCCAGCCGAGAAAACCCCAGCGTCCCTGCGGCGAGCTTTGGGGCGAGCAAGAAACCCACCCCTGCTCTCCGCCTCTCACCCTGAGCAACTCCAGCGTGGAAGAGTGTCCAACCATTCTCAAGGACTTAGGTTCCAGAACCAATGCTATGTGTAGAGGTGAGACTGACTATATCTAGTCGGTAGTGCTTAACCTCCCCCACAAGCTCCAGCTCCTTCCCCGCCAGACAGGTGACGCTCTATGTTCCAAGAGCCAGTTTCCACAACCTGGGATCAGACCGCCAAGGCCCCCGCCTTGGTCCGCTGCCCAATCCGTCAAGCACCGAACCCTTCAAGTGCCTCCTGTGGGTGGTGGGTCCACAGGAGGCAGTGCCCATATGGCTCGTTGAGCCCCATGGGTGCAGACCCAGCCACCAGGTGCTCGCCAGTAATATAGAGACTGTGTCTGTCCCTCGTCCTCGGCTCTTTGATTCTAACCAATCGATTAACAAAGGAGTAAATAACAAGAACCTTACTAGAATTAACACTGCTAACATAGCTGAACCAAGTACTAGTAAGATAAAATGTGGTCTACTGAATATAAGGTCTCTAAGTTCCAAATCTGTGTTAATAAATGAACTAATCTCTGATCATCGCATTGATTTACTCTAACCGAAACTTCTGCATCAGGATTAATATGTCCGCTTGAATGAATCCACTCCTCCTAGCCACCTAAGCTTTCACATTCCTCGGGACTCTGGCCGCGGTGGTGGTGTTGCAGCTATCTACAATTCCAGTCTTGGAATTAACCCAAGACCAAAACTGGATTATAACTCTTTTGAAAGTCTTGTTCTCAGTCTTCCGCATCCAGCCTCAAAGACCATGAGACCACTGGTATTTGCTAAAGTTTATCGCCCTCCGAGCCCATACTCTGAGTTTTTGTCAGAATTCTCAGAGTTTCTATCTGATTTAGTCCTTCTTGCAGACAAAGTCATCGTCGTTGGTGACTTTAATATTCATGTGGATGTGGAAAATGATAGCCTAAGCATTTCTTTCTTGTCCTTGCTAGACTCAATTGGGTTTACACAGTGTGTACATGGACCTACGCACTGTTTTAACCATACCCTCGATCTTGTCCTGGCTTATGGCCTTGAAGCTGAAGCCTTGTCAGTCAGCTCATTAAATCCTCTTTTATCGGATCACTTTCTAGTAACTTTTGAATTTGTGCTTTCAGGCCAAGTTCAAGGAGGCAATTCCATCTGCTCTTAATTCTGTGCTTGAGAAGAACTTCGCTGATAGCTCATACTTGAACATCAGTCCCTTGCAACTTGATCAGTTCGTCGATGATACCTCAGGCACATTGCGATCAATTCTTGACAGAAAACTCTTACACGCGAGAGGCTGGCTCCGTGGTATAATGCTGAAACCCGTGAGCTGAAACAGTTATTAAGAAGACGAGAAAGGGTTTGCCGCTCTTCCAGCTGAAGCTCGTTTTCTATGGCAGGAATGTCTTGATAAATATAAGAAGGCCTTACGACGTGCTCGGACAACTTAGTACTTGTCTCTTATTGAAGAAAATAAGAATAACCCCAGATATCTCTTCAGCACTGTGGCCAGACTGACGGACTGTCAGAGCACTGCTGAACCATGTATCCCATTAGCCCTCAGCAGCGATGACTTCTTGAGCTTCTTCGATGAAAAAATCTTAAAAATAAGAGGTAAAATTAGTAACCTCTTGCCTTCATCAGGTGTCTCTCTCTTAGATAACCCTGAAATTGTTGAGGAGCCCCTAAGGCCTCTGGTGCACCTCAGTAACTTTGCACCTATTGACCTTCCTGAGTTAAAGTCAGTGGTGCTGGCAGCCAAACCATCTACGTGTCTTTTGGACCCAATTCCATCTAAACTGCTGAAGGAAACTCTTTCATTGATCAGTACGTCCTTGCTTAACTTGATCAACACGTCTTTATTAACAGGATATGTTCCCCAGTCTTTTAAGAATGCATTGATTAAGCCTCTCCTTAAAAAACCTACTCTTGACTCAAGCACCCTAGCTAACTATAGACCAATATCCAACCTTCCTTTTATTTCTTAAGTCCTGGAGAAAGTTGTTGCGAATCAACTTTGTGATTTTCTTCATAACGGTTTATTGGAGGATTTCCAGTCTGGATTTAGAACCCATCACAGCACGGAGACTGCTCTGCTGAAGGTGACAAATGACCTACTCATGGCTTCGGACAGTGGTCTTCTCTCTGTTCCCGTCCTGTTGGATCTTAGTGCTGCATTTGACACGATCGACCACCGCATCCTGCTTCAGAGACTGGAACAATCTATCGGCATAGCAGGATCCGCTTTTTCCTGGTTTAAATCTTATCTAACAGATCGATCCCAGTTTGTCCATGTTAATAATGAATCCTCTGCGCACACCAAGGTCTGCTACGGAGTCCCGCAAGGGTCAGTGCTTGGACCGATCCTCTTTACCTTTTACATGCTTCCTCTGGGTAAAATTATGAGGAAGTACTCTATTAATTTCCACTGCTATGCAGATGACACCCAGTTATACTTATCCATGAAGCCAGAAGAAGCAAACCAGGTTACCAAATTAGAAGCTTGTCTCAAAGATATAAAATCCTGGATGACCAACAACTTTCTGATGCTCAACTCAGACAAAACCAAAGTTCTTGTCCTCGGTCCTAAACACCTTAGAGAGGCATTCTTTAATAATTTAGCTACGCTAGATGGCATCAGTCTGGCATCCAGCCCCACTGTGCAAAATCTGTCACAGAGTGATGTGGAAAAACTAGTCCATGCCTTTGTTACCTCTCGACTGGACTACTGTAATTCTCTCTTATCAGGCTGCTCCAGTAAGTCTTTAAGGACTCTTCAGCTGGTCCAAAATGCAGCAGCTCGGGTATTAACTAGAACCAGAAGAAGGGAGCACATCTCTCCTGCCTCTCTTCATTGGCTCCCTTTTAAATCTAGAATTGAGTTTAAAATCCTCCTTATGACATACAAAGCGCTTAACGGCCAGGCTCCATCATATCTCGATGAGCTTGTTATACCGTACTCTCGTCTAGACCGTTACGCTCACAGTCTGCAGGCCTGCTCATTGTACCAAATGTCTCTAAAAATAGTATTGGAGGAAGAGCTTTCAGCTACCAGGCACCTCTCCTCTGGAATCATTTACCACTCGAGGTTTGGGGAGGCAGACACCCTCTCAACTTTCAAGAGTAGACTTACAACGTTCCTCTTTGATAAAGCTTATAGTCAGGGCTGATTTGAACCAGCTCTTAGTTATGCTGCAATAGGTCTAGACTGCCGGGGTTATCTGGCACACTGAGCTAGAGTCTTTCTCTATCTCTTCTTTAGATCTTTATGTCCCATTTAAGTCACTAACCAGATTTCTGTCTCTCTGAGTGTCTCTGAGTCTCTTAACTTCCACTGGACTAATGCTGCAGATGGTCTGCTGCGGAACTGCCTGACCCCAGCTGCATCATCCCTGATTGTCCACCCTGGGCCCTGAGCTCCTCCATCTCTTAGGCTCCTCTGGACCGTTGCTGCAGACACCCCCTGCCCCTTGGTTGCTCCGGACTGATGGCTGCTGCAGACCTGCCTGACTCTAGCTGCATCGTCTATGATTGTCCGCCTCAGGCCCTGAGCTCCTTCTTCTCTTGGATTCCTCTGGACTGTTAGCCGCATCGTCTATGATTGTCCGCCTCAGGCCCTGAGCACCTTCTTCTCCTGGATTCCTCTGGACTGTTACTGCAGACATGAACATCAGCCTCACTGACATTAATAACATAAAACTAGAGCTGACTATGAATAGGCCTGCTGACTGTAATCACATTTAATTAATTTAACATTGTCTACAATCACTCATATCCTAACCCTGTAAACTGAATTCATTTTGTTTCACCATTACATGAGCTGTTGGTGTTGTTAGGGCCCGAGCGTAGCTGCTAAGCAGCTGCGAGAGCCCTATTATTCCCCAAGTGGTTTTTCTTTGTTTCTTTCTTAGGGCCCGAGCGTAGCTGCTAAGCAGCTGCGAGAGCCCTCTTGTTCCTGTAGTTTCCTTCTTTTGTTATTATTATTATTATTATTTTTCCTCCCCTTTGAACTGGAAAATGGCCCACTTCCCACTGGCGAAAACTCATGAAATTTGGCAGGACGACCGGGCCTGGTGAAAAATTTGATATTCCGAAGTCGCCCAAACAAGAAAATGCAAAATGGCTCCATAGCGCCCCCTAAGGTGAAAATTCACACTATTGACTGTCACGCCTGTACGCTTTGTCAAAATGACACAAAAATTGACACACACATGTATCGCAATAAGATCTACAAAAAAGTCAGTGCGGGCGTATCTGTCAAATGTACGGTTAAAGGGTTATTTCGCATTTTTTGCCGATCCGCACACATTGGAATTTCGCTAACTCCTCCGAAGGCTTTCGTTCCACCGGCACCACATTTGCTCAGGCTAATCTACACCCCATGGCCATTAAAAGTTATTCAAATCATGACGCTGCACCCCACGGTTTACGTTCTAGGGGGCGCCAAAGATAACCCTAAGATCCACATATTTAAAAGTCTTATAACTTTTTATTTTTGCCCTCACTGGCCTCCAAGTTTTCTAGGATGATGCAATGTCCAGCCATCAACACATTTGTGAAGGAATTTTTACTCCCCAAAAGAGCGCCCCCCCATGGCAGGAGAAAAAAGTCCATTTTTTCTTGTCCCCTAAGGTGAAAATACACATTGTTGAGTGTAACACCTGTACGCTTTGGCAAAATGACACAAAAATTGACACACACATGTAACTCAATAAGATCTACGAAAAAGTCAATGCGGGCGTATCTGTCAAATGTACGGTTAAAGGGTTATTCCGCATTTTTTCCCGATCCGCACACATTGGAATTTCGCTAACTCCTCCGAAGGCTTTCGTTCCACCGGCACCACATTTGCTCAGGCCAATCTACACCCCATGGCCATTAAAAGTTATTCAAATCATGACGCTGCACCCCACGGTTTAGGTTCTAGGGGGAGCCAAAGATAACCGTAAAATCCACATATTTAAAAGTCTTATAACTTTTTATTTTTGTCCCCACTGGCCTCCAAGTTTTCTAGGATGATGCAATGTCCAGCCATCAACACATTTGTGAAGGAATTTTTACTCGGCAAAAGAGCGCCCCCCATGGCAGGAGAAAAAAGTCAATTTTTTCTTGTCCACTAAGGTGAAAATACACATTGTTGAGTGCTACGCCTGTATGTTTTGTCGTATTGACACAAAATTTTACATACACGTGTATTTCAATAAGATCTTCGAAAAAGTCAATGGCCACGTATCTGTAAAATGTACGGTTAAAGGGTTATTTCGCATTTTTTGCAGATTCGCACACATTGGAATTTCGCTAATTCCTCCGAAGGCTTTCGTTCCACCGGCACCACATTTGCTCAGGCCAATCTACACCCCATGGCCATTAAAAGTTATTCAAATCATGACGCTGCACCCCACGGTTTAGGTTCTAGGGGGCGCCAAATATAACGCTAAAATCCACATATTTAAAAGTCTTATAACTTTTTATTTTTGTCCTCACTGGCCTCCATGTTTTCTAGGATGATGCAATGTCCAGCCATCAACACATTTGTGAAGGAGTTTTTTCTCTTTAAAAGAGCGCCCCCCATGGCAGGAGAATAAAGTCAAGTTTTTCCTGTTCATCATTCAATGGCTCAAACGCACTGCTCTCTCGGCAAAAGCGAAAGGAGGAGCAACTTGCCATTTGGATATATCTTAGCTGTGTTTGTGCCCTCACTCATGGTCCAGACTTTTTTCAAATAGGACATGGAGTTTTTCTGCAGCGAGCGTTTTGGTAGAAACTGCGCCTCCCGTTCATTATAATGGTAAATGACCACAAACAAGTGCGCCCACCATCTTTGGACCTTGAGTGTGACGCGATCGGGTGGGGGAGGCGGTCGCGCTGGGGGCGGCGTGACACGGCTCGGGCCCGCCAGTGCCCCAACGGGGCCCTAGTTTCTTCTTTTTCCTCCCCTTTGAACTGGAAAATGGCCCACTTCCCACTGGCGAAAACTCATGAAATTTGGCAGGATGACCGGGCCTGGTGAAAAATTTGATATTCCGAAGTCGCCCAAACAATAAAATGCAAAATGGCTCCATAGCGCCCCCTAAGGTGAAAATTCACACTATTGACTGTCACGCCTTTACGCTTTGTCATATTGACACAAAAATTGACACACACATGTATCTCAATAAGATCTACAAAAAAGTCAGTGCGGGCGTATCTGTCAAATGTACGGTTAAAGGGTTATTCCGCATTTTTTGCCGATCCGCACACATTGGAATTTCGCTAACTCCTCCGAAGGCTTTCGTTCCACCGGCACCACATTTGCTCAGGCCAATCTACACCCCATGGCCATTAAAAGTTATTCAAATCATGACGCTGCACCCCACGGTTTAGGTTCTAGGGGGCGCCAAAGATAACCCTAAAATCCACATATTTAAAAGTCTTATAACTTTTTATTTTTGCCCTCACTGGCCTCCAAGTTTTCTAGGATGATGCAATGTCCAGCCATCAACACATTTGTGAAGGAATTTTTAATCCCCAAAAGAGCGCCCCCCCATGGCAGGAGAAAAAAGTCCATTTTTTCTTGTCCCCTAAGGTGAAAATACACATTGTTGAGTGTCACGCCTGTACGCTTTGTCATATTGACACAAAATTTGACACACACATGTATCTCAATAAGATCTATGAAAAAGTCAATGCGCGCGTATCTGTAAAATGTACGGTTAAAGGGTTATTCCGCATTTTTTGCTGATCCGCACACATTGGAATTTCGCTAACTCCTCCTAAGGCTGGCGTTCCACCGGCACCACATTTGCTCAGGCCAATCTACACCCCATGGCCATTAAAAGTTATTCAAATCATGACGCTGCACCCCACGGTTTAGGTTCTAGGGGGCGCCAAAGATAACCCTAAAATCCACATATTTCAAAGTCTTATAACTTTTTATTTTTGTCCTCACTGGCCTCCAAGTTTTCTAGGATGATGCAATGTCCAGCCATCAACACATTTGTGAAGGAATTTTTACTCCCCAAAAGAGCGCCCCCCATGGCAGGAGAAAAAAGTCCATTTTTTCTTGTCCCATAAGGTGAAAAAACACATTGTTGACTGTCATACCTGTACGCTTTGTCATATTGACACAAAATTTGACAATCACATGTATCTCAATAAGATCTACGAAAAAGTCAATGCGCGCGTATCTGTCAAATGTACGGTTAAAGGGCTATTTTGCATTTTTTGCCGATTCGCACACATTGGAATTTCGCTAACTCCTCCGAAGGCTTTCGTTCCACCGGCACCACATTTGCTCAGGCCAATCTACACCCCGTGGCCATTAAAAGTTATCAAAATCATGACGCTGCACCCCACGGTTTACGTTCTAGGGGGCGCCAAAGATAACACTAAAATCCACTTATTTAAAAGTCTTATAACTTTTTATTTTTCTCCTCACTGGCCTCCAAGTTTTCTAGGATGATGCAATGTCCAGCCATCAACACATTTGTGAAGGAATTTTTACTCCCCAAAAGAGCGCCCCCCAATGGCAGGAGAAAAAAGTCCATTTTTTCTTGTCCCCTAAGGTGAAAATACATATTGTAGAGTGCCACGCCTGTACGCTTTGTCAAAATGACACAAAATTTGACATACACGTGTATTTCAATAAGATCTTCGAAAAAGTCAATGGCCACGTATCTGTAAAATGTACGGTTAAAGGGTTATTCCGCATTTTTTTCCGATCCGCACACATTGGAATTTCGCTAACTCCTCCGAAGGCTTTCGTTCCACCGGCACCACATTTGCTCAGGCCAATCTACACCCCATGGCCATTAAAAGTTATTCAAATCATGACGCTGCACCCCACGGTTTAGGTTCTAGGGGGCGCCAAAGATAACCCTAAAATCCACTTATTTAAAAGTCTTATAACTTTTTATTTTTCTCCTCACTGGCCTCCAAGTTTTCTAGGATAATGCAATGTCCAGCCATCAACACATTTGTGAAGGAATTTTTAATCCCCAAAAGAGCGCCCCCCCATGGCAGGAGAAAAAAGTCCATTTTTTCTTGTCCCATAAGGTGAAAAAACACATTGTTGACTGTCATACCTGTACGCTTTGTCATATTGACACAAAATTTGACAATCACATGTATCTCAATAAGATCTACGAAAAAGTCAATGCGCGCGTATCTGTCAAATGTACGGTTAAAGGGCTATTTTGCATTTTTTGCCGATTCGCACACATTGGAATTTCGCTAACTCCTCCGAAGGCTTTCGTTCCACCGGCACCACATTTGCTCAGGCCAATCTACACCCCGTGGCCATTAAAAGTTATCAAAATCATGACGCTGCACCCCACGGTTTACGTTCTAGGGGGCGCCAAAGATAACACTAAAATCCACTTATTTAAAAGTCTTATAACTTTTTATTTTTCTCCTCACTGGCCTCCAAGTTTTCTAGGATGATGCAATGTCCAGCCATCAACACATTTGTGAAGGAATTTTTACTCCCCAAAAGAGCGCCCCCCAATGGCAGGAGAAAAAAGTCCATTTTTTCTTGTCCCCTAAGGTGAAAATACATATTGTAGAGTGCCACACCTGTACGCTTTGTCAAAATGACACAAAATTTGACATACACGTGTATTTCAATAAGATCTTCGAAAAAGTCAATGGCCACGTATCTGTAAAATGTACGGTTAAAGGGTTATTCCGCATTTTTTTCCGATCCGCACACATTGGAATTTCGCTAACTCCTCCGAAGGCTTTCGTTCCACCGGCACCACATTTGCTCAGGCCAATCTACACCCCATGGCCATTAAAAGTTATTCAAATCATGACGCTGCACCCCACGGTTTAGGTTCTAGGGGGCGCCAAAGATAACCCTAAAATCCACTTATTTAAAAGTCTTATAACTTTTTATTTTTCTCCTCACTGGCCTCCAAGTTTTCTAGGATGATGCAATGTCCAGCCATCAACACATTTGTGAAGGAATTTTTACTCCCCAAAAGAGCGCCCCCCCATGGCAGGAGAAAAAAGTCCATTTTTTCTTGTCCCCTAAGGTGAAAATACATATTGTTGAGATTCACGCCTATACGCTTTGTCATATTGACACAAAATTTGACAATCACGTGCCTTGCCTGGTATCATTTTTTTCAGCACAACCTCACCTGTGCGAATTTACAGTTATTTTATCATGTTGACATACTGAATTTACACAATGGACCCAAATTCACACACAAAACATAAAATCCGAGTGGAAAAAAGTAACATTTTTACTGTGAAAACCACAAATATGTGTGATGAACTGTTTTTAAAACTTGAACTTCAAATAAAAATTGTAAACTTCAAAACATATGCAAATTTTAAACAAAGAACATAGTGATTTACCTCTATTTACATCAAAATGCAGGCAATGGCCCAGGCGTTCTTTGTAAAATTATTTACAAAACACTGTATAGTCTCACAAATGTCACTTTTTATTTATGCCACTACAAAAAAACATGATGTAAATGATGCATGATGTAAAACATGATGTAAAAAACTTGTGTAGATCCTCCTCTATGTCAGTCCATGTGTAATTTTTCCATAATTCTTTGTTTTTTGCAGCATTTTTGTTAGTGTAACTGCAGATTGTGCTGACAGTGTCTATGGCACAAAAAAAAAAAAAATTAAAATGCCTCAACATGAACCCCTGGTGGTCTCTGAGGGTGAAACCTGCTAACTGCTGCAGCTCTGTCAGCTTCAGTCTCCCATGCAGAGCTCTGAGCGCATGTGTGGCTCTGCACCCTTAGCAGCGTTGCTAACTCCTCAGTAAGGAAAGCCTGCTTCATGTCAGAGTCTCTAAACTCCAGAAGAAGTCGATAAAAGTCCCTTTCTTTCTAAAAAGTCGTTAGGGGGTCTGAAAAGTCATTGAATCTAACAACAAAGTCGCTAGGTTTGCAACTACGTGTCCCAGACTGCATCCCTGCTGAGAGTCCCTCCCTCGTTTCTCATGTTGCAGGAAGAACGTAAGCGCCCGCCCCTTGTCAATCAGTCACCATATAATTTTGGATTGGTTGTTGTGGTGAAGTTTTCCACCAATAGGAGAGATGTTGTGGTGTGTTTTTTTTTCTTTTGGCAAGCCTTTTCCGCCTGTAAGACCTGTCGCTAATGTCTGCATGCTATGTTTTCCTGTCTCATACAGCGCGATCGAGCGCCGAACGTGATCAAAATAAGCAGAAAAAAAGTATCGCGGACATAATTTATCATAACTCTGGTTTTATTTGGCCTATCAACACAATTTAAAAACTGGTATATAGGTTGAGGTCCTCACTTTTGAGATAAGTTGAAACGGAGAGTCAACGAGGCTCCGTCTTGCAGCTACATCCGGTTAAATATGTCATGTGACTTGAACGCACACACAGACACACACACACGCACACACACACACACACACACACACACACACACACACACACACACACACACACACACTCAGAGTCTGGTTTTTAGCACCTGCAAAAACATGCTATTTACATATTTGACAAGAATGCAGAGGCTCCTTTTGCCCCTGAAAAAAATCAAATTTCAAACACAACTTGACTGGTCATTTCTCCAAAAGACAACCATGAAGCTCCATCCAAACCTGAAGCAGGCAGTTGGTGCATGTGTACAGTAACCTGAGGGGAGTGAGGTGAGTGCTTCTGAGGAGAACATGAGCAGTGAAGATTCACCTTGGAGCTAGAACAGAGACATGCACATGATTATACAGGGGCAGGGGCTCAAGTTTTTTCCAGTCGTTTATACAATATGGAAATTAATGTGAAATTAAAACACAAAGTATTAATAGAAAGGTAATGACTGTCCTGTGTAGGTGACAGTGATATCCAATAGGCTAGGCACTCACGAGGCTGGCTGTGGCAAGTGTAAGTGAAAGCAACACGCACTGGCAGGAAGAACAGCAAACGCCGATGAAGGAAAAGGGTCTTTGCAGTGATGGGCGTTACCAGAGAGGGCGATGGCCAGAGGACACAAATGGGACGGGAAGGCAGCACGTTGGGGGGGGGGGACGCGACACGGCTCGGGCCCGCCAGTGCCCCAACGGGGTCCTAGTTGCTGTTGTTTCTGCTGTCCCCTGTCTCTCTCTCACCCTCGTTCTCTACTCTCTTCCCCTCCCCCTGCCTCTCCTTACTCATTCTCTCTCTCCTTCCCCTTATCTTGTTCTCTCTCTCTCCCCCTGCCCTCTTCTCTCTCTCTCTCTCTCTCTCTCTCTCCCTTTCTCCCTCTATCGCTCTACATTCCTCCCCAACCCAGCAGCAGTATGGTGGCTGTCTAACATTAGTCTGGTCCTGCCCAAGGTTTCTGCCTGTTAAAAGGAAGTTTTTCCTTGCCACTGCTACTCATGTTAGTTGAGATGGGCCAAAACCCATCTTAGGTTGGTTCTTGATCATCAAACAATGAGCGTGGTCTAGACCTGCTCTTGTTCTTTGAAAAGCGTCTTGAGATGACAACTGTTGTGAATTGGTGCTATATAAATAAAATTTGATTGATGATTGATTGATTTTAAAGGAATGAGCTGCAAACCGCTCTAAAACTGGAGTCTTTCATTCATCTTGGATTTTTTAAATACCTGTTGTCTGGTGTTTACAATAATCGCTATCACTGTTTTAACTGATTCCTTTTTATACCTCTTGTTTGTTTGCTGTGTTGTGTTGTGTGTTGATTGTGAATGTTCATTGTTCTCAGGCCTAAAAGAGATCTTGATCTCAATGAGACTGCCTGATAAAAAGAAGATTAAATAAAAAAAATAACCATGACTAGTAGAAATGCAAACAACCTTCCTAATGAACCATTGACACGAGGAGAAAAGTCAAGACACTTGTTGGACAGTAAAAATAGGAAGTGTTTCTTGTGGGATTTAACTTCATCATCAAAAATGTTTCTGCAGCTTGTGACTGTAATCCACCAAGTGTCTGCAAACTGACTTATCTGTGTCTCTAAAATCTGTGTGCACACTGACTGTCCCTTTTCTGCAAACTCCTTGCAGGTTCTTGGTCTCATAAAAAGTGCAATGCAAATAAGAGGATGGCAGGACTCTGCTGGACACCTCAACCAAATCAGGTCATTGCATATTTTGTCTCCTTCTGTCCCAAAGGGTCAGGTGCTTTTGCTGGAAGCTAAACAGCTGTTTGAGTTCAGGATGTCTCTCTGCAGAATGGTCTGGTGAGCCCATCCATCTGTCTGTCCATGAATTCACCTAAGAGGCTTTCTGAGACTTTCCGTCTGTATCCATCCATCATCTCTCAATTTATCCTTTTCATTTTACTTTAATTTATTTCATCCCCTCCTTGTTCTCTCCCTGATTATGATTCATCACCACTGAGAGAAAAATAAGTGCACATTAACCTGATGATGAGACATTAATAAGTCACACCAGTGTTAAAAGGAAGGCACCCGGTCTGGTCTGAGGTCAGAAGAGAAAAAAAGAGAAGAGACATTTGTGGAACTCTGTTTCCTCACTTACTCCTCCTTGATTCTCTAACCTCTCCCATCATCCTCTCTGTCTCTCCTCCTCCCAGTCTTTGTGGTTAAACCTCATTGTTGATTGTGGTCCAAACCTCAAAGCTGTTTCTCGTAGACCTTGTGGCGGCATAGTGACACTCTGGGCTTCATATCCAAGAACGGTTTTGTGACCATTTTAGGTTTTGGCTAACCAGACGGTTTCTTTTTCTCTTCTCTCTCTCTCTCTCTCTCTCTCTCTCTCTCTCTCTCTCTCTCTCTCTCTCTCTCTCTCTCTCCCTCCCTCCCTCCCTCCCTCAACCCAGTTCAGTCTCAGCAGATGGCTGTCTAACACCAGTCTGGTTCTGCTTGAGGTTTCTGCTTGTTAAAGAAAGTCCTTCCTCTCCACTGTAACTTGATAAATGCTGTAAAGTGTTTCACTCCTGTGGCTAAAATGGTTTACAGTGGGTCTGATCTTACAGGATGTGGTCTCAGTCTAATCCAGTCTTTACACCGGGTCTTTGTTAACAGAGTCTGGTCTTACTGTTAAGTGTCTTGAGATAACACTCGTGACATAAATAAGGATGATTTATCACAGGATGCTTTAAGGCTGAAAATCGGACCTGAACACAGACATAAAAACGTGACTAAAGACATCATGCACTTACAAAACATCTGTATTTTAACCCACTGTATTCATAAAAAAACTGTTTCCAGTGAACTACAGGTGTTTCTGGTTTCATTTTACTTTTTTAAAGAAAATTTCAAACAGACTAACCATCACAGTATATATTTCATAGTAAATTTCATGGCACATCTTTGTTTTTCTCTGACATGCTCTCTTTGTCAACTAAAATTGTGCAGATATGTGTTTGTGGTGGAGCAGGGATCAATAATGGATCGGTTTTGAATATTTTAACCATAAAGAGTTTATTCTCAACCACTTTGCCACATAAAAATAAGCTGCTGTCATGTTCTTTGTTTGTCTGCAGGTTTCAAGATTGATCTGATGGTTTTGTGCAGGCGTCACAGCTTTCTGTGGGTCACCATGGTCGGTCTTTGTGTCCATATTCTACTCTTTAACAATATATTTTAATTTTGCAGTAAAGCCTGTCGTACTTCTTTTTGGAGCCTCTTTAGATTCGTGAAGATGCCATCACCATCGTTGAGCTTGAACCTTTGATATAAATGCACTTATATAACAGCAATCATGTCTTTAGACCACTCAAAGGGCTTTACACTGTGTGTCATTCACTGTATTAACACTCATATAGATTCATACATTGTTGCAGGGCTGTCAGCCTCCATCTACTTTCCACACACAGACACACACTCGTGCTCAGCACAGCCTTCAGAAATCTTTATGGAAACAAACGTGCAGAATAAAGGAGTTGAGGTTGGAGCAGCTAAAGCCCTATCAGTCCTAAAAAGGTTCCCTTAAACATTCGTTCTGTTTATATCTATCTCTGTAGGTTAATCCATTCCTGATCAGATGCTGAGATGGAGCTGTAGTCACAGAAAACCTTTAATTAAAATGTTAAACACAAAAATTCTCATCATCTCCGACAGGATTATGTTGGATGTGTTAATTTGACGCCCTGCTCTTCTCCTCCTCGGCTCATGAAACCTGTCTGTCGTCTCTCCTGAGGAGAAGCTGCTGTCCATAACCTCCTCCACAGGTGTTGGAGGAGCAGATGGTGATCATGCAGCTGATGATGTTCAGCTTAATGTAAACATTATTCCTCTGCTTCTCTTTTTTTCCTACAGAAAGCCTTTAACATGTGTAAGAGTGCAGCAACAAGCCGGCAGATTTCCACACAGGAGAGGATGAGCTGCAAATACAAAGAAGCAGATATCATTATGAAAGAGCTCCAGGCCTGTAGGAGGCGCTAGACAGGAGTGCGATGCAGTGAATGAAACTTGATAAACAGTCGAGAAACACTGTTAAAGTGTAAAGGAGTTTTTCTGGGAGGAATAAAAAATAAACTGCAGTTCCTCCAGTGTCCACTAGAGGTTCTCTTTAATACAAGTTCAAGACGTTTATTTAACATCTAAAAAATTGGATTGACATGATATTGTTGTGTTTGAACAGTAAAATCCACTCGCTCCATGAGGGCAGCAGCTTTCTGATACCAAACTGTTTCTGCTTTTTTTCTTCCCTACATAGATAATCAATGTGTTTTCATCTCAAGATACTCAAAGATGCTTCATCAATGACTTCTTTTAATGACAAAGACAAGATGATGAGGATGATGAGTTTTGAACATAAGGACAGGATGAAAATGTCAGTGGTGGACACTCAAAGTTGGTGATGTTTTCCCTCAGTCATGAATAAGCAGCAGATCTATTTTTTAACCTTAAGAAGGTTTTAATTGTCTGAAAATGAACTTCAACACCAGAAATGCTCAGAGATGTCTCTTTTGTTTCAATTGCTACAGGCACAAGTCTCTTGAAGTGGCTGTCCTCACATAGCTGGAATAAGGAAGTACTGTGACCAGTCTGTAAACATGTTTTTGTTTTTTTCAGGCTGGAATAACTCCTGTCCACTGGTCCCTGATAATCACAGCATACGTTACATTATCCCAAGCTTTGTTCTGTAACCAACTGTGACAAAAAGCTCTTCCCACTCAGACAAAAGATCAGCAGTGTGAAACTAACTCCTCCAGACATGTACAGTATTGTTGTCCCGCTCACAACAAGCTGACCGCTTTGCAAAGTAACAAGTTCAGACATGCTGCTGCTGCAGCAGCGGCGGCGGTTCTGTGTCCACGTGGGAAAAAAGAAAACAGGAAAAGTGTTTCCTCAGAGTTTAAAGATGTACTCATTGTGCTTGAACAGTAAAAGTAAAGTGGACAGGAAGTGAAGGAGGCAGTGCTCCTTCATCACACCATACCATTAAAATCCCCACATAACGTTTTCTATCGGAATTCACTCTGGGATTGTTGCAGACCATACATGGCACAGCCCATCTCAATGTCATGGCAGTCATGTGCTGATCAGTGATGTCATTGTTTTAAACACTCATGTTTTTATAGATTTACGGTCCCTGATAGTAGCAGCAGGTGAGCATGTTCAGAGATCAGTCATGTAACATCAAAGCGTCTCTGCCTGCAGACTGTGATTCGGTTTTTACATTTATGTAGCACCACGTGTGCTTGCTCTGCAGCCATGTGACCTTCTGTCATTTTCATTTCTCTCAGGCCTCACGCTCTGCCTGCTGCTGCAACCTCAACAAAACCTCCAATCTGTGTGCACAGGTGACACACACACACACACACACACACACACACACTCACAAACACACACACACACATAGACACACACATGTCCCAGGTGTCTGTGATGTAATTAAAGAGAGCAGTTTCATGTATGTAAGGCAGATTTGTTCTCATTTCATTGGACTGATGGGCATCTGCTCAACTTTAAAATCTGTTTGAACTGAATCACTGCAGCATGAGGCTGAAACTTCACTGCAGCCTGAGGCTCAAACCTGAGTGAGGCTCAGACTTCACTGCAGCATGAGGATCAAACTTCGATGAAGTATGAGGCTCAAACTTCACTGCAGCTTGAGGCTCAAACTTCATCGAGGCTCAAACTTCACTGCAGTATTAGGCTCAAACTTCACTGCAGCATGAGGCTCAAACTTCACTGCAGTATGAGGCTCAAACTTCATCGAGGCTCAAACTTCACTGCAGTATAAGACTCAAACTTCACTGCAGTATAAGGCTCAAACTTCACTGCAGCATGAGGCTCAAACTTCACTGTAGTATGAGGCTCAAACTTCACAGCAGCATGAGGCTCAAACTTCATCGAGGCTCAAACTTCACTGCAGTATTAGGCTCAAACTTCACAGCAGCATGAGGCTCAAACTTCATCGAGGCTCAAACTTCACTGCAGTATGAGGCTCAAACTTCACTGCAGTATTAGGCTCAAACTCCACTGCAGTATTAAGCTCAAACTTCACTGCAGTATAAGGCTCAAACTTCACAGCAGCATGAGGCTCAAACTTCACAGCAGCATGAGGCTCAAACTTCACTGCAGTATGAGGCTCAAACTTCACTGCAGTATAAGGCTCAAACTTTCCTTCAGCATGAGGCTCAAACTTCATTGAGGCTCAAACTTCACTGCAGCAAGAGGCTCAAACTTTGATGTATTGTGAGCTTAGACTTCACTGCAGGATCAATCATAAGGATCAATCTTCACTGAAGTATGAGGCTGCATCCTGACTGAGGCACAAACTTCACTGCAGTATGAGTCTCAAACTTTACTGCAGCGCGAGGCTCACACTTCATTGTGGCTCAACTTCACTGCAGCATAAGGCTCCAATTTGAATAAGGCTCAAAATTAACTGCAGTATGAGGCTAAAACTTGACTGAGGCTTTAACTTGGCTGCAGCACATGGCTCTAACTTGACTGCAGCATGAAGCTCAAACTTGATTGCAGCATTAAGGCCCTTACTACGCTGATGCATAACGATCAACCTTCACTGCAGCATGAGGCTCAAACTTCACTGCAGCGTGAGGCTCAAACTTCACTGCAGCATGAGGCTCAAACTTTACTGCAGCATGAAGCTCAAACTTGATTGCAGAATGAGGCCCTTACTATGCTGATGCATAACGATCAACCTTCACTGCAGAATGAGGCTCAAACTTCACTGCAGTATGAGGCTCAAACTTCACTGCAGTGTGTGGATCAAACTTCACTGCAGCCTGAGGCAATGGTGTTCCTAAGCAACTTGGCACCCCAAGCCCGATTTCTGGTAGCCCCCCCACGCGCAACTTATTAGACCAACCACAACCCGACCCCGCGCAACTTATTAGGCCATCCACAAAATATTCATCATAAACTCACACAGGGCCCAGGGTTTCTTCACGTCTTTGGAATTTTAAAATCGCAGTTGCAGTGCAATATGCATAATGTAGTAATTGTACTACAATAAACTAAACAGCAGCCATATACAAAATACCCTGGACAACCGCAATCAACAGTACCCCACAAAATCCTCAAAGGAAAACAAAATGGCTCTAAAGACATTTACAGCAGCATTGTAATTTAACATCAGTCAAGGAAAACAAGTGTCAAAAACATAAATTGCAATATTAATAAGGTAATAGTACAAAATACAATGTTATAGAAAAATACAAAAACAACAAATTACAAATAGTAAAGTATGTAAACTAATAAGAGTGCAGATATTCAGTGCAATATGCATATGTAGTAATTGTACTACAATAAACAGGGCCATATACAAAATACCCTGGACAACCTCAATCTAGCCCACAACATCCTCAAAGGAAAACAAAATGGCTCAAAACACAGCAGCATTGTCATTAAATCTCAGTCAAGGAAACAAGTGGCAAATATCTGTAAAATATCTTCATGATGAGTAAGTTAGTCATCACTGCACAGATAATTTAGTGTAAATCATTAGTCTGTACAGCTCAAAAAATAAAGGAAACAAAGCGGCAGAAAAGCCAATACGGCCGGTGTTATGCCGTAGAATGCACCCCCGCCATAGAATGCATCCCATCCACTCATTAGCTACTTAAAGTGGAAAAAAAATGATCTCATATTTAAAAAAAACAAGAGTATTGGATCATGACAACATGTCAAATGGAGCAGCAAACTTTCGTTCTGTTTTTAGGTATTCAAAAAAATGCACATACAGAGGTGTACTTGGGTATATAAACTGTACAGTAAGCTGTTAAGGTGGAGAACATTATATTTTAGGGGCAGCAAATATTCCGAATCAGAGGGCTATTGTTTTCGGCATATCTGAATAGTCTGAATGAAATCATTACAGGCACACGCTTTAGAACCAGTCCAGCGGTAAGGAAAACTTACCGCTGGGGGCATTCTACAGCAGGGGTGCATTCTATGGCACAACACTGGCCGTGGAAACGGGGTCTTAATAAATCCCCCTTAAATCTGTAAATCTGTAACTTCAACTAAAACATCAGCAAATGGCTTGACACAAACGATTTGCTTAGCTAGTACGTTGTGTTTTTGATCTGCACTCTGCAACATGCTGGACTGCCATGATCTGACGACTTTGAATGAATTGAAAGTCAAGACTCGTCTCGACCTTTCACTTTGGAGAAGTCAAGCACTGAGGCATTATGCCTCGGCAAGAAAGCATGTTGTTGCCTAACAGCTGAGGCATTAAGCCATGATGATAATTGACGCTGCTCTGCCTGGCCTACCTTGGCTTATTATTGCCTTGTTGGCTGTGCTTGGTGTGGTCTCTCTGTGTGGTGAACTGGTGGTGGCAATGCATAAGCCACGGCAGCGCTGCGGGTGTGTTGTGTTACAAGTTACCTGGCTGTAACTAGTTGAGTTAAACAGAGAGAGAGTTACCAACCCAACTTACCTCAGAAGCAAGCGCAGTACAACTACGAGGAGAGAGCAGGGGGGCGGGAAGGAGTCGTGTCCTGTGTGCAATCCATTGGGGATCGTGGCAAAATTGCAGCCAGGTTACAGGCAGACAGACAGACACTTAAGCCCAAATATATAAATGATTTATCCATTGTTTAAAGACTTTATGACTGTATGTACTGTTGTTATATTGCTATGTTTTTGTTGTTGTTTTATTCTGCAAAATAAAAAGTATTTATAAAAAAAAAAGGAAAATCTTCTCACCTCCCTGGCGCCCTTTCTGCTCGGAGCCGCCTACTCCGCCTAATGACAGGAGTGCCACTGGCCTGAGGATCAAACATCACTGCAGCATGACGATCAAACTTCACTGCAGCATGAGGTTTAAACTTTCGTCCAGCATGAGGTTCAAACTTTAGTGCAGCATGAGGTTCAAACTTCACTGCAGCAAACCTCTCAGTTGAGAGCTGCAAATCACGGTTCAAGTCTTTGGAAATTAGGTTTGAGATAATAAAATCACGGACATGACACCAAGTTGAGTCTTTTTCAGACACATTAGGTTAAAATTATCTTTAAATCAAGAGTGTAAGACATCTAGACAAATGCACTGGTGCTTTTGGTAGAAGATGCAGAGATCATGTAATAGTTTTACTCAGATGATGGCGCACCTACACATGAGCGATTTTAAAACGTGGATGGATCTTAAGTGTTGTGTATTTATTAAGTCTTGTGTTTGTTTCTGTTTGTACTTGTATTTATTGTTTTGTTTATGGACCTGGAGTCTGTCAATAAAGTATCACTCTTAACTTTTTAAATTAAATGAAAAAACAGAGGGTCCTGTTTGCTCACCCTGATATGGTTCAGGACCTTGCCTGCTTCCTTGACTCCCTGGTGCCTTACTTGGGGTCCCATGCCATGAATCTTGGTGTTATTATTATAAAACCAGACAAACAGGTCAGGGGGGTATTCCACAAAGCTGGCTTAGCTCAAAGCCTGGCCTATTTGGTTAGTCTTGCTAACATTAGCGAGAGTTAGGTTCGACAAACGAGGCTTAGGGCTAGTGAAGCTTGGTAACCATGGTAACCAGCACAACAAGCCTGGTCCCGGGCCTGGTTACAGTCAAGCTTAGTCTAGCTTCGTGTACGAGAATGTCTGACGGGCTTCCAAAAGATGCTTTGTGAAACTCATGTCTCACATTTCCTCATATTATC
Source organism: Xyrichtys novacula (assembly GCA_962446985.1). Classification (NCBI taxonomy): domain Eukaryota; kingdom Metazoa; phylum Chordata; class Actinopteri; order Labriformes; family Labridae; genus Xyrichtys; species Xyrichtys novacula. Next base: position 14,771,181 of record OY660865.1, read on the forward strand.
TGTAATGAATGATGTTCTTGTCTGGAAACATAAATTGAGACCTTTTTTTAAAAACACAGGAATAACCGTGAACCTAGGCATGTCAGATACTACACTAGCCCCGTGGATTACAGAGAAGTCAATGGGTGAGTGGGCAGAGTGCAGGGTGAAAATGTGGCGGTGAACTGTACCATTCATTGCGCCATGGGTTCGATCCCATCAACGGTTACTATTTGGAAATATCTGATTTTCTTTCTTTTATTCTGTCACCCTCAAAGTACAGTCAACACATAACAGAATAAAGGCACATATTGTCTTATCAAAAAATAGAAGGCAACAACAGCTGCAATTTTCTATAAAAATACCTTCCTTTTACCAGCGGTCTATTCTGATTATGATGATAATCTAAAGGCAATGCCAAATGATGAGATAACAACTTTACTTTTACACAAGCTCATTTGTGTCTTCTCCCTTACTTAAATATAGGGCACTGGACCACTATCATCCCTAATAAAATTAAAAAAAGACATCTCCTCTATACATGTTTTTTCTACTGTTTATTTTTCCAGTGTTTGATGCAACATTGCCAAGAAGTAGCCCATTTTTTTAAGTTCGCCTACTTTGGTTTTAGTTGTTACCTATGTAGCTGCTACATTCATCTTTTATGGATATATTTTGTCAAATCAAGAACATGAATTAGGCCTATGTGTAAAATACACAAAAAAATGTAAAACAAATAAACTATGCTTTTCCATCCATGAAACAAAAAAAATTGAACAGCTTTAATTTCATCAGAATCTTATTGATCTCCTCTGGGCTCTCGGCCACAGTAGTGTGAGGAGTTTCAGGGTGAGAAAAAAGGTCATCAAACACAGTAGAAACTCAATAAGTGATGATTTGACACAGGTCTATATAAGCAGGGTGTTCTTGCACCACCATCTTTTCCACAACCATGGCATGCCCATTCATTGATGTGGAACCTGTGGATGTTGGTGCTGCCATCATACAAAGGACTTTCAATCTGCTGGGCCCCAGAAATTTCCAGGACCACACAAATCCCCTGGCCTTTCCTGAAGAATACCTGTGGGAGAGGTACAGAGTCAGTAGGCTGGGAATTGTGCATTTATGCACACTGCTGGAGACCCACATTGTGAGGCCAACCCACCAGAGCAGAGCCCTGACCAATGTACTGTCTGTCTGCATTGCCCTGTGTTTTTTTTTGCCAGTGGGACTTTACTGTACAGTGCACCTTTTAAACAAATGTGGAAAAATGATTTATGTCAAAATGATTCACAAAGAAGAGACCAGACCTACAAAGAGAGGAGGTGAGAGTTAAAGATTTGTGTAAAGATGTTGATAAAACAAACTCTGCTGTGAGTTGATTGAAATAGTCTCTCAGCAGAAACAAAGAAAGCCAACTGAAAGTATTGACCTCCTGAGGAGAACCAACCAACTGAGCAAGAGAGCTCAGCCTCCTTGTATAACCTTCCACCATCAGCTGATTGATACCAGCTGAGGGGGATCTCAGGTGATCCCAGTAGCTCTTGGTTCACCAGGGACCTATTCTACAAAGCAAGTTCGACCTCAACCTAGCACGGTAGCCAGTGGTCTCGCTAAACAGTGTTACGACGCTGGTTATCAACCTCGTAAGTGGATCCAGCTTTGCTATGAGCGCGTGACGCACATAAGGGGGAGCCCGCTGCATCTGACCAATCACGAACAGGGACCAGTCTGGAGCGTCAGAGCAGGCCGGAGAGCGTACTTTACAAATGAGGAGCAGGAGACGATCATGAGAAAGTATGAAGAATTCAAATCTATCATTAACCTCAAAAGCTGCAAAAGCACGGAAGGAATGCTGGCAGAAAATTGCCGACAGTATCAACGCGAAAATATAGTGCGCAAAAAATCTTTGATGCCATTATCACCCTGAAATAGCACTGTTCAACATGCGCTTTTAACATGCACCAGACATGTCTAATTTATTTCCAAGATGAATTCATTCATTTGTTCATTCCTATCATGTTTACATTTTTTGTGTGATATGTAGGCCATATGAGCCTTTCATAAAGGTGGTCATCCGGAAAATTAAGTGGGTCCGTGTGGTCCCTGAAAACTCTTGCGCGCCGGAATGCTCCTCAGGCCTGGATCTGGATCTCTGTTTTTAACACTGAGAGCTGTCATGGACCCCTTTAGTCTGGATTAAGTGAATCGAACAGAGTTTCAGTCCATTTTATCGCCTGAAATATAAGAGCTGGTTAGTGAGCCCAAATCTGTCTGACTCAAGACTGTCTTAGAGATGTGGTCTCTCAGTTGATTTTCTTACTTTCAGCTATTATTGCTGAAAGTTTCCACTCACCACCAGACAGTTCAGATTGACTGCTGTTGGTAAATGATCTTCTGGTCTGAGATAAGAGGGAAAGAGGCCTCCAAAATTATTAACTGTGAACTCCCCACACTGGACTCAATCCACAAACACCACACCATCACAAGGGCATACAAAATAATTGATGACCCACCGCACCCAGCTCACCATCTTTTCCGGCTCCTCCCCTCGGGTAGAAGGTTTGGATCTCTGGGCGGTTCAACAAAGCGCTACAGTAACTCCTTCTTCCCCCTTGCCATACGACTGCTTAACTCCTATGGTCGACGTGTCTGAAGTCTGTGTTTTATGTTTTATGTCCCGTGGTACCCCGTTTCACATGTTATGTCATGTCTTGTCACTGTAAACTGTTCAATGTCTGTTTAAATTAACGTGGTGTATTGTCGCAGCTACCACCTGCACTGTGAAAAATTCCACCGGCCTAGCCATGTGGCGATTAAAGAAACTTGATTGATTAAACTTGAAACATCTACACATAATAATAAATTCAGAAACATCTTGGGGAACCTTTTTAGACATGCGTCCTGGAAATTCCAGGAAAATCTGGAAAATTTGGGGAAAATTCCTGAAAAAAGTCAGAACTATATCAGGAAATACTCAAGAAAAATGTTCAGGAACTTCATGTTAGACTAAAACGGGTGTTAGTGAAAAAACTTTTCTGTTATAAGATGTTCTGACAAGAGCTGGACTTGTCCTTCAAATATTTGTGCATCAAGGTCTCAAGGATTCAAGGACTCAAGGATATCTTTATAATCCTCTGGGGGGGATACAGCAGGCAGTTCCACCAAACCATCACAAAGACAAAAGATACAACAACACTCGAAGAAGAAGATGACAATGGGAGTCAGTGAAACCACACTGAGCTGCATAACATCATAACTCACATGAGCACACACACACACAAACACACACTAATATAAACACACACTTGTAAACGAATGCATATGAGCTGGGGGCGTGACTGAGGCGTTTGCAGAACATTTGGTTACCCATGAGTCACTGCTGCCCCTCAGCTGAATGAGAGGACATCTCACTGCCTGCATGAGAGTAAACACAGGGTCACGTTTTAGAGGCACATGTAACACAGGACCACTGACTCACTTTCTCCATCACTTTATAAAAAATGAAATTATCTGATGAAAAAAAAAAGAGAAAGTTTACAGGCCGTGAATTAAAACCCAAGGTTATAAAGATAATTGAATATGAGGTGCAGATGCATGAGTGAAACTAGATAAACTTGATAAAAATGGGATTTAATTAGACTATCGAAGATGCTTTATGAGGACTTAACAGCTTGGAAATGAGGTGGCTGCATGTCTTTGTCAATTTAGGAGGTGTTTTCTCTTGTTAGAGTTTAAAGAAATCATCAGACAGCCCAGGCCTTGGAGGGTAAATGATAAACCCTTAAAGTTGTTCGTTTACTCCTGAAGCTCTGTCAGTGAAGGAGAAATAAAAAGTAAAAACAGTATGAATGTCTGAAGTCACTACAAAGACTCATCTTTAGCTGCAAATCTCATAAAAACAGGAGGATTTATTTGGCTAAATAACAGAAGACTGAGTATAATACTCCTCTTTCTTCCTTCATGGGAGGAAAAGGCGAGTAAAGCTCTAATCCCACAGGACTACAATTACCCTAAGACCTCATTTGTAGCGTCTGCATTTTGCTCTGATTTACTGACTTTCTTCCTTAGATGAGACATCTTGGCTTCAGTTTCCTGATACTACTATTAAGAGGAAACCACTAATGACTGCTGCGCCTGTAAAGACAGTGAAGGTAACAGTCCCTGACCCATGCAGCCCTGCATTTATCCATGCTGTCATTTGGGGATTTTCCTCTTCTGATAGACTGGAGTTGGTTTTGTCTGATTTAGAGATGAATACTGCAGCCAGTTTGTTATGTTCTTCTTTTACCCATAAAAAAGCAGCATTTACTACTCGTAAATGAGAATAATACATATTCATACTCAATGCAAAATTAAGGTTTCTCTCAAGACTAGGCTTCAACTTTGATTAAACTCCAACATCAGAAAAAAGGAGTTACAGATTAGATGAACAACCAAGCAGGTCAAAAGTTTTTCTTACAGAGGAACAACCAAAGAGGTCAAAAGCTCTTAGGAAACAACAAAACAGGTCAAAAGTTCTTAGAGAAACAACCAAACAGGTCAAAAGTTTTTTATAGAGGAACAACCAAACAGGTCAAAAGTTCTTAGAGAAACAACCAAACAGGTCAAAGGTTCTTTGAGAAACAACCAAACAGGTCAAAGGTTCTTCAAGAAACAACCAAACAGGTCAAAGGTTTTTACAGAGGAACAACCAAACAGGTCAAAAATTCTTAGAGAAACAACAAAACAGGTCAAAGGTTCTTCGAGAAACAACCAAACAGGTCAAAGGTTTTTATAGAGGAACAACGAAACAGGCTGCTGAGAAACTGGACTGATGCAGTCCTGACTTGTCCCTCCATTGAAAACATTTGGAGCATCATGACCCCAAAAACAGGACCAAAGAGACCCTGAACTGTTAAACAGCTCAAATCTGCTCCAGAACCAGAACTCCAGAACCTGGTCTGCTGGGTTCAGGAAGTCTACAGAGGGTTGATGAAAGTAGAGATGGGGACATACATGAGAATCATAGTCTCATCCTGACATGATTTTTGATCTAATTGTTTAAATTATTATTTTTCCTCTCCCAGATAGTTACAGCTTTTATGAGTGTCCTTTGGTCTGTGTTTGTTTTTATTTTACAAGTTCTCGGTTGTGCACATCCTGTTTTTCTCCATATTTGTACAGTGAAAGGTCATCCAACAACTGGGCTTCTGTAGAACCTCATTAGTCTGGATGTGGTTACTGTGTGTTTACACAGTTATTAATGTGCTACCAGGACTTACAAAGAGCAGAAACACCATTAAAAAAGGCTGTTTAAATCTCATGATAACCAGAAGAAATGTCTCTTTATTTGGATGATTATCATCCAGGATTGCAGAGCACCTCATATTCATCTCCATAAAAAAAGCACACTCTCATGTCGGTGTCTGGGTCTCTGCAGCAGCATCATAAAACGGTTGTGGCTTCTTGGTATTTTCTGGCCATCTGGTCGTGCTCTCTTGTGCAACAGATTCCTCCGAGCTTTTATATTCAATTTCTGTAATGATTCACATGTTGGAGTCAAACCCACACATGGCGTTTAATTTGCTTTATAAAAATCATTTCACTGCCTGGCTTTGCAGCTCAGTGAAATTTCAGACAAATAAGCAAATTAAGCTGATGTCTCTCTCTGTTTATACTCTGTTTATGCCGAACGCGCTGTGCAGTCTGCAGCCGGAGAAATAACTGAATATTTGTGGCGTCCAGCAGGCTTTCAGCACATAAACACTTTTAATCCAGGATCACAGAGTCCAATATGTCAAACACTCAGAGGGAACACCCAAACAAATCTCCATACTCTCCTCTAATACTGAAACGTCCTCTCCAATCCTGTAAATCTTGTTTTAAAACTTTTTAATTAACTTTTGTTGTTGACGATGCTCCACATATAAGTCTTCATGCTGATGCTAAACCAACATTCATTCATCATGACTCTGTTTAACAGCTCCTCTGCAAAATCAGATAACAGCATCTTGTTCACGCACTCGCTCTCTCAAACTTTGTGCAAATCCCTCTGCATCCTTCCAGCCTTCAAAAACAAACTATAATCGCCATGCTCTGTGAAATCCAAAACATCAGGAACATTAACGTCAACGTTGACGACCCTTTCAGGTTAACAACTTGGGGGGGTTAGGGTTACAGCCCATTCTTTCCAACTCCTTCCAGTCGTTGTCTGTCCCCTTCTCCAATAAGATAAATTTCTGCTCCTCAGCAATATCTAGAACTGAAGAAGCTTCATGGAAAAGAGGCGAAACACAGTCCAGTTGCCTGTTTTTTTTTGTTTTGGTTTTTTTAATTTTTTTGAGTCTTCAAGAAAAACCATGACCTCGATGAATGAGAATCTACATGGGCATCAGGAACATGCACAGACATTTTGGCCCCTTTACTCGGTTTTCTTGGCAGAATTTGGCTTTTTCTGTGGAAACGATAAAGAATCTCTGATCCAGACAATCAACAAATTAAACTACAAATGAAGAGAGTATTTGAAAAGCACTGATTTCTGCAGGCACACATCACAAACAAAGTAGGCCACGTGTGCACTATACCGTATCCAGTCAAACAGAAAAAGGATCGCAGGATTTAGAGATGGGATCACGTGTGTGTTCTGCCTGGCAGCTGTGACATGAAGTTATGTAACGCATGAGACACGCACACTCATAACTCAACTCTGTTAAACTGTCCAGCATGTAGACACACTTTGGGGGTGGGGGGGGGACTCAGTCTGAGGAGGATCCTTCAGGAGGATGAAGAGCACACCGAGCTTCCCTCCTAGGAGGAGTCTGCAGAAAGTTTGCAGCTAAAAATTAACAATAACTTCTTCAAACGGTTGAAGCAGCTTACTCTTTTTAAGTCTGCAAAGTCATGAATTTTTCTGCTCCTATATTCAAAGGCTGAGCCTGTTGTGAAGCTCTGTAACTGTAAACCATCCTCTCTAAACTAGAAAAGCACTCGGAGAGCGCAGACCTCCGCCAAGCAGCTCATGTCCCCCCTGTTATTGTGATTCACACCAAAACTTTTACTGTTACATGTCTTTTATTAACTTTTATTTTTTGTGTTTAAACTGGTATGTTCACTGTTCATAATGTTCCTAAAACAACAAAGCTCATATTAGATACATAAATGCATGATTTATTTTGCAATATTTGTAAGCGCACACTTCCTTGTATCTTCATTGGTTATCTTTCAGAATTGAAAATTCCAATGACACCCTTATTTTTGTGTGTTCTGGATCACGGTATCCGGAATTTTGTCTGGATCAGGATCAACCTTTGACACCTCATAAAACTCATTGAGATCCTTTTGTGTAGAGTTAAATGCAAAAAATCCGAAAATTTGGTGAAAATTTCAGGTCAATCCGTCTGTAACTTTCTCTGTAAAGTTGCTAACAGACAAACAAACAAACCAACGCTACCAAAAACATAACCTCCTTGGCGGAGGTAATAATGTTAGAAATGCAGACACCTGTGGGACGCCCCACGTCATCCAGCATAAAGAGCTCACTTAGGGATTATTTCAGTTCGGGTTTCCAAAGAGAGTTTTGATCTCCTGTAATCTACATGTTGTTTTTTACGCCCACACAGAGATTTAAAGTGCGAATAATTTGAGCGTGGCTGCAGGTTGACTGGCAATTTTAAGCACCAGCTTTGGCTCCGTACAGACGTAAGAAGATTTGGAGTGAATGTGTGTACAAAATATTTTATGTAATGATCCCGTCAAATCTGAAAGTGAGTCTTCTGGGAAGCAATATTCACAGGCAGGTAACCGAGTGGATCCAGGTCTCTGTTAGAAAATTTAAAGCAGAACAGCAGCTCAGTGGATGATAATCTTTGAGCTTTACAGTTACAAACAAACTTCACTAAGAACGGACTCCTGTTGCTGTCTGCACTAACAACTCAGCGTCACTTGCCTCCACTTTCTGTAGCATCCTCAGGTCTGATTCATGCATCCCTGGTGGTACAAGCATTGTCATCCAGAAGACACTGTGTCCAACTTATTTACACTGGAATGATCCAGAGACCTCTACTTGAAGATCAATCCAATGTGAGGACTTCTGAGGGGCTCAGTTTGACTCTGCAGATTCTGGAAGTAGATTCAGGGGGCTCTATGCTCCAGAGGGAACTTTCTCTGTTTCATAGTGGAACCATCAGAGAACTGTTTTTTGTTTTGTTTTGTTTTTCTTGTCTTTTTGAAACTGAAAGAGAAAGCAGAAGAAAAACAAGGTTTTAATAATCTTTTGGTTGATTGTGACAAAAACAACAATGTAGAGCTTTCTAGAAGAACCTGAACTTTGAAACTGCTCTCCTTTAAAATGACAGCACATGTTCTGAGTTTGAGGCACCAACTTTAAACCATTACAAACCAACAAAATCTTCTTTATTAACATTTTTATACCACATCCTAGCTGTTTTGGAGCTGGGTTTGATTTTCTTAGTCATCTTTGTTTTAAAAGTCAAATTAGAGGTTATGTAATTAAGAACAATACTCACAGATACACAGATATAAGTGGTAGGAAGTGTTTGTGGAGTTTTCAGAGCAGGTTTGAAGAATGAAACAGAATTAGAAAAAATCATGATTTAGATTTTTTTAATGTAGAATTTGAAGTTCAGAGCAGCAGGCCCAGATGACACCAACAGCTGAAGAGTTCAAGTCAAACAGAAGTTTGTTACAGCGACTCGGTGACAGAAACAGAAATAGGCAGCAGACAGTATAGGAGGCCGGTGATATTTGTGACTCCTCCATGAGAGAAAACAGTCTGTGTGTGTGTGCGCGTGCATGTATGTGCGAGTGTGTGTGTTTGTGTGTGTGCCCTTTATTTATTCAAGGACACATTCCTGCTAAGGCTGTGTAGGCCTTGATTCAGTTTATTTCTGTTTAAGTGGGTCACATGCTTCTTTCAATGACAAATGCAGTGTGTGTGTGCGTGCGTGCGTGCGTTCGTGTGTTTGTGTGTGTCCGTGCTGTGGGTGTCCTTCACTGTGGATTTACCCTAGTCCACATTGCTTCATGGTGTGACAAACTTTAATCACGAGTCTATTATCAGCTCTTCGTATCATAGAAGTCACTGCCGTCATGCTTCGGCTTTTTTAAGAATAAGAATAAGAAGAACTTTCCCCCCAAAGGGAAATTCAATATTTTATTGAATATTCAATATTCAATATTTGCTCCAAAAAAAACTGACATCATGTGAAAACTGATAAAAACCAAATCTGAAGATCCGCTGCTAGCAGCATTTTCAAGATCACCTTGTAGCTCCTCAGTTTTCCATCCATGCTTGGATTTTGGTGTCATAAGGCAGCTGCACAGACCCAGTTCTTCCGGTTAAAAATAATGGCGGACCATTGAAAGTGTTTTCTACTGAAGGGCATCCTGAGGTTATTATTAACATATTAATAAGCATATTAACATTTTATACATTAACATTGTATTTAATGAATCCAAGGAGGGACTTTGTTAGTGGGCATTCAGAGGGCACAGTTTATACTACATATTCAAGGGGCCTTAAGGGGTTAAGACTGTGTTCTATCCACTGGTGGATATCCAGAGGGATTTTTTTACGTGATATAAACGAAGAAGGGCATCCAAAAAAAACAATATTTTATATCTAATCTACTGGAAGTGCATCCAGAGGGCACTTTTTGATGTGATATAACCAAAGAAGGGCATTCAGAGGGCACTGTTTTATGTGATATAAACAAAGAAGGGCTCCTAAAAAACACAATTTTATGTCTAATCTACTGGAAGTGCATCCAGAAGGCACTTTTTATCCAGGGGGCATATTTTTGCCACGCTTGAAAATTGAGGGGTGGGCATCCAGAGGACACAGTTTTATGTTGAATCTATCGAGGGGGCATCCAGAGGAGACTTTTAATGTGTAATCTGTTGGAAGGGCATCCAGAGGGCAGGGCTTTACATTAAATATACAGGGTCAGAATCTAGAGGGCACATTTCTCGAGGGCACAGAACTGATTTTGTCCCTGGTGAATACACTTGAGACATCTAGACAACACTTTTTCATGTGTAATTTGTTGGAAGGACATCTAAAAAACAGGATTTTACGCTTTGTATACTGGACAAGCTTCAAGAAGGCTTTCACTAAAAGATCATCCAGAAAACCTTTTTTCAGTCTTTTAATTGGAAACTCTAACCCATGAAAGTCAGGAAACGCTGTTTATTAAGTGACTCTGTGACGATGGATTTATAATGGTATCAGTCAGTATCTCTGTGCTTATAAAAACACATTTTAATCATGAAGCATCAGAGAGGTCAGGTTAAATCTAACAGATCTGAATTTTGCCCAAAATAAATCCCTTTTATTTTGTTTCTTAAGCAGCGAGGACGCAACATAAAACAATGAAAGGATGAATAAAGGTTAAGATATTTATAAAAAAACAAAACCATACACACTGACTTTGGCAAAGATGCGAGCGAATAACTGGATTTGAAAACTTCCAGTCAGTCACACGCTCACCTCTCTAATCTCTAAATAAGGAAACTGCTCAGTGTTGGAAGAGAAATGACAGATTGAAATAACTTCAGCCACATCAGAGACATTGTGAGCCTGAGTGTGAACGCCTTGTCATGCCGGAGCTTCAGTGATTAAAACTCAAAAAATATCTCTGACACAAGTGTTAAGACACGACAAGCATTATTCGTCGCCTGCTTTGAGGAATCACATGACGTAACGTTAGAGAACCGTCCTGTCTGTCAGAACTTCGGACTGCAGCTGAAATGTGCAGAAAATCACAAGCAGATGATGAAAATGTTTTTTTTTATCTTCACTACAGTGGAGCTGTATTTAGTCAGCGCTTCCTCATGACAGTTTTTAAACTTCCTGAAACAACAAATCTGAGATGGAACCTATAATTATCTCTGGGCTCTGAGTGAGATTAAAAACTCCAGAAAGAAGTCAGTTAGAGGAAGTGAAAGTGTTTAGTAAACTATTAAACTTGTTTAACATAAACTGTAAGCTATTAGCCTGACTGAATCATTTAGAGATATTTAGAGACAGGCAGCTCCTCATTAAAGTGCTTACATTACTCTAATGGTCTCTCTGAGGTAGCCATAACAGCCAGAGATGTTGGTGTGGTGAGATTGCGGAGCCTCCTCTGGGTTCAGACTGATATTGGACGAAGGAAACAAGCTTATTATTATTATTATTATTATTATTATTATCATAATTATTATGAGAAGAGCTGTGACACTGATCCGCCTGTATTTCTGTTGAATATGTTTCAAACTGACTAAATGCCTGCTGCTCTGTGGCCTCCTCACGTGCCGAGGGTTAATGCAGCTTTCCCCATGGATTGTACTGTGGATCTGTTAATCTATACTGCCATCTAGTGGTCAAACACAACAGTACAGGACAGTGAGAGTAAGGGTGTAACAGTAGAAGTCAGTTAGTTTGAGGTGTTTTGACAAAAGCCACAAACAACTTTTGTTGTTTATAGAAACTCCAGTGACAGAAAAGGGAGGTAAAGTGTGGAAATAATTCAGCGTTTTATTTTACTTTTGTCTAAAAATGTTTTTTCTCTTTTGTATTTGTATCTGCTGTAATTTTTGAATTTCCCCCTGTGGGTCGAAGAAAGGTATGTCTTGTCTTAAAACCAACTGATGAAGCAACATTGGGGTCCTGAAGAAACCATCCACTTTAACATGGAGTTAATGCATCTTTTCAGATTAATAATGAAGGATAAGGTCATTGAAATAAACCAACTTTAACCAGCTGCAGTAAAGAGACATTAATTTAACTTTAATAAATGTGAGAAAACACATCCTTTCTCTGAAAACAGGATTTTTCCTGATGACTAGTTTGACTTTTTAAATACTCTCTTAACCTTGAGTCACTTTTACCAGCTTTTATTCAACATTCATGTGTATTATATACAAATCTTTATCTTTACTTTGACAAACATTTGTTGAACTGCCTGTTTGTATTCATTAATTATTCATGAAATCTCACACAGCATTTACAGCGCTATCTTTAGGACCAACCCGTAACCGTTTATCAACAACTGTGATTGACTGTCATGTGTATGACGAAGAACCAGAGGTCCGTTTCACGTAGCAGGTTTAGTGGAAACTCCGAGTTTGTTAACCCTGAAATCAGGGAAACTCTGAGTTTTCCGTTTCACAAAGGAGGGTTAGTTAAACCAGGGAGAGAGGGGTAACTCTAACCTGTTTCACGAAGAGAGGTAACTCAACCTCGCGGTCAGTTACCACAGTAACAGACTCCGTGAACCTAACCTGCTCGGGAGCAGGTTTAACTCAGTAAACCCAGAGTTTCAGGTGAGACATCGGCATTTTCTCATTTTGATCATGTTTTACATTGTCAAGTAAGTATTAAGTGGCAGTTTGATCCCTTAAAAATGCTCTTTTCACACTCAAAACTGAATTTTACTCTCTTATTATGTTCCGTTAAATGATTAGGAATATTAAACTAACACAAAAACGGGTGGTGGTCCAGCAGCCCCACCTTTAACGGAGGCAGAGGAGCTGCCCCCCCACCCCCCGTTCGACGATCGCGGCCGGTCCGATCGCAAATCCCCCCCCACAGACACACACGCACACCAGTCCGACGATCGCTGCTACGGGGTGGGGGTTGCGATCGTCGAAGGGGGGGGGGGGGGGGGGCAGCTCCTCTGCCTCCGTTAAAGGTGGGGCTGCTGGGCCACCACCCGTTTTTCTGGCATCTTCCCTCTTTCTGTTTGCTGAGTGAAAGTCTAATATTGAGTGTAGTGTGTGTTAGTTTAATATATGTACATATACATACTGAGAGTTAGTTTAATATTCCTAATCATTTAACGGAACATCATAAGAGAGTAAAATTCATTTTTGAGTGTGAAAAGAGCATTTTCTAAGGGATCAAACTGCCACTTAATACTTACTTCACAATGTAAAACATGATCAAAATGATTCAAGCAGTTTCCCTGCAACAGTCTGTCATTGTGATTGCACGAGACTAGATTTAAAGTTACGCATTGACGCGAGCAGCGATTTCCTCCCAAGCCCTCTCCCTCTCCTTTGCAGCTGCTGCTGTATTGCACTTTCTTTTAAAAACGTGCTGTAATTCGCTGTTGGCTTGCTGCTGCCCCCTCCTTCTCCCTGTTTCCATTGGTTGATCATTGAATCTGCGCTCCACAGATGCTGGCTGTTTATGTCTGGCGTGCACGTGCTTAACTCCAGGTCAAACTACTCGGAGTTGTTAAAACCGTCTCAAATCAGGTATTGTGAAACCGGAAACTCAGAGTTTCCTAACTCAGAGTAGATCAACTCAGAGTTAAGGATTTAACTCAGAGTTTGTTGAACCACCTACGTGAAACGGACCCCAGGAGTACTCCAGATGGAAAAAAAGGGAGTTTGGTTTTAGAATTGTAAACTGACGAGAATAAATCAACACAGATTGAATAAAGTTTGATTTTTAAAAACTTGACTGTTTTGAGCTTGTACAATATTTTAAAGGATGATGTCAGCGAATTAAAATAAAGAACGTGGAGCATGTTATGAAGTTTAACTCCAGCGCAAGTTTAATGAATACCTTACTGCAGATATGATGTCAGTGATTTAAAGAAGCAGAGTCTGTAATGAAGGGAAGCTTATGCAGACTTTTGTCACTGCTTTGTCCTCAACTTCATAAGATCATCCTGAGCCGACAGAGGCTAATGATGAATTTATTTCTTTAAATGTGCGACACTGCTCCTGTAAATTTATGACTTTTTCAATAACCTGATCCAAACAAATATTTTAACATTCATGTCCACTTATTTAACCTTGGGAAGTTGGCAGTAACTTCCCTTTTCCCTGATCCACACATGATATACTGCTCCTTAGGTGAAGTCGTGGTCCTCATCTATCTTTGGCCTTTCAGCTTCAAATAACGACCTGGTCAGGAGTAACTTCACGATTCAGAAATGTTCTTTACAAAATACAAATTTAAGACATTTCGCTTTTTCAAACAAGATTTTTTTTTTTTATTCACGTTACCAAAAAAAACAAAGAACACAAATGTTCACAAATCTGACCATCACAGACTCAAAAATGCTTCAAACACCACAAAGTGTAAAAAGGACATCGACTGAAATCATCTCAAAAGAGGCTCAAAAACACTCTTCAAGACACTCAAACATCATGTGATGACGTTTTCTAAGGGTTTAGATCAGAAACAACGTAAAGTTTCATTTTAGACATTTCAGATTCAAGAACAAAAAACTCTTCTGCTCACTTTGTTTGATTCTAATACTCAGAGGGAAATAAACCAATAAATCAGTCAGGTGGCAAAGAACAGCGTCTATATATTTGTAAGAATAATGAGAAAGAAACCCTCACATATGAGAGAGAGACCTGGAATAAATTATGTTTCTTTTCACCTAAATAAAAAGGGAATAAAGTTCGTCTAAGTCCAAAATTGCAGGAAGATTAGTTTGTTTTTTCTCTTCTGTCAAATGGTTTGATATTGAAAACTGAAAATCTGTGTTGGAGCTGACGTCTGGGTCAAAGGGGGACAGTGCTGACTGAAAGGACTTGACAGGACTACAGATGTTCGAGCCAAACCATTTCAAACCGTCGTGACGGCGCCGTCCTCCGCCCCCACTCAGTTTTACAAACTTCCTGTCCAGTCAGAAAAGAAAAACATTTCTTCATCCCAGGAAACAGTCCAGGTTAGCCGACCCTGAGAGGCGGAGCTACGAGGACAACGCCGTCACCTCTGACAAAAAGCATGGGAATGTTTCTTTTGGTTGACTGAAAAGACAGAAATACAAAATCAGAACTCTGTCCACATCAGCAGCAGGTGTTGGGTGAAGAAACTGTAACATAAAAACACAAGTCCTACCTTATAGAGTTCTTCATACGTCTCCTCATCAATCTCTACTGTTGTTACCGTCTCCTCCACATCACCTAAGATCATATTCAGGTGCTGATCATAAGCCTGGGACAAACACAGACAGCAAGAAGAGACATGTCCACAAGTTTAACACGCAAGCCAGGAAACATGGGATGTATTCATTTAAGCGAACTAAATCAAAGTAAAACGCCTGTGACACGACCATGAAGGAGTTTCAGAGCTGAGGAGCAGGAGGAGGGTTTCTAACTCACATGCAGTCGGCCTCTGAGCTCTCGATCGTTCCTCATCTTGACGTAGATCCTCTCATCCAAACTGAGTCTGATCAGATCCAGAGGCTCCTCCACTGTGTTGGTAGTCGGTTGCTGCAGCACACAGAAAGGAAAGACAGTAGAGAAATGACTAATCATATCATCAATCTTTAAAAAGTAAAGTCAACAAGTTATATTATGTGGACGCGGGCGCTTCATTTATAAGATTCAGGTGGTCAACAAGCAAAGAGATCGGGGAGCATTCAGAACAGTCCTTTTTTCTTTTTTTTACTGTAAAGATTCAGATTTATCTGTTTCCTTTTTATGATAATGAAAAACATGGAAACAAAGTATTTTTTACACTTATCCAAAAATTCACAAGTTTGACAAACAAGTTTCCTCATAGAGAAACTATGACAGTGAAAAAGAGGCACAAAATCCACAGGCGAAACACTCAGATTTTTGATTCAGTGATGCATGAGAAGTCTTATCCTGTGTTTGTCCAAACGTTATCAAATTCATTTGAACAACAACAAGTACCACTCTCTGTTTTCCTCCCAGCATCTCTCCTTCAGGCCCCTAAATGTTGAAAAACAAGTTTGGTTCCTGCTTGTTTGTCCACTGTGAGCTTAAGCAAAAAAAAAAAAAAAACATGGGAGTGTTCCCGACAGCCTCTGAGGACAGGACCCTCCAGGTCATCAGAAATAAAGCAATCCTAACATTTCATTCAAGATATACTAATTTAGACCAACTTCTGCATAGTATATTCAATATCTGTGGGAAAATTATGCTAAACTCTGCAGAATGTACCTTTAAGTCACAACCCATAGGCGGAACAGCCTTTCTTTACATTTCCCATTATTACAGCTGTGTTTCTGAAACTTATTCAGCATATCATAAAGTGAGAATTATACTGAGCAATGAAAAACTCCCTGCTGTTAACAATTCTTAAATGTGAATATACAATATTTACTGTCAGGACAAGCACTAAACCCTAATACTCAACAATTATACGTACTTTCAGGACAGAAAGTCAGATAAAAGTCATATTACACTGACTCCAGCCTAAACTGTGGCAGAAATTAAGTCAATAAAACATCAATATCGATGATCACGTTGAAGCTTCATATGCTAACGAGGCTAACCCAGCTAGCTTACTTCACAGGCCGCTTCCTGCTGTTAGCAGAAATAAACATGAACACAGTGAAACGAGAAGGATCCTAAAATAGGTTCATCATTGAACTGTCAGTTCCCTGTCTATTGAGTTGATTTGAAAGACGCGTTGGTCAATAATATCAGTGAAATATACCGCTGAGACACTGACCTGCTCAACTTCGTCCGCCATTTCATTTGAGTCTGCGACTGCGTAGTGAAGGCTGACTGGTACTTGGGTTGCCTGATCTGCGGACAACACGCGTCAGAGGAAAATACTTCCAATCCACTTGCAGTTTAAAAAAAAGTATTTTTGTTCAGCTCAACGACAACCATTTAGGTTTATTTAACATTATTATATTTCAATAGTGAATTTAGTGCGGACAATAAATACAAAACCTCCACAATATAACTGCGTTAACTCTCAGCAGGGAAAACATTCCTTTTTATCACCTCCACTTCACATCACTTTGCATGTAATCACAGCTTCTTTTTCCTCTAAAATATCTATACAAAAATATCAGAGGAGTTAAATCACTAACTTTGTGTTGTGTTGTTTTATTATTGTTTTATTACGACATAAGCATGTCCTACTGCTTTTTATGCTCAGCCTTTTCAAAGCCTAACTCCAAAATAGGATCAAGCAAAGGATATCTTGAAATAACATTTATATTTGAACCTGTAGGGTAATGTAACTTAAATCAGGAGTTGTGTTTTATATTGACTAGAATTTACAGAAATATAGTTATTGTTTATACAGTACTATGTAACTGCCATTAAGTTGTGGAGAGCCTTTCTATTTGTAGCGTTTTTTTCATAAGAATTTCTGATCTGTCTAACATACAAACCAGCCTACAATATTGTCAACAGAAAATGAAAATACTTAATTACTTCCACCCCTGAGTATGAGTTGAAAGGTTTCAGGACATTTAGAGTTTCTGCTTTTGTTTTTTGGAAACGTGATCATTTACGGAAGGTTAAGTAGGCGGAATAATAGCAAACCTGGCAACCCTCAGCCATGAACTAAGCTGCGGCTCTCTCCTCTCTTTCTCTTTCCAGATCTTTCCATCCTCTACTTCTCCGTCTGTCTTTCGCGGTAGGTGATGTTTTAACACCAAATATCATTGTACGGACCATTGTTAGGCCTTCACACGGCAGAAACGTTATTTATACAGTGTTGACATGTCCGGTTCAGCTGTCCGGTTTGTGGTGTTTTATTACAGTCTGTCGGGTTACAGAGCCCGCTGAGTCCGGAGTTGAGGTTAAAGTGTGAGACACTAAAACACGACGAGCTGAAGGTCAGGGGTAAAACAATGCTGTTATTTAATCTCAACTTTGAGAAAAATGCACGTCAGAGCAGGAGGTTAATGTACCATCTACCTTAGAGGTGTGAGAAGAAAACTGACACTTAAATAAGAATAACCTCTATATTTAAGTGGTTTTTACTGTGAAATAATCGTTTTTAAGGGTTTACCTTTTCATTTAAGTATAAGATCTAGTATAATAGCTGACTATGCAACTGCCACGTGTGCACATGAACCCAAAAGTAGGCTGGACAGTTATAGTATTAAAAGGTTTTCGTGTGTAATATTTTCGGGTTTTGCAGGACTTAAGTAAAAAAAAATTCAAGTGCACGTAAATCGCAACGTTTACTGAGTGTATTCAGTGTTAGTGTGAAGACATGCAGACTGCCCTGTTTGAGCTCTTTTTTTTGCCTTAAGTGTTTGTATATTTTTCTGTAAACCGAGTCCCCTAACAAGACTGCCATGACGTTTGCTTGTACTTTGAATGCAGATTATTCCACTCAAATTGGATCTATTTGAATGTGATGTAATGATCATTCAAGTGCACTGTACATTTTGCTTTATCACTTTGTTGTAAACCGTAGGATAGGTGAATAAGGCCATCACACCCTGGAAGACCAAACAAGAGTCATCAAATCTATAACCTCTATTCTATAAAAGCAGGGGCGCTGTTTAAAATAATTAAAACTAATTTTGTTGTAAATCATTTAAAGTCTTATTTGATTGAAAACAGTGCAGAGACTATAGACCCACTTAAAATAGGACAAAGGAGACCCTGAACTGATGATTTTTAAAAACTCACTGTTGCTCATGTCTGATATTTCTACTTGTGTGTGTGTGTGTGTGTGTGTGTGTGTGTGTGTGTGTGTGTGTGTGTGTGTGTGTTTGTGTGTGTGTGTGTACGCCTCTTGTCCCAGTCCAGCCCAGTGTTTCATACTGGGTGTGTTTGAGGTCTGAGGAGGCAGAGCAGAGCAGAGGTGTTACCCATTCCACCCTCAGCCTCAGTGTGGCTCTGTGGTGGAAGAAGTCCCTGCTACAAAATACTCACTGTACTTCACCTGTTATTCAGACTGTGACATAGCACCTGATTACAAGTTTAAAACAGTTTTACAGTTTAAACAGTTTAAAACATAAGAATTTTCTGATATTGTGTGTGGGACTGTTAGCTGTCTTTAATGCCCAACAACTAAACTTATCCCCATCTATCTCAGTAAGCCATTGTCTGAGGCCGTTTCAGTCATAACTTCCAACATTTGGAAGCTACAGCTCTTCAGATTTGAGTCTTTCTTGCTTTATCTTATTTGTGACAAAAAAGAAGAGTTTCTGAGTTTAAGGTTGTTTGTTGGTCAAACACAGAAATACTGAGACTAAACTGTCCATTTTTTTTGACACCTTACAGACTAATTATTGTCAGTGTGTTGTAAAAAAGCTAATTAAAGACATCTTTCTTCTTCTTTCTTTCTTTTCTTAATCATCATGTCCTGTAGGATCCAGTGAGGATGACGAGGAAACAACAGCAGAACCAAAACAGTCCAACCAAGTTAACAAGTTTGTTTCTGCATTTTTCCAGAACTTTCCAAAAAAAAAATTTCAGGAAATGTTTCTCTCTGCAAGGACTTTTTTTATCCTCAGTATTAAAGAGTAAGATTAAACCCTGGGTAATGCCCTGTTAAAGCATGCAGACTTTGTAAGGTTTAAACTGTTTTTGCAGGAAAACAAAGAGAATATCAGAGGAAATATGACATAGTCAAGGTTTTATTAAGTTTTGACTTGAATAAGATTCACTTATGACATCAAAAGAATAAAGTTGTGTTAAACCTTATGTGTTGTCTGTTAAATCTGTTTCATTTCTTTTGATGCATTTGTATGATAATGTTCAAGTTTTGCAGCAAAGACACCTAAAATCACAAAGTTTAGACCGTGGAACAGAGCAACAAAAACAAATATGGCAGCTTTAATAAAATTACTGTTTCTGTGCTTGAGGTTTAACTAGTTAAAATTTGTGTTTATTGTGTTTGAAAAAGTTGCAGAAACTTTAAAGGAAATTGTTTCCATGGGATTAATAATCCACTCCTGCAGCTCAAAGCTTCCACAGAGACCACTGGACACACCTGCGGATGAGTGTTACCATGGTAACAGCTGCTGCTTAAGTAGAGTAAACACAGCCCACTAAATGTTTCAAACAATGAAGACATTTGCAATGTTCGATTGCGATATGGAATGTCAATATAAGCAGAGTATAATGTCCTGCAAATCATCTGAGGCCCAAATACAATTGAAAATACTGAAACAGTAAAATATTAAGTATTGGACTTTTTAAAACTGTGAAAAACAAAAAACTCACGAAGTCTCTCAGGTTGGTGAACCTCTTCCATCTTTCCTTCTGAGGGACTCAGCCTCTCTGAATGTCAAGTTGGTTGTCCAACAAACAATACTTATAAAAACAAGATGACTTAATTGAAAAAAAAATCTCTGAACAGATTAACATCAGAAACATGGAGAAAAATTTATAGTTTAAGTTTCTGAGTACATGACAGTGTGACAATCACAGTGCCATTTATCATGCATGTATTTGTAAATATTAGTGAGTCTTATTTAGTGTGTTGAGGTTAGATAGATGTAATTACAATAACATCCACAGGGAGGCAGCATTGGAGCGTAATCCCCAAGTTAAGGTCTACAAAATGAATCTAAGTGATCCAAATGAAGAAGAATTCCTCAGTGGAGCACAGATCAGCTGATTACTGCTGGATCAGCTGTCAGTCAGCTGTTTTTGTTCGCACACATTGTTCTTTTACCTGTTCAAAACTCCTGTGATGGTCTTTACATTGTTGTGAAACACCCTGTAATTAACAGTGATACAGACTTAAGACCTTCAGCAACAAGTTTAGAAATGTGCATTTTGAAATTCTGGATGCCTTGAACACCTAAGCAGGTGGAGATGTCAGGCTAAATGATGGACAGCACAAAAAAAGCTTCATTTTTACCTTTTCTTAGAGCACAGGAAGAAAGAGTTAAAGGTTTAACTGTGTCCACAGAGGGCACCAAAATGGACACAGTGAGAAAGTTTCCCACAGGATAAGGACATCTTTTACAAAGTCTCAGGACCTCTAGGAAGTTTATCCAACTTTACATTGAATAAAACTCTGTAACTCTTCAATGTAAAGTTTCAGTGCATGAATAAATTATTGAGATCACGATGTGTAATTTGTGCTGCAGCCACAGGGCGTATCAGTGAGCCCACTGGTGTTGATGCAAACTAAAGACTTAACTTTAAACTTAAAAAAGTTAAAATGTTCATCGATATCTGATCTGAAAGGTTTTTTGCTAATGGGGCCGTTTTGTCCCCTCAAACTGGACATGCTGTCCCCAGTTTACTGCTCTCCAGTCAGACATGTGTCCTCAGCCGTGCGCTAAGTCATGCAAACCTCACACACTCACAGCTCATCACTCGGGCTGCTCGTCTTTATTGTTCGAAGATTACTCACACTGACGCACTAAGAGGAATAACATCATCTGGAGGACCTGCTTCTCAGAGAGACTCAGACGCTGACCCAGATCAGACCTGCTGCCGTGACAACAGCATCTTTGATTTATTGGTCAGAAAGGGACGGGTGCGAGTGTTAATATTGTTAAAGGGATACTGAAGAGACCCAAATAAAAATATTATATTGACTCTGAAGCTGCCAAATACACCCACACTTTAGACTGACAATTATGTCACTTATAAGTTTTCTATTTTGATGTTCCAGGTCGGGATGTTTGACAATAAAGATGACTCATATCCTGAGTCCTGGTTTAGTGGGTGTCAGTCCTCCCAGAGCTGTGGAGGTCAAACGGAAAGGTTTTCTCCTGAGACTCAGACATTTTAAAAAGGGCACTAACTCTGACAGCGTGATTGATGGGCCATAATTTCACATTATGACTCTTTTCCAAAGGACATCAGGTCAGGAGCAGCTGTGCTAAGCAACTTCTCCTCAGTCTGACAGCTCACAGGTGGGAATGATTTAATGTGGTCACACATCAGACCCGGGTCTGAAGGTCCATTCAATCGGTGATGATTTATGCAAAGAAAAATAATGAAGGGGAATGAGAAGTTATTATGAGCAGAGAGAATTAGCTGAGCTTCGTCAGAGCCCATGAGACCAACAGTGGAGGTCAGCCAAGTCATTGTTTGATAAAAAAAATAGGCGAAATCAACATCGTCTAACGCTTCTGTATTTAAGTTCAGCTGGATTTGATCTATTATTTAACATGCAGTTACACATTAACTGAGAGCGGAGTTTTATGAGTTTTTGTCTGTAAAGTCTGATGTTGATGCCAGGAATATCCTTCAGAAAATGGGTGTGACTTTAGTTAGATATGAGGTTAGATAATAAACTTTAGTGTCAGATAGTCACAGAAGATAAAATACAAAAATAAACATGATCCGAGATTCAGCTCCATGTTCATTATAAGACTTTATACTCCCGGTTTAGAGCGAGGTTAGCCCCTGAGATTTGGGATGCTTTTATCATAAACTGATCCAGAGTCTCTGAACTGGTTTACCTACAGTCTTTGATCGGGTCTAAATCTGGTGGAGCAATTTGGACTTCAGGTGGGTCTATAAGTGGAGCATTAAAGTTTGTCGCCACATTCTTTTTTTTTTCCCAGAGGTGACTGCATTTGGACGACGGTAGGTAAATGCTGTTTCTTAGTCCTGACAGACAATTCGTCATTTAAGTAACTCTTCCATGGCCGTGCTGAAAAACTAACTTTATCATAAAAACAACCAACACACCAACACAAAGTTCTGCATGTGATCTTTGAGTTGTATGAGCCAAAAACAGTCATTTAGCATATTTAATTTCAATAAAGTTAAACTTTGCAGATCAGTCATTGCCACAGCGTGCAGAACTGACTCTAAAAGCTGCTCTCTCATATTTCAGAGTTCAAACGTCTCAGTAAAACCCAAAGGAACTGTGCCATCAGACAGTTCTTTCTCCTCTGCACACCCACAGAGTTCTTACTGACACTCCTCCAAGCATGCGAGCAGGATGACGGCACAAAGCGTCCATCCAGTTAAATGACATAACAACATGTTGCTCACAGGCTGGTGGCTCTTACCACCACATCCTGTTGGCCGCTTTAATACAGTCTAAAAATAAAAGAGCAACAACAAGTCTGACTGTTCTGACACTGGCACTGCTCTGCTGACAGCTGTCATTGTTCCTGCTCCATCTGAACACAGTCTGCCCATCTGACACCTTTTCTACCGGAAACCTGCAACAAGCTGAGGCCACCAGGCCATGATCTCCATGATATCTGGAGAAATTTCAACTATTCTGATTCAGGTTTTGATTTTCAAGAGCATCCTTTCGTCCTTTTTTAAAGTATGCAATGACCCAAACCTCCTAAAATATCAGACAACAATTCATCTGCATGATTTTAAACTCATCAAAACAAGAGAAGAAGAATCACTCCATTAAATGACATAAGAGGAAGAAAAGGTGTTCATCATCAGTCTTGACACCTGGGGTCCGTTTCACGTAGCAGGTTTAGTGGAAACTCCGAGTTTGTTAACCCTGAAATCAGGAAAACTCTGAGTTTTCCGTTTCACAAAGGAGGGTTAGTTAAACCAGGGAGAGAGGGGTAACTCTAACCTGTTTCACAAAGAGAGGTAACTCAACCTCGCGGTCAGTTACCACAGTAACAGACTCCGTGAACCTAACCTGCTCGGGAGCAGGGGCCTGTTCTACGAAGCAGGTTCAACTTAGCGAGGTAGGCTTGGAGCTACCTCGCTCAACTTAGCGCGGTAGCCAGCGGTCTCGCTACACGGTTTTACGACGCTGGTTATCAACCTCATAAGTGGATCCAGCTCTGCTATGAGCGCGTGCACACATATAAGGCGGAGCCCGCCGCATCTGACCAATCGCGAACATGAATCAGTCTGGAGCGTCAGAGCAGGCTGGAGAGTGAAGGACCGCGGACTTTACAAACGAGGAACAGGAGACGATCATGAGAAAGTATGAAGAATTGAAAGCTATCATAAACCTCAAAAGCAACTCCGTCGCCGCTACAAAAGCACGGAGGGAATGCTGGCAGAAAAGTAATCTTTGATGTCATTATCACCCTGAAATAGCACTGTTCAACATGCGCTTTTAACTAAGGTGACAGTCCCCGAATTGGATGATCTGTCCCCGGCTAAAGCTGTCCCCGAAAATGTCCCCGATTTAAGCGTTTCATGAATGAGAACAAAAATGTTGCATGTGGGCAAGAACAACGGTTGTTACAGTGGGTAGGAAGCACAAGTAAGCAGTCCTGAACAACAGTCTTTACCGGGTTATTATAAGGGGCGTGCGCTGCTACTAAATAGTACCGAGATGTTGTCTGTGATTGCGCAGCCCATGCCCATTCATTCACAAGATGAATCATTCATTTGTTCATTCCTATCGTGTTTACATGTTTTGTGTAATATGTCGGCCATATAAGCCTTTCATAAAGGTGGTCATCCGGAGAAAACTCTCCCTGAAAACTCTCGCGAGCCGGAGTGCTCCTCCTCGGACAATGCGAGCACCGAGGTCTACAGGATCCTCCAAGAACGGACAAGCCGTTTTTCGAGAGAGCTCATTGGTCAGTGGGCAGGGTTTTTATACTCGGTGAGTTCAATCTGGAACTTAACCTGCCCCGGAGCAGTTTAGCCGTTCAGCGTATGTTGCTATGGAGACTCGCTTTGCTAAGAGGTGAACCCGCGTCGTAGAACAGGAAACCCCGAACTTATCCTCAAAGTTACCTCGCTAAGCAGTAATCCTGCTTCGTAGAACAGGCCCCAGGTTTAACTCAGTAAACCCAGAGTTTCAGGTGAGACATCGGCATTTTCTCATTTTGATCATGTTTTACATTGTCAAGTAAGTATTACAGTTTTTCTCAGTCGCTTTGGTACATTTCTCAGATCAGAATTGAAATTCTCAAAACTACGTGTTCAATCTTCACATCATTGTGTCACTTGTGCACATCAAAAAAGCCGTTTCTCATTTCCTTAAACAACTTGCAAATGCATTGGTACATCCATGCAATTGATTATGTACAATTTTCTGCTGTTTTCTACATTATCAATTGCTTTTGTCATGTTGATCAAAATGTATTATAATGGGTCTCTGTTGAATAGTCTCACCCCCCACAACATTTAGGCATTAGTTCATCGCATAAGTCTTTACATGCAAAATGGTTGAACAGGCTGTCATAATATGTCAAGCATATTTCTATACATTTCCATTAGACGTTTCTGAATCTGTCCTGAATTGGTAAATTGCTCCCAGGTGAATCTTGACTTCCTCTAACGATGGGAAATGTGTGAAGCATTAGATCAACCAATGATCAACCAGTTTTCTGAAATAGCTCAAAGGTGCATCTCATGAACCATCAACTGGCAAGTATATATATTGCCGGAGCACAACACAATGTTACAATGTCTGACAATGGAAGGACAAGGAATTGGACGGGGTCAACAGCCAGAGAGAAGAAGAAGAAGAGGAAGAGGAGTGAGGCTGCGTGGCGGAGGAGTTGGGAGGCAAAACAGAGGAAGAGGCAGAAGAGGTGGAGGATATATGCACGTTCCTGATGAGATAAGAGCTACACTTGTAGACCACGTTCTCAACCATGGGCTTACAATGGCTGAGGCTGGTCGAAGGGTGCAGCCAAATGTTGGGAGAACAACTGTGTCCTCAATCATTCAGACTTTTCGTCGACAGAACAGGTATGTAATCTAACAATAGGCACTGTACTGTAATACTGTATACTTTCAGTAATGCTTCATACAATATTACAGTATTCGACTTACATTTTACAATATAGAGTAAATATACTATATACAGTGACATTTTATCTTACTAAATTTTGTGTTTTGCATTACTATATTTTTTCCCACATAGGACTGCAAGACAACTTCACAGGGGTGGCAGAGGGCCCCTTTTCACACCTGAACAGGAGGAGGCTATTTGTACCATGGTTGTACAAAACAATGCCATAAGACTAAGGGAGATAAAGAGTGCCATTATAGAGGACAACAACATCTTTGAAAACATCCAAACCGTCAGCATCTCAACCATTGACAGGGTGTTGAAAAGACACCAAATGAATATGAAGCAGCTGTACACTGTTCCATTTGAAAGAAATGGTGAAAGAGTGAAGGAGCTGCGCTACCAATATGTACATGTAAAACATGTATGAGCATGCAGTAACTGTACCTCACAGTAAACAGTACTACATCGTATAGTGATATACAGTGCAGTAAATGTGACCTTTACACATTTGCTATGGCTGTAGAAAAGAAGATGCAATATGTGCTGTATACATTTGATGTAACTGTATCTTGTCCAAAATGAAAATGCATGTAATTCATAAAACTCATTTTGTGTCTTCTGGATATAGCGTAAGATGGAACTGGAAGCAAGTGAACCACCGCACAACTTCATCTACATGGATGAGGCTGGCTTCAACCTTACCAAACGTAGAAGGCGTGGTCGAAATATCATCGGCCACAGAGCTACAGTTGATGTGCCAGGCCAACGGGGCGGGAACATAACCATGGGTGCTGCAATCTCTGAGAATGGTGTGCTAACGCATATTCCCATTATTGGTCCATACAATACCGAGCGTCTTGTCACCTTTTTAGACACTCTTTACAGGGATCTCATCCCTGAACAAGAGAGGGGTCAGATTGGAGATGACTTGCCAAAGTATGTTATAGTTTGGGACAATGTCAGTTTCCATCGCTCCAACATCATCAGGCAATGGTTTGGCACCCACAACAGGATGCTGATGGAGTTCCTCCCACCCTATTCCCCATTCCTTAACCCCATTGAGGAATTTTTCTCAGCATGGAGATGGAAAGTATATGATCACCAGCCACATACACAGATGACCCTTCTGGCTGCCATGGATGCAGCATGTGATGGCATCACAGCAGATGCCTGCAGAGGCTGGATAAGACACAGTAAAAGATTCTTTCCACGCTGCATCGCCAGAGAAGATATTCGTTGTGATGTGGATGAGAATTTGTGGCCCAACAGACAGGAACGTCAGGAGGTGTAGGAAGACTGCACTGTAATTCCTACAGCACTGCATTTACAGTTTTCCCTAAGGAAATTGTCCTATGTTCACATTTCTACTTTTGTTTTTTCATTGTGCTCTGCAGTGCTGTCTTTTTCTTTTCTGTATCGCAATAAATATGGTCTGTCATCAAATTACAGTCTCTTGCAATCAATCTCCCACATACACTGAGGTGTAACTTACAATTTACAATGATTGTCATCAAAACTTTAGCCATAGTTTACATCATAACATCCCTCCAGAGTACACTGTTATATTGACAACATGACTAAGCAATTTGACTGTCTTATCCGTACACAATGACACAAGGACTTGTCATTCTGATGGCACTGACATGTTCATTGACACAGATATTTACTTTTGAGAGATGTACTAAGGATTTTGAGCAAGAGACTGACTTTTGCAGCTAATCCATGGTGTTTTGCTATTTGTACAAATTGTTTTGAGAAATGCACTTACTGTTTTGCAAATGTCGAGGATGATTCGAGAAATGTACCAAAGCGACTGAGAAAAACTGTAAGTGGCAATTTGATCCCTTAAAAAATGCTCTTTTCACACTCAAAACTGAATTTTACTCTCTTATTATGTTCCGTTAAATGATTAGGAATATTAAACTAACACAAAAACAGGTGGTGGTCCAGCAGCCCCACCTTTAACGGAGGCAGAGGAGCTGCCCCCCACCCCCCCCGTTCGACGATCGCGGCCGGTCCGATCGCAAATCCCCCCCCCCCCCCTCAGACACACACACACACACACACACACACACACACACACACACACACACACCAGTCCGACGATCGCTGCTACGGGGTGGGGGTTGCGATCGTCGAGGGGGGGGGGGCAGCTCCTCTGCCTCCGTTAAAGGTGGGGCTGCTGGGTCACCACCCGTTTTTCTGGCATCTGCCCTCTTTCTGTTTGCTGAGTGAAAGTCTAATATTGAGTGTAGTGTGTGTTAGTTTAATATATGTACATATACATAATGAGAGTTAGTTTAATATTCCTAATCATTTAACGGAACATCATAAGAGAGTAAAATTCATTTTTGAGTGTGAAAAGAGCATTTTCTAAGGGATCAAACTGCCACTTCATACTTACTTGACAATGTAAAACATGATCAAAATGATTCAAGCAGTTTCCCTGCAACAGTCTGTCATTGTGATTGCACGAGACTAGATTTAAAGTTACGCATTAACGCGAGCAGCGATTTCCTCCCATGCCCTCTCCCTCTCCTTTGCAGCTGCTGCTGTATTGCACTTTCTGTTAAAAACGTGCTGTAATTCGCTGTTGGCTTGCTGCTGCCCCCTCCTTCTCCCTGTTTCCATTGGTTGATCATTGAATCTGCGCTCCACAGATGCTGGCTGTTTATGTCTGGCGTGCACTTGCTTAACTCCAGGTCAAACTACTCGGAGTTGTTAAAACCGTCTCAAATCAGGAGTTGTGAAACCGGAAACTCAGAGTTTCCTAACTCAGAGTAGATCAACTCAGAGTTAAGGATTTAACTCAGAGTTTGTTGAACCACCTACGTGAAACGGACCCCTGCAGCTCACACAGAGCAGTACTGTGTGTTTCTGCTGTTGTTTGCATTTTTGCATGACTCTGCAAAAATAGACTTCAACCTCAAGAAACACAAAGTAAGATAGACTTGTGAACTGATGCACATGAAACACTGCATTTACAAATGTCTGTCTTAATTCAAATCAGTCATGCAAAAAAGGAAAAACTAGTGCAGCATCAGTTTAATTCAGCAGTTTAAATTTCCAGACAATGAAAATCAGCAGGTGATCAATATTTTTTTTTGAACCCGTATCCTGTCAATACAAGCGTTCACATCAGCGACGTTTTCCCATCCCGCGATACTGCAGCATTTACTTTTTCGGATCATGGTCAATTTTTCTAAAGTTTCGCATACTGTGTGTCCACTTCTGACCAATTAGATTGCTGGTTGTTGCGACGTCTGCTTCACCGGTATATCCAACATGGCCGACTGGCTGATTGTTTACGTGTCAGACAGAGTGCTTTTTGATTAAAAAAAAAAAAAAAAACACAAACATTACAAAGATAACGTCCTGAGGGACAACTTG
Organism: Xyrichtys novacula; assembly: GCA_962446985.1. Lineage (NCBI taxonomy): Eukaryota > Metazoa > Chordata > Actinopteri > Labriformes > Labridae > Xyrichtys > Xyrichtys novacula. The sequence continues at coordinate 14,799,895 of OY660865.1, forward strand.
TGGAGAGTCATAGCGTCGGATTTCTCATATGACAATGGTTTGTGTGCTTTAACAGTTTGCTAAAGGTCTTTGGTTTAACTTTTATCTGTGCTAAGTAACTTTAGCTCGTAAGCTAACCTGTGCAGATACAACCAACCATAAGTATTTTTAATGTCTCAAACTCAATCGCATTGCTGTCACAGCACCATTAGGTCTCGGTTGTTACCTTAGGTTTATGGATTATAGTTTAATGTGTTTATCTGATACTGGCCCCAACTCAGTACATGCTATCATGACAGACAGCCATCTCAACATTTGTGTCTAATCAGAACTGAAAAACACTCAGCCTGCTGTTGTGTCATCACAATTCATCTCTGAATATTTCGTAATTTCGTGTTCTATATTCACATCGGCCCCGGTGTGTAAGGACCTTCAAGCACAAAAGTGTTTGTTCATGAAAAAAAGTCTTAGCATCCTGCACATAATTACCTGCTTTTATCAACTTAAATGGATTCATCTTCATCTTGCATACATTTTTTTCAGCAGACAGAGAAATAAAGCAGTTCTTTGTTGAATATCAACATGATACCAGTCTGCTGCCGGAAGATCCACAGATCAGGAAAAACTGTTATTTTTTTAAAGGTTTAGGATGCAGGTATAAGATCTGCTGCTGATGTGTTCAAATCATGACTGGAAGCTGTTATCCAAACATGAACCTCCTCTCTTTTTAAACAGGGTCAGATTTATGCTTCCCTCCAGGATCCTAAAATACTCTGTCAGGAAGGAGACAGGCTAAAGATGAAGGTGCAGAGATGAAGGCTGTGGCAGAAGAGGAATTAATTGTCCTGAAAGAGTGATGGCGGCAGTACCTGTTCGCTCGCTCTGACCCCAGATTAGCCCCGCACTCGTTAAAATGTCATTCAGCCCCTCACATTAGGGCACTGACTGACACTCTGATTTATGTGGGTTTAATTATAGATGAAGCCAAAGTCAATGAGGGGAACTGACATTTACATGAATATGCACATGCGAGCATGTATTCAGGAAAACAAAAAGTGATCCTGATAAGTTTTCCTCTCAGAAAATCCAAATGTACACATATGAGGGTTGAAATTCAAAGTGTTGCAGGAGGATGCAGGCTGGCACCAGGTAACGTATTCAACCATGAAAAGAAGGTTACCTGGTATGTTACTGCACATTTATGTGGAGGTTTTTGTACTGATTGTAACCTGCTCATATCCTGCCATTTAAAAACCATGAGGAGGACACTGATCATGCAAAACAACAAACCTGATTATTCAACTAAATCTTGCAGCTGGGTTTGCATTGAAAGGGGTTGAGGGTGTTTGGCCACATGCATATGTGTTACCAAGAGTTACAAAGTGTGGTGCCTTTAAACTTTCCTGCACCAGATAAAGTTTTCTATGTCAAAACTCACTGTTTTCAAACTTTCTGTCACAGAGAGCGACTTCATTTAGGCTGCAACCCACTGCTAGCTATTTGGAGCAGAGTGAATTAGAGCAGACAGAGATGATAGATATCAGTCACAAGGCTGGACTGCAGTCATCTGCTTCAAGGCTGAGGAAAGGAGAGAGGGGAATGAGGGGAAAATGATAGAAGAAAGAGAGAGAAAGAGGACGCATGTTTGAGAAATGGATGGTAACCTCACAGATTTTATCAAATGAAACCGATCTCAGGTGTTTTCTCTGATTTCTCCTCATTAAGTTGTGTAGACTAAACCTTCATCAGACCCTCATCATTAGTACATGATGCTCTGCTGAACTCCAGTTATTCTCAGCGTGTCTCCATCAGCGGCGACAGAGCGGTGGTCCAATTAGACAGAAAACTCAAAACACTCCTATGAGTGAGATGGAGCTTTAATTACTATTCAGAAAGAGTCAAAATTACAGCGCTGATATAAAGAAACATTATCAAATATCCACTGTGAAGCTTTACTGGGGGAAACATGCCAAGTGTGCCCTTCCAGCTGATGAAAAAGTGCCCTCTCAATACCCTTCTGGTCTATAAAACCAAACACCTGTACCTCTGGATTCTCTTCCTGCATTTAGGCTGTATTGGCTGAGCGAGATCGTGTTGGTTCGCTCCACTTCAGTGAGGCAACATAAATTGTGATTCATAAAATAGCTCTATTGTTAATAAGTACTAAAAAAAAATATCTACTCATGCCATCCGGTTGATTTTTAGTAATCAGTGTTTCGGTGTCGAACTATTTCCTTTCTGCGGCGTAGTGATACTTGCACACGTGCAATCGAATATGCGGAGGGGTGAAGCGATTTTTGTCACGTGGACCAATAAGAGCAGAGTCTCGTTGCCATAGTATCAGAAATACACAAACATGGCGACGAGCGCATCTGGCAGCGGGACAAGCGAAGAGGAAGAAAAGAAGAGGAAAAAAAAAAAAAAACAGCCTTCAAAAGTGCATAAAAAAGGAACGAAACGATGCTTTCATTTGTCCAGAGTGAAGACATTCTCGACTTTACAAGGACACATTGGGAAACTTACAGAACTAGTATTAAAAAGTGGCTTTCTCTACAGGGTGAGACAAAGGACCAGCCAGAAATGTACATATATGTGAGTAACACAAAAAACAATGATATGGTGCTGCTGTTTTTGCTTGTATAAACTGCTATGTTGATTCTGGCAAAACAAAATCTTTCTCAAATGTCATAAATACATCTACCTAACAACAGTTATTGGTGCCTTAGTATACGCATAAGTGAATTCAGATTATGAAATGTAGCAAATTTCCCGAAGAAAACGTCTCAAGTGATTTGCACCCAGCACAATGAAATATATACATTAATTTAGCTAAAAGCTTATGTTTCATACATAAAAATGACACAATCTACTGTGTAATAAAAACAATAAAATATAAACAACACATCGTGGCCATAAATGGCTGAAAGTCAATCAAATTGCTACCAAGTATCACAGTGTCAAAACCTCTGACATTTATCACTCCCTCTAGAATATGAAAATAAAGATCAAAACACAAACGCAGACAAATGTAGAACAAATATAAAAATAATAAAAATCTCAAATCTCGGTGTAGCAATCCTTTACACAAAACAAATTGTACATGGTGACATGGTGCGTATATTACACATCACTATCACTTTCATCAGAGTCATCATCCCATACAGCTCTTTCCTCTGTTTCCTTTGAAGCATTCTCACATGCTTGGCACCGACATAAATCTGTAAAAGATAGTCTTGAAAAGCGCTTTACAAATAAAATGTATTATCATTATTATCATTATCAATAGAGCTATTTTATGAATCACAGTTTATGTTGCCCCACTGAAGTGGAACGAGATTCACTTTCCAGGCACTTTTTCCTCTGTCCCAATACAGCCTATTTAATCGATGGTGAGATACAGAGACCTGCTGACAAATGAGAGCTCCACTTCAAAAATTAGCTGCTTCTTTGCGTGTGAGGAATGCCCCTGCTCTTCATGTTGTATATTTTACACAGAACTACATAAATTCAGGAATTGTGAAGTTGTCACTGAAGTCTTTGTGATTTATCACCTGAGCAGACACAAAAGTCAGCTGATCCTTTAAGCCACAGTGGTTAGGTTGGAAAGTCTCTTTCTAGGTTTCTCTTTCTAATTGACCGAACCAATTAAAAAAAGTACTTTACACTAAAGCCAATGTTCATCATGCATTTCCCTGCTTTAAAAAGGACAACACAGTCTCATTACAGTTCAGAGAAAAGATGATTAGTTAGCAGTCTGTTATTCCTGTTTTAAAAGAATATGCAGCAATCAGAGGTTTTAATTTGCTGCTATAACGCTGAATTACAGTCACTGTCTTTAGCGAATTAAAACTCGCACAGCTGTCCAGGAAATGTCTCAAATCCATATATATTCTACATTGTGTGAATGTGTGGAGCTGAGGACAGCATTATCTGCCCCATCACTGTATTAGCTCCATTATCTAATGAGTCTGGATATGAGTGCACTGTTATACTTGCAGGAAGTCTGCTGCAACACTGTGTCATCAAAAATCTGATGAATGCAGGAGAGGAAGGGGAGAAATGAGGGAAGAAGAGGGGGAGAATGTCTAAAACCTGAGTTCAAAGTCTAGATAAAGAGTTTGGACCTCAGAATACCTCATCTAAACACTCTGAGTCAGTACTATATTTCACAGTATATCAGTGACTCTTTCATAACAGACACCATCAGCTGATCCTGCTGCAGTCTCTGTGGAAAACTGTAGCCCAGCTTGCATGCAGGTTTTCCCTGCAGTTTCTCATTTAGGGTCAGAGCTGACCGACATCCACTGTGGCTAAAACACTCAGAAATGATGTGTAACTCCTGCAACCTCACTTTAAAAACACTGGAATATCCCTTTAAAAAGGCACCTTCAGGATTACTGATTTTTAGACTAATTATTGATATTCAGCACCTTTAAAGACATCACCAAAATATGAGCTTTTGCACAAACACCCACTATCATATTTTCACTAAGTTGCACCGAAAGAGGGAACAGATGAAAGGAAGAGAAATGGAGATGAGGATATGTTTGGAGGCCTGCTGGTGACACAGCTCTTTATCCCTGGAAGTTTTTCAGCTTCACTTCACTTCTATCATCCTAATGGCAGCAGGAGGTCCACGAGACGCAAGCTGTGCAGAAATGATGGCAAATGTAAAAAAAGCGCTAAGAAAAAAAAAATAATAAAGGCAGACGATGTGGGGAGGGAAAATATGATCTGTGGTAGGAATTGTTGCACAAAGAAATACTTCCTTTAATTAGGATGAAAGTGGAAATAAGGAGGAAATAACATAAATGAAAGAAATGGGATTTAATAAAGAGATGAAAGTTATCAGGATGCTTTGAATCATTTATTCATAGAGGAATAAAAGAGTGAAGTAAAAAAGGTTTAAGTGAAATCACAGCAGTGTTGTTTGATTGGAGTCGAGGTGTGGGGTGTATTGTTAAGACTAAAGTAGACTAATTCTCTCAGGTTCCTCTTTTGACTCAGACACGTGAAAACGCATCTGACAGAGCCACACACACTCACACACTGACAGACACACACACACACACACACACACACATGTGGGTGTGGCACAGCTGTGTCAGATTCAGAGGGAACAGAGCGAGCAGGACTGTCGGGTTTATTTCTGGCTCTTTGCAGCTCTGAACGCAGCTTCATGCTCTGATCCGCTGCTGTCCCACTTCCACATCCCCTCTCAACATTAAACGCTTCAAATGATATCAAAAACACTCGGCACTATTCAACAACGCCCACCTAACCTCTGCATAAACTCCACACTTAACAGAACATAAATGCTGAATGTTAAGGCAGGTGAGTCAACGCTCTGTTTGTGAAATATCATAAAAACAGAGACGCTGTGTTTTATAATGAGAGTCTGACTTTTAAAAGGGCTGCCATGTCAGAAAGTTTATCTACTATTGGAGCAGCTCAAAGTTCCAGTGAGGAGTTTTTAACCCCAATAAAAACAGACTGAAATTCAGATTATCACCTTATTAGGATATATAAAAACAAACAAGACCGCCAGGGTCAAGATTTGGTTTGTAACAGGAAAAAGAAACAGACAATATCAAATATGTCCACACCATAGACTGTATATACTATGGACAACTTGGTTCCGCCTTCCTCCTGTATACGGATTTGAAGCCAAACAGCTCTCGGTATTTCTGGGATTTTTTCATTTCCTGAAACCAGCGCTGCGCAGTAGCGTTGTATGCATTCGGCGGGAGAGTCGCCAAGAATCGCTGTGATGAGGCTCGACTCAAACAGCGTATCCCCCGGGTGAGCTACAAAATCCCTGAACGCAAATAGGCTGTGTCAGGTGTCAATCAAAGAAAACATGAACCCCTAATAACTTTTAAAAATGGAGCTTCACAGAAAAAAGAGGAATTGAGCACAAACCAGTCTTACTGTAACTACATGTCAACACCGCAAGCAGAGGGGGAGCAAAATTTAAGTTCTGTGTAAGAAATTTCTAAAGTTTGTCCAGAAGGAAAGTCTCAGCTGTTACCTCTCCCCAGGAAACAGCAGGAAGTTTGGATGTTTCAAAGATGTCATCATTAGGGCTTAGGGTGACCATATTCTGAATCCTCAAAAATTTTGAGGGTTTTTTAGGTTGGGTTGAGTGTTTTTTCCACGCGCTTCTAACTCAGTTAGTCCACGCTACACAAACTCATAACTTCTATACAAAACTCCGGACATTTGAAGGATTTTATAAACTTCCCCCTAACAGGCTGGACAGCCCCCCAAAACAGGTATGGTCACCCTTTCATAGCTGTTAGCAGGGGCGGACTGGGGCCATAATTCAGGCCAGGAGTTTGACTCCATCCAGGCCAGGCCAATACCCATTGACATGGAAATTCTGGCACCGGCGAAAAGTTTTGGACATTTGAAGCCAGATTTAGTGAACATACTGCTAATGTGAAGAATTCAACATTGGCTACATAACTGCAAATTTAATATGAAGTAAAAACAAAATGGTTATAAAAACTCCATATTAGTCATGCCTTTAACTATTTGTTTACTCATTTAAACTAACAATGTAGCCTACCACATTGCTGTTGTATTATAATAAATGTTGAAAGCCTGTCAGAAAAAGTTCTTGAGAGGCATAAAACTTGGATTAGCCGTCTCGGTGTCAGTCGGCAAACTTATTAAACTCAAAACAATCACATCTTAGAGCAACAGCATGAAAAACACTTACGGACATTGCCTCAGGGGGAGAAGGAGAAAGAAACACGATCCGCTTGGGAGCGGAGCGGACAACGATGCTCGATCATCGCAACTGCGGCTGATCACCTCTCAGCTCTACTTCCGGTTGCACCAGCTACGTGTTGCCACATCAATGGACATAAATTAATTACACCATTTTACTGCTGGCCTGGCCTGCTTCCAAGTTCATTGGGTCTGCCTGCATGTCACACGCACACACACAATTTTAAACACACTTTATGTGTGTGTGTGTGTGTGTGTGTGTGTGTGTGTGTGTGTGTGTGTGTGTGTGTGTGTGTGTGTGTGTGTGTGTTGGGTTCAGCCCAGTGAACCCAATGGTTCAGTCCACCACTGGCTCTTAGTACTCGCCACTTCACTGAGGACCCCTTTGGAAACAAACACCAATATTGGCTGGAGTAGAGTCTCAGCCGGTACTGAAACTTGGAGCTCAAAATAAGGTGACCGGATTTTTCTGTAATGAAATGTGTGATCACAGACAAAATCTCAGTACTACTTAGTAGCAGCGCATGTCCCTTGTAATAACCCCCGTAAAAACTTTCGGGGACTTTCCCCCGAAATCGGGGACATCTGGTCACCTTAGCTTAAAACCCCTCCACAGGTGACCTGAATAGGTGAAAATGATCAGTCTCCTTCAAAGGGATAGTTCAGCTGTTTGAAGTGAGGCACTTATCAATATTCAGTGTATTAGCCACAAAGGATCCTGGTCAGCTTGACCCTTTTGTTAAGACCCTGGCAAGAGAACCAGAGAAGGAACTGGACCGTCAATCTCTGCAGATCAGATACAACTATTTTAACAAACTCCAACGTGAAAAATTCTTGAAATGTCAGGACCTGAAATAAAAGACTTCCAGAAATGAGCAGATCCAGGCACATTTGCTCTTCTCACACAATCACAATGACGGCTGCTCAGTGATATCATCGCCATCATAGGCAGCATTATGGCATTCCCACACAGACTCTAGTCAGTCTGTGTTTGCATGAACTGTCAGCATGCATGAATCTATCAGAGTTAGTCTTTCTACATTTATCTGAAACTTTGACCGTGCACAGAGCGAAAACTTGACGCCTGGAATCACAAAGATCATGTCTCAGTTTAGCTTGTTATCATCATCAGGGGTACAGTTTTGTCTGTAGCTGTGGAGATTAGGGTCCAGGTAATGTGCTGTCCATTATGTCACCCAGGGTCCTGACATGTTTGCATGTTTGGAGTGTGTGTGTGCGTGCATGCGTGCGTGCGTGCGTGCGTGTGTGTGCCTGAATCTCTAAGGGACTGAACAGTAATGAGATCTCTCTCCTGGCTCGCCTTCCCACAGCAATGGCGTCAGCAGACACAGAAAAAGACGTCCTCCAGTTAGACACAAATACACAGATTATGTAAGAGACAAACACACAAGGCAGAAATATAGAAACTGGGTTCTGTGCACAAGTACAGTATGTTGAAGCAAAAATAGACACACAGTGGGATAAATGACCTCAGTAATTGGCTTTAGAGATTATCTGAGGGGAAAACAGAGGGTCTTAGTGTCATAAAATCCTCCTTTTCTTTCTCTGATGATTCATGTGGGTAAAGAGTTCAAAAGTTTAATCAACTGACAGTTTCTTCAAATTGTCACATCTTGTTTCCCAAAGTTTTACAATACTACACTTGAGCTGAGTGACAGGTTTCCACATGGAGGTAAAAGTCGGGACCAAATCAGTCCAGTTTCTCAGCAGGATTCTTCTCCTACAGAACCATGCTGTTGTACTCCCTGTTGTCAGAATGTGGTTTGGGATCATATGAAGGTCTTCCCTGAAAAAGTCTTTGTCTGGATGGCAGCAGATGTTGATTCTAAACCTGTAGATATTGTTCAGCATTAATGGGGCCTTCACAGATAAGAAAGATACCCAGGACATGGACTCTAAAGATCCCCATACCATCAGGGATGGTGGATTTGGACTGGGAGCTAAGAACAAGAGTGGTCCCTCTTCTCTTTAGAGAGGAGTATGCAGAGTCAATGATCTTCAAAAAAAGAATGCTGGATCTAGATCCATCAAACCTCAAGACAATTTTCCCCTTGGTCCACCTTAGATGGACTCAGATCCAGAGAAGTCTCTGGAGTTATTGGATCCTGTCTCTGTCTGGTCTAAGTTTGAACATCATTACTGGATACATTGATGAACTGTGTTCACAGTCAGTGGTTTTTGAAGTGATTCTGAGTTCATGTGGTGATTCCCACTCCAGAGTCCTGTCTGTTTTTAATGCCCTGAAGATCAGGGCCATCCAGTCCTGGTTTTGGTCCTTGTCCCTTGTCCAGAGATTTCACCAGATCCTCTGAATCTTTGAATGATATTGTGTACTCTAGATGATGAAATTCACTCGGGAACATTATTCTGGAACTGTTGCCCCCACGCAGTCTATCACAAAGGTCTCGTGTGGCTGAGGGACTTCCATCGATAACTGAAGTTTGATTAAAGTCCACGACTTTTTCAGCAGTCCTAATCTTGGAGTTTATATTGAGATACCCCCCACCAGCAGGTGATTAAACATTAGCGTCCCTCCCGATGTCAACACATCTTCATATTATTATTATTATTATCCAGCCTGTGACTCGGAGCAGAAAAGAACTTTTGCTGCAATGAAGTTGGGCTGAAATACTCAGATCATTACACTCACTCCTCACACCCCCCTCGGAGCTTTAATGTGTCAGGCATGTCTATTTCTGTGCAGCCTGACGTGCACAGTGGGCGGTGGGAGTGTGCACGTGAGGCAGCTGCTAACAGGAGTCTGGAACTTCAAGTACACACACACAGTAAGACACAGAGGAGTCTGGAACCTGAGCTGGGAGACGGTTTGGTGGTTATTTTAAACTCTCACAGCACGTATGGAGCTTTGTCAGGCAGCACAGAGACAGCGTTTGTGTGTGTGTGTGTGTGTGTGTGTGTGTGTGTGTGTGTGTGTGTGTGTGTGTGTGTGTGTGTGTATTTTTGAGAATGATGGTGATGCAATAAACTGAGGTGAGCTGTGTACCAGAATAAAATACAGAGAGAGGGATTCACTCCAGAGATGTTACCATACCACCGTCACCTGCTGCACACAGCCTGATGAAATAAAAAGAAAACTTTTTCTTTTTCTCTGTGTGCTACTGTTTCACTGGGCAAAGCATGCTGGGATGCATGGCAGCTCAGACCAGTCTAGTCTAAATACTGGAAAGGGTTAACGTCATCTTTTTCGAGGCCTCGATCACTCGTGTAAATGGTACACCATGTTATCCCTGAGGCTTGAACAGACTGAATCTATGAGTGCTGATCTAGTTTCTTCACTTCCTCCTGGTGCATTGAGCCGCCCTTTTCCTCTTAATGTTGTTGCATCTGCAAATATGGGCTATCCGATGGTGAAGTTTAATGCAAAAGTAGGAGAAGTACACATCGGATACAAAGAGGTGATGGGAACACATGGACTTAGGGAAACAAGTGAAAACGGAGAGAAGTTCATGGATATCTGCGCACTTAACAAGCTTGTTATCGGAGGCAGCATCTTCCCCCATAAGAGGATACACAAAGCAACATGGGTATCACCTGACCACACAACAGTGAACCAAATAGACCACATCTGCATAAGCAAGAAGTTCAGAAGATCACTACAGGACGTGAGAGTTAAAAGGGGAGCAGGTGTAGCATTGGACCATCACTTGCTTACTGCTAAACTGAAACTCAAATTAAAGAAGAACAACACAGAGAAAACAGCTAACAGACAGAAATACAACGTGATCCTTTTGAGGGAGCCAGAAAAACAAAAAGAATACAAATTGAAACTATCAAACAAATTTGAAGTTCTCCAGGTTCTCCAGGACCTGCTTGAAGAGGAGAGCAGCATCGACAGTCAGTGGCAACACATCAGAAACGCACTAACATTCACATGCCAAGAAGTGCTCGGCTACAGGAAATTTCAACAAAAGGAATGGATATCTGCAGAAACCCAACACAAGATCTAAACAAGAAAAGAGAAAAAAGCAGCGGTTTCAAATAGCCGCACAAGAGCATCAAAGGCAAAGGCACAAGTAGAGTATACAAAGGTCAACAGAACGGTAAAGAGATGCATTAAGGCAGACAAGCGCAAATACATCGACAACCTAGCAGAAGAAGCAGAGGAAGCAGCAAGAAAGGGGAATATGAAGCAGCTCTACGACATCACAAGAAAGTTGTTGGGCAGATATCGCAGGCCAGAAAGACCGGTCAAGGATAAGGAAGGAAAAGGCATTACCAAGGACAGCCAACCACGTAGATGGGCAGAACACTTCAAGGAACTGCTTAATAGACCCCCACCAGCAAACCCCCCAGATATCCAACCTGCACAGACCGACCTTCCCATCAGCTGTCTCATACCTACAAGAGAGGAGATCAGGAAAGCCATAAAGCAGCTGAAGATTGGGAAAGCGGCAGGGCCAGATAACATCCCGGCAGAAGGCCTTAAGACGGATATGGAGACCACCGTCAGCCTGCTGCATCCACTTCTGAAAAGGATCTGGTAGGAAGAAGAAATACCATCTGACTGGAAAGAGGGCCTTATCAACAAGCTCCCAAAGAAAGTAAACCTGGGAAATTGCAATAACTACAGAGGAATCATCCTACTTTCTGTGCCAGGGAAAGTACTAAACAGAGATGGATTGGATGAAAGACGCAGTTGACCAGCAACGAAGAGACAAACAAGCAGGATTCAGGAAAAATCTGTCTTGTGTCGACCAGATTGCCACTCTTTGGATCATCATAGAACAGTCTTTAGAGTGGAACTCGCCACTCTATGTGAACTTTGTCGATTACGAGAAAGCATTCGATAGCGTACATAGAGAGACCATCTGGAAATTATTGAGACACCATGGAGTACCCACCAAGCTGGTGAACATCATTAAGAATAGCCTATTCTGGAATGTCTTGCAGAGTTGTACACAACGGACAGCTCACAGAGCAGTGCCAGATTAAGACAGGGGTCAGACAGGGATGTCTATTATCCCCATTCTTGTTTTTATTAGCCATCGACTGGATTATGAGAAAAACAACGGAAAAAAGGAAGAACGGAATCCAGTGGACACTGTGGACACAGCTGGACGATTTAGACTTTGCAGATGACCTGGCACGACTGTCACATAATCACCACCAAATGCAAGAAAAGACAAATAGACTTTCAGTGACATCTGCACAAATAGGACTTAACATCCATAAGGAAAAAAACAAAAAGCATGAGGATAAATACAACTAGCACACAACCAATCAATATAGGCGACACAATGTTAGATGAAGTAGAGTCCTTCACCTACCTGGGGAGTATGCTGATGTGAAATCTAGGATAGGCAAGGCAAGAACATCATTTCTACTCCTCAATAACATCTGGCGCTCTAAACAGATACAGGAAGTAACAAAAATCAGAATCTTTAACTCCAACGTTAAATCTGTCTTGCTCTATGGGGCAGAGACATGGAGAACCACTAAGCTCACAAAACACAAGCTACAAACCTTCACAAACAAATGTCTCAGAAGAATCCTGAAAATCTACTGGCCGAACAAGATAAGCAACAACGATCTCTGGATGAAGACACAACAACTCCCAGCAGCAGACGAAATTGGACGAAGAAGATGGAGATGGATCGGGCACACACTACGCAAACCAGAGTCAAACACCACCAGGCAGGCTCTGACCTGGAACCCTCAGGGGTCACAGATAGAAAAGAACGCCAGTGACCGTGTACTCTGGAGGACCCTTGTCGACGGCCTATACCCCAACAGGGGTGTAAGGCATAAGTAAGTAAGTAAGATGGTGAAGTGCTTTTTTAAAATTCATTTATTTTTTTAAATTAAGTTAAGCAAAACAGATTATGACAAGTGGCTGACAACATATATGCAATACAAACAGATAATGGAGACAAAACAATAAAGTGACAAGTAAAGCAGGAACACAAAACATTTGGATATCTTAAATTTGAAGGTATTGCAAGGTTGTGTTTAAATAAGTGTGGGTGGGTGGATGTTTTTATGTGTGTCAAGGAGTGTGTGTGTGTTTGTGGGTGTGACTGTCCCTCTTTTCCCCGCTTTTAAATTGTAATAATTGTTGAAGAGAGAATGAAAGAAGAAACAGTAAGCGATATGACATAATAATAATTACAATATTAAATAATAATAATTATTATAGTAATAGATCAAAGAAAAAAAGTGAAAATGAAAATATATAAATAAATAAATAAGGAGATAAATAAACAATAGAATTTTAAATAAATTTTTTAAAAATAAAATAAACTAAAAAAAAAACAAATAAATGTGGTGGGATGTAGTTATGATAATTATAGAACAATGACGCCATCCATTAGATATTTCCCATTCAGATGAGCTAAACCAGGTGTAGGAGTTGCCCTGTCTGTGGAAATCTGTAGCGTAGCTTGAATGCAGCTCCTCCTGGAAGTTTCTCACAAAAGGGGTGGAGCTAAAACACGAGCAAGTGACATGTAGGTCGTACAATTCCAATTAAAAACATTGTAAAATTTCTATGTCTTAATTACTAACAGCATGGGTGCTAACGACCATGCCATCTCACAGTTTTGCTTTCCCATTGTGCTCGATACTTTTGGACACCAAATAATTCAGGCTGTTGTAAAGTCATTAAACGCACCATAACTTCACCCTAAATACCCAGAGTGTTCACCTTAGCTTCATCATCAAACGCCCTGACAACATGGCAGAGAGTGACCGATACCTGACTCACTTTCGCCCCCATATAAGTGTCTGCGACCGTACCATACATTTAAATACTAAACTCTGTTTCTGCATTAAAAAAACTCTTCATTTATCCAGATCAAAACTGCACTGTACCTTACAGAGATGTCACCTTGCCTCTGCTCCTGCTCCAAACTACAGGATTAGAGTCATATTTGAAGCCATCTCTGATTTTTCATTAAATATCTTCATTAATTGTGTTTGATGAACACTAATGCCTGGAAACAGCTCATTAATCGTTTAATCTCACAGTAAATCTCAGTGTCAGTCATCCTGTCACTCAGTCTGCAGTAACTCAGCTGTTTTCATCCACACCTCACTCTGTGCTGATTATCACTATAACTAATGAGTGTTTCCGAGCTCAGGCTTGGATCACAGTTTACTCTTTATATAGCAAACCACCTGAGAGTTAATGACAGGGGAGAGAGAGGGAAAAATAAACAAACTGACTCCAAAAGGACTGAAACATGCTCCTAAAAGATCCTGCACATTGATTTTAACCCTAACCCCAAAACCCTAACCCTAACCCTAACTCTAGCCCTATAACGCAATACCCAGAGGAAGCCCTTACACCGTAAAAAAAAAACAACAACACATTTTTCCTTTATTTTTGTTCTAACTGACTCCAAAAGTTCTGAAATGTGCTCCTAAGAAGGTCCTGCACATTGATTTTTAACCTTAACCTCAAAACCCTAACCCTAGCCCCGTAACCAAATACCCAGGTGAAAAACCTGACACACACACACACACAAAAAAAAACAACAGAAATTTTTCCTTTTTTTTTGTTCTAATCAAAAGTTCTGAAACGTGCTCCTAAAAAGGTCCTGGTAAGTGATTTTAACCCTAACCCCCAAACCCTAATTCTAACCCTAGCCCCATAACCCAATACCCGGTGTTACCCAAAAAAAGCACCTTAAAAAAAAGACATTTCTACTTTTTTTTTTTTTCATAACTAACTCCAAAAGGAACATTGTCAGATTTTTTTTTATCTGGGGGGGGGAGGGGGTGTTAGGACTTCCTTTGGGTAACACCTGGGTATCGGGTTACAGGGCTAGGGTTCAGGTTAGAGTTGAAATCAATGTCCAGGACCTTTTTAGGAGCACGTTTCAGACCTTTTGGAGTGAGTTAGAACAAAAAAAAAGGAAAAGTTTTGTTTAGGGCTTCCTTTGGGTAACACCGAGGTATTGGTTTTTTTATTAATTCTTAATAATAAATCTATATCTAAATGTTCAACTTAAATCTAATTGCTTCACCAAAAACTCAATTATATATCAAATCTAAAATATAAAATTAAGCTCTAAATAAATCTAAAACTAAATCTGTAATCTTATTTCAAATACCAAATCTTAATGTTTAATCTTAATCTCAATTTTATATATAAATCTTAATGCCTTATCTTAAACTATAATATCAAAATCTCAATCTAAATGTGATCAAATGGCAATGTTAAATCTAAACCTCTAAATCCTTAGACTTACTCTCAGAAAAACCTCTAATACAAAATGTTAAATCTAAAGCTAAATGGTTCATTAAGAAAATTATTCTGCTTCAAAATAATACAGCTAAATATGAAATGGAATCCAAATGTTAAACCTAGTTCTAAATGCTTGACCCAAAACCTGAATAAAATATCTAGATCTAATTGATACATCAAAAAGTAAAAATCTAAAATTTAGTGATGAAACAAAAGCCAAATTATTAATTGCAATAATTAACAAATCTTACTCTAAAACAAAATATAAAAATCAATTAATAATAAATCTACATCTTAATGTTCACCTTAAATCTAAATGCTTCACCAAAAATCAATTATTGATCTAATCTTAAGCATTCATATAGATATTAATAAATCCACATCTAAATCTGTAATCTAAATTCAAATACCGAATCCTAATGTTAAATCTTAATCTCAATAATTTTAAATATAAATCTAAATACTTGATGTTGAACTATGATATCAAAATCTCAATCTAAATGTAGTGATATCCAAATGTTTAATCTTAACCTCTTAATCCTAAAATTTAATCTCAGTAAAACCTCAAAAACAAAATGTTAAATCTAAAGCTGAATGCTTGATTAAAAACATTATACCACTTCAGATTAATACAGCTAAATATGAAATGGAATCCAAATGTTAAACCTAGTTCCTAATTCTTGATCCAAACCCTAAATAATATATTAAGAAATACATTTCTTTACATCAAAAAGTAAAAATCTTGAATGAAATTATTAAACAAAAGACAAATTGTTAATCTTAATAAAATTAACATACGTAAATCTCAAATAAAATATAAAAAAATAATTCTTAATTATAAATCTACATTTAAATGTTCACCTTAAATCTAAATGCTTCACCAAAAACTCAATTATAATCTAATCTTAAGCATTAATATGGATATAAATAAATCTACATCTGAATCTGTAATCTAAATTCAAACACCGAATTTTAATGTTAAAGCTGAATCTCAATAATTAACCTAATCTCAATTTTAAATATAACTCTAAATGCTTCATTTTGAACTATGGTATCAAAATCTCAATCTAAATGTTATTCAATTGTAATGTTAAATTTAAACCTCTTAATCCTTATACTTACTCTCAGTAAAACCTCTAAGACAAAAAATTAAATCTAAAACTGAATGCTTAATTAAAACTATTTTACCACTTCAAAGTAATACAGTTTAGTATGAAATGGAATCCAGATGTTAAACCTAGTTCTTAATGCTTGACCCAAACCCTGAATAAAATATCTAGATCTAATTGACAAATCAAATAGTAAAAATCTAAAATTTAGTGATGGAACAAAAGCCAAATTATTAATTTAAATAATTAACCAATCTTAATCTAAAATAAAATATAAAAAACAATTCTTAATAATAAATCTACATTTAAATGTTCACCTTAAATCTAAATGCTTCACGAAAAACTCAATTATAATCTAATCTTAAGCATTAATATGGATATAAATAAATCTACATCTGAATCTGTAATCTAAATTCAAATACCGAATCTGAATGTTAAAGCTGAATCTCAATAATTAACCTAATCTCCATTTTAATATAAATCTAAATGCTTCATTTTGAACTATGGTATCAAAATCTCAATCTAAATGTTATTCAATGGTAATGTTAAATTTAAACCTCTTAATCCTTAGATTTACTCTCAGTAAAACCTCTAAAACAAAATGTTAAATCTAAAACTGAATGCTTAATTAAAACTATTTTACCACTTCAAAGTAATACAGTTTAGTATGAAATGGAATTCAAATGTTAAACCAAGTTCTTAATGCTTGACTCAAACCCTAAATAAAATATCTAGATCTAATTGATAAATAAAAAAGTAAAAATCTAAAATTTAGTGATGGAACAAAAGCCAAATTATTAATCAAAATAATTAAATCTAAATCTAAAATAAGATATAAAATCAATTCTTAATAATAAATCTACATCTAAATGTTCACCTAAAATCTAAATGCTTTACTAAAAACTCAATTTTATATCTAATCTAAATATAAATATAGGTCTAATTACATCTAAATCTGTAATCCAAATTCAAATACTAAATCTTATTGTTAAATTTTAATGTCAATAATTAATCTTAATCTCAGTTTTAAATGTAAATCTCATTACTTCATTTTGAACTATGATATCAAAATCTCAATCTAAATGTAATGATATCCAAATGTTAAATCTAAACCTCTTAATCCTAAAACTTAATCTCAGTAAAACCTCTAAAACAAAATGTTAAATCTAAAGCTGAATGCTTGATTAAAACCATAGACTGTATATACTATGGACAACTTGGTTCCGCCTACCGCCTGTATACAGCTTTGAAGCTAAAAAGCTCTCGGTATTTCAGGGATTTTTCTTAATTTCCTGAAACCAACGCTGTGCAGTTGCGATGTGCGCATTCGACCGCGCAGTCGCCGAGAGTCGCTGTGATGACGCTTGGCTCAAATACCGTATCCCCCCGGGTGAGCTACACAATCCCTGAACGCCCATAGGCTGTATCAGGTGTCAATATAGAAAACTTGAACCCCCTAATAACTTTTAAAAACTTCACAAAAAAAGAGGAATTGAGCACAAACCAGTCTTACTGTAACTACATGTCAACATCACAAGCAGAGGGGAGAAAAATTTATGTTCTGTGTAATAAATTTCTAAAGTTCGTCCACAGCTCCATAAACTATGCTGGCGGAGGCGGGATTTATGACCTATACTGCAGCCCATCAACAGAGGGTGCTGTTCTCGGAGTGGCTTCACCCAGCGAGGAGGCAGACTCTGTCCATTCTATATACAGTCTATGATTAAAACCATTATACCACTTCAGATTAATACAGCTAAATATGAAATGGAATCCAAATGTTAAACCTAGTTCTAAATGCTTGATCCAAACCCTGAATAATATATTAAGAAAGAAAAATTTTAAATCAAAAAGTAAAAATCTAAAATGCAATGATGAAACACAAGTCAAATCATTCATCTTTAAAAACATTATATATCTAGATATAAAATTAAATATAAAAATTAATTCTTATATATGAATCAACATATAAATGTTCAACTTAAATCTAAATGCTTCACAAAAAATTCAATTATAAACCTAATCTTAAATCTTGATACAGATACAAATAAATTTTAACTATAATATCAAAATCTCAATCTAAATGTTATTAAATCGTAATGTTAAATCTAAACCTTAATCCCAAAACTTAATCTCTAAAAAACCTCCAAAACAGAATGTTAAATCTAAAAATAAATGGTTGAATAAAACCATTATAACACTTCAGATTAATACAGCTAAATATGAAATGAAATCCAAATGTCAAATCTAGTTCTAAATGCTTGACTCAAACCCTGAATAAAATGTCTAGATCTAATTGATAAATAAAAAAGTAAACATCTAAAATTTAGTGATGAAACAAAAATCAAATTATTAATCTAAATAATTGACAAATCTAAATCTAAAATAAAATATAAAAATCAATTCTTAATAATAAATCTACATCTAAATGTTCAACTTAAATCTACTCAACTTTAACTGCTGGAAACTATATTACCAGAAAAACGTGAGTAAGAAGTTGCTTAGAGAGAGGTCCCAGTCTGTGTTTAACAGAAGAGTGTTGACAATCAAAACAACAACAACCACCACAAACAACAAAAAACACATGCTGCTGTTTTTCTTCTTGTAAACGGCCTGGTTTAGAAGGAAAGAAGGCTTGAGCAGAGGTGGACAACCATGTGCCATGGAGAGCTGAGAGGCTGCAGGTTTTCTTTCCAACCCAAAACTCCACCAGGTGATTTCATTGATTACCTTACCTCCAAGCAGAGAGCAGGGACTAATCAGTGAAATCACCTGGTGGAGTTTTGGGTTGGAAAGAAAACCTGCAGCCTCTCAGCTCTCCATGGCACATGGTTGTCTAACCCTGGGGCCTGTTCTACGAAGCAGGATTACTGCTTAGCGAGGTAACTTCGAGGGTAAGTTCGGGGTTTCCTGTTCTACGACGCGGGTTCACTTCTTAGCGAGGTGAGTCTCCATGGCAACGTACGCTGAACGGCTAACCTGCTCCGGGGCAGGTTAGGTTCCAGATTGAACTCACCAAGTATAAAAACCCCGCCCACTGACCAATGAGCTCTCTCGAAAAGGATCCTATAGACCTCAGTGCTCGTATTGTCCGAGGAGCACTCCGGCGCGCGAGAGTTTTCAGAGACCGCACAGACCCACTTATTTTTCCGGATGACCACTTTTATAAAAGGCTCATATGGCCTACATATCACACAAGAAATGTTAACACGATAGGAATGAACAAATGAATGAATTCATCTTGGAAATAAATTAGACATGTCTGGTGCATGATAAAAGCGCATGT
Organism: Xyrichtys novacula; assembly: GCA_962446985.1. NCBI lineage: Eukaryota > Metazoa > Chordata > Actinopteri > Labriformes > Labridae > Xyrichtys > Xyrichtys novacula. Next base: position 14,819,234 of record OY660865.1, read on the forward strand.
TAAACAGTGCTATTTCAGGGTGATAATGGCATCAAAGATTTTTTGCGCACTATACTTCCGCATTGAGACTGTCAGCAATTTTCTGCCAGCATTCCTTCCGTGCTTTTGCAGTGACGACATTGTTGCTTTTGAGGTTTTTGATAGATTTGAATTTTTCATACTTTCTCATGATCGGCTCCTGCTCCTCGTTTGTAAAGTACGTAGTTCTTGGCTCTCCAGCCTGCTCTGACGCTCCAGACTGGTCCATGTTCGCGATTGGTCAGATGCGGTGGGCTTCGCCTTACATGTGTGCACGCGCTCATAGCAAAGCTGGATCCACTTATGAGGTTGATCACCAGCGTCGTAAGACCGTTTAGCGAGACCGCTGGCTACCACGCTAAGTCGAGCGAGGTAGCTCCAAGGCTACCTCGCTAGGTTGAACCTGCTTCGTGGAATAGGCCCCTGGGCTAGAGCATGTTGTGACTTTACACTTTTGAAACCAAATACCTATTAGTGCATGTATTTATTCATTAAAGTGTATTTATTTTCTAAATTATTTATTTAAAATATTTTGACTTGCAGCCTATGCAGACATTTTTCAAATAATCATACATTAATCATAATAGAGGTAAAAAGTTCATTTAATCTTGATTTAGATTTTCTCCATTATCGCCCAAACACTGATGCAGTTTAGCGATGAAAATAAAGGAGAAGAAGGTGAAAGAGACAACCAATTAAAGCAATGTATTACTCTTGTGGTACATGAAGGACAATGTAGGCTAACATGTAGTTCCATGTATAGGTTAAGTAGTACCCCCTGACCCCCATTCACCGAATCAGTTTGGTCTTATTGACTTCCCGTCCCCAGTAAAAAATGTAGGGGGGAGGGTGGAGGGGTGGAGAAGATCTTGTAGGTAGGGGGGGCCTGGTTGTGGACTGCTTTGTGGGTGAGAAGGAGGATTTTGTACTGAATGCGATGGGGGATGGGGAGCCAGTGAAGGTTCTGGAGGACGGGGGCGATGTGTTGGTGGGAGCGTGTATGGGTGAGGAGACGGGCGGCAGAGTTCTGGATGAGCTGAAGTTTATTGAGGAGAGTGGAGGTAGTGCAATGGAGGAGACTGTTACAATAATCTAGACGAGATGAAATGAATGCATGTATGAGGGTTTCAGCTGCAGGGTAGGAGAGGGAGGGGCGGAGGCGGGCAATGTTTTTGAGGTGGTAGTAGGCTGTTTTGGTGATTTGCTTGACGTGCTAGGTGAAGGAGAGGTTGCTGTCGAAGAGAATACCAAGGTTGCGACAGTGGGGGGAGGGTAGGGTTGCCAACTCCAAGAGATTGAGAAAAGGGACAGTTAATCTGCCGAAAATTTTTTGGTGTCCCTCATAAAATTTGGGTGTCCCTTATTTCAGGCCGAGAAATGTGGGGATATGTGCATACAAAAAAAATAATAGTCACAGTTATACAATCATCATGCCTAATATGTTACACCAAGTCCTATTCATAAACCAAGTAAATGCAATTAGATAAAGTAAATGCAACTAGAATAAGCGACCCAAGGCATGTACACAAACATAACCATAAATTAAACCTTAATTTATAGACAGACTACACAAGAAACATTATCAATGTATCATTGAAGAATTTATTGTGTGCAAAATAATAATAATTCTTCATGGAACATATGGTGCAATGTCACCATATTGAAACAATGTTTGACTTATTCAAGAAGTCAAAGTGCAAACACTTTATTACAGTTAACCTTAATTATATAACCTCCTTAAAATATTACAAACTAAAACATCACAAGGAGCGTCACGTTTTAGTTCATTATGGGACATGTCTTTTTGTTTTCAAATACGGTACGATCCCGTTTTTTACGGTACGGTTGGGAACCCTAGGGGAGGGGGAGAGGGTGGAGTTGTCAATGGAGAGATGAAAGTCTGTGACTGTGGAGGTGAGGGAGTTTGGGCCGATGATGAGGAGATCTGTTTTGTCATAGTTTTTTGTCATAGGTTGCTGTCCATCCAGTGTTTGACATCAGAGAGGCAGTTTGAGGGGGAGTGTTGGGTCTGGGGGGTGATGGAGGTGGAAGAGATGTACAATTGAATGTCATCAGCATAGCAGTGGAAGTGGAGATTGTGTTGACGGAGGATGTGGCCAAGAGGGAGGAGGTAGATGATGAAGAGGAGGGGACCAAGCACCGAACCCTGGGGGACACCTTGGGACACGGGGGCAGTTGTGGAGGAGCAGTTGTTGATGTGGATAAAGTGATTCCGGTCTGTGAGATATGAGTGGATCCAGTTGAGAGCGGTGTCTGTGATATTGAGGAGGGAGTGTAGGCGGGACAGGAGGATGGCATCGTCGATGGTGTCAAAAGCGGCGGCGAGGTCAAGGAGGATGTGGATGGAGAGTTGTCTGGAGTTAGCAGAAATGAGGAGGACATTGGTGACTTTGATGAGGGCAGTTTCGGTGCTGTGGTGGGTGCGGAATCCTGATTGAAACAGTTCGTAAAGATTGTTATTGTTGAGGTGGGCTTTGATTTGTGATGCAATGACACGTTGACACGGATTTGCGCCAGGAAAGGGAGGTTGGAGATGGGCCGGAAGTTGTTGATGTCGTCAGGGTTGAGTCCAGGTTTTTTTAAGGATGGGGGTGACAGTGGCCAGTTTGAGTGAAGGGGGAACAGTGGCGGAGTTGAGGGAGGAGTTGATGATCTGTGTGATGATGGGAGAGATGACGGGGAGGCAGTGCTTAATGAGGGAGGATGGGATGGGATCCAGGTTGCAGGTGGATGATGACATGGAGCAGATGATGTCGGTCACGTCGGTTGGAGAAACAGGTGAGAAGCGGGAGAGTGCTGATGGGATGAGGGGAGGAGGGGAGTAGCTGGGAATGGAGGGTGGGGGAAGGGAGTTGTAGATTGTGTTGATTTAGGGTGGAAAAAGGAGAGGAATGAGTTGCGCTTTTCCGGGGTGAAGGTGATGGAGATGCTGTCTATGGGGTTGAGCAGTTTTTTGACCATGGAGAAAAGAGCCTTTTGGTTACTGGAGCCGGAGTGGATGAGGTTGGAGTAATAGGAAGAACGGGCGGAGTTGAGGGCTGTTCTGTACAGGTGGAGATGGTCAGTGTAGGCTTGGAGATGGACGGTGAGGCCGGTTTTGCGGTAGAGACGTTTCAGTTGGCGTTTGTGTGATTTCATTTTGTGCAGTTCTGAGGTAAACCAGGGGGCAGAGTGTCTGAATGAAACTGTTCTTGTTTTGAGAGGTGCGAACTGATCCAGGCAGGAGGATAGAGTGTTATTGTAGTAGTTGAGTAGGTCAGCAAGTTTAGCAGATGGTGGGGGAGGGGAGGAGGGGATACAGTGAGGGTGGCAGATAAGGAAGCAGAGAGGTCCTGAGGCGAGATGGATTTGAGGTTTCTGAAGGAGATGTGTCGTTTTTCACTGTGAAGCATGGGGGGGGGGTCTGGACGCTGAAAGTGACAGCCAGGTGGTCAGATATATAGAGGTTGATGGTGGAGAAATGGTGGATATGCTTGTTTGCAGGTGGGGTTGTCAGTGTGAAAGTTGAAGTCTCCAAGCAGCAGGACAGAGGATGAGATTGTACTTAGGTGGGTGACAAAGTCAGAGAAATCAGAGAGGAATGATGGGTGGGGCTTTGGAGGGCGGTAGTTGGTGTAATGACCAGAGTGGTGGGGCCGGGGAGTTTGACGGAAATATTTTCAAATGAGTGGACAGACGAGGTGGGGACGGGGGTGGTCTTGAAGGTCTGTTTGTGGATGAATGCGACGCCACCACCTTGCCAGTGAGGTGGGGTTGGTGCAGGTAGGAGTATCCGGGGGGCGTGGCTTGGTTGAGTGGAAAGACATCAAGATGGTTGTGCCAGGTTTCAGTTAGGCAGAGGAAGTCCAGGTTATTATCTGTTATGAAGTCAGCCAGGATGTGTCCTTTGTTACTGAGGGAGCGGGTGTTTTGAAGGGAGGATCCAGTAGTTGTAATTATTTGAATGAAGAAGCTGTGACGAGATCCTGGGGCCTGTTGGTGGAGCTGTTTGGGGCGGGAGGGGGAGCTTGCTGTAGTGGCGGCGATGGGATTGGTGTGCAGTACCAGTTGGGGCCTGTTGGTGGAGCAATGAGTGGTGAGGTGTGTGTGCGTGGGGACCGTAGAGGAAGGGGGCAGTTTCCAGGTTTGGAATGTCAATAGTCAATCGCATGTTGGATGGTTGTGAACTGCATGTTGAATGTTGGCTGTTAAAATCCTACTTCCTAGCATGTTTGGGTGTAGACCGTCCTGTTTGAAAAGTGGTTTGCGGTTCCAGAAAAGATCAAAGTTACTGATGAAGTGGAGCAGTTTGGAGTTACAGGTAGACTGAAGCCAGCTGTGGAGGGAGAGGATACGGCTAAAAAGTCCATATCCACTGCTGAGAGGTGCGAGTGGGCCACTGACGAAAATGGTTTTTCCGGTGTTTTTGAGGAGGTGAAAAAGTGCAGTAAAGTTAATTTTTGTGATTTCAGAGTGTCGACGGGAGGCATCGACACAACCGACGTGGACAATAATTCTGTGGACGGATGGGGGGAGTGATTTTAGAATGTCTGGGAGTTTTGTCAGTATGGACTGCACAGATGCACCGGGAAAACAGTGCCTCAAGGCGTTGAAGAACCGGACGTTTCTTGTGATGGAGTCGCCGATGATGAGAGTGGTCCGGGGGAAAAGTGGACGAGGAGTTTGGCTGAAAAGAGGAGATTTAGGGGGCGATGCAGTTGGTGTTGTAGCGATATGAACCTCACACGGCCGCACCAAAATAATACGGTTTGAAATGAGCCTCACACGGTCGCACCAAAATAATACTGTAGCGATTTGAATTTATAATAAATGTCTGAAGATTAATAATCTCAAATTATGACATTTATGCACTCGTTGAAAGGGGCACCACCCACCCTTAATGGTGGGAAAATAAAGAAAACAAAAGTTTAATTCAGAAATCAAACATCAAGTCAGTTTTAATTAATCAGTCTCATATCTTAAGCCGAAATTCTCATTTCAGGGACTCCACTTCTGGAAGAACACTAACAGACAAGAACTTAGAAAAATAATGATCTGTTTATTACAGGATAAATGATGGTACAACATACATGCAATAAATGATGATAAGATAATAAGGATAAATAATAATAGGTGAATAAATAAAGATTCTGAGTCAGGCTAGGAGCACTAAAGTTAATGATAGTGAGTGAATATGCGCTAACATATTAACCTACACTAACTTTGGTGTCGAGATAAACTCGGATGTGGATTGGAGGAATCTAAGATTACCAGAATAAGTGGATATCTGAGTTATGAATGCATGAGACAGCACCAGCCCTCTTTGGAGCTCTGGAGGTTTGCATACTTAAGTGAGACTGGTCCTTGGAGAAGATGGAGCAGCTTCGGAAGGTCCAGGGCTACCGACGGTTCAGCTCAGAAGACGACTGAAGTCAGCCGAAGGATGGGCCTGGAGTTGTAGCACTCGGGCCTGAAGTAAAGCCGGCGCCTGTGGATCCTGTGGATGCTCGTTTGGTCGCTTCCTTGGTCTCACTCAAAAAAACTCTGGCACAGAGGATGACCTGGGCCTGCTGGGTTGCGTTCAGAGGTGACTTTGAAATCACGCAGATAACTCAGATAAACAAGGTTCTATGAGTAGAGATAACTTTCAAAAATGGCTTCGCGAAATTAAAGAAAAATCAATCAAAGGCTTAATCTTGAATTGCTATGCGCACAAAAAGTTGAAGTTTCAAAACTTGAACTAAGATGATGTTAAAGAAAAATCAACGCGTGGCGTAAAACTTAGAAGACTAAGAAAAGTTCTAAGAGAAAACAAAGAAGAGGAAGGGTACAAGAGTAAGGGGACAAGAGAGTGGACAAGAGAGATAAGAGCAACCCCACTTCACTGGTTTTATCTTCTCACACTGGGAGTGTCTCCGTCTGTAGTCTTGATTGCTACAGTGTAGGAGAGTGTTGTGACAGTTCAGTACATTGGCTGTTGTTCAGCGTTACCGTGGGCTCTGGTGCAGGCGGGTGGGTGATGGTGTTGGGACCTACCGGCACATCGGCAGTAGAGGCGGACCCGGCGGAGTTTCTCCGGACTGCCTCCCTTAGCAGTGTCCGTCGGGCAGCACTTGTCGGCCCTGTGATGTTTGTTCGGGTAGCCGGGCGGGAGCGAGAGTCATTCCGCACTCTAGCTGGCGCCGGCGGGGAGGCTGGACCCCAGTCAGAGCCGGGCTGCACACAGATGCCGCTGCTCATCAGCAGGGAGGCCGACTTTGCGCCAGCGTACAGCGGCGCCCCCACCCCGCCGGCAGCAGGCGGGGAGGTCCGCTCAGCGAGTACAGGGAACTCATCGACGGTAGGCCGAGGCAGAGGCCCAGAGGCTCTGCCGGACCTGTTTGCCGATGGTCCGAGGTCCGTTGAGGAGGAGGCTCCTTCCACTGAACCATCCCAGCCGGCACCAGGCGAAGAGGTGGTGGTGGTCGTCGTAGGAGGGTTTCCCGGCTCGGATAAGGCCTCGAGCCGGCTTGAAAGGGCCACCAGGCGGACCACGACCTAGGACCAGGATGGGTGTGAGTGTGTGGTGTGGACGTAGGCCATGGGCTGACTGGTTCCCAAGGCAGTGTGTCATGGAGGGAGGTCTGAAGTGCTGAGATGGCACGGGATTGTCAGATGGCGACATCCATGTAGGAGGTGAGTAATGCCGATTTTGTCTTTAACTCCTCCAACAATTGTGAAGTTCTTCCCTCAGGCTAGTAATTGTGCTTTTGGCCCGGTTGAGCTTGGATGTGAATGCGGGAGGCGTCGAACTCATGTAGGCGTCGAACTCATGTATCAGAGCGGCCGCCATCTTAGCACTCTTGGGCGAAAAAAAAACGTTGAGACTAAACCTACACCCTTGCCCTGAGGACATCCTTTACAAAGTCTACAACTTTGTTGACAAGGCTCAGACCTCTCAACATAACAAAGGCAAGGAAAGACAAAAAGGAAAAATCTAAAATTTTGTGATGAAACAAAAGCCAAATTATTTATTTAAATAATTAACAAATCTTAATCTAAAATAAAATATAAAAATCAATTCTTAATAATAAATCTACATCTAAATGTTCAACTTAAATCTAAATACTTCGCCAAAAACTCAATTATGAATCTAAAATATAAATATATGTCTAAATAAATCTACATCTAAATCTGTAATCTAAATTCAAATACCAAATCTAAATTTTAAATCTTAATCTTAATAGTTAATCATAATCTCAATTTTAGATAGAAATCTAAATACTTCATCTTAAACTATAATATCGAAATCTCAATCTAAATGCGATTTAATCTCTATGTAAATCTAAACCTCTTAATCCTAAAACTTAATCTCAGTAAAACCTCTTAAACAAAATGTTGAATTTAAAGGTGAATGCTTGATTAAAACCATTATACCACTTCAAAAAAATACAGCTAAATATGAAATGGAATCCAAATGTTAAGGCTAGTTCTAAATGCTTGACCCAAACCCTGATTTATATAGCAAGAAAGAAACATTTTAAATCAAAAAGTAAAAATCCAAAATGTAATGATGAAACAAAAGCCAAATTATTAATCTTAATAAAATTAACATATCTAATTTAAAATTAAATATAAAAATAAATTCTTAATATCAAATCTATATCTAAATGTTCACCTTAATTTTAAAAACCTCACAAAAAACTCAATTATAACTTTAATCTTAAAATGTAAATGTAGGCTTATATAAATCTGAAACTGGAACTGTAATCAACAATTCAAACACCAAATCTAAATGTTAAATGTTAAATGTTAAATCTTAATCTTAATAATTAATCCTAATCTCAATTTTAGATATAAATCTAAATGCTTCACTTTAAACTATGATATCAAAATCTCGATCTAAATGTTATTAAATTGTGATGTTAAACCTAGTTATAAATGCTTGTCCCAAACCCTGAATAATATATTTAGAAAGAAACATTTTAAATCAAAAAATAAAAATCTAAAATGTAATGATGAAACAAAAGACAAATTATTTATCTTAATTCAAGTTATAAATTTCAATCTAAAACTACATAAAAAAATCAATTCTTAATTACCAATCTACATCTAAATGTTCAACTTAAATCTAAATGCTTTACAGAAAACTTAATTATAAATCTAATCTTGAATTTAAATATAGGTCTCAATAAATCAACATCTAAATCTGTAATCTAAATTCAAATACCAAATCTTAATTTTAAATCGTAATCTCAAAAATTAACCTTATCTCAATTTCAAATATAAATCTAAATGCTTCATTTTAAACTATGATATCAAAATCTCAATCTAAATGTTTTTAAAATGTTATGTTAAATCTAAACCTCTTGATCCTAAAACTTAATCGCAGAAAAACCTCTAAAACAAAATGTTTAATCTAAAGCTAAATGGTTGATTTAAACCATTATACCACTTCAGGTTCATACAGCTAAATATTAAATGGACTCCAAATGTTAAACCTAGTTCTAAATGCTTGATACAAATCCTGAATAATATATCTCGATCTAATTGATAAATCAAAAAGTAAAAATCTAAAATTTTGTGATGAAACAAAAGCGAAATTATTAATCTAAATGAAAGTAACAAATCTAAATTAAATATAAAAATCAATTCTTAATAATAAATCTACATCTAAATGTTCAACTTAAATCTAAATGCTTTGAGGGGGCTGGTTGACCAATCAGAATCAAGTATTTAACACAGCTGAGTGACAAAAATATCTATAATGACGTGACTGTTTCCATGATTGAAAAATAGCATTGTGATCAGATGAACTGAGAATAAACTCTGACTACACAGACCGTAAACTAACACCTGAACTGCTGATACACAGCATTCATGCTCAGTTTATCAGACACAAAAACGACACACAAACAAACATGAAAGCGCAGAAAACGAAAGATAAGACGGACATGTGACAGACACTGTGTTTTAATCTGTGTATTATTATCATCATTATTATTATTATTAGACAATACAGACACCAAACTAGTATCACACATTTATATCACATGGATCATAATCCAGAATGTAATCACATATTTACACACACACACAGATTAAAATAGTTGCAGCGTCACACACACGGACAAAAGCACTTCAAATACCTTATGAGTGACCCACAATCCCGAAACCGACCCTCTGTCAACCAGGAGAGGTGATCAAAGCATAACATGACATCTACTGTATGTGAAAACATCTTTATATATACACAATGAACACACACACACACACACACACACACACACACACACACACACACACACACAGTCTGACTCAGAGGCAGCAGCATGTTTGTGTGTTAGAACCTTTGAGCTAAAAACACTGGGCACCTGTTCCCCCAAGCCCACCAGAGAAATTCTACCCCATGCTCACCCAGAGTGTGTGTGTGTAACTGTGTGTGTGTGTGTGTGTTTGTAACTGTGTGTGTAACTGTGTGTGTGTGTGTGTGTGTGTGTGTGTGCGTGTGTAACTGTGTGTCTATCCCACATGGACCCTCAGCGACATCACTTCCTCTGTAACCCGGCCCTATTTAAGGCGGCTGTGGAGCCAGAGGGGCTTCAGCAGGATTAAAGACAAAGTCCTCGCACTTTTCACACCAGCAGGCTCACCCACTGACCGACTGACGTTCCGGAAAGCTCAAGATGTTTCTGTGAAGATCCATCGCACCTATAAAGGCTAAGCAGTGCAGATTGTCGCCTGTTATCATCCTGAAGGTTTTCGAGTGAGAAGTTTTTAAGATTTAAGCTGAAGCCGAGAAGGTAAAGAGATTTAAGTCAAATTTTCAACCAGAAATTCTACGAGAAATTATTTTAGAAATTTTGGAACTTTTTACATCAAATCACTTTTAAACTTTGGGACAAGGAACTGTTTGAAATATTGGAAGAACCTTCGTTAAGTTGAGGAAACTTGAGACCACAAAAAACTGTTTCCTGAAACATCTCTCCTGGTTTTCTGTCATCATGAGCGGTGCAACCACCACAGTTCCCCCTGGGGAGCCCAAAGCCTTCAAACGCACTGTCCGAAAGATAAAATGTGCCGCCATGGTGGCCAATTTGGCAAAAAGTTGGCAGGGCTGGGCCAATGATCACTCTGAGAAACAGGACGCCATCCCGAGCGGCTGGATGCCTTCATCCGTGGAGGAGGAAGACAAAAAAGTGCGCAACCACATGGCCAATCTGACAGTAAAGCCTCGAGTAATCAAAGCCGACCCCACTGACAATGATGGGTGTAAAATCAGGGCCTGCACCATCACCAAGACCGTCCAGCCCAAACGCAGCGAGTGCAGCAGCAGTGATTTGGTTAACGCCATCCGAGGAAAGATGGAGTCTGGTCCCGCGCAGAGCAAGCCGTTCTTAGGCAATGAGTCGCCAACTCGTAGGCGCCAGATGAGAGCCCTGCAGAATGCAGAAGGAGGAGGAGGAATCATCCAGGACAGAAAGCAGATGCTGCAGGAGAAGAAACTCAGCTCCAGAAGCAGCAGCGTAGAAACCGAGGACAGTGGGATTGGAGAGGAGTCGGGGCTTAGCGACGACAACACACCAAAGAGTGAGGAGGATGACATCCAGCCCAAGAAACACACCTCCAGACCAAAGGTAGGGTTCGTCTCCATGGTAACATGAAAACAGAGAACGTTCAAATGTGGCGATTTAAGTTAAGGTTAAGTTTAAGTTAAGGATGGCAGCAGATGTTGCTCCTAAATCTGGAAATATTGTTTAAAACTGAGGATGCAGCATCTATGACTAATACTTCTTTGTTTAAAGGACAACTGGACTTACTTGAGATGTTTTGCCTAAGGGGACATGTCCCTGCAAGTCCAGTTGTCCTTTCCATGTGGTAATTTCCACTCCAGAGTCCTGTCTGTTTTCAATGCCCTGAAGATCAGGTTCATCCAGTCCTGGTTTTGGTCGTTGTCCTAAAGTAGTACAGAGTATTAGTACAGAGATTTCTCCTGATCCTCTGAATCTTTGAATATTATATACTGTAGATGATGAGCTCCACTTAGGAACATTATTCTGAAACTGTTGAACTGTTTGCTCACGCAGTCTCTCACAGAGTGCTGAACCTCTTCTATCTTTACTTCTGAGAGGTGGGGACAGATTAATCTTTATGTATTTCCACAGAAGTCTCAGAGCTCCAGTAAACAAGTTCAGTCAGAAGTCCTTGAGATGTCACCTGCAGAAACCCAACACCAAACCTCAGCACAGTTGCATAACTCCAACAGTAAAATCTTGGCCATAAAAGGCGAACAACATGTTGAAAAGGTCGTCAGAGATTGAGTCCAACTCATAAAAACATAATCTGCACTGCAGCGCAATAGAATCTATGTAAATTAAGACAGTCGTGGTCTGCAACGTGTTCTCCACTCTGACCTTCAGGTACAGCCTCAAAAGGGGGGACGAGGGGAGGTATGAGAGTGGGACTCTATGAAACTGTCCAATTAGATGAGAATGGGACTCACAAAGGTGTAGCTGACAATCAGACATGAATATGGTGGAAAAATATGGATTTCCAATTTAAGTAAAACAGATTTCTCGACAGTCTTAACACTAACCTTTAAAATCTTATTTTGCGGAGAAACAGGCAGATAGATACGCAACACTCCTGAGGATTCAATCAAGGGTTTCTCAGTGAGAAAAATATCCACTCCTGTAGCTACAAATTAGGCTTTTTATGGTGAAACTGAAACAATACAGTAAAGCTTTAACAAAAAGAGCAGAGAGAGAGAGAGAGAGCTCAGAGAAACTGCGAAATCAGGTGAATTTCAGCCAAAATTTTTGGTCCAGAGTTTATCAAGAATGATTTATTTGGCAGCTTTCAAAAAAGTTATTCATTCATAAATTAAAACTTCTTTTTTTTTTAAAGAAACAGCAGAAGAAGCTGAAGTAAGTCGTTTTTTTAAAGAAACAGTAGAAGAAGCTGAAGTATGTAGTTAAAATAAAAAAAATGTTGAAGGGATCAAGGGTTCACAGGGTTTTGTGGACAATCCCTCCATGGCATGTTCTCACTTTTCATACAGCAAATTCCAAAGTGATAAGGTGACACTCATCTGAAGGCTTGGCGAGCTGTGAAAAATGCCAACGGGGCGGGGGGGGGGGGGGGGGGGTCAGGGTGGGAGACAAGGTTGTATAGGAAGAAGGTTCTGATTTATAAGATTACAGAGGAGATGGTAAAAAGTTATAAAAAATGTTTTTTTTTATTTTCAACCCAAATGGAGTTATTCCTGGACTCCTGACCAATGTTATGCATGTTGGTGTTTCATAGGAAACATAAAGTAGGTCTATATGGGAAGGTCCCCAAAGGTCAAGATCTGGATCGAATGCACCAACCAGACGAGAGTATATTTTAAGATCGAGGGTCATCCATCAACAGGAATCTGCACGTTTATGTTCCTGGCAGCTCAGAGTGACCCCATAAGGCACGATCAGCTAGCTTCTGTTGCTAAGGGGAACTTCACTCCGATTATAAACACCATCAGTGTTTGTTTCCATCTAATAAAAGATACTCACTGGAGTTTGACTGTAAGAGGCACCAATCACGTTGTGGTCAGTATCCATGAAACCATCTGACGTCTTGTTCTGCAGACACCTGTGATCCAAAGCAAACCTTAAAACCTGTTTACGGAGGACTTAAGACATTTAAAAACCTTTCAGAGGGTTTTCAGGCCAGCCTAGAAGTGCAGTGCTTCTTTACACTGTCCATAAACACCATAAGAACTGTGATGCTGGGATTTTAGGGAGTATCTGAGTTATGATGGCAGCAAGAAGCAGGAAGAAGCTGTAGTGTCAAAATTACGGTGTGCCAAAAGGGACAAAAATGCAAATTTAATGTAATCAAATGTAAAATGCATTCAACATCTGACCTTGATTACATCAATGTGCTAACGCTCACAGCCCTAAAATGCCTTTACATTTGAGTGAGTCTGCAGACCTGCAAAGAGAATTTTAAAACAGAACTCAAAGTTCAGGTGTTTGGTCTTAAGTCCTGTCTTAAATCATGGTCCTGGTCTTAAATCCAAGATGCTGTAAAATGCATATATGCAAGTTGCATCTGCATCACTTTAAGTATGATGCCAAGATGCAGGTGAAGATCCTGCAGCAGGTCTTCAGGTGGTGGTTTTGGTTAGATCAACCTCTTATTTTAACCCCTCCTCCATTGTCTTCCTCCAGGTTAAGATTGCAACCACAAACGACATTAAAAGCCGCTGGCAGCAGTGGTCAGAGCAGCACATTGAGGGTCAGAAGTTGAACCCCTTCAGCGAGGAGTTCGACTATGACTACGCCATGTCCCAGCGCCTCCGTAAGGGCGACTCCGGCTACGGCCGCCCTAAAGATGGCTCCAAGACAGCTGAGAGGGGCGACCGAGCCCAGAAACACATCCACAGAGAGATGGAGGAGATGGTGTGGATTATCAGAGACATGAGCTTCAAGGACAGAGAGGGGAGGACTGTCATCACCTTTGGCCGCCTCTTTGACCGCTACGTGAAGATCTCAGATAAGGTGGTGGGTATCCTGCTGCGCTGCCGCAAACACAAGATGCTGGATTTTGAGGGGGAGATGCTGTGGAAGGGACAAGACGACGATGTTCTCATCATTCTGAGGGACTGAGGACAGACCTGAATTCTTATGAACAATAACACACCTGCGACTCTCACACCTCTGCTCACAGACAGAAAGAAAGCTCACAGTGACAGGAGGTAAAGGAGGTAAAGTTCAGAGGAGGCAAAAAACTAAAACACACAAGTCAACTTTAACTTCTCAGTATAAACAGCACATGGGTTTACACGTGGAGGCTAAAAACACCCAGAGAAACACACTCCAGACTCATTAGTTCCTCTCATATACCTGACAGATCATCTGATGAAGGGGTGCTATCTATAGCATGCTTATCACGATCACCTTGCTAGCTATGCTACATGCTATAAGCCTCTGGCATCCTCTGTAGTTACACAAGAGCTGGGCTCAGACTGCAGCTGAGGAAACTCTGGTTTCATAACACCCTGGACTACCGCCCGGTCCAATTAAATCTGGGTCAGAATGAAGCTGTCCGAATCATAACCAAGAGTGTCAGGGTGAGAAAACTCTCTTACTGGTCCAAAAGTTTCATCAGTTCACTTTTTCTGAACCACTCTCCATCTGTGAGCTGTGTGCAGACCTGCCTTAATCATCATATTTATTTAAATAGACTGAACACAGAGAGGCTGAGCTCGTTCATGTCAGTCTCTGATGTTAATCATTGTCGGAGTGATTGTTCTGACAGGTTTGACTATGATGACGTGTTTCCCCTCACTGTTACAAGTGTGTTAAATTTGTGTAAATGTTTCAAAGTGAAAGCCGGTGGGTCTTCTTACAGGCGAACGATTACGTTTTAAAGGCCATGCAGGTGTTTCATGTACAGGTTTTGGTTGTAAATAAACAGTGTGTGTAGGTAGAAACCAGTTTAGGTCAAAGCTGTGAAGTGAGGTTCTTTTTGCCGCATTAACATAGATTACATGGAGGTCAATAAAGTCTGGAAACTGGACACTCAAGTCTCCTTTTCTTTTGTAAAATATGCCAAAGACTGTTTTGCTCAACTAGATTAAGTGTCTGAAAATGGCCTTATACCTCGAAATAAACAGGATTTTGCAACAGTGGACATCTAAAATAATAACTTAAAGACAGATGATGATTTAAGTATGATTCTTGTGGCTTGGTATCTTCAACCTTTGGACAAAATCAACTGAGATAGTAAGATGGAGATTAAGATCATAATGATGCACTTTTCACTGTCCACGAGTGTTTCATGGACTTCATCTCTTTCAGTAGGTTCTGCAGACACTATATATGCGTAACAAAAAATGACTAACAAAATGTTCAAACAAATCCAAATCCAAAAGTCCAAAATAACAAAAGAAGCAAAATCTAAAGAATCAAAAAGACACTGGGGAAAAAAAATCACAAGGAGACTAAGGACTCAAAGATTGTTGATCACATGGACCAGGCAGACACAACACACACAATAAATCAACAAAGACAGAGGAGGCCGTCTCCGAATTCGCCTACTATGCGAGCAGTACGTCCTGATTTGCCCCAAAATTTAGTATGCAATATGCAGTAGGCGAACAAATGCGAAATTTGCAGTTTGCCAAAAATACCCGGGTGACGTACTGATACAGGAAAATTTCACAGTATGCGTCGGACCAGTCTGCTTCACCTACTGTTACCCACAATGCAAAGCACCTGGGCAGACATGACATCTTCTGTTACCATACCGTACAATTTTTATCCCCTATTTCCATCGCCTCAAATTCTCCTGCTTCTCCTCATCCTTTATACTGTAAAGTACGCATGAAGTTTACGACACACAGCACATGCCATCAGCGATGTTTACATCACACAGCTGGACAGGCAGCTGGCATTGGAGGGGGTCTAAAGCTTTAATCCATAAAGGTAAATAAACGTTAAAGCAGTCTGACTCAATCAGCAGCCAAGACGGTATTTGAAATAAACTGACAGGAGACAGGAGTTTGTAGAGGGTTTTCATTGTAGTTGTCAAGCTATAGGGACACAGGGAAAAAGGACCACACAGTCACCATCAGTTAACACATATAGTGAGGATTGCAAATTCTTTCACTTGTTTCACGCAAAACGAGGTCAAAATAAACATAACTTAATTTTGCTGTATTTACAGTGCCGTGATGAGAATCAAATGCCGCCAGATTGAGGAGTCATTGCATAGACAGAACACGTTTCAAAGGCTGGTATTTGGCTAAGAAAAAAACTAAAAAATCAAATTAATACACATCGAAGATATGTATTAATTTGAAGTGCGTAAATGAATGGGCAACACTGTAGTGTTGTTGCAATTTACCAGGGTACGATGTACTTTTCTATGCCAGAAACCAGCTAAACCAGGCCAAGCATAATACATAATAACAGCTGACTTGAAGTCATACTGCATACTACTACTGAACACAGTATGCAGTATGCAGTACGCATACTGCATACAGCCTCTGTTTCTGATGTAGTTAGAAGAGACTTAGCCTTAGAGATTTAATGTAATAATAGTACATTCAAATTGAAGGGAATAATTGTGTTCAATACATTCTGATATTTACTCAAAAAGGCATCTCCGATAGAAAACTATTTTAATTTTTAAAATAATAGCTGCTACAACTGTCAGACAGGTTTTTTCCCAATCCCAAGAATCAATGTGAAAACAGATATAGAGAATAAAACACAGAGAATGTGAGGGGAAATAGGGTCAGACACAAACTGAAAACTCACAAGACAGGACTACAGGGGAACAGGAACACTCGGGATCAGAAACACTCAGGAAAGTACACTCAAATAACAAAACTAGGAAAAAAACTAAATAAACAGAACATATGACAAGAAGATTTAGGTTTGTGGCTGGATTGACCAGGATGTTGTAGTTCCCCTAAACATAGTGGATCCTGGAGGGCTTCACTCAACTGCAGATAAAATTTGTGTAACGAAGTGAGGCCCAAAATTTCACCTGCCCACATACTTACTTACTTACTTACTTACTTACTTAGGCCTTTGTATTCCTTTCGGAACATAGGCCACTGATGAATCGCTTCCACACTTTTCTGTCTTGGGCCATCCTCTCTAGCTGTTTCCACGCCAGTCCCTTCTCTTTCACTTCTTGTTCTGTACTCCTTCTCCAGGGGCCTCATGTATCAACGCTGGCGGCGCCAGAAAACCTTGCGTCCGCCAAGATCGGCGCAAACGTCCAGATTTATCATCGCGAAACGAGCGTCAGTTCCAGCGGTAACCAACGCAAAGTGAGGAGGTGGTGTAGAAGTTGGCGTTGAGCCGATACTTGTGTTGACGGCACTTTGGCGACACTGTGTGGCGGTGTTTGGTGACTCACTATGTGACAAGCGTGCACCACATCCCCGTGGCCGAGCAGCACGTCGCCCCACATGACGAACCAGCAGCAGACGGAGGGATGCGTAAGAAGTGAATACACAGTTCAATGAGCCAAATTAATTTATTTTCGCCACCAGACGCTCGAGGACATTTACGAGCCGGTCCAGCCACTCGTTGATCCCCGCGATCCCCTTGATGATTTCTTCCTGCGATTGCAGGACCGCCTCCGTGAGGACCCTTCCACTGGGTCCGGGTGGTCCAGCGGAAGCACCGCGGCTGGTGGACGCTCCACCCCTTGTCGGCGCGCTGGTGCTGATGCTGGTGCTGGTGCGGGGGCCGGGGTGGCCCGAATGCCACTGGTCCTGGCCGACGACTCCGAGCCGGCGGACGGGCTGCCGCGGGCCGGGGTTCTGCAAGCCGGCGACACGGCCGACACATTGATTTCTGTGACACAATAAAAATATTGGTTCATTTCAATTCCTGCTTCTGTGTATCTGTTGCGTTTACATCTCTCTCCACGGTATCATAGGTAATGTAATCCAGTATTTAGAGGTCAGTTATGCACATTACAGTTGTTTATTGCATAAAAAGTTATCGAAAAATGAAGTTAAGGGCGAAGTATAAATCACGTCTAAAAATAGACTGAATCCCGACGTTGAAATGAAGTATAAACTTAGACTAGACGTCTAATATACGTCTTTTGCTCAGTGGGATGGCAAAGCATGTGGACATTTGTGTGACACGCCATTTACCCTATAATAATAATCGCCACCACCCGCTGCTCAAACGGCGTGAGGGTCTCCTCCCCCGGAACCCCACCTGTCTGGCCGGTACTCCTCTGGAGGGCAGCTGTACGCCGCTTGACCTCCACCTTGAGGTCCGACCACTTTTTTTTTTATCTCCGCAGGGGTGCGTGTCTCGGAACCCACCGCGTTCACCCTCTTGCAAACTTTCTCCCACTCCAAGCGTTTTCGTTTTGCACTGACGCCACTGGACAGGCTGCCAAACAAAACACGCTGTCGCTCCTCCACCTCCGCCACCAGCACCTCCACCTCGCACGCCGTAAATTTAGTTTTTCTTGTCATTTTATCTGCGTGCGAGGACAGGGAGACCCTATTTAAATAAATCTGCATATTTATAGGAGGACGTAACGGGGGCGGGCCCGGTCACTCCGACTTCTGCGCTCAATTCCAAGCTGATTGGGATTTATCAAGGAAACACACGTGGCTTTCGGCGCCCGCACACCTTGATACATACGGATTTTTTTCAGCATGACGGACCTTGCGTGCGCTCGTTTCTGGTATGAGTCCCACGCAGGTGTTGATACATGAGGCCCCTGGTGTTTCTGGGTCTTCCTCTGTTCCATGTTGTGGGTTCCATGTTAGTGCCTGTTTGGTTATTGCAGTTTTGTCTTTCCTGAGTGTGTGACCAATCCAGCTCCACTTTCTCCTTAACAGCTGTACCTCTATTTTTTCTTGGTTGGTGCGTTCCCACAAGTTGGTGTTATTTATGCGGTTTGGCCAGATGATCCTGAGGATGCATCTTAGGCAGTGGTTAATGAATGTCTGTAGTTTATTGGTGGAGTCATTGGTGGTCCTCCAGGTTTCCGATCCATACAGGAGTATGAATTTGACATTGGAGTTGAAGATTTTGAGCTTGGTATTGAGTGAAAGGTTTTTGGTTTTCCAGATCTTGTTTAATATGTTGAATTTGATTCTTGCTTTCTCTATTCTTGCCTTCACATCCTCCTCTGTCCCCCCGTCCACATCTAAAACACTTCCCAAATATGTGAATTTGTCAACCTCTTCCAGTGTCTGGTCCCCAATGGTTCTGGGGTTTGTGCTTTTGTTGTTTATGCGCATTATTTTTGTTTTTGGTCAGTTTATTTTGAGCCCAAGTCCAGCTGCTGTTGTTTCTAGCAGTTGAGATTTCTCTTGCATCTGTTCGTGGTTATGTGAGAGTAGTGCGAGAGTAGATGTGCGATAGTGGCAAAGTCGAGGTCCTCAAGATGTTGTGTCAGGCTTCACTGGATGCCAGTCTTTTTAGTATGGGTTGTTTGTTTCATGGTCCAGTTGATGCAAAGGAGGAAGAGGAAGGGGGACAGCAGGCATCCCTGTTTCACCTCAGTGAGCACTGTGAATGTTTCTTGTGCCTGTCCCTGGTGGAGTACTTGGCATTGCATGTCCTTGTATGTGCTCTTTATGATTATGAATTTGGGGGGGATTCCATAGTGTGCCATCAATTGCCATAGCAGCTGGCAGTCTACACTGTCGAATGCTTTTTCAAAGTCAATGAAATTGACATAGACAGGTGTGTTCCATTCTATGGATTGCTCGATGATGATCCTGAGGGTGGCAATTTGGTCACTGCATGATCTTCCGTTCCTGAAACCAGCTTGGTTTTCTCTCAGCTCCTCATCAACCCCCTTTCGCAGTCTCTCTAAGATAATGCGATTGAGCACTTTGCCTGGTGTTGATAGCAACATGATCCCTCGGTAATTGCTGCAATCCCTGAGGTCTCCATTCTTAGGAATAATAGCAATGAGCCCGTTCTTCCAGTCTGCTGGTATATTTTCCTCTTCCTCCCATATTTTCTTGATCAGCTGGTGTAGCATAGTGGTTGAGGTTTCAACATCAGCCTGTAAGGCCTCTGCTGGGATGTCATCTGGCCCTGCTGCCTTACCTCTCCGTAGTGCCTTTATGGCCTTCTTTACCTCAGATCTTGTCGGGGAGGCACAGTTGATGTCAAGCATGTGTGCAGTTGGTGGAATCTCTATCTCTTGGACAGATGCTCTGTCCACCTCCCGTGTTGCTCTTCCTTGGTGGTAAGGAGTTGTCCCTGTTTGTCACGGATTTGTGCGTTGGTCTGCCTGAACTTTCTGGATAGTTTCTTGGTGGTCATATAGAGTTCTTTGAGGTTGTTTTTTCCAGCTGCATTCTCTGCTTCTTGTGCCAAGGCCTTGATGTAATTCTGTTTGTCACGTTTAGGGCTTTTCTTCACCTCCTTGTTTGCTAACTCATATGCTTTCTGTGCTACTGTCTTTCTTGCTCTAGTTTTGCATTTGTTTAGTGTGTCCTTCTTTGCCCTCCTCTCATCTATTCTTTTTAGTGTTTCTGTTGACAACGGGGGTTTGTGGTTTGTTTTCTTTTTCCCCACCGCTTCTTGACACGTCTCCTTCCATATGTTTTTCAGGCTGTTCCAGTGCTCTGTCACTGGTTGTTGGAGTTCTTGCAGGGCTTGAAACCTGTTCTGTAGGGTGGTTTGATACAGTTCAGTTGTTCCAATGTCCTGGAAGAGCTGGATGTTAAATTTTGCTCTGCTGTTTGAGGGGTTGTTGCAGCGTTTCAGTTTCAGTTGGACTTTTGCAGCCAGTAGATGGTGGTCTGACGCAGCGTCTGCCCCCCTCTTCACTCGTACATCAAGGAGAGAGCGCCTGAACTTCCTGTTTATGCATATGTGGTCGATTTGGTTTTCTGTAGTGTGGTCAGGTGATATCCAGGTGGCTTTATGGATGGGTTTATGGGGGAAAACTGTACTTCCTATGACCAGATTGTAGTCAGCACATACGTCTGCAAATCTCTCCCCATTTTCATTCATGATGCCAAGCCCTTGCTTTCCCATAGCTAGTTCATATCCACTGTTGTCATTTCCCACCTTTGCATTCATGTCGCCCATGAGCAAGAGGATGTCTCGTTCTCTTCTGGTCTGGAGTAGATGTTGTAGCTGGTTGTAGATGTTGTACTTAAGTTCATCATCAGTATTGTTGGTGGGTGCGTAGCATTGAATGACTTGGAGGTTTATCCTTTTGTATGTGGTTTGGAATCGTGCAGTGATGATCCTTGAGTTAATAGGCTCCCAACTGATGAGGGCCTTCTGGGCTTCTTTCGAGAGCATGAGTGCCACTCCCTCCATATGTGGTGCTTTTTCGTCGGCATGTCCAGAGTAGAGTATGGACTCGCCACTGCCCAATTTGACTTCTCCTGTCTGGAGCCATCTAGTTTCGCACAAGCCTAGGATGGAAACCTTGTATCTCCTCATCTCATCTGCAATGACTGATGTCTTCCCTGCTGTGTACATGGTCCTGATGTTCCAGGTTGCGATGTTGGTAGGTTGCCTAGGAGAAAGAAGATTCTGACGCATCCTCTCCATATGGTTTTCGGCATGCTTCTTCATTGTCTCTTTAGATTCAGATTCAGATTCAGATTCCTTTATTAACCATTGTGTAAAACACATAGGAATTTGCTTTGGCAATAACATGAGTGTGTTCGGATGTTTTTTCACAGATATAATAAAACACAAACAACACCATGCAGAAAAATAGATAAATATAAAGTGCAGTAGGATCAATAGTGCAAATGTTGTTGAGTCATTACAGTTTCAGAGTTTTAGAGTCTTTCAAGTGTCAAAGTCCCTAGTGGGCGGGGGGATGAGGGAAGCCAGACTCATTGAGCAGCCTGGCAGCAGAGGGGAAAAAAACGAGTCTATGGCGTGCTGTGGTGGCCTTCAGCAGCTGCATCCTTCTCCCAGAGGGGAGCAGGGAGAGGAGACTGTGGCCAGGGTGGGAGGGGTCGGCCATGATTTTTCTTGCCCTCCTCAGCGCCCTGGATTTGTGCAGGGACTTGAGGGAGGGCAGTGGGCGGCCAATCACCCTCTCCGCTGACCGAATCACCCTCTGCAGCTTGATAAGGACTTTTGCAGCTGCAGCGGGGAACCAGGTGATGATGGAGTGGGTGAGGATGGACTCAATGATGGCCGTGTAAAACTGAGTCATCATGGTCCTTGATAGTCTGTACTTCCTCAGCTGCCTTAGGAAAAACAGTCTCTGCTGGGCGTTTTTCAAAAGGGACATGATGTTCATTTCCCACTTCAGGTCCCGGGAGATGGTGATGCCCAGGAGCGTAACGGACTCCACAGAGTTTACCAGGGTGCCTCCCAGCATGATGGGAGGGGGAGGGGCTGTGTTCTTGTGGAAATTCACCACCATCTCCACTGTCTTTTGGGGATTAAGGTCCAGGTTGTTGCTACTGCACCAACTGCACAGCCGCTCGATCTCCCTCCTGTAGGCCGACTCGTCCCCCTTGGAGATGAGGCCCACCAAGGTGGTGTCATCGGCAAACTTGAGGAGCTTGACCGACGGGTGGAGAGAGACACAGGTGTTGGTGTACAAGGAAAACAGTAGTGGGGACAGGACACAGCCCTGCGGGGAACCGGTGCTGGTGGACCAGGAGCTGGAAATGCTTTTCCCCAGCTTCACCCGCTGAGACCTGTTGGTCAAAAAGTCTGTAATCCACTTGCAGGTAGAGGCAGGCACTTGCAGCAGGGACAGCTGGTGCTCCAGGATGGATGGTAGGATGGTGTTGAAGGCCGAACTGAAGTCGACGAACAGGATCCTGGCATAGTTGCCAGCAGTGTCCAGATGGTTTAAGATGAAGTGCAGAGCCATGTTTAGCTTGCCGACATACTCAGGAAACAAAGATAATGAGATCTGAACGGGCTGTTTTGGAAGATACATCCTACAGGAGGGACTTGCATAAGCGTCGTCGTTTTCTTCCGCTTCATTTGGGTCCGGGTTGCGGGGGCAGCAGCTTCAGGAGGAAAGCCCAGATGGCCCTCACCCTAGCCACTTCCACCAGCTCCTCCGGGGGGATTCCCAGGCGCTCCCAGGCCAGGCGAGAGATATTATCCCTCCACCTGGTACTGGGCCGGTCACGAGGTCTGTGGCTCGTTCGGGCTGAGCCCGGCTTGGCCCCATGGGTGCAGGCCTAGGCGCTCGCCAGCATGCCCCGACCCCAGGCCAGGCTCCACGGTGGGGCCCCGGTGTCCCTCCGGGCCGGGTACACTGTTTCCTTTTGTTGTTTTCCATGATGGTCTTCTGAACTGTTCTTAGTCTGACCCTTCGCCTAGGACCAATCTGCCTTGGGAGACCCTACCAGGGTCCAAAACCCTGGACAGCATAGCCCCAAAGTTCGTTAGAGCACGCAAACTCCTCCACCATGGTAAGGTGACAGTTCGTAGAGAAGGACTTGCATAACCATACAAATAAAACCACGCCCACTCTTCGAGCAGCTTCTTCTTCCGGTGCTGCTGTGATTTTGCATCTTTGTTGCAGAGTTAAGATGTCAAAGGTCAGACCCAGACTTACTAACTGCTTTGTTGTTGATTGCAAAAACTTAAGAGAGTCCCAGCAGCAGAGGACCAAAGAAAACAGTTTTTTAATCGTTAATTTTTCCATTTTTAATGTTGAAGTGCCGACTACAGCTAGAGCCACTTTGTTTCAATGCTGAGCCTCATAAAATTAGATTTTTATCTTGTAATTTTTACATGTAATTTTGGGCTCGGTGAGTTCTCCTGGAGCACTCACCAACTTGTTCTCTATTTTGGAGTTTTTACACCTTTGCATCTCTCTGCACCCGTCTGCAATCCTTCCATTTCAGACACAGCCCTTCACTGTTATAGCATCCCCCTCCATTCAGATGACTGCAGAGATAAATAGAAAAGCCCTCGGAGAGCGCAGACCTCCGCCAAGCAGCTCATGTCCCCCCTTATATTGTGATTCACACCAAAACTTTTATTGTTCTGGGGTCCGTTTCACGTAGCAGGTTTAGTGGAAACTCCGAGTTTGTTAACCCTGAAATCAGGGAAACTCTGAGTTTTCCGTTTCACAAAGGAGGGTTAGTTAAACCAGGGAGAGAGGGGTAACTCTAACCTGTTTCACAAAGAGAGGTAACTCAACCTCGCAGTCAGTTGCCACAGTAACAGACTCCGTGAACCTAACCTGCTCGGGAGCAGGTTTAACTCAGTAAACCCAGAGTTTCAGGTGAGACATTGGCATTTTCTCATTTTGATCATGTTTTACATTGTCAAGTAAGTATTAAGTGGCAGTTTGATCCCTTAAAAAATGCTCTTTTCACACTCAAAACTGAATTTTACTCTCTTATTATGTTCTGTTAAATGATTAGGAATATTAAACTAACACAAAAACGGGTGGTGGTCCAGCAGCCCCACCTTTAACGGAAGCAGAGGGGCTGCCCCCCACCCCCCCCCGTTCGACACACACACACACACACCAGTCCGACGATCGCTGCCACGGGGTGGGGGTTGCGATCGTCGAGGGGGGCAGCTCCTCTGCCTCCGTTAAAGGTGGGGCTGCTGGGCCACCACCCGTTTTTCTGGCATCTGCCCTCTTTCTGTTTGCTGAGTGAAAGTCTAATATTGCGTGTAGTGTGTGTTAGTTTAATATATGTACATAAAGATACTGAGAGTTAGTTTAATATTCCTAATCATTTAACGGAACATCATAAGAGAGTAAAATTCATTTTTGAGTGTGAAAAGAGCATTTTCTAAGGGATCAAACTGCCACTTAATACTTACTTGACAATGTAAAACATGATCAAAATTATTCAAGCAGTTTCCCTGCAACAGTCTGTCATTGTGATTGCACGAGACTAGATTTAAAGTTACGCATTGACGCGAGCAGCGATTTCCCCCCAAGCCCTCTCCCTCTCCTTTGCAGCTGCTGCTGTATTGCACTTTCTTTTAAAAACGTGCTGTAATTCGCTGTTGGCTTGCTGCTGCCCCCTCCTTCTCCCTGTTTCCATTGGTTGATCATTGAATCTGCGCTCCACAGATGCTGGCTGTTTATGTCTGGCGTGCACGTGCTTAACTCCAGGTCAAACTACTCGGAGTTGTTAAAACCGTCTCAAATCAGGTATTGTGAAACCGGAAACTCAGAGTTTCCTAACTCAGAGTAGATCAACTCAGAGTTAAGGATTTAACTCAGAGTTTGTTGAACCACCTATGTGAAACGGACCCCTGGTCTTTTATTAACTTTTATTTGTGTTTAAACTGGTATGTTTACTGTTTGTAATGTTCCTAAAACAAGAAATGCCCTGACCTGGATTCGAACCCAGGACCTTCTTGCTGTGAGGTGACAGTGCTAACCACTACACCACTGTGCCGCCCATCTACACCACTGTGCTGCCCATTGGTTATCTTTCGGCATTGAAAATTCCAACGACACCCTTATTTTTGTGTGTTCTGGATCACAGATGACACCTCATAAAACTCATTGAGATCCTTTTGTGTAATTTTTTACTAAAGACTCTGGCCATTTTTATGGAGTTAAATGCAAAAATTCCAAAATGTGCCCTATCTCACAATGATAAAGAATCCTTAAAAAAATTCCTGGATCCAGAAGGCAATTCGGATCACCACCAAAATGTAATGGGATCCTCCTGGGGCTGAGACGCACCTCTGGTGAAAATTTCAGGTCAATCCGTCTGTTACTTTCTCCGTAAAGTTGTTCACAGACAAACAAACAAACTAACAAACAAACCAACGCTACCGAAAACATAACCTCCTTGGCGGAGGTAATGAGGCTGCAGCTTCTTTACTGTGGCAGATTTTAGCAGCTGAATTCAGAGTTAAGAGGACATGTTAACAGTTAAAAATACTGACGGATGCTTTCTACTGTCTTTCTGGCATGTTTCTAATCCTGATGATTGTCTTGGTGCATGAAATCCAGATATGAGGATCCCTCCATCCGAGTAGAGGTGAAAATCACACCACAGACATATTTGAGATGCACAAACACAAGCACCAGAGCAAAAAAAGATCGGAATGAGAGGTATTTAACTTGTTCAAACATTAATCTCTTCAGATCGCAGGCTTGATAAGCATTAGTCTCTAGGATGTGTCCCCAGCGTCTTCATTTACTGATGCCACTGTTGCAGTAAATCAAGGCCTGTTTGCTCTGAAAAGCCCTCTGAGCTGCAGACAGACTAAAAATCCTTGGGGAAGTCTCCAGAAGTTCATGGCAGAGCCGATAAGAGCAGACTGATACAGCAGTGAGACGGTCCAAAGCCTTTGCTAACGCAGAGGCTATCAGTCCTCACACTGAGAGCACAATGTAGAGCTTCATTAAAGAAGTTCTCCTCACTCATTCACAACACAGCAGCCTCCTCTAAAACCAGAATCTAAAAAGACAAAGGAGTCCAATAGAGAGGTGCTGAGGGATAACAAAGGACAGATGGGAACACCAAGAAATCACATCATCAAAGCCTCAAACACAACTGCTTCTACAGATACAATATCTACATGTCAATCGTGTTGTAGTCACTTTACGCATTTGGTCATGCAGAGATCAGGTTCAGTGGATGTTGAGACTCGAACCCAAGCACTCATTTGTTATTACTGGTGGACACAACATGAATACGTGCATCTGTGGTGGGAGGGACTAAGATGAAATAAGGGATGCACAGATGCAGCTGAAGGAAAATGAGACATCATCATGGTAAAAGTAGAAGAGTGACTGTAAAAGAAAAGCAGCATTACAGAGAGAAAAGAGAGGGATGGTGGTGGGGAAAGAGTCCTCTCTTTCTCTCCCCTTTCAAAACCCGAAAACCGTGACACACCACAGTAAAGTCAAGCAGCAGGGGGCACTACAGTGGCAGTGTGCTAAAGCAGAGGAGCTCCTCCTCTGTCTTGGTGTCAGTGTTTGACTGAGGTGAAACATGCTGTTGTTCTGAGCTGTAATCTCCCCCTGTAGAGGAAATGATTTATGTCTCAATTTTCCCTCGCACCATCTGAGCCTCCTGCTGCCTCCTCCAAATTTAGCAAGAAAATTTGTCCTTCTGACTGTGCATTCAAGTCACACCAGCACTCGTGTGTGTTCAGGTGTGTGTGCAAGTGTGTGTGCAAGTGTGGCGACTTCTCTGTCTGTCCGTCTGTCTGCGCATGTGCATGCAAGTCATGCCTTTGCCTCCGTGTGTGCATGTCTTCAGAGTGTGACCTGCCATGCCGTCACGCAATTCCTACGTGTTAGAAAGTGAGAGAGGGAGAGAGAGAGCGAGAGAGAATGAGGCCTTTATACAAGCTGATCAGTTTGGTCGCCAGGGAGTCTGGAGGTCTGCCAGAGAAAAAAGGAAGGAGAGGTTAGTCAGGAATAATTGAAAGAGAGCAAGAGTGACAATGAGAAAAGGAAATAAAGGAGGGATGATGAGTTTATACCTTCTCTCCCCTGCAGCTCCTCATTTCTCTCTTCCTGTCTCTCTTCCACCTCCTCTTATCTCTTTCTCCTCTTATCTGTCTTTTCAAGAGGCTCACACATATTAAGGTCCAGAGAAGTTTCAGGTAATTAAGGGATTAGCAGATGCAAAAATAAGAACTGACAGGACTTTGTAGTCAAAATCTACGCATGGGCCCAAAAGTAAAGGGTCCACTCAGCTTGTTCAGTTCCCAGTCCAAATCCAGCATCCCTGATGGTCTGGGGATCATCAGAGTCCATGTCATGGGTATCTTCCACATCTGTGAAGGCTCCATTAATGCTGAACAATATCTACAGGTGTAGCAGCATCAGGACTCTGTAGTTGGAGTCACCGCAAGGGCTTAATATCACTTGTCCGTGAACTGTCCTGAGGCCTAATGAATCACAATCTAACACTCTTTTGGAAAGGACAACTGGACTGGACTAAGGTGAAACGTCCCAAATAAGTCCAGTTGTTCTTTCAACGAAGAACTGGAAATCATAGATGCTGCATCCTCAGTTTTAAACAATGGGCTCTATTTTCGTGCACGCCGGTGAGGCGACGGAGGGTGGCGGACCCCGCGCAGTTGTATTTTCGTCTGGCAGAGCCCGGCGTATGGCCAGTTTGGTATTTTCGTGGAAGGAGCCGCACGGAGGCGAGCCGAGATCCGCAAAGCTGGGCGTGGTGGCGTGGCAGGGGGAGGTGTCGACAGAATCAGCGGGCGCAGTGACATTTTCGTGCTCGCCACCGGCGTGTAAAGTGTGCTGAAAGCTCGCCGATTCAAACCTGGTCAGCTTTCAGCGCATGGCGGAGCGCAGCTGGTCTAGTAGTATATTGGTAGACCTGCGGCGTATCGACATACGTCACTGATGCCTCACCGGCAGGTTTCCACAGTGTCAGGCACATTTCAGTGCAATAAATAATCATCAACAACTATTAATCTGAGTCAGCACATACATTTAGATCTATATAGATATATTCTGATCTATATCTGATCTGATGAGCGCGTTTGGACACACAACCTGACCGAATCAACACAGCTGAAACTGCATCAAATTAAATTAAATATCTAGTAAATAGACACACATGATGAAGTTAACTAGATATGTAATTCGACTCCCTCCTTTTCTTTCTTCCTCTTCCTCTTATTTCTCGCACAGCTCGACCTGGACACGTCTCCGTGTCCTCTCTCCGTCTTGCTGCTGCTGTGGCTGAACAGATGATTTGTTTCAGCGCTCAGATGCGTTATCTACTTTAAGCCTATATACAGATATTATAATATTCAGTTTTGTGGGCCAAATTTATTTTATATGCCAACATCTATGAAAGAAAGAGCCAGGCCACAGAGCGCGATGCGTCATTTACGCACAGATGGCTCCAATTTTAATGCCATTTTTGGAGTTTATGTTGTGATCTGTGCGCTCAACCCACCTTTGTCACGTGAGGTTTGAATATATGCAACTTTATGTGAGTGTCTTTATTTGTGGAAAAGGGTGTTTGTCTTACCAGTGGGTCCAACATTACACACACCAAATCCATCTGTGCTTATATGAGAGAGTGTGGAGGACGCCCAATGCAGCGCTTACAGTGACACTTGTTGAGGAGCTGCCCTCTGTCGCCATCTTGTGGCATTACTGTCTTAAGACATCTCTTGATCTCTTTGACTACTTCATGAAAATAGTAATATGCCTCGCCTGTGGCGGATTTAAAGGCGAGGAGAGGAGCTTATGTGATTGGTGAAAACAGGTCTCAGCTGTGTTAAACCCACTCTCCGCCCTATCTCCTCCCTCACTACGACTTAAGCTGCTGGGAGGAGCTGAGTTAGGGAGGGGGGATACTAACGCCGGGCTGCGCGACTCACCAAAATACCAAATTGTGCTTGGGAACGCCTTGTCAGCTTGCGGCACGTCTCCGGCGAGGCACGAAAATAGAGCCCAATATCTCTAGGTAGGGGAACAACATCTGCTGTCATCCAAACAATGACTTTAAATGCAAGCTTTGTATGATTTGAAGAGGACCATGAACACTAACACAAAACCACATGACCTGTGTGATGTAGAGCTGCCCGGCCTGGATGCTGAGTCCGGTCTTGGCAGTCATCAATCAATCGGACAGGAGCTTTCATCAATACAATATGAAGTCCTATAACTCAGCTGGAGCTGTGGGGCTTTGAGCTGGACAGATCTACTGAAAATCAAAGGAGCCACAGTTTCCAAACACAATCACAGTCCAAAAGTGATGGGTTTGGAAAATAACAGAAAACAGGACAGGGAGCTCTCAAATGCCAAACTTTCACATGCTGCGTCCAAAGAGAATATAAAACAAAACACTTTCTGGGACCAAAGTGGAGACAAAAACCGGAGACCAGAGAGAGAGACATGCAAAGGAAGGTCGGGCACCAGCACCAAGGATCAGGTTTTAATCAGGTTATAGATGAGCAATTTTTAACTAAAGGTTCTTCCTCTGTGTTTTTGTGTCAGTGTGTCTTTGTGCGCATGTGGTGAGGATATTTGTGTGCATGTAGTGAGCATGTTTGTGTGTATGTGGTGAGCATGTTTGTATGCATGTGGTGAGCATGGTTGTGTGTATGTGGTAAGCATGTTTGTGTGCATGTGGTGAGCATGTTTGTGTGTATGTGGTAAGCATGTTAATGTGTATGTAGTGAGCATGTTGGTTAATGATCCTGGTGTTGGTGCAGCAGATTGAATCCTGACTTCCAGTTGGTAAACTCCCAGGAGAGAGCAGGTTCAATCTCTCATCCTGGTCTTTAGTTAGCACCATCAGTCACTCTGAAAGTTTCCACCAAACGGGGTCGGTACACTCTGATATGTGAGTGTTTGTGCTCCAAGGAGGGACCAGGATAACCAACCTGGACCTGGACCTGGACCTGGACCAGGCACACCGATCGGGATTTAGGCATTCCCAACATTTAGATCCTGAAAGTTTGAAAGTTAATTCCTTGTGGTTTAAATGCCTCGGGGTAGAACATGCAAGAGGAGGAGTCTTAAGAACATGTCAATATCTTTAATTTATGAAATCAGGAATCAGAAGACAAAAAAATCAATTGAACTGTGTAAATTATACCTTTTTAAAAAGAAGGCACATATTATTTCATTAAATGTGCTTGCAGAGCCTGGTTTCTGCACAGCTAGAAAAGCTCCAGAGTTGCAGATATCGTCCTTCTTCTTCCTCCAAGCAGCTGGAGGACGATTTCCTGCTTGTTTCTCCAGATTAACAAGAACACAACAGTTATTTATAGATAAATGAGGAACAGGGGATTAAAGCTATTCCTGTCTGGTTTTTATGCTTCTGTGATGACTCAAGGAGCGAAAAAACATTCATATACAGTCTCTCTGTGTGCATCTTCTCCTCTCTGTGTGTCTGCAGATAATGAGAGCAGTGAAATGCGAGTAAAATGCATGTGTTTGTGTTTGTGTTTGCACCAAAATGATATTCATGCAGGAGTTTGGATCAAATGTTTGGAGCTGAGAGTGAAAAAGTTTTCTGTGAAGCTTTTCTACGTGGGAATGAGTCAAACGAGCAGCAGGTTGTGTTTATTTTGGTAGCGTCTGTGTGCAGAAATAGAACAGGATATTAAAGAAGCCACAGGAGGACGGCTGTGTGTGTGTGTGTGTGTGTGTGTATCATATCATGAAAATAATGACACAGAAGGAAAATTAATATTCAGCCTAATGACATGAAACTTGCTCTTGCAGCTGAGTCGACCTGCTGCTCTCTCTCTCTCTTTCACACACACACACACACACACACGCACACACACGCACACACACACACACACACACACACACACATACACACACACACACACACACACACACAGCCGTCCTCCTGTGGCTTCTTTAATATCGAGGGGGGGACCTCGCACTTTTCGAATTTACCACGTTACTTTCAAAAATCATTCCTTGGGATCAAAGGGCCTCATCCTGGCATTTTCCTTGTCATTTTTTTTCCTTTTTTTGAAATGTACCAGATCCCTTTCCATGAACCCAAATGATTTAATTAAGGGTTTAAATATTTTTAAAAAATCTTTTATGGCTCCAGTTTTTGTTTGTTTGTTTGTTTTGTTTTGTTTTTTAATCGAGGGTCTGGTAACAATGGTCTTTTTTCATCAGGTTTTTGACCAATCAGAATCAAATATTTACCCCAGCCTGGTAATACGGTGTAATAATAGCTGTGAAATGAGGTTTTCCAGATTAATTTGTGGTCATGTTGTCTAGATTCTGGTGTGTGTGTAATCTCTCACAGCGTCTCTGATTGAAGAGGAAAGAAAGAAAAAAAAATCTGTCCTGTTGTGTTTCCCTGAGGACATCGGTGGCTCTCAGCTTTTTAATCTCAGGATGGAGCCAGCGGCCTTCTGGGAAATCTGTGGGGACAAGGGACGGCAGCATTCAGAGCTGAAATCCTGCTGACTCAGCAGAAAACTAAATGAAGG
Organism: Xyrichtys novacula; assembly: GCA_962446985.1. NCBI lineage: Eukaryota > Metazoa > Chordata > Actinopteri > Labriformes > Labridae > Xyrichtys > Xyrichtys novacula. The sequence goes on from OY660865.1 coordinate 14,850,625, forward strand.
AGTGGAGAGGAGGAGCAGACGGAGGAGAGGGACAATCATCTGTGTGTGTGTGTGTGTGTGTGTGTGTGTGTGTGTGTGTGTGTGTGTGTGTAACTGACATTTACTGCTCTGTCTACCGCTTCCTTCAGGAAAAGTGCCTCAGCCCATGGCATCGAAAACGCTGTGGATCTTACATGTCCAACCAACCAATCAAATGATTAATTGATGACTTTTACAAACATCAATCATTCCTCTATATTCAATGTTACAATGTTAGCAGATGCCTTTATCCAAAGTGCAGATTCAGCATCTTTTTTATCACACATTTCTATGATACCTGACCAGACAACGCCAGCAGTTTTTCCAGCTGGTAGTTCATAAAAATATGTAGACTGACATGGCTACAAATGCCAAACGTGCTCCCAAACTTTATTAAATAAATTGAAACAATCTAAACTATATACCTGAGGAGTAACATGACTGAGTAAACTGCATTGTAAACAGACAGGACGCTGTAGTGGAAATCACTATGCTGAACTTAAAGTGTGCTGCTATAACTGTGACAAAAGTAAAATGGATCACTTAGTCTTGGATAACAAACAAGTAGATTTCCTAATCCAGACTAAACCTTCTAAAGCACAAGGCCAGTTAAAGGCATGGTTAACGTTCTGAGCAGCAGCTGAAAAAACAGCCATTTTGAAAAAAGCCAGATTTGAAAAGAGCCAGATTTGAAAAAAATGTCCCACCCCCACACACAAACCTCTCCCCTCTGTGCTCCACGATAACTCCCCCCCAAATGCGTATCCCCACGACACACCCCCTCTGGCACAGCAAGAAGCCGGCTGGCAGAAGATCCTACCCTAGCTTCAAATAGGATTCACCATGTCGGATTGCTCGCGACTAGCGGCAGTAAACGCCAGCTCTGCTGGTGAGCACCATCTGCAGCTGCCTGGACAGCTACCGTGTTGACATTGCAGAGACTAATAAGAGTTATTTGTGTAACATGTGTCACCATAAAAGGCAAAAATTACCTCTTCAACAAAAACTCTGCTGTCTCGGCGTCTGTTTTCAGGTCCAAATTCTGGCGGAGCTTTCTCCACCGCTCAAAGGATGACCCGATGTTTATTCGAGTAAGATTCCTCGCTTGGTCACATTTCCTCTTCGGCTCTGCCCTTTCTTCTGTTGGCATTTTTTTAGCACTTTTGGTGGTGGGGCAAGCAGTGTTTTTTTTTTCTCCACTCCCCTCCATCACAGTTATTGTACCTAAGCTGCTACGCTACTTTTAGCTGCTCAGGGCTCCGAGGAGGAGGGCCAGGAGAGTGGGAGGGGAAGAGTTGGAAACATGGGAGAGGGTCGAATACAGCGAAGTGATTGGATGGAGAGGTGGAGCAAGAGATTTACCAATAGGACCTATGCGGGATGGATGGCTCCCATTGGCCAGTGTTTTTGCAGCCCTGCACCTGCTAGGGTGAACAGATTTTTTCCATTCTTTTTTCTCCACTTTGTGGAGATTGCACTATAGGACCATGATCGCCATATATACAAGGTTCATAATAGTTACCAATTTCTCCAATCTTCAACCATGCCTTTAAAACTAACTCAGAGATGTGACTGTATATTTACAGTCTGTTTCAGTGGAGCAGGTCTCTGTTGATTTCAAGGTAAACACAGACGTACAGAGGGAGGGGAGAGTTTGTGAATTATTGATCAGACGACAGAAGATAACAGAGAAAGTCAAAAAGAGGTGGAGGAAGAAGAGAAAGAGGAGGTGATGAATGTGGGTCTGAGCTCCAGTTTCCATAAAAGCTCCTGTCTGAGGCCATGCTCCACTTTCCCTCCAAACTGGGCTGAAGCACTGAAAAAGGAAGAGATGGTTCAGACTGAAGATACACAAACTTCAGGTGACACAAGTCTGAGGAAGTATCTCACTGTTTTAAAGGTCAGTGTTCGATACTGAGTCAAAGCACTCCATATGAGCATGATAGATGAAAAGAGATAAATATACATCAAAGTTTTATCTGTGCAGAGGCACTAAAAGAGACTGACAGGTGAGTAAGACATGAAAATGAAATAGGACGTTATGTTGAATTTAACCTGATGATTGTGTACATTTCTATGAGGCCAACATCAGGAAACAAACACATCCCCCTTTTTCTAGTTTTGCAGGTTTAGGATCTCACGCTGCAGCCCCACCCTGCTCTGACACATTCATTCAGTCAAACCTGCACAAAGTCAGCATCAGATCTGGAAACCCTAAAATGGTCTGATCCCGGTGGTCTGGAGAACTTCCAGCTAAACAATCTAAAGAAACGGAGATCTAAACCTGGACCTACACACTCGTCACAGCAGCAGCCACAGAGACACCACTTTTAGTCCAAGTCTGGACAGACCAGAAACACAGATCCTATCAGGCTGATGTTAGGAATCAGATCTCACAAATCAGGCTGAAATAACAAGCATTACCCCGGGTACTGACACAGAACAGCAGAGGCTTAAAAAAAAAAGAGGCTATGAAAAGAATGCATCCTGCAACATCTGCAACATCTAACCTTTACAGAGGAAATGTCACAGCAGCAAATGACGATGGGCCACCAGCTATTTATGGTACTGAGCCCAAGCCACCTGCATTGTGTCAGACCTGCGAGACAGTGGTCCTTATCTGTGAGGAGATATTTATGTATTTACAAAGAAACACTCCTGAAATAACAGAGCCGTGCAGACGACACAAACTCCTCAACCTGGGTCACACCAGGGGCCTCATGTATCAACACTTGCGTGGGACTCACACTGGAAACGAGCGCACGCAAGATCCGTCACGCTGAAAAAAATTCGTATGTATCAAGGTGTGCGGGCGCTGAAAGCCACGTGTGTTTCCTTGATAAATCCCAATCAGCTTGGAATTGAGCGCAGATTTCGGAGTGACCGGGCCCACCCCCGTTATGCCCACCTATAAATATGCAGATTTATTTAAATAGGGTCTCCCTGTCCTCGCACGCAGACAAAATGACAAGAAAAACGAAATTTACAGCGTGCGAGGTGGAGGTGCTGGTGGCGGAGGTGGAGGAGCGACAGTGTGTTTTGTTTGGCAGCCTGTCCAGTGGCGTCAGTGCAAAATGAAAACGCTTGGAGTTGGAGAAAGTTTGCGAGAGGGTGAACGCGGTGGGTTCCGAGACACGCACCCCCGCGTAGATTAAAAAAAAGTGGTCGGACCTCAAGGTGCCCTCCGGAGGAGTACCAGCCAGACAGGTGGGGGCCCGGGGGAGGAGACCCTCACGCTGTTTGAGCAGCGGGTGGTGGTGATTATGGGGGGCGCCTCTGTGGGGGGGATTGTCGCCGCTACCCGCTCAGACAGCCTGCCGGAGGCTAAGTGGCGTGTCACACAAATGTCCACATGCTTTGCCATAGATGTAAACGCAACAGATACACAGAAGCAGGAATTGAAATGAACCAATATTTTTATTGTGTCACAGAAATCAATGTGTCGGCCGTGTCGCCGGCTTGCGGAACCCCGGCCCGCGGCAGCCCGTCCGCCGGCTCGGAGTTGTCGGCCAGGACCAGCGGCATCTGGGCCACCCTGGCCCTGGCACCAGCACCAGCACGCCGACAAGCGGTGGAGCATCCACCAGCCGCGGCGCTTCCGCTGGACCACCCGGATGCAGTGGAAGGATCCTCATGGAGGCGGTCCTGCAATCGCAGGAAGAAATCGTCAGGGGGATCGCGGGGATCAATGAGCGGCTGGACCGGCTCGTGAATGTCCTCGAGCGTCTGGTGGAAAAAATAAATTAATTTGGCTCATTGAACTGTGTATTCACTTCTTACCCATTCACATTGTGGCGATTAGATTCTCCCGCGCGAGGACGGTGGTCCGGCAGGGATCAGCTCGCATCCCTCCCCGTCTGCTGCTGGTTCGTCATGTGGGGCGATGTGCTGTTCGGCCACGGGGATGTGGTGCAGGTCCACTGCGATGTGTGAACGCTTGTCACATAGTGAGTCACCAAACACCGCCACACAGCGTCGCCAAAATGCCGTCAACGCAAGTATCGGCTCAACGCCAACTTCTACACCACCTCCTCACTTTGCGTGGATTTGCGCTGGAACCGACGCTCATGTTGCGATGATAAATCTGGACGTTTGCGCCGATCTTGGCGAATGCAAGGTTTTCTGGCGCCGCCAGCGTTGATACATGAGGCCCCAGGTGTCTTAAATGGTGGATCAGGGTCATGGGAAAATGACTGAGGAGAAAAGTTCATGAGATGACTCTGAGATTAGGAGGGTTAAAGACTTGTTTTAAAAAGCTGGAGGAATAGCTGCAGACGTAAAACAGTCAGTGATCAGTGAATACGAGAACGAAACTGAAATATGCTGTGGCGTCCAGAAAAAAGGCCAGAAAGAAGCTGAATTTGACACATTTACTTGAATGGAAATGATCAGCGGCAATCAATGGCAACAGCCTTTTTGCCGCCGTTCTGCATGCGGTAGAAATTGGGAGTGAGACTGAAATTCTTGTGTGTTACCGTCTACATCGTCTAGCAGAAGAAACTCATGTCATTCCTTCACCAGAGTTAAAACAGTTTATCACAACATGCTATAAGTACCTTCTGTGACGTTTGCCACCCTGGTGTTCCTGTTAGTTTGTAGATGAAAACGTGTTCTGATGAAAAACTTTGTTTTGCAGACATTTTTGGAATTTATGTCCCTCAAATATCCTGTAGGAGATCACATGATGTCTCAGACTCCTGGTTCTTGTTGACAGTCAACTGTTGTTGCCTAACAGCAGAGCAGGAGTGTTAATCGAGCCTGTTGTAGAGCTGCTACTGCAGCGTGTGTGAGATTTAAACCTGCTATTTAAAGCTGAACACACATTTAAGACGACATCCAGAGAGCAGAGTGTCAAGATGAAATGCTGCAGAGCATCAAACACACCCTGACAGACTGGAGCAGGATGGAGGGACTGTTTCTGTATCTGTCAACTGCTTCTAATGTGAAAAAGCTGTTTTAACCTCAGAGTGTTTCAGTTTGCAGGAGTTTGTAAAAATATTGAGAACAGCAGAGGAGAGAGGAGGTCTGAATCAGTGCATGGTGGTCTGCAGGCTTCTGTCTGCATCTATTCAAATATTGTCTGTGATGTTTTATTTTCTCTCTGTTTCAGATTTGGTCATACATGACCTCGATGTGGCACTGGCCACAAATTACAAGACTCAAAGTTTTTAAAAGTTTACTCAAAAGGATTGTGTAGCTTTAGCCTTAAGCTGAAAATGTCTTTACCTCATTCACAGTCCTCTGAATGCTGCAGGTGTTCCTGCTGGGATATTTATTAGCATAGATTCACACAAAAATGCTCAGAGATCAACCCCTGAAATACCTAAAAATGAGACATCTTTACAGTAAACCTGTCGTCATGTTGTGGAGTATGACTAGTTTTATAAAAATCAGGCCTTAGATCTATCAGCGGCTCAATTCCTGCACATCCAGACAGCTGCATTCTCCACAGTTAGGGTCAAGTGCTTTCAGAGGTAAACTGGATATAAACCCAAAACCCAGTAATAAGTGTCCCTCACCATCCAGCTAATCATATGTGCGCCATCAGGATTAGAGAATCAGCAGAGCATGGAGATGCTAACAGCTCGTCTCAGTCACAGTATAATGCAAAACAGGAGCAAACTGCACAAAGAGACAGACCTCATCAAAGCTTATTGTCTTATAATATTATATACTGAGTTAGAGTATGAGGGGGTGAATGATGCACATACAAGCAGCCATAGTCTGCAGAGACAGCCTCTATTTATTTGGGAATGAGAACTGAGTGTAAAATCTCACATGCTTTGGCAAATCATCATCTGAGGACCTTCAAAGCCCACCAGGTAGCTGCAGTTGTATCTCAGTCTGCACTAAAGTGGAGGACCATCTGGTACCTCCATCCTAAGAACTGAGTACTGGCATGAATTAACACATACAATCCTGAGCTCAAAGGGGGACAAAGCTGGACCATTGGACGAGAATGAGCATTTAAGGACAGGTATGAAAACTGAGCTGCTGATTGGAGGATATCTCCACTTCCTGTTATTGCTCCAGATTAAAGGTGAAATGTAGCCTCAAGAGTCTGTGCAGAAGAGATTACCATGGCATCCTTCCCACAGATTAAACTCACCTTTACATGACAAATACCCCTCATTAAACCCGCTCTCTAAAAATGGAGAAATGTGGCGCGGATGTGTCAGCCATCAGAATCTGTTCTCCAGTTTTTAGAGCGTCCCCACTTCACCTCACTGCAGCTCACCTTCAGGTCCTTTCCAGCACATAAAAACAAACTCCAGTGTGACTGTGGAGCCGTTTAAAGCCTGCAGGAATCATCACTCATCTGCTGTTCAACCTGCACCCTTCATGCCTCCAACAGATCCAACCTGCAGCCCTCAGCGCTTCTGTGTGAGAGTGTGAATGAAACCTCACAGAGCTGGACCTGGTCTGGATTTATGCTGCTTCTGGGGCATTTGATCATGAAAACACTGCACACACACACACACACACACACCCAACAAATGGTTGCAGGCCTCTCTGCACCTTCTCTCCTCTGTTATTTATGTGTACTCTAGACCATCGCTCATGCAACAGCATGTCTGCTCTACAGTTTACAGAACTGTGCTGATTAAAAAAAGAAAAAGATTCAGATGATTTTATTTCAGGATTTCTGCTAAAATAATTGTCTGCACAGGGCTGCACACACACACACACACACACACACACACACACACGCGCGCGCGCGCACGCACGCACGCACCCTCTTGTCCCCTTAATGAGTGTATGTTCTGTCCTACAGGTACAAAGGAACAGCAGGTCCTGTTGGAGCAGAGGAACATACTGTTGTGTCAAGGACACAGGTGCTGCACAACTGTTCCACTTGAACAAGATCACACACACATGCACGCACACACGCATAAGCAAACACACACACACACACACACCTGCAGATCTTTTCCTTGCAGGTATTCACCCCGCACCCCCCCACCCATACATTTTCATCTGCCCCTCAGTTTACAGTTTCAGGAGCCCCTTTTTCCATATGTTGCTAACAGAGTTCCTTAGTGGTGTTTCAATGTGACACACTGTTTAGACATTACTGCCCCTGCTGGGCTGGCATGCTTGTGTGGATGCTCCATTCTGGTATAGTCAGAACTTTTCCTTTAAATTGAAGGAGAAAAAAATAGTTTTTAAATACTTGTTTGAATCACATTTGACTAATTTTGCCCTTCATGGTTTTTCTAGTTTTTATTGATAAAGTCTTAGACTTAGTAACTTTCATATTTTGGCACAGCTAGACGAGGTAGAGTCTGATCAACCATACAGTCGAAGGCAGAGATCTGTACTATAGAGTCTGCTCTCCTGAAACTGTCCATCCATCATAAACCGTAGAGTCTCTTCTTCCCTGTCATCCCTGCTGCTGTAAACTCAGCTCTCTGAGAGGATTCTGTGTCTGATAAAGTCTGTTGGGGTTTAACGTCTGCCAAAATAAAATAAAAAAAGGCTTCTGGCACCAACAAACAAAGCAAACAAACACTCTGCTCCATCTGTGCCTCCACCTCCTCCCTCCTGACTGAAAGAGACTCCACACTCCCCATCCTCTCCTCAGATACCCCTCTCTCTCTCACCCTTAGATACCCCTCTCTGATTGGCCAACAGCCCCCTGGATTAACTTCAGGGTTTTGTTTTTTCCTCGTGGATTTCTACCTTTAAATGAACTAATGACCATGCAGGTCTGCAGTCAAAATCAAGAGCACAAGAAGGCGTCTGAGTCTTAAAGCTAACTCCACTGACGAGTAGATGCCTCTCAGCTGCGGTTGTGGAGACTCGGCCGGAGGAAGGAAGAAGGAGAAGGCAGACGGATCCATCCTATGTTGGGCGTTTCAAACATGGAGAAGCATATTTCACATCTAAATCAGTTTTTTTTTGGTTGTTGCTTTTATTTATACCAGCTGCCTCCGGCTCAAACATTTTCACACCAAAGCTCCTGAAGAGAGAGAGAGTCAGTCAGTCCATTTGTTTTTATGATTTCCCTCCAGCTTTTTATCTCTATCCAATAAAATGCTTCACTTCCACCTCCAGTCTGAACCACTTCTTTCCTCATCTTCACTCCTCCTGCTCACTGTGTCTTTCCTCCTGAACACTAACTAAAATCATTATACATATATACGTGCACACACACACACACACACACACACACACACACACACACACAGCAACCTCCTGGGACCCTCCAACATGTGATTGGGATTCAGTCTGCAGCCCAGCAGCCTGTTAGCAAACACTTATTTATACAACCACAGATACACAAACAGACACACACTCATCATGCGTGACTGATGACACACATCTTAAGTTTCTGGGTCACATTAATTAACGATTGATGGGCCTCATTTAAAGGTATATTCCGTAATTTTCTCGGGAACATTACTTAATGACTAAATGAGGGTCTCTAAACGCTCATAGACCTTCTTTTTGTAGATCAGTCTTCTAATCAATACACATTGAAATCACCTGTCTGCCCTCACCTGGTTTCTAATCAGTGATTGACATCTGTAATTCATGTAATTAGGAGGAAAGGACTGAGGAGTCTGATTTTCCACGGGTCACTCCTCATTTACTACTCAGATTTCCTAACCACATATGTAACAGAAGTTCATCTAGATGCTGAATGATGAACCATTACAACTGCACCTGGATAGGGACTAAAACCAGTTTTTTTAACCAGTTATAAATGTGTTTATTTTAATTCTGAAAAATAGGCTTTTTGAATGAGTTTGTATGTGGTTTGTAGCCTCTGTAAACCACCCCTAGTGGACTCAGGGAACTGCAGTAATCAGAAATTCAGATGAATGGATGGATGGATGGATAGTCTCCAGTAACACAGCAGATTTTACAATCACTGATTGATTTGGTGTACAGACAAATATACAATCCAATGCCAAACTCAAAATTCTGATGCTGTCGGAAGAAATGTCGACTTTATTTCTTTCCATCCCTCTCAATTATACCAGGTCAACTCAACACTCACACATTTTTAAACAATCCAATTTCCTCTCCAATAACATAAATTGACAGTCTGAGAGCTGCTTCGGTCCACCTCAGAGTCCTGATTTAAGAGGACCATCACGCTGAGGAGGAGCTGATTTATTAAGAGCTAAAATTAGCTGCTCATCTCACGTTTCAGTGACATTACCCACATTCCTCTTTATTATGGTCAGAGATGACAACAAGAAAGAAATTAAAGGTAGAGAGGAGAGAGGTGAAAAAAAGAATGAGGAGAAAGGTTTGGAAAGAAGGCTAGATGTCTGCAACAAGGCTGAGAAATGAAGACACAGAGCCACGAGGGGGAGAGCGCCTCAGCCTCAAAGACAAATCAATGTCACCTCTATATCTGCTCACCCACCGGGACACACACACACACACACACACACACACACACACACACACACACACACACACACACACACACACACATATACAGGCGGTTGCAGACAAACAGCTGCACACATCACGTGCAGAGTGACTCACCTCCCACAGCTCCTCACTTCATTACACACAATCCACAGTTTATCAGACACTCCGTCAGTCTGTCAGTCCGTCCTCTCTGTATGTCATCCGCCTTCGTTTGATCAGGATTATGTAATAATGCTAATGAGGTGTTTGCAGGGGTCATGTCAACCTCAAACATACATCTAATTGTCATTGTCTGAATGACTGAAATATGCAGAGTTTTCCATTCCAGAGTCCTGTCTGTTTTTATTGTCCTGATGATCAGGACCACCCAGTCCTGGTTTTGATCCTTGTCCCTTCAGTACCAGGCTTGTTAAAATAATCAGGACAGATCTGATCTTTGACTTTATATTCCTGTGTAGATAGATTAACCCTGAGCTTACTATGGCAGGTACACACACACACGCACACACGCACACACTGATGGTCTACCTGGTGATCTATCATGTTTGCGGTTATGTAACTTCTTTATCTATCGTCTCTCCAGGTCTGCACATGAACACACAGCAAGTTGTCACAGAGAGAGGAGAAGCTCTCAGTCAGTTTCTGTCGCTCTCTCTCTCTCTCTCTCTCTCTCTCTCTCTCTCTCTCTCTCTCTCTCTCTCTCTCTCACACACACACACACACACACACACACACACACACACACACACACACACAGTAGAGGTAGCTCAGTGGAGGTCCTTACTCTGGCTGCTCAGCCGTCTGTCTCCTCCTGGATGGACCCCAGAGACACAGCAAGACTGACAGAATGACGTCAGTGTGTGTGTGTTTATAAGAAAAGTAAAGCATGGCGGTGGGGGGCTGGGGTGGGGTTCTCTGTTGTCTGCAGGGCTTTAAAATGTGACGGCTTTTTGTTTCAGTTGTAGTCAAGCATTTCAAGGCTGTACAAAAATACTAGCACTTTTAAGACCTCTCATTGACTCGGGGCATGCAGGATGGAGCCCTTCTCTCCTCAGTCCAGTCTTAGAGGAGATCAGGTGCTGGGGTACCTTCTGTCACACAGCAGCATATCTAAGGTGACCCAGTTAACCTTTTTTTACTGTGTTTCTGAGGTTCACAGAGAGTCCACGTTCCTGACTTCCAGATTCAGAGATGTGGAAAAGCTGAATAATTACATGAATAGTTTTATGGTATTCCAAGAAAAATCATGATGTAGTTGTAATATTACATGAAAAACGTGTTAAAATTATGAGAAATAAGTCTTAAGAAAGTAAAGATTTAATATTTCAAGATTCAAGTCAAATTACTATGAAAAAAGAAACCATGAGAGATTAAAGTCAGAGTAAACAAGAGCCAAATCTTTAAAAATTAAGTCATAACAATATACAGTCGATGATCAGAGTAGATCAGAGGAATTAAAGTCAAAGCACTACAAGAAAAAAGTCTTACAGTTTTTCTCAGTCGCTTTGGTACATTTCTCAGATCAGAATTGAAATTCTCAAAATTCCGTGTTCAATTTTCACATCATTGTGCCACTTGTGCACATCAAAAAAGCAGTTTCTCATTTCTTTGAACAACTTGCAAATGCTTTGGTACATCCATGCAAATGATTATGTACAATTTTCTGCTGTTTTCTACATTATCAATTGCTTATGTCATGTTGATCAAAATGTATTATAATGGGTCTCTGTTGAATAGTCTCACCTCCCTCAACATTTAGGCATTAGTTCATTGCATAAGTCTTAACATGCAAAATGGTTGAACAAGCTGTCATAATATGTCAAGCATATTTCTATACATTTCCATCAGACGTTTCTGAATCTGTCCTGAATTGGTAAATTGCTCCCAGGTGAATCTTGACTTTCTCTAACGGTGGGAAATGTGTGAAGCATTAGATCAACCAATGATCAACCACTTTTCTGAAATAGCTCAAAGGTGCATCTCATGAACCATCAACTGGCAAGTATATATATTGCCGGAGCACAACACAATGTTACAATGTCTGACAATGGAAGGACAAGGAATTGGACGGGGTTAACAGCCAGAGAGAAGAAGAGGAAGAGGAGTGAGGCTGCGTGGCGGAGGAGTTGGGAGGCAAAACAGAGGAAGAGGCAGAATAGGCAGAGGACATATGCGCGTTCCTGATGAGATAAGAGCTACACTTGTAGACCACATTCTCAATCATGGGCTTACAATGGCTGAGGCTGGCCGAAGGGTGCAGCCAAATGTTGGGAGAACAACTGTGTCCTCAATCATTCAGACTTTTCGTTGACAGAACAGGTATGTAATCTAACAATAGGCACTGTAATGTAATACTGTATACTTTCTGTGATGCTTCATACAATATTGCAGTATTCGACTTTCATTTTACAATATACAGTAAGTATACTATATACAGTGACATTGTAGGTGTAGGAAGACTGTACTGTAATTCCTACAGCACTGCATTTCCAGTTTTCCCTAAGGAAATTGTCGTATGTTCACATTTCTACTTTTTTTTTTTTTTTTATTGTGCTCTGCAGTGCTGTCTTTTTCTTTTCTGTATCGCTATGACATGGTCTGTCATCAAATTACAGTCTCTTGCAATCAATCTCCCACATACACTGAGGTGTAACTTCCAATTTACAATGATTGTCATCAAAACTTTAGCCATAGTTTACATCAGAACATCCCTCCAGAGTACACTGTTATACTGACAACATGACTAAGCAATTTGACTGTCTTATCCGTGCACAATGACTCAAGGACCTGTCATTCTGATGGCACTGACATGTTCATTGACACAGATATTTACTTTTGAGAGATGTACTAAGGATTTTGAGCAAGAGACTGGCTTTTGCAGCTTGCACCATGGTGTTTTGCTATTTGTACAAATTGTTTTGAGAAAAGGACTTACTGTTTTGCAAATGTCGAGGATGATTCGAGAAATGTACCAAAGCGACTGAGAAAAACTGTAATATAAAAGAAAACAAAGTTTGTTATGAAGGTTATAGAAAAATAAGTACAAGACTGCAGTCAGAATCAAATTTTCATTTAAAGAAAGTCTTTAAAAGTATGACGAGTTTAATGTCAAAATACGATGAGAAAAAAGTCACAGTTACACAAGAAGGCTACATAGTAAAACAATAAAAATAAGTTATGATATTACAAGACAAAAGTCATAATGTAGAAAATTAAATGATCATTTCACAAAAAATGTAAAGTTGAAATATGTAATATGTAACATAATTTCATCATGGTGTGAAGTTGTTGTCTCATTAGAGAAAGTCGTTAATAAAAGTCATAGCATCATAGGATTGAAGCCAAAAGTCTCTGATATTAAAGTCCAAAATGTGTTGGAACAGCATTAATAAAGCTGTAATTTCACATAAAAAAGCCAATATGTTAGTCTGTGCTTGGTATTTATTATAGGTCCTAAAGATCTTTTGACACAATGGTCTTCAAACATTTACAAAAATGTTGAAAAGTTCAAAATGAACTTAAACTCTTGACACTGTACTTCTACATTAACTTAACCCAAAGCTGAAAAACTATCAAGCTTTGAGGAAACAGAAGAAACAAAAATACAAACTCTCTACATAAAGATGACCATGCAGAGAGTAAAGAGAGCATCTCAGACCTGCTCTACTCCACTTCTCAAAGTTTGAATGTTAATACTCCACCAGGCAGGATTATGATGGAAAAACACAAATGCAACTGCATAATCCTGCAGGACTACACGGCAGAGTGTGTGTGAGAGAGAGGGAGAGCTTAGAGTCTGTGTGTGACTTCTAAAATAAAAGCCTTGAACACTGTCAGACCTCGTCCCTCCTCTTCCTCCATCTGTTTCTGTCTCCTCTCACATTTCCTGTCCTGGCTCTGTCCATTAATTATAGATAGATAGATAGATAGATAGATAGATAGATAGATAGATAGATAGATAGATAGATAGATAGATAGATAGATAGATAGATAGATAGATGGATGGATGGATGGATGGATGGATGGATGGATGGACGGACGGACGGATGGAAAGACAGACAGATAGACAGATAGACAGACAGAGAGACAGATAGATAGATAGATAGATAGATAGATAGATAGATAGATAGATAGATAGATAGATAGATAGACTTTATTGATCCCAAACTGGGAAATTCTCATGTAACAGCAGCAAAAAACACAAAATAAAATTAAGTATAACAAGAACATTATTATTATTATTATTATTATTATTATTATTATTCTCTCTCCTCTTCCATTCACTCTCTCCTCTTTCTATCCGGGTGGTCTTGTCATCTCACATCAGTGTCAGCTGGTTCTGACGTTGCTGTTGCAGCTTGCAGTTGCCTTGGCAACATACCCGTCGTTTGGACGGGAAGAGAGCCAACAGGCGACCAGCGTAGATGTGACCTGCATGCCCTCCTGATCACACAGCGCAGGTTAGGGTTCAGTCTGGTCAGCGTATGTACGTCATATATTTAAGTATTTTCATTTGATTAAAGGTTACCAAAAGACTGACACAAAAGACTGACATTAAAGAAGCAATCATGCAAGGTTAGGTACTTCAAACGGTGCATATGTTGCATAAAGTCTTACAAAATGCAAAACTATTGCGATAGTCCACTGGGACTGAAAAAAGGAGGTCTTGATAAGATAGATATCATCCTCCTGTTGCACTATAAAAAGGTCAAAAACTTTTCAATGAGCACTGATATTTTTTGCATCTGGAGCCAGAAACACACCTTTACTCACAGGTACACTCAGGTGAGTTAAAGGTTTTTAATTGCTGCCGGTGAGCTGCACATAAATTGTTTTATTGATCATTTCTCGAACTACAGGACTAGAAGATTTACAGGTAAATTCCACAGGATACGGAATGGCTGTGCTCCACTCTGGAACCGCAGCCTGAAAAAATTAAAATCACATACGCAAGCATTACAATCAATGTGCGTGCTTCCACACAATCTGTCTGCCATCCAGCTCCACTGCAGGTTCAATCCCGTGGTCGGATCAGACATGCAAGGCGTCTAGTTTCACCGGACGCCAATGCAAAATGCATCAATTCAGTGCAGTGCAGCATAAGCAGCAGCGGAAGTTGTATGTGGCTACAGTAAAATACCTGGTTAATTTTCAAAATAAAGTCAATAAGTTGAACTGTTCTTCATGTGATAATGAGAGGGGGATGTGGGTGTTTATATACACCGCCAGTCTCATTCAATGTCTCATAGTGAGACATACAACATCTTGTGAGATCTTGTCCAGTCTTGCGAGAAATATCTGCAATGTCACAAGCACTTCTGCTCCCCTTGCCGCAGTGGATCGGATCCGGTGGGCACTGTATGCTTGTGTTTTTGTTCCGCCTGCTGTTCTGGAGCAGAGTGTAGCAGATCTGCAAGCAGTGGATTCCTAGCATTAGACTTAAAGACTTAAGTCTTGAGGCTGCAGTGAGCCCCCACTCATCAGCCTCAAAGGAAAATAGATCTGAGTGTCATCAGCATAGCAATGAAGTGACACATTATGTTTGCAGAAAATAGAGCCAAGGGGTAACATATACACTCACCGGCCACTTTATTAGGTACACCATGCTAGTAACGGGTTGGACCCCCTTTTGCCTTCAGAACTGCCTCAATTCTTTGTGGCATAGATTCAACAAGGTGCTGGAAGCATTCCTCAGAGAGCTTGGTCCATATTGACATGATGGCATCACACAGTTGCCGCAGATTTGTCGGCTGCACATCCATGATGCGAATCTCCCGTTCCACCACATCCCAAAGATGCTCTATTGGATTGAGATCTGGTGACTGTGGAGGCCATTTGAGTACAGTGAACTCATTGTCATGTTCAAGAAACCAGTCTGAGATGATACCAGCTTTATGACATGGCGCATTATCCTGCTGAAAGTAGCCATCAGAAGTTGGGTACATTGTGGTCATAAAGGGATGGACATGGTCAGCAACAATACTCAGGTAGGCTGTGGCGTTGCAACGATGCTCAATTGGTACCAAGGGGCCCAAAGAGTGCCAAGAAAATATTCCCCACACCATGACACCACCACCACCAGCCTGAACCGTTGATACAAGGCAGGATGGATCCATGCTTTCATGTTGTTGACGCCAAATTCTGACCCTACCATCCGAATGTCGCAGCAGAAATCGAGACTCATCAGACCAGGCAACGTTTTTCCAATCTTCTATTGTCCAATTTCGATGAGCTTGTGCAAATTGTAGCCTCAGTTTCCTGTTCTTAGCTGAAAGGAGTGGCACCCGGCATGGTCTTCTGCTGCTGTAGCCCATCTGCCTCAAAGTTCGACGTACTGTGCGTTCAGAGATGCTCTTCTGCCTACCTTGGTTGTAACGGGTGGTTATTTGAGTCACTGTTGCCTTTCTATCAGCTCGAACCAGTCTGGCCATTCTCCTCTGATCTCTGGCATCAACAAGGCATTTCCGCCCACAGAACTGCCGCTCACTGGATATTTTTTCTTTTTCGGACCATTCTCTGTAAACCCTAGAGATGGTTGTGCGTGAAAATCCCAGTAGATCAGCAGTTTCTGAAATACTCAGACCAGCCCTTCTGGCACCAACAACCATGCCACGTTCAAAGTCACTCAAATCACCTTTCTTCCCCATACTGATGCTCGGTTTGAACTGCAGGAGATTGTCTTGACCATGTCTACATGCCTAAATGCACTAAGTTGCCGCCATGTGATTGGCTGATTAGAAATTAAGTGTTAACGAGCAGTTGGACAGGTGTACCTAATAAAGTGGCCGGTGAGTGTATATATAGGGTAGACTGCAAGATAACGTAATATATTTGCCGGCAGGAAAACCAAAATCAAACGGAGGTACTACAGTGAACATAGAGAGACAGAAAAGGGGGTGCTGGACAGAATAAAGGTGAACAGATGGGAAATCAGATGAAGACAGAAAAAGGAGGCAGCGTTCAAAGACTGACAGGAGGATAAATAAAGCTGCAAGTCAACAGGAGAGATGAGAGCAGTGGAAAAACAAGCTAAATGGGGAGAAGAGGAAACTGTGATGGAGGAGCAGATGGAGGGAAAAGGTGGGGAGGCAGTGACACAGGAAAGGCGGAGACAGAGACCCAAGCAGGTAGTTGTAAAAGGTCAGTGCGTCTGTGATAAGGCGTGCTTGGACAGCATGCTCACAGTGAGCGGCCAGGAGCTTGTCAACACGATAGCTGTGCACTTCACTTGCTACACTGCACTTAGCAGAGCACACGAGCATCGCAGCACAAGAAGGCTTTTTAAACATCACAGAGTAACACAACCACGAAGAGATAAGCTCAAACCACCAGAGTAAAATGTCACCATGCTGCAAAAATAGAGCAGTGCTGGGTCGTAGGATTAACTCTGCTGAGGGTCTGAACTCTGACTAACTCATCTGGCCTTCTCTGAACAGATGTTAAAAATATGAGGAGGACAGTGTAGTTCATGAAAGCATCCGACGCATGACTAGGGTTCCCAACCGTACCACAAAAAACGGGATCGTACCGTATTTGAAAACAAAAAGACATGTCTCGTAATGAACTAAAACGGGACGCTCCTTTTCCTGTATTTTCTGACAGCGTCTCTCTACCTAACACAGTCACAGGCTCACATCTGCAGCTTGGCAGCTGAGCTATGGGACAAGTTACAAAACACAACACACTACCAGCTATGGGTTGTTAACAAGAGCGCATTATGCATAGCAACTGTAACTGCTTCTCATTCTCATGTTCTCTCTGGTTCCATAGGCAGTTTTAGGATTTGCCAACGGGGGGGGGGGGTATGTGTATGTGTATGTGTTTTCAAGGAGAAAAAGCTATTTTTTAAGGAGATTGGTTTTTGTCTCTAAAACACTCAGCGGATCTGCTCGGTATCTTATGTTTGAACAATTGGACTGAAGAGTTGGAAAATCAGGAAAAGATCATACCTGCATTTATGAATCCAGACTGATGGATCTCCTGTTTGTTTTTCTATGATTTCTGGACTTTTCCTCTCAGCATGAACTTAACACTTATGAGTTACTGACATGCAGCACCCATTAGGTTCATCTTTAAGTGATCCCAAACATCCATCACAAAACATTCATGCAGGTGAGAGAGTACGATATCGTCAAAACTCTGACCCTCAAAGCTCATCTCCAAACTACCTCAGGGCTAAAACAATGTGCCATAATGAGAAAATGCATGAATAACAACATGCAACAGTACGACCAACATCTATCTGCAGGAAAACAATATTTAACAAATACTATGTGTAACAATAAAAATATAAGGTAGACCGGGGCTTGTTGTCACACTTTTAACACTTTTATATATTTCTCGGAATCAATACATTATATATAAACAAAATGTGTACCAGATGAAAGACCAAAGTATCAGGTAGATATTTGGTATACATGTCATTTTCATATCATGTGTCAGTGCAGAGTTATAAGGAATCAAATAGAGAGTGTGAACATGTGACATGTTGCCCCACCATGGGGTAAGTTGTCTCACTACATGGGGTAAGATGTCACTGTGGATTTTGCAGCTAATAAAACAAGGACAAAGTTATTGTTGTTCTCATTTTTTTTACATGAATGTGAACATCAAAGTCAGGCACAGAAAATGTTTATCATTGAGCTAGAAAAAGTCATTGAACATAGGCATGGAACAAACGTTAACATAAAATATTATGCAACATGCTCTGGAGTTTGGAGAGCTGTCTGACTCTGTATTTCGGCTGGAGTGAATGTCTAGCAGTAACAAGCAATGTTATGGTAGTTGACATTAAAGTCCTTTATTGTACTCCAGATTGTATTATTAGCTAGGGTTACTTGCCTGACTGCCCTCCGCATCACATCAGGCACTGCACTGCCACGTTCTGTTTTTCTTTTGTAATTCCTGACCATGTCTTCTCGCTTTCTCCTCTCTTTTAGACCACTCTTTTCTCTGTAAAAAATAAAATTGAAATTTAATTATGACAACTGCTGATAAACTGACTCTCTGTGTTAATTTGAATCCCTTTTAAACATGTGACAACTAACCCCAAAACGACTGAGACATGTTGCCCCAAACTACCATGTTTGCTATTTCTAGCTCTAGCTTAAATTTATCTTAAAACAGAACAATGACAGAGGTAATGATAATGAATAATAATGCATCAGATTTTATAGTGCTTTTTGTCAGTGACCTCAGAGCGCTTTACATTGGGTACATCATTCATTCACTCACACAGTCAAACCCTGGTGGTGGTAAACTACCTTAGTTTACTGCCCTGGGGCAGACTGACAGAAACATGGCTGCCAGTTTGCGCCTACAGCCTCTACGACCACCACCAGATAACGCTCACAATCATACACCAGTGGAGGACACACACACTGGGAGCAAGGTCTTGTCTTGCCCAAGGACAAAACAGACAGACCAGGGATAGGGAGGGATTCAAACCGCCAACCCTCCAGTTATTGGCCAACTGCTCTACCTCCTGAGCTACTGCCACCCATATGCATGACAGGATGCCTCAATCTCTCCTCTAACAAGTCCACATGTGTCACTGCTAGTATTTTTATCTGGAAGAAGCTTATTTTAAAATATATTTTAAAACATATAAGTTTTTTTTTTTTTTTTAACTTTTGGTTGTGCAAAATGTTTAATTGGTGCTCATCAGCTTACAATGTGCTCTTCTCTTCTCAGACAGGACACGACTCCTGACCATGTAAAGGAAGAAAACTAGTGTTCCACTTTTTAGTTGTGCCCTCTGGTGGCAAAGATAATTGCAATGTGACAACTCCCCCATGTGACAACAAGCCCCGGTCTCCCCTACAACATAATATGCAGCAAAAACAATGTGTAACAAAACAAAACAGTACAATACAATACAGAAAATACAATATGCAACTCAACAAAGTGTAACATAGCAAACCAAAACTATATTGTGACTGAGAGCCGTTAAACGCACAGTCATTCCCAGACTGGCACAGGTCTCTCTCGTGGCCTGGGAGTGCCGGTGCAGGGAGTGTGCACGCAGGGCCAAGCTCTATCAAACTGTTTAACCCTTTGCCTGCACCTGTGTCCCACAGTCCTGCACTCAAAACAACCGTTTCCCTTTTTACCTGGACTCTTTTTTCCCCTCTGTAGGGGTTTGAAGGTGCACACTCGACAACGACACGCCACTAGTGATGTGTCCTTTAGTGCTGAGGCTTCGGAGCGTGTGCCGAGTAATCCCGGAAATTTTCGACGAAGCCTGTATCGAGGCTTGTGTTGGTGATGTTTGTGATGATGTTCGAAGCCTTGTAAGCCAGCCGTATCACGTGACTGATTCAAAAAACTGTTCGCAGGTTTGGCGGATGATTCAAAATTTAACAGGCAGCCAAACGCAATGGAGTTCCTACACACACACACACACACACACACACACACAGACAACCCGTGGACTGGAGACTTGTTGAAAAGTCGTTCTTAAATTAAAGTAAATAAAATGTTTGTCACAAACCAAGTAAAACAAGCACTTTTTTTTTTGGTAAGATGGCGCATGCTCTGCTGTGACAGCACTGACTGTACACCTTGTCTTCTGTGTTTAGTGGACTTCTTGGCAATGACACAGGCAATGATTGCAGGATCATGAGAAGATGCAGGTGCGGATGGGAGAAGGTGACCACGTTCAGAGGGCTAAGGATTCACCAGGGAAGGAAGAAGTGTGAAGTGGGAGGCCAGCAGCAACATTGCACTGCAAACACAGGTCAGACAAAAGGAACCCAGAGCCAGGTCGACAACCACAGAGCTGAGGGATCCAACGTTATGTAGGGAAGACAGGCGGCAGACACAGGAGGGCCTTTGGTACACTCTGATTTCTTTGAAAGTGGCACTGATGAGAACACCCCGAGAACACCAACACACCCCAGAACACTACTAAACCCTGACACCCAAGAGCCAGGACAGAGGATAGAGAGGAAATAACCTGAGCAGAGGCAGCCTGCCAAATGGCTTAAAGCAAACGAAATGGCTGTCTGGCAGCAGCTGGACAAGGGCCTCAGCATTAACCTAGAACTCTCATTGTGTGGCCAGGTGGAAACAAAGCTGAACAGTATAGGAAAAATACTGTATGAGGAGTGCAGAGACAGGTTCGGCGTAGTGGCGGGAAAGCAGAGCATTGGCTGAGAGCAGAGAGGGAGGAGGGAGAGGGAGATTGAGCAACTGGTGAAGAGGCGGCATCAACTCCGGAAGCAGTGGAAGAAGACAAGTAAAGAGGAGAAGGAGGGCCTTTTAGCGATTTGAATTCAGAATAAATGTTCAAAATTAATAAAATTAAATTATGACTTTTATGCACTCTTTGAAGGGGCACCACCCACCTTTCTGGTAGGAAAAAAAGACGAAACAAAGCTCAATTGAGTAATCAAACGTTGAATCAGTCTTAAACAGATTTAAATCAATCTCTCATCTGAGGCCAGAATTCTCCATTCAGGGACTCTACTTTCTGGAAGGACCACTAAGAGATGACAACTTAAAATTAAATGGACAATTTATTAACAAGCTATATGATAACAAAAATGAAGCATAGTGTTAGTTCTGTCAGGACACGACGTCAAGCGCTGATCTGCAGCCAATGGCTAGTAGCCACCTCAACCAGATGATAATCAGCTGATTCACTCCTATAGTCCTTTGCCTATAGCGCGCCTTATTTAAAAGTGCACTAACCCAGCCTCTTCCTCTGCTCTGACAGCTAACCTGCAACTTCCGTATGCCTGCCAAAACATTCGTGTTATTTCTTACCTCGTTGCTCCTTGCTCCTTGTACCTCAGCGTATGACGAGGACGAGCCGCAGTTCAACTACATCTTGGAGTCACCTCAAGAGTCCGATGCAGAGGATGTGAGCGGCCCGGAGGAAGCTTCCTCTCTTTGCAGAAGCTCCAGGTTGGTACGAAAGAAGACGCCTGATCCGTCGCTCAATGAATGGCCGATCCCAAAGTTGCTACAGTTCCTGTTTACGGACAACATTCCTGCCCCGATCGGCGCCTCCCACCAGGAATTGTTCGGGCTTTTCCTGAGCTGCTCCGAGCCCCAGCGTCCACCTGCAAGCACTCCTCCACCTTCCGCTCCTCGAAAAGCTGCAGCAAAACGTAAACATACCACCAGCAATTCCGGTACAGCCTCGGCAGTAGGCGCCGCCGGGACGCAGCAGTTTCGAAACTGATACAGCAGTTTCGAGGAGTTTGCCTACTTTGTCGGTTCTCAGCGGCACTCTTGGAATGGATCAGCTGAAGTTCTGTGGCTACCGGACCGGATGCTGAAGGTTCGGCGGGGAGTTCACCGCCGTGAATGGGTCTCAGGCTTCAGGACCATGTCAGTGCCGTTAGATACTTCAGTTTTCTTGGCCTCTTGGAACCAGGTGGCAAACGCAGCTCGGCAGATGATGCTGGTCGGTCCTCCCGGCGTTCAGGACTAGCTTTATTGCAGATTAATTCGTGCCAATAACTTAAGAAAATAATTTCCCTGGCCAGCCGATATTATCTTCAGGAGTCACTTTAGCGAACTAAAAATAAAATAAAAGGCTTAGACTGATGTTCTCTATGCGCGCAGCTAATTACTGATGCTTTAAAGAAACTTGGGCATGGTTTCATCCAAGTTTCTGGAAAAGTCTGATCTTTTGGGTCACTCCTTAAACTGAGGTGTCAACGATGAGCTTTTCCAGCCAAGGTGAGAGGCTCAATGTTTATTCGGTCTGGGGGTCCTGTGGTCGATAAGCAACTTGTCTCTTTGAAGCGTGAAGATTCACTATCAACCTTTTGGGAAGAGGCCCCCCTTTGGTTCTGTCCTGGATCGTAAACGGCCATAAGTTGTGAAGTGTGAAACATTACCCCCATTTCCTCTCCTAATCAGGGAAGCCTGCATTCCTTTTAGTGGGTGAATTAAAGATGGACAAAGTAGAAAGCAGTCTTCTTGTTACAGCCTGAAGCCACTATAGGAGGAAGTGAAAAAGAACATCGGCAATCTGCGGAGGGCAGAGCGCATCCACAAACACAGAAGGTGGAAGGAGAAGGAATGGAGCACATTCGCAAATGCAGAGGGTGGAAGGAGAAGGAGAGGAGCAGCCTCTTCAAAAACCCTTTCAAGCAAGCAAGACAGATGCTGGAGGATAAGAGGAGTGGGAAGCTGGAGATCACACAATCATAGCTGGAGACTCACTTCAAGGAGCACTACAGTGACCCAGCAAAACAAATGCAGCTAGGACCATCAGGTTACATTCCTCACCCAGCTCCCCCATCCTACCTTTTTGACGCTGCTTTGTCCAAGTTTGGCAAGGCAGCAGAAGTTGTCCAACAAGCAAGAGCAGCCTCAGCCCCAGGCCCCGATGGCATACCTTACAAGCTGTATAAGTACTGCCCAGGGGTCCTGAAACATCAATGGAAGCTCCTGAGAGTGGCCTGGAAGAACCAAGTTATCCCTTCAGAGTGGCAAAGAGCAGTCACTGTCTTCATCCTGAAAGAGGCAAACTCCACCACCATCAGCCAGTTCAGGAGCCTGCACTCCTGAACGTCAAAGGGAATATTTTTTTCTCCATCCTGGCCAAGAGGTTGACCAGTTACCTCACGAGCAATGGGTACATTGACAACAGCCGCCAGAAGGCTGGCGTGCCAGGCTTGCCAGGAAGCATGGAACACTGGGTAGTCATATGGGAGCAGATCCAGACAGCAAAGAGAGAGAGGTGACCTACATGTCGTGTGGCTGGACCTCGCCAACCGAACAGGTCTGTCCCCAACCAGCTTATCAAATATGCTCTGGAATTCTTCTACATCCCTGTCTGCATTTGCACCCTGGCCAGGTACTTCGCAGACCTCCAGATGTGCTGCACTCACCAGGACTTCACTACAAGCTGGCAACAGCAGAAAGTTGGCATTGCCATGGAAGGCTCGATCTCACCCATCCTGTTTGTCGCAGCCTTCAAGATCATCACCTGTGAGAGGCTATATGGATGATATCACCACCATCCTCCAGACAGCAGCATGTACAGCGAGACTGCTGAGGAGAATTGATGAGCTTGTGGGCTGGGCAAGGATGAAGATCATACCCTCCAAATCACGCAGTCTGTCCCTCAGGAAAGGGGTCAGAGGCAAGAAGTCACCTCCTCAGTGGTAGACAAGATAGACAGGCTGGCAAACTTGTTCATCAAGAAGTGGCTGGGACTGCCAAGATGCCTCTCAGATGTAGGCCTATTCAGCAGGAACATGCTGCAGCTGCCACTGTGATCCATCAGCCAGGGATACAGAAAGGAGAAGGCTTGAATGGTGCTGGAGCTGCGGCAATCCCCTGACCATCCGGTGGGAGAAGCTGGTTCCCAGGTTCGAACAGGGAGGAAGTGGAAAGCCCAGGAGGAGGTTGATATGGCAGTCAGCAGGCTAAAACACCACAAGGTCATTGTAAGAGTCCAGGTGGAGCAAGCAGAACTGTGGAGAAGCGAGACCCGCTCTTCTGTTTTAAAGGCCTGCAAAAGAGCAGCAATGAGCCATGGTGGTGGCAGAAGTGGCAAGGACATAACAAAACCACCTTCATGTCAAAGCGGTGTCTCAGAGCTGGCAAGGAAGTTGGATGTCATGGGAAGGCGTCACAGACAGGCTCATGTCATGGTCTGATTGTGGAAGATCCCCCAAGCCAGGCTCAGTTTTTTGATCAGATCCACCTATGACACTCTACCTTGTCCCCGAAACCTCCACCAATGGTTTGGTGTGGAAGAGTCCTGCCCCCCTTTGCAATACCATCAATGCAAGCCTCCAGCATATCCTGT
Organism: Xyrichtys novacula; assembly: GCA_962446985.1. Lineage (NCBI taxonomy): Eukaryota > Metazoa > Chordata > Actinopteri > Labriformes > Labridae > Xyrichtys > Xyrichtys novacula. The sequence continues at coordinate 14,874,815 of OY660865.1, forward strand.
CAGGCTGCGAGACACCACTGTCCCAAAGCCGCTACAGGTGGCGACATGACCTAGTGCTGACGAAGCTGGCAGACGTGGCAGAGGCATGCAGACTGGAGGCCAACAGCAGACCTTCCACTCCAGCGTGACTGCCTATTCTGTTTGCAAGGGCCAGGGAGAACCCCAACCCTGCTCATCAAAGAATAACACCAAGACTCCTCTCACCCGTCAATGAGTGGACCATGGGGGTTGACCTGGGGAGACAGCTTCAATTTCCCAGGGAAAGTGTGGAAACTTTGCACCGGCCAGACCTGATCATGTGGTCAGTGCCATGCAAGACCATCCTGATGGTGAGGCTCACTGTTCCGTGGGAGCAGGGTATGGAGGCTGCCAACAAGTGGAAGCATGCCAAGTATTCAGACCTGGCAGCAGAGTGCAGAGAGGCCGGCTGGAAAGCCATTACATGCCCTGTCAAAGTGGGATGTAGGGGATCTCGACTGTTCGCCTCCTCCATGACATCAGATGCACAGGAGCATGGTGTAGCTATCAAGGAGTTAGCACATGAGGCGGAGAAGGGCAGCTTCTGGCTGTGGCTAAGGAGGAGGTATAGGGGGTGGGGCCTAACACCTAGGGCATCAGCAGAGGGTGGCAGGGAGAGATCCCTGCCATTGCTCCACCACCAGGAGATGTACTGAGGTTAAAGTAGCGAAACAATCATGACTGGTGGTCCCCAGCTGATGACCCGTTCATCACCTGGAGCACACTTGCTCAAAAGGCACAGGTGGAGGTGCTTCAGGCAGCAATTGCCAGCAGGTAGGCCATCAACCTGTATCTTTGAATGCCTGTTTTACATTTATTGTCCACTTGATGGCACAGTAGAGCAAATGAAGCACAATAATGAAGCTTCAGCCCAGGAGTCGAGCAATTGGATGGAAAGCTTTAATGCTTCAAGAGGTGTCATCTCACCATCACCACATGCCACACACACACACACATCCACTTACCTGCTGCCATCTTCCAAGCCAAACAGGGGCACTTCCTGGTCCCTCAGTAAATAGCGCAAGGTGGAGCACTTTTGGGCATCATGTGACCGCTGGACCGCACTATTATAGTTTATTTGTGGTATTTAGGTCTCATTTGATGTGTTGTCAATGAGTAAGGTCACAGCTTTATGAAGGATTATTAGTGCCCTTTTGTCTCTGTTGAAATGTCTGATTTATTGAGGAGTTTGTGTTGTTTTTTACAACATTGACAAAAAAGGGATAACATTGGTATTGTAATCCTCTATAATTTGTTTATGGATGTGCCCAGGCAAGGGGCTAGCAGGAAGGCTGCCCACCTGTCTCTCTTAGACTGTGGAGCTGGTGGAGCAAAGAAGAGTTCCTGTGTAGCTGAATCATGAGTTATTGTAGAACTCCTGCCTAGAACTCCTGCGTGGTTGACATTGTCTTTTTTTATTTTTATTTTTTTTGCCGTATACATTTTTGTAAATAGTATTTTGACAATTTTTGCACCTTTTTGTAAATGTTTTTGCACTGCACCTTAGAAAGCCAGCTATAAATAAATTTCACCATCACCGTATTTTTCGACTGTGCCTGTCTATTCCACTGTTTTTGATTGTTTGAGAGAGAGAGAGAACCCTGTGATATTATGCATCAAAAATGCTGTGCAATATTCACAATCTACAATGATTTCAATGAAATATGTACAACTAAAAAATATACAACAGTAACATTATACAACAAACAAATAGTGATGGGAAGAACGTTTCTTTTGACTGTACTGAATCTTTAGAATCTGTTCACTAAAATGATTCATTTAAAAGATTCGTTCACTGAATCAGTCAATGCCTTGGAGCCTCGTCCTGTCTGTGCAGTACAGGAGTGACAAAGCCGCAAGTTTGTTTATTGAATGAGCCCCTCCCCTCCCCTGATGTTGAAGTCACAGCATCGTTCACTGGGTGACACGTGTCATTCATTCGCTAAGTCCTGAAGGAAGAATCACTCCCCTGCCCTGAAAAACTCAACTCTCTGTGTGTCACAACCATAGACTGTGTATAGAATGGACAGCGTCTGTTTCCTTGCTGGGTGAAGCCACTCCGAAAACAGCACCCTCTGTTGATGGGCTGCAGTATAGGTCATAAATCCTGCCTCCGTCAGCAAAGCTTATGGAGCTGTGGACAAACTTTAGAAATGTATTACACAGAATATAAATTTCTCCCCCCCCTGCTTGTGATGTTGACATGTAGTTACAGTAAGACTGGTTTGTGCTCAAGTCCTCTTTTTTCTGTGAAGCTCCGTTTTTAAAAGTTATTAGGGGGTTCATGTTTTCTTTGATTGACACATAATACAGCCTATAGGCATTCAGGTATTGCGTAGCTCACCCGGTGGATACGCTGTTTGAGCAGAGTGTCATCACAGTGACTCTTGGTGACTCTCTCCCCGAATGCGCACAACGCTACTGCGCAGCGCTGGTCTCAGGAAATGAAGAAAAATCCCAGACATACAGAGAGCTTTTTGGCTTCAAATCTGTATAAAGGCGAGAGGCGGAACCAAGTTGTCCATAGTACATACAGTCTATGGTCACAACACAGCAGCACGCCTGTTAAACATGCGCAAGTCATCATTCTTTTATATTCCGGAAAGTTGAGAGATTAAAAATCAATAAACGTTGCAGCTGTAGCGGGGATTCTGATAGTTTTAAAGATATTAAATAGTGTATTGCTTTAAATCGGCTGGAATTAAATCCTTCTTGCAAGAAAGTTTATACACGTGTATTAATGCAAAAGCACTAAAATGTACTCTTTTATCTTAGCCTCAGTGAACGAACCGGTGCTCGTCAGTTTGTGAACGACAATACACCCCTTCCTCCTCTGCCCGCCTCAAGTCATTTGGAAGTCGTTTGTTTCGTTCACAGTCTGACTGATACATTTTGTTCACAGACTGACACATATCGTTCATTCACTGTTAGCAAATCCTGAGACTCCGCCCACTTGCTCGCTGGCTGGCTGGCTGTGTGTCGTTCGCCAAAGAATCAAAGGCAGCAGTTCCGCTCCCAATCGATGTGTCACGCTTGTGGCAGAGCTCAATTGAACTTGGAGTGATTCCATTCACGTCACTCAGCAGTTCCGTTCTTTTGAACGAAACTTTCATAAACAATACAACACTACAAACAACCATGTGCAATAATAACACTGTGAGTAATAACCTTTTAAGATTTGTTACTCAGGGGTTATCATACACTAATGAGCCTCAGCTCCTTCAGTTTGTTTAGTGTTGCAAGACCCACCCTCTGCCTCCTGTGACTGGCCAATAATTTTGGCCAGGCACCCAGCCTCAAAGTCCATGAGACCACTGGTATTTGCTATAGTTTACCGCCCTCCGAGCCCATACTCTGAGTTTTTGTCAGAGTTCTCAGAGTTCCTATCCGAATTAGTCCTTCTCGCAGATAAAGTCATCGTCGTCGGTGACTTTAATATTCACATAGATGTGGAAAATGATAGCCTAAGCATTTCTTTTCGGTCCTTGCTACATTCAATTGGGTTTACACAGTGTGTACATAGACCTACGCACTGCTTTAACCACACTCTCGATCTCGTCCTGGCTTATGGCCTCGAAACTGATGCCCTGTTAGTCAGCTCATTAAATCCTCTATTATCTGATCACTGTCTAGTAACTTTTGAATTTGTGCTTTCAGGTTACTCTCCTCACAACAAATTCGTGCTAACTAGAAGGTTGTCTGAAAATGCTGTTACTAAGTTCAAGGAGGTAATTCCGTCTGCTCTAAATTCTGTAGTTGAGAAAAACTTTACTGATAGCTCATATTTAAACATCAGTCCCTTGCAACTCGACCAGTTTGTTGATGATACCTCAGGCACACTGCGATCAGTTCTAGACTCAGTTGCCCCTCTTCGACAGAAAACTATTACACGCGAGAGGCTAGCCCCGTGGTATAATGCTGAAACCCGTGAGCTGAAACAGTTATTAAGAAAATGTGAAAGGATTTGGCGCTCCTCCAAAACAGCTGAAGCTCGTTTTCTCTGGCAGGAATGTCTCGATAAATTTAAGAAAGCCCTACGACGTGCTCGGACAACCTACTACTCGTCTCTTATTGAGGAAAATAAGAATAACCCCAGATATCTCTTCAGCACTGTAGCCAGGCTGACAGACTGTCCGAGCACCACTGAACCATGTATCCCATTAGCCCTTAGCAGCAATGACTTCCTGAGCTTCTTCAATGATAAAATCTTAAAAATAAGAGGTAAAATTAGTAACCTATTGACTCCATCAAGTGTCTCTCTCTCAGATAACCCTAAAAATGTTGAGGAGCCCCTAAGGCCTCTGGTGCACCTTAGTAATTTTGTACCTACTGACCTTCCTGAGTTAAAGTCAGTGGTGCTAGCAGCCAAACCATCGACGTGTCTCTTAGACCCAATTCCATCTAAATTGCTGAAGGAAACTCTTCCTTTGATTAGTACGTCCCTGCTCAAAATGATTAACACGTCTTTATTAACAGGATATGTTCCCCAGTCTTTCAAGACTGCATTGATTAAGCCTCTCCTTAAAAAACCTACTCTAGACTCAAGCTCCCTAGCTAACTATAGACCAATATCCAACCTTCCTTTTATTTCTAAAATCCTAGAGAAAGTTGTTGCGAATCAACTCTGTGATTTTCTCCATAACAATGGTTTATTAGAGGATTTCCAGTCTGGGTTTAGAACCCATCACAGCACAGAGACTGCTCTGCTAAAGGTGTCAAATGACCTACTCATGGCCTCAGACAATGGTTTTCTCTCTGTTCTAGTCCTGTTAGATCTTAGTGCAGCATTTGACACAATTGACCACTCCATCCTGCTTCAGAGACTAGAACAATCTATAGGCATAGCAGGATCAGCTCTCTCCTGGTTTAAATCGTACCTAACAGATCGATCCCAGTTTGTCAATGTAAATAATAAATCCTCTGCACACACCAAAGTCTGCTACGGTGTGCCGCAAGGGTCAGTGCTCGGTCCAATCCTCTTCACCCTGTATATGATTCCGCTGGGTAAAATTATGAGGAAGTATTCGATTAATTTCCACTGTTATGCAGATGACACCCAGCTATACCTATCCATAAAGCCAGAGGAAGCAGGCCAGGTTGCCAGGTTAGAAGCCTGCCTCAAAGATATAAAATCCTGGATGACCAATAACTTTCTAATGCTCAACTCAGACAAAACTGAAGTTCTGGTCCTCGGTCCTAAACACCTTAGAGAGGCGTTCTCTAGTAATTTAGCTACATTTGATGGTATCAGCCTGGCATCCAACTCCAATGTGCGTAATCTAGGAGTTGTATTTGATCAGGATTTATCTTTTAGCTCCCACATTCAACAAATTTCTAGGACAGCCTTTTTCCACCTGCGCAATATCTCAAAAATTAGACGCATATTATCTCAGAGCGATGCAGAAAAACTAGTCCATGCCTTTGTTACCTCTAGGCTGGATTACTGTAATTCTCTCCTATCAGGCTGCTCTAGTAAGTCATTAAGGACTCTTCAGCTGGTCCAAAATGCAGCAGCTCGGGTATTGACTAGAACTAGTAGAAGGGAGCACATCTCCCCTGTTTTAGCCTCTCTTCACTGGCTCCCTATTAAATATAGAATTGAGTTTAAAATCCTCCTTGTGACATATAAAGCGCTTAATGGCCAGGCGCTATCATATCTTGACGAGCTAGTTATACCGTACTTTCCATCTAGACCGTTACGCTCACAGTCTGCAGGTCTGCTCGTTGTACCAAATGTCTCTAAAAGTAGTGTTGGAGGAAGAGCTTTCAGCTACCAGGCACCTCTCCTCTGGAATCATTTACCGCTCGAGGTTCGGGGGGCAGACACACTCTCAACTTTCAAGAGTAGACTTAAAACGTTCCTCTTTGATAAAGCCTATAGTCAGGGCTGATTTGAACCAGCTCTTAGTTATGCTGCTATAGGCCTAGACTGCCGGGGCTATCTGGCACACTGAGCTAGAGTCTGTCTCTATCTCCTCTTTAGATCTTTATGTCCCATATAAGTCACTGACCAGTTTTCTGTCTCTCTGAGTGTCTCTGAGTCTTTTAGCTGCCACTGGACTAATGCTGCAAACGGTCTGCTGCGGAACTGCCTGACCCCAGCTGCATCCATCCTGGGCCCTGAGCTCCTCCATCTCTTCGGCTCTTTGGCTTCTCTGGACCTGTTGTTCCTGTTGTTCCTGCTGCCTCCTGTCTCTCTCTCACCCTCGTTCCCTACTCTCTCTCCCTCCCCCTCCCTCTCCGTACTAATTCTCTCTCGCCTTTCCCCTATCTTGCTGTCTCTCTCCCTTCCCCTGTCCTCTCCTCCTCTCCCCTCTTCTCTCTACATTCCTCCCCAACCCAGCAGCGGCATGGTGGCTGTCTAGCATGAGTCTGGTCCTGCCCAAGGTTTCTGCCTGTTAAAAGGAAGCTTTTCCTTGCCACTGCTACTCATGTTAGTTGAGATGGGCCAAAACCCATCTTAGGTTGGTTCTTGATCATCAAACAATGAGCGCGGTCCTGACCTGCTCTTGTTCCTTGAAAAGCGTCTTGAGATGACGACTGTTGTGAATTGGCGCTATATAAATAAAATTTGATTGATTGATTGAATAATTTTGAGAGTGAAAGTGGGACTTTTTTTTTTTGTTTGTTTGTTTGTTTGTTTTTTGTCGCAATGAGTTCCAGTTACTCAAATATGATAAAAATACGACTGAAAGTAAGGGTCATTCTTGCAGCAGTCGTGGTGTGGATGTATTCTCGGAGACTTGATAATAGTAGTGTGAAATCATGTGACAGTCCCGGTGCTCAAACCTGGAAAAGCTTAGTTACCACATATGGAGATCTTATATTTTAAGATTGGACTCACACCAGCTCCACACTGCTGAGGACATTTCTGTTCAGGCGGCATGTGTCTGTTTGTCATCCTCAAACTGTGCAGTGTGTTTGTTTTGATTATGTTCATCTGCATGTGTGTGTGTGTGTGTGTGTGTGTGTGTGTGTCCTATGGCTTCTAGCTATAGCAGCAGAGAGATGAATGGAGCCCTGTGAAGCACTGCTGATTACACAGCCCTCCTCCCCTTGCTGCAGCTCAGAAACCTTTATGAACAACACAACAGAGAGCAACAATATGAAGACAAGAACAGAGACACAGAAAGGCAGGATGGAACGGAAAAGAAGGGAAAGAGTGAAGGATAAACCAACCGTTAATCAAAATAGACAGAGGACACACATTTTACAGACAACGCTGAATATAAGAGGTTTGTTATTAGAGAAAATCCACAGAAAGGTATTTTACACAAGTTAAAAGATTTCCATCCTGTAAAGTTGTAAGTATGTGGGATGTTCAGCGTCACTCTAAAGCAGTGAGAGACGGCTGGTTTTTCAGGAAGAATACAGCCTGTTTATCGAACTGCATGTTTATGGAACCCACCAGGTGGAAAAACAGCTGTGAGCAGATCCATGCATTGGTGTTTGTAATCCACTCCATGTGCACGTGTGTGTTGTGTTTCTTTACCTGGTACCTCAGGGAGGGAGGGTGATTTCAGCAGATGTCGAACCTATAAAAGGTTGTAAATATGAGGTTGTATATAATATAATATTTTATATGATATACAGCCACTTTGACTCTGCTGACCCACCACACAGAAAGAAGCCCACGTAGCGACTCCGACTGTTACAGAGCGCATTAGCATTGCTCCGGAGGAGAGTGTCCCACCTCCACTCACAGAAGAAAAGGAAATAGTTCTTCTTAATTCTACATCACGAAATAACTTCTTTCTTTCTTTCTTTCTCTGCCCCATGCTCACAGGTCCACAAGAAGTGCATGCTCACACCTCTGTATATGGTCGTCGTTGTTTATTCATGGGTGGAGATCTATACTGATTACCAACTGAAAGCAGGAGTGCACTGTCAGTATAGATCTCTGCCCATGAATAGACAATGAAGAACATATAAGGAGGTCAGCTCCTGAATCCAGAGGAGGTTTTGATAGGAGGTATGTATAAATGTACTAACGTGTCATTGAGCGGTTTGGAGTGACTGAGAATATGTAAACTGTCCCTGATAAGGAGGAAGTTTTTCAGATTGACTCTGATTGTCTGTGGATGTAGAGGATGATGGGTGCTGGTTTTTGTGTTGAATTCAGAGATGATGAAACAAACACACAGTAAACTTGTGCCTGCCCTGTTTTGCTTTCACATCCCTAAAACCACACCCATATTCCCTCATCCTCACTCTGATTGGATGAGCTGCCAGCAACAGTCCGCTCTCCATCCCCTCTGTTTTCCCCCTCCCTCCCTCTCTACCTCTCTCTCTCTCTCTCTCCGTTCAGCTCGCCAGTGAATGAGTCCACTCAGACACAAGCTGTTAGACAGAACAGCCTCTCTCGCCTCTCTCTCTCGCTCTCTGTCGCTCTCTCTCTGTCGCTCACCCTTGTCCTCTCAGAAGCAGACAGCCAGCAGAGCATCGGCACGGCAACAGAGCGACACCGGACGGACGGAGAAGAAGAGACACAACACCCTGAACATTTACAGGAGGACATCACCTGCTAGACAGTGTTAATCAGAGCAGGAGCAACAGATTGCTCTCAGTTGCATGAAGCTGTTGCTGCAACTGATGCTCTCCCAGCTGATCTGAGCTGGATCGGCGACACCTCCTGCAGAAAATTCCTCCTCCTGGCTTTCAAAGTCAGAGTGAAAGATGCTTTTGATTTGTCACGGCACAAGGGAATGACATCGCCAAGCAACAGGAACAGACAGCTTTGAACCAGCACCTCCTCCCCTCTTCCTCCCTCCACCAGGATTTGAGGAAGAGCAGACATCCGAGCAGTGAATGCACAAGCAGGAGGAGGAGGAGGTCAGACTGACGAGCAGAGTTCAGGGAGTTTTCAGTGAGACAGAAAAGGCAGGATCAGGTCCTGTAGAGGAGCACAGAAGAGAGTTTTTATTCTCTGAGATAAGATCATCAGACCCTCAGCTGGAGCTCTGGGATGAAGACGAGAGTGTCTGAGGGTATCTGCAGGAGACCAGGAGCAAAACAAGAAAACTGAAGCAGATATGAGAAGAAGAGGAGGACTCAACTCTGCCCTGCACTGTCACAGATAAATTTAGAGAAGAAGAAACAAACTGCAGCACTGAAGAGAGGCTCCTGAAGGATGGTTTCACTAGAGTTTGGATCTGTGAGCGGAAAAACAGCACACCACAGTCTCCATCCAGCGTCTTCTTCTTAGAGTAATTCTTAGCACCGACAGGACTCGGTGCAAGTGCCTGGGGGTTCTTCTTTGACTCTTCTTGAGGTGGATCTGCCGTGGGGGGCAGCTGACAGCCGTCCAAGACGCCGCGCGCCGTACTCCGCGTGAAGAATGCCCAGCCGCGCCTGGCCAAGCCGGCCGACCCGGGCCCGACAGCGGGCCTCTACATGGAAAGATCACAGAGCCGCATTAGCCTGTCGGCTTCCTTCGAGGCCCTCGCCATCTACTTCCCCTGCATGAACTCCTTCGATGAGGACGATGGGGGTGAGTGAGAACCGACTATGATAACCGTATGATAACACACATTCACAGCAGGCAAAAATGAAACATAGATCATCTGCACATGGTGTTACTCACCTGGAGAGCTGGTGTTTCTGTTCACACATCAGGTGATGTGCTGCTTCCATGCCAAGAGGACGCTCTTGCTGTGTAAACGCCTTTGGACATGTGCTTAAACCCTTTACATCCAGCATGAGATATATATAACCAACAGTACAATCATGTAGATTTAAACATGTCTGCTGACACTAAGTTACTGTTAAAGTTAATCCATTCATCCCTCCCTGTCCTGATGTCTCTGAATAGAAAAACTGTTTGCATTGGTCAACTAGTCAAATTTAAAGACCAGTACCTTTACTTTAAGCAGGCGGGATATGATCAGCAGCAACTTTTCTGCAAACTTCAGAGAAACACAAACCATCATCTCAAACACAGTCATTGTTGATGTTTGAAACACTTCTGGTCACATATCTGCAGAGGAACTTTGTTTATTATACCCATTATTATACCTGCAATCGGTGCTGTCTCTGCATTCACTCACTCTATGCATGCATGCTTCCTGTCACCACTTTAGAGTCTATGAATGGATGCTGCTCCTCTGCAAAAACCCACCACACACACACACACGCACGCACGCACGCACGCACGCACGCACGCACGCACACACGCACACACAGTTGGGTTGCATATCTATCTTTGTTCATTTCTGCAGATAAAATCTGTACTCCTGTGTTTCCTCTAATATAGATGCCTCTGATTCTTGTCTTCTTTAAAATTACTGCCATGCACTCATTGCTGGACGTCGTTTTTGCATTTAGAGTTGGCTGTAAAATAAATAAGCACTTTGCAGTCCAGGCAGGGTTGCACTACCAGCTTTCACTGTCAATATTTCACCCAAGTGTGGACCACGTTCCTAAAACCAAGACCTCTCAAATGTTTTGACCATGAGCCTCCATCCTGATGAACTCATGAATGAGGTTTAATCTATTCTGATCTGGTGTTAACATGCCTGAGAAGCAGACTGTACTTGGGGAGAACATTGCCACAGTAATTGAGTGAAAGTCTGACTTTGTGACAGCTCTAATAACATTTAATGAATTCCTAACACTGAACTTGAGGTCAGATGAAGATGGTTGCCGTGTGAATAAGGTCTATACGGTGATATCCCTCAAACAGACCATGTGTTAGATGAAATGTCTTCATCACACATGTTGCTTTTTGTTACTGAGTGAAGCTTGTTCTCACTGTGATGATCCTACTCTCCAACTTTGTGGACATCATAGGTCACTTATGTGGAGAAGTTGCATCAGCAGAGCAGGTCCAGGCAGTAAAGTACGACTTCTGTGGGTTAAGGTTTGACGCTGATGGATTCGTGTTTGGAGCTGAAATTCTCACTCCTCAGAACTTCAAATTTTAAAATGGGTGTTTTTTTTTTTTTTTACCTTCCTCCTGTGTTAGATTTTACTACACACCCACAAGGCTAACGGGTTGGTTTCGACCCTCGTCTTAAATCAGCTACAAATTACACTAAAAACATTTGGTTCTCATCTCTCGGTTACCTTGTTAGGCTTCATTATCCATGAAAATATCGCTTATAATATTTTTTGTGCTGGGCCGCTGGACCTTTCTCTGTCAGTGAGCCCCTAACATGGACATCTATAGTGAATTGATATCACATGTCTGGACATGTCCATTGTTGGTTTTTGTGCAGAGAAAAACATGGAAAAATGAGAATATCCTAAATTTCACATAATTGGAGGATGATCCGGGTGTAAGTGCACTTATGATTTCAGTTTTGGCTCTAATTATTGCTTTTTAATTTAACCGGGTCGACAGTGACCCTAACACGACAGGTGCCGTTATTTCTGCCAGAGTATTTTATAATTTAGTAAGTTGATTTTTTTTTATTGTGTTGAAATAGAAGTTCCTGATAATGTCAAAAAGTCTTAATGCAAAAAAAACACATTTATGTGGTCCTTTTACCAATTAAAAACAGAAACAGGTCGGTGCCGACCCAAACACAGGGGGAGGGTGTTAATGAGTAGTAAAGGGAAGAGCCTCTATGACGACTTGACCTGATTGTATAATTTGCAGTCTTCCATCTTTGCTGCTTTCTGGACCCCAAACAGAACCGATCTGATTTTTCCCCCCGTCTCAGCACTATCCATCAGCGCCTTTATGCCTCTGTGTGTGAGCGGCAGAGACCTGAGTGATCCCGTCAGTATCTCTGTGATGAGATTGTCAGATGATGTAATTCGTTTTGCTCTGGACTGGTTTTATTGCTCCTCATACTAATCCTGCCTGGAACATTTCGGAGCAGGGTTGTCTTTCGGAGGAGAGGATCTGAGGAGGAGGAGGAGGAGGAGGAGGAGGAGGAGGAGGAGGAGGAGGAGCTGACAGGTTTCTGATGAAAAATGTGTGAACACATTTATAAGGATAGGTAATAGATCTAAAGTAGGTCACTGTGTTCTTCAGAGAGATGAAGACATAAAAAAAAACATTTCAGATAAAGAGTTTATTAGGGTTGGGGTTTATTCACATTAGTCTGACGTTTTAAGGGTTATTTAAGGATAAATTAATACATTTATTAATAAGTTAATTTGTTAAAAAGTTTTTTTTAACAAAATGATGCTTTCTTTCCATAAAAAAAGCACAATTATGGATTTATTCATTCTTACAGGGTGTCAATTTTAACGTTTTATTGTCTCATTCATTTTAAATAACAGCTAATTAAAGTTGATCAGGGGTCTTTTAATTAAAAGTGCTTTAAAGTGGAGTTCGTAGGCAATAATAAATGTTAGTAACAGAGGCTCATACAGTTATATTAATTCAAGTTAACACCTTATTTAATAACCATCTAACTGATAATAATTATCATTTACTGTTTTATCAAATTAGTTTATTTCACAATATTCAAACATGCACTCACATTAAAGTAAAATGAATCTGACCTGACTCACATTTTCAACTCCACCACAGAAATAATAAACCATGAGACTTTAGCAGTTTACAAGTAAACAGTTCTTCAACGACAGACCATATCCTCCAGGTTCAGAGTTTTTCTGCTCAGTTTTGCATGTTTCGCTGAATTTCTGCCCCATGACCCAAAACTCTGTTTTAAGGTGATTTTAGAGCTTAAGTACTGCTGTTATATCACCAACATTCACATCATAAAAAGCACAAGAGAACAACTGCAGCTTGGTCAACACATTTAACACGACTTTCATCCTTTATGCTCTCGTGGCTGACGAGTAAAGGTGTCAAGAATAAAACACGTTAGAGGAGGGACGTTTGTTTTTATGTCTTGGCCAATCTTACAGTCCCTGACTTTCATAGTTTGTTCAGTTTGTAAAAACTCTTCGACCCCCTTTGTTGTTTTCTCTCTCACAGCATTTCCATCTGTTGTTTTTCTGAACTCTGTCTTTAAACATACCTGAAGTCCAGCTGCTTTTTTACCCCATCTCTTTACTGTTTCACCTGCATGTCAGTGAATTTCTGCAGAGACATTAATTGTGAAAGTTGAAGCTCGATCAAATCTAACAATGTGCCGAGAGAGAGAGCAGCGATCAGGTATAAAGAAGCTGCACCATTAGGTGGTAAAGTCAAGATTGTCAAAACTCTCCTGTTGTTGCATCACCACAGGAGCCAATTACAATGGCCTCTGGAGGAAGCGGTTTAGTGGGTGGGTGGACTACATAAGCAATGCAGAGGCTTTCTGGACTCTGTGTCTTCAGGGCTGATTGGCTGGAGGACAACTGTAGTATCCATGGCGAACAGAAAAAGAGTGTTTTTCATGAAATTGGACCTTCACAAATTCTCCCCAGCAACTCCACAACTGCTTTAATGACCCAGTTAGCAAAAACTCTGTTTTATATCCTAATTTCTACAAAAGTTGGACACTTTCTGAGAAATTTGCATCCTGATAAAGTCTGGATATTTTTGAGGAAAACCTACAGTGTGTGTTATAATAATGTTATCTCGATATTTATGGAAAAGTGGAAAATCAAACACTAAGCTTTCTGATAGTCTTGGCTGATCAAGCCGATATTTGAACTCTCTGTTTTAATAAGTCGGTACAAAGTATGATCTTGGTTTCATTTTATTGCGTCTAACTGTAGAAGGATAAAAATAATCAACCTTTTTTATGATTTAAGAGCAGAACTTACAAATGAATTTTCTCAATTTAACTGGTTGGAGGTTAGGCTGAGATGAGGCGTTTGTGACGTCTCTTTAGAAATCAGTCACTCATATTACCGTGGCCGTGTTTTATACAGTCTCCAGTCTCAACCACAGCTGACTGATGAAGAGATGAATGTCTAAACTATGATCTGTATCTGAGAATCATAACCACATCTTCTGCAACAGGTTTTAAACTGCTGACTGACTTTTGTTCCTTTGAGCTTCACACACAAACATACACATAGACTCACACACACACACACACAGACTCACACACAAACCTGAATGAGCACTCGTGCATTCACGGAAATACGTGAACACAAATGTTTCTGGATACACATGTACTCACAGGACGATTTCAGTCACACACATATATGAAGGGTATGTGTGTGTGTGTGTGTGTGTGTGTGTGTGTGTGTGTGTGTGTGTGTGTGTGTGTGTGTGTGTGTGTGTGTGTGTGCGCACGGTAATCAGAGCGGAGCGGCAGGCCGTGGTTTGTAGCTCTCAGTCTAATTAAATGCTAATATGGCAGCTGACTGCAGCTAAATAGAGGCCTGATTGCAGGTTCATTCCCTCTCTCTCCTGTGCTGACTGGATGTCTCTCTCCCTCAACCTCTCAGCCCACCTTTTACTCTATGACTTATAAATCCTGTTTTGCAGGTTAACTCTGTCTTCCCACCTTTAATTGTCTTTTAATCACCCGCTCCCTCGTTTGCCTTCACTCTCTCCCTTCACTTCAGGGTTTTTCAAACAATAAAGTATTTTTCTAATAACAGCAGAGCAGTGAAATACTGATGATATAAGGGCAGCTTAACTGTTGGAAAAACAAAATAGGGTGTTATATTGAGCATGTTTCCACAGGTTTGGGCGAGGAGGCGAAACATGACCCATCACTTCCTGTTATAGTCAAATATTCAAGAGTGTGAAGTCAAAACAGACACCTCAGCTCCACTCTGGGGTCTGTCAACATGAACTCAAATTTCTTTTTTATGAGTTTATTTATAGGAGGTTTTGTGACATTATGGCATTATATCATCAGACAGTTTGATTGTGAGATATATCAGCGTATCATCAGCATAGAGGCAGAATCAGAAATTATGGTGACTAATAATGGTGATAAAAAGAGATAAAATAGATTGTGAACTGATCCTTGAGGTGTGCAAACAGGTGTCTCAGTGGTTGGAAGACTGGTTGTGCTCTTTACGACAGATAATTTAATTCATTTTACATGTGGATGTGTATATCGTCTGAGGTTGTTGTATGTACAATGTGAGAGTCCAGTATCCCACAACCCGACTCAGGACCCTCCATCCATCGGATTTGACGTCCCAGTTCTCAAAAGAATGAATTAAGGAGATTTCAAAAAATGGTTATATTTAAAATCTAACCAGGGCGGCCAACCTAAATCATTGGGCAAAAAGAAAATAATAAAACTCAGTGAAATTACAAAGCTGTGTCATTGCCTTAGCCACAGATGACCCAAATAAACTGAATGAGTACAGACTTGATATTTCACAGATTTACGAGCTCCTTAAAAGCAAAGTCACCCTAAAATCAAACACAGAAGGTGAGCTCAGGTAATCATCATTTTACCGTCACCTCAGAAAAACAAAAGCAATACATAAATCTCAAAGTGTCCTCACATCCCTCCCTGACCTGAATTAGTGTTTGCTGTTTCTCTCCTCTGTTCACATGTCTCCCACAATGATGAGACACACACACACACACACACACACACACACACACACACACACACACACACACACACCTATAATATGTGTTATCTGGCAGCTCAGGTTTCAGATTTCACGGCTGATGGTGACAGACTGACAGCTGATTCCTCTGCATTACAGAGTGAATGAATGTAAAACATGAAAAATGATTCCAAACTGGAATCCACCAAATCTCACAGAACAGGTGGAGATAATAGACCATAACCATCCCCTGTCTTCTGTGCCACCATGTTGGATTTCTCTGGCCATACAAGGCCGACATATCGGAACTGAGAACCAGCTCCAACTAGTTTGGGGCAGGCCATAAGTATCATGTCCTGAATGTTTCCCAGTTTGATGCAGTCCCCTTAGCTCTTCATGCAGCTGAAAGCCATGACACAGAGAGAGCAAACCAGAACCAAGGACTGAAGACAAGCTCAGTCCAAACTGCTGTCATATACCTCACAACGTTGTTCTGTTAGCAGTATCAGCTCTAAAAACAGGACTGTGTGATATACCAACCTGCTTTAAAATCCACTCACTTCTACATGATAAACTCTGTTTCTGTAACACTGAGGGACTCTGCAGATAAGATCAACATGTATCTGGATCCAGTCCCTCAAAACTGTGATGGTTTTTGTATGCATCTTAACATGGGACAGAAAGATCTTCAGGTTCACCCCCTTCCCTTGGCCTTAAATCTGCTGCAAGAGGATTTGGGTTAGAGAAATCTGGACTCTCTAAATGATTTTAAAGTTGTGTTGTGTCATTCATCAACGTTTCATTCAAAAGCACAGAACTGCTATGTGAACGACGTGAATGGAATCACTCCGACACCTTATTCGTTCCTTTTTCAGTTTAGTAAACGTCTGTGAACGACCTGTATCAGTCAGTGAACGAAACAATTTGTGAACGACATGCTTCAGTCAGTGAACAAAACAGTCTGTGAACGAAACGTCAGTCAGTGAACGACATGTATCAGTAAGTGAACGGAATGATTCAGTCTGTGAACAACATGGAACGACTTCCGATTGACTTGATGCAGACAGAGGAGGGAGGAGTCTAGTGTTGTTCACTTACTGCTGAGCACCGGTTTATTCACTGAGGCTAAGATAAAACAGTGCATTATAGTGCCTAAACATTAATACATGTGTATAAACTTTTCTGCAAGAAAGAACAAATTTTAGCCAATTTAAAGCCATGTGCTATTTGATATCTTTAAAATGTAGCAGAATCCCTGCGACAGCTGCAATGTTTATTTACTTTAAATCTCTCAACTTTTCCGCGATATAAAAGAACAACCACTCAGAGGACAATTGCGGAACAAGCATGTGCGTTAGTGGATTGCAATGCTCGTAAGAAAGCTAATCATGATATCAGCTTTCATTGTGTCCCTGAAGACATTTGTGTCCGAGAGATGAATAGCTCCTATGTTACCTGCCACTTCTACTACACTGACCCATCACTTGAGTAGTACTACTTCAATTAGTAAAAAAAAAAAAATGATTGAAGTGGGACTTTGGAGACCTTCTTTTATGTGATCCAGGATAAATTAACATGTTTTTAGTTCACTATTCTGGTGCTGCAGATCTTTGCTCGGGAACTCTTGTGTGACGGATTATTAATCTCAGTGAGGCTTTAATGGCTGAAAAATGTGAATAAAATTAATAAACAATGAAACT